>JASSKH010000049.1:0-600000 GCA_031763025.1 Macrocystis pyrifera | reverse complement strand
CAAGCACAAAAAAAAAACGCTAACGGCTTTCGGCACGGCCATCGAAACTGACATCGTCGATGTCGATGGATTTCGAAGCGACATGAGCTGCAATGAGCCTCTCATATCACTTTCTCTCTGAGCGAACGGCCTCCCGGGGGCATGCGCCCCCCTTAGCAAACAAGCCTTCCATGAACAAACAAAAACAAATAATCCAGTAGTTAGCACCGCTGCAACCAACCACGACACCTACCAGGTAAACAACTAATACCTTGCTGGAGACTATTAGTCATCCAACTATCCACAACAATATCCCGTAGCAAATAAGCCCTCCATAAACAAGGAAACGAAAGTAGTCGGCACCGCTGCAGCAAACTCTTATATCTAACCAATTATTTCGGGGGACCATAGTAAATAGGTGTGTGTCACACAAAAACCTATATATTTCCCTTTTTTTACTGACAATATTCGGTCCTATTTACTATGGTCCCCCGTAGTAATAGCCATTACAGCTGGCGACTTTTTAGTCATCCAACTCACGGCTCTGCCCTTTAAGGTCTATAAAAGGTAGCATGGTTCGCCGCCCGCCGCTCACCTTGGTAGCGATGTCCATCTCCATGAGTTTCTTCCTGTTGGCCATGATCTTTTGTTTTTCGTTCACGTTCGCCAACTGAGGCACACGCGCCAGACATGTACGCAGCGGGTCGGGAGAGATAGGGAGACAAGCGTACAAGGCGCGAGCTTAGCGCTTTCAAACGTCCCGCCCGTACTGTTATTTCGATGTCGATTATAGTCAAATGTCCGCCACGCAACACATATTTGAAAAAAAAAAAAAACAAAAAAACAAACTCAGCTGCGATGTGAGATACCTTGGTACAAAATTTCCTAAAAAAAACAAAAAATTTGTTGCAAGCTTGGTGTGATACTTGATACTTCGATCAAAGCGTGCTACAGTAGAGTACGGGATGCGTAGGTTTCAGAGTGACCTACGAAATCTGACAGTTTTTGGACAGTTTTTTGTACGGAACGAAGTCGCTGCAGTTTAGTGCCTAGGACAGCAATGGCTGCTGCGGCATGAACTTCGTCATCGTTCAACAAAAAAACAGCTGTCACACTGTCCCGATATATGAGCACATTTCTATATCAATATCAAATATAGACGTTCCTTACATTCACGGACATAGTGGCATACAAAGATAACGTTCAACAAACACGCGGAGAAGCAGCAGAGGACCAAGCAGCTGTTTTGCCTTGTAGCTGTCGGGCTACTCGAAAGTTTGCCAGCACTGACGTATGTGCGAGGTACCAGGTAGTTCATACCGTAGTACTGTAGTCCGAGCAACAAGCAGCAATTTCTAACCAACAGCAGCGACTACAGCAGTACGACGAACTGAACACGAACACCAACAAAGCGGCAGCGACTATTACGGGGGACCATAGTAAATAGGACCTACGGTACACACGAAAAACTATATAGTTCCCCTATTTTCGTTTACAATATTTGGTCCTATTTACTATGGCCCCTCGTAATAACAGTGAGTACGATCATCAACACAGAATGCGGAGAAAAACAAAAATCGGAAGAAACAGCAGCGCCTATGGAACTCGAACATCAACACAGAATGAGGAAAAAAAAAACAAACTCACGTGCAGCTTGAGACGAGCGTTGTCTTCCGCAACCTGCTTCACCCGCTCCTGCGACACGGCAGCATGTGTACGCGATGGCGTGGGACAGAGGGGGCAGTGAAAAAAAAGAGCCAGAACGTATAAGGGCGTTTTCGATCGACGGTCTCCAATTTGGTATTCCTGCTCGTAACGCCCGCTCAAACACACGCCTTGATCCCACGTCGACCTGGTCTCATGCGGACCTAAGCCCTCCGAACTGAACCGGGAACTATAAATGACCACTGGCACGGCCAACCGAGAACCCTGATCCCACGCCATATATTACCTTCCGCAAATTTGGTCGGTGGTAACTGCATTTATTGCAGCATCGAAAAGCTTAAATAACCCCACTGGGCAATCCCACCGCCTAGCTAGGCTCTACACGAGCTGCGTGTCACCAACCGTGGACTCGAAGCACACACTTCCCACACGCCTGATAGATCGCGATTTACAAGTAGATCATCTGGACATGAACATGCCGTTATGTTACGTTGTGAAGAATACATCAGGACTTCCTTTCTATCCATATCTTCCCAAAATATTTTGTTTTTGGTAGGCAATATATAGACTAAACCCACGAAAACGTGGTTTTAGACGTTACGACTCCCACCCGGCAACATGAGCTACATCCTACAGATCATACAGATCATACAGATGATACAGATCAGGAATATGTGATGTTTCTGTCCTGAAAGATCTGCGAAGTACATCATTGAGTAGGGATTGGGGACGTACGGTCCCTCAAATAGCTCCAGGCCGTCAGCCAGCCGGCCTACCGATCAGGTGATCAGTCTCTCACTTATTCAAGCCTTTAACAAGAACCAATCAACCGACACGATTGGTACCAGCTCTGCCAATCAACTCCTTGCTTGACATCAGTCAACCGACCAATCAATCGACACCCTTGGCATCGAACAGCTCCATATTGGTGAATCAACTCTACCAACAAGGGGGGGGGGGGGGGGGGCGGGGGGGGAACATTGTGAACGAGTAGAGACGCTCAGGTATTCAAGCCTCATCCATAAAACCGAACAACTGACCCGTCAACCGATACCCTTGGTATCAATAAACTCTTGACACATATGTTGTGAATAACGGCCTTTGCTAACAACGGAAAGAACGTTGCGAACAACCAGATATCATCGTAGAGACAAACAAAAACTCTTTGTTTTTCTAGGTTTTACGCCGGACGGCGCCGATCTCGCGCTTCATCCATGTACTACGTAGCCCAAAAGTAACGCATGCCCCGTCCCCTGCCAGGTATATTTCAGGCCGCCATGTACCATTAGGAACTCCTTTTCGGTCGGACCGCTCCGATCTCACGCTTCACCTATACGTATACGTAGCTCAAAAGCAGCGCATACCCTATCCCTCACCAGGTATGTCTTAGGCGGCCATGTACATTAGGAACTCTGTTCGTTTCATACCACGTAACCTTTACGAAAAAAACGGCGCTCGTTCACCTAACACGGGGAGGTATATTTTATGCGGCCATGTACATTAGGCAACTCCCTTCGCTTCATACTACTACGGGGGGGCATAGTAAATAGGACCGAGTATTGTGAGTAAAATTAGGGAAATATATAGGTTTTTGTGTGTACCGTAGGTCCTATTTACGATGGTCCCCCGTAATACGTAACCTCAACAAAAAAACGGCGCTCGTGGTTCACCTAGTACAGGGAAACACAGAAACCAGAACCAAACAGGGTGAGTAAACATATATACGTACCTGTTTTGGGGTACATCGTGGGCTCTGGTTACAACATAAGCCCCCCCTGGAATAGCTCAAAAAGGGGCCCCCACCATTTCAGGCGGCCATGTCCATGACCAGCTCGCGTCGCCTCGCCGTAAACCTTTCTAAAACACTTGCGTACGATGATCGATGCTACTGCTTGAACACAGAGGCGCTCCGCCAAAGAATGAACGAAAAAAATACGGAGTTTATGAATACCCGCTACACGACAAAGCAGCGTTCCAACAAACGAAAACAAGCAAACAGAAACCAGCGACCGTATCACCCGGGTGATAAGATACACACCCCGGGACGAATATTTCAGAGCCTGTTTTCCTCCAAAACCAGGGCGGGGGGGGGGGGGGGGGCGGGGGGGGGGGGGGGGGGGGGGGGGGGGGGGGGGGGGGGGCGCACCCAACGAAGATGGCGGCTTATTCGGGAAGATATTTGTCGAGCATCTAAAAAAAAAAACAAGCAGCGCCGCTTGGCTTCTTCACTCTCCCCGTCGTCGAAAAAAAAAAAATCAGCTCTGAAAATTCGTCCGAGGGTGTGTGTTATCGTATCACCCTAGTGTGATAGTGGGGTGTGATAAGGTACACGAACATGCCACGGGTATGTACCTCCAGTTCCCCGCGGCTCATCCGCTTCCGCCGCCGCCCGTCCTTAGACACGTCGCGCCCCGCCGTCGCCCCCGCGGCCGAGGAAGGACCCGCCCTAGTAGGGTTTACGTAAATCGACGGATAAAAGGGGGGCAGAGTCAGCGTACGAGGACCAACACCGACACAGGCGTTCGTACTGAAATAGAGGCATAATCGGGGCAGAGTCAGCGTACGAGGACCAACACCAACACAGGCGTTCGTACTGAAATAGAGGCATAATCGGGGCAGAGTCAGCGTACGAGGACCAACACCAACACAGGCGTTCGTATTGAAATAGAGGCAGACTAGGGGCATAGTCAGCGTACGAGGACCGGCACCAACACAGGCGCTCGTATTGAAATAGAGGCAGACTAGGGGCACAGTCAGCGTACGAGAACCAACACCAACACAAGCGGTTCATATTGAGCCGCGCTCCTACTGTACGACTTGACCCAGAATCGACAAAATGGTTGAAATATATACAATGGTTTCCCCTCGGAGGCATCCGGACGAAAAGGCGGGTAACGCAAGGTAAAATACGATTGAGGTTTTTCTGCAGCAGCTGGCAACAAAAAAAAACACGAAAGGTTATACATTCGAGCACGGCCGAAAAAATGAAAGGCATACGATAAACGTTCAGTAACGACTCTGTAACGACCAGTGAAAGAAAATCGCTACATTCACCAACTTCAGAATGAAAAAATGGTCGCATTCTCCTCTCCGCCCACAAAACGAGCCTGAAATCCTTGACTCTAACGTTGCTCAGAGCTGTCGCCTACGGCAGGGCTCAGTCCTTGTTGTAGACGCCGTGCAACCGCTGCTGCTACAGGTGACGCGTGCTTGCTTTATGGGGTTAGCCCCTTATTATTCTGAGCTTGTGATACTCACTTGATTGTACAGTAGTATGGGAGCTCTACACCTCACCCAAAAACTGATTCAGAGAAAAGCTATAAAAAAAGGTAGCCCGACGAACAATCCCAAAGGCTACTGTATAGGTACATCACCACAAATATAAAAAACAACTACGGAAGAACATCGCAGTCAGGCCTAAATGCGGAGTATCTCTACGTTCACGAGAGATGCATGTTTTGTTCACAACCGACGAATTTAATCATTTATAGTCATGGGCTCTACCGACGGAAACTAATAGCTGAAGTTGCCCAGAGGCAGAGAGAAGAGAAGAACGGCCACACTCGTCCCGCGCCCCCGCCTAGCTTCTCGTGATAGGTGCACAAGCAGAGCACGGCACTGCTCGCTGCCGATTGATAGGCCTAGAGGCTAGGTCTACTGTTGTGGTTTCTAGCAGCAACTGCGGAGGTCGGCGGGCTACAGCATGCAGCGGGAGGAGGAAGAGCAGGGGCAACGAGCGCTTTCCCGGTATGTGGCGAACGGGGGGGGGTCCCGGGCGTTCCCGGGTCTAGACCCCGAACTCGATCACAATGGGGCGTGGGGCGGTCGACTCCGGTACACAATGATACACGCCCGCAAGCAAGCATCGTTAACTCGCTCGCTCGGGGCGGCCAGCCGTGACTCCCACGTGTTGTGGTCGTCGTACATGCACGAAGTTATTATAGCTGGCACGGGTAGAAGGCAGCTCACGTCCTTTCCCAACCCGCGAATACGCTATACGAAAGGCTATACTGCAGTATACCTAGGAAAGAAAGACATACCCGGACCTAGAGTACTGGGCATTAATATGGGAACACCGTTGACGCCGGAGCGGAGGGCATATGTGGTGTACGGGTATAGGCCAGGTTGGTTCCTTTGCCCTTTCTCGCAGACCCCGTACCCAGGAAGACACATTCTCGCATACACCGGTATACATCGCGAGCCACAACGGACTGTTGTACGTACCACAATGCTGTGTCATATACGTGGCGAGACACATATGTACTGCTGTATGCTCCAACTATATACAGGATCGATGGCCAAGGAATTGTGGCCGGCGCCACTAACGATACGTACAATACAAATCGCGAGACACACTTGTACTGCTGTATGCCCCAACTACAGGGTCGATGGCTAAGGAATTGTGGCCGGGGCCACTAACGATACATACCATACACATAGCGACACACGTGGACTGCTGTAGGCACTGCTGTAAGCTCCAACGACGCGGTGCCGGCGCACCTAGAAGCGATATATCATACTATGCATAACGATATATACCATACTCGCATGTGCCAGTGCACTTCTAATACAAGGCGGTCGATGGCGGGGGGGGACTTGGGGCCGGTGTCACTGAGAATACAACTCGCGAGACACAGGGCGTCACGATGTGCGGGAACTCACCACGAACAGACCATACTAGTACGTTCTACTGGTCATATCAACAACGCTGTGCCGGTGCACTAAGCGCTATCGACGTTATCGTACGCGTCAAGACGCGCAGGACCTTACTACGAGTAGACCATACTAGTAGTGAGACACTATGTGCCACTGTCCGTGTCAACAACGGTGGGCAAAAAAAAAAAAAAAAAAAAAAAAACTGGTCGGTGGTGAAGAACAAGTGCCGGTGCAGGTCTCGTGGCCGGCGCCACCGCGTCGGCCGGTGACCCGTCCCTCACCACCGATACATACCATGTTCCACTGTTCATATTAATAGCGCTGTGCCGGTGCACTAGAAAGCGGTCGGTGGTGAAGGACTAAGTGCCGGTGCAGGTCTCGTGGCCGGCGCCACCGCGTCGGCCGGTGACCCGTCCCTCACCACCGATACATACCATGTTCCACTGTTCATATTAATAGCGCTGTGCCGGTGCACTAGAAAGCGGTCGGTGGTGAAGGACTAAGTGCCGGTGCAGGTCTCGTGGCCGGCGCCACCGCGTCGGCCGGTGACCCGTCCCTCACCACCGATACATACCATGTCCCACTGTTCATATTAATAGCGCTGTGCCGGTGCACTAGAAAGCGGTCGGGGGTGAAGGACTAAGTGCCGGTGCAGGTCTCGTGGCCGGCGCCACCGCGTCGGCCGGTGACCCGTCCCTCACCCCCGATATATACCATGGTCCACTGTTCATATTAATAGCGCTGTGCCGGTGCACTAGAAAGCGGTCGGTGGTGAAGGACTAAGTGCCGGTGCAGGTCTCGTGGCCGGCGCCACCGCGTCGGCCGGTGACCCGTCCCTCACCACCGATACATACCATGTTCCACTGTTCATATTAATAGCGCTGTGCCGGTGCACTAGAAAGCGGTCGGTGGTGAAGGACTAAGTGCCGGTGCAGGTCTCGGGGCCGGCGCCACCGCGTCGGCCGGTGACCCGTCCCTCACCATCGATACATACCATGTTCCACTGCCCATAGTAATAGCGCTGTGCCGGTGCACTAGAAAGCGGTCGGTGGTGAAGGACTAAGTGCCGGAGCAGGTCTCGGGGCCGGCGCCACCGCGTCGGCCGGTGACCCGTCCCTCACCACAGATATATATACTATGTCCAAAAATCAACAACGTTGTAAAAAAAAAAGGAAAGCGGCGGTGGTGAAGGACTAAGTGCCGGTGCAGGTCTCGTGGCCGGCGCCACCGCGTCGGCCGGTGACCCGTCCCTCACCACCGATGCATACCACACACGTTGAGACAACGTAACGCTGTATGTGCTACGACGCATGTAGCAGTACCGCGGTGCCGGCGCACCGGAAGGCGGTCGAGAGTGGCGGAGTAAGCGCCGGTCCACATCCCGGGACCGGAGCACCGGCTTACAAGTCGAGTTCGAGGGGAACGCATGCCGGCGCATGCTTCACCCCCCCCCCACCACCACCCCCCCCCCCCCCCCCGACCGCCGCCTCTATCCAAGTCATTCCCTCAAGGGAACGGCTGGGGGACGAGATGCGCGATGCGGAGTGCCAAGTTGCTCACCCGTTGACAGGAAGATGCCGGTGCATGTCAACAACCGCGGCGAACGCCGGCGCGTACGAACGGAGTGCCAGCGCACATGAGCACGGGGACAAGTAAGCCCCACCCTCGTCCAGGCCGGTGCATGGATAGTGCTCACCGTCGCCTCTATCTAAAATTCGTTCCCGTCCCCCGCCCCCCCCCCCCCCCCCCCCCCCCCCCCCCCCCCGCGTTGTCCGTCGTCGCCGCACCTGTGCCCTGCCTTGCGTCCGCGCCGTACTGTCGCGCTCAATTTGTTTGTCTTCGCAGGGGCCCGGCAAGAACGACCGCGGAGAGAGGAACCGGGAGAACGCCCGGTAGCGACGGTGACGATGAGGCTCCCGTGTCGATAGCAGACTTTGCCACTTTCAAGCAGGAGGTGGCGAACGAAGTCGCCCAGCTCCAGGCGGCCATCCAGCGATCGGACGAGGCCATTGAGGCCTCGCGTCGCTCCGCCCACGGGGGAAGGGGAGGCGACGCCAGCGGGCCCGGACCGCAGCCCGGTAGCTCCGCTGCCAGGGCCGCCCCACGGGACCATTCCCCCAGCACCGCCCTACTCGGACCGCCGACCGGACAGCTCTTCGGGAGCCCCGCTGCCGGGGTCCTCCCCCCAGACTCCAGCATCGCCGACCAACCCGTCGATGGAGCCGCGGGCGGCCGCGCGGGCCTGCGCGGGTCCCTCAACGCCGCACAGAGCAGGCTCGCCGTAGGCCCGGGGCGAGCGAGGGACTACGGCGGTACTCCGGGCGGCGCCGGAGCCGCCGGAGCTCCTCTCGGACAAGCAGGCTGCGCCGTCGTCTCACCGAGCTTATACGTCAGGTTTCCGGTCTTGGACCGCTTTTCGGGGGTTGATAAGGGAGGCTCCGTATTTCGACACGTCAGCCTCCAATTCCGATAAGATTCAGGCGTTACTTGAGTTCGTAGCGTGGTGCGCGTCGGAGGGCAATCAAGCCGGCACTATAGCCAGTAAATTATCAGCTGTGTTGCACTTTCACCGCGTGAATGTGCAGATGGAGTTGCCCACGTCGTCGCCGCTTGTCAAACGCGCTTTAAAAGGGGTGTCACGGTCGCACGTTGTCGCCGGTACCCCGAAAAGAATTCGGCGCCCTATATCGTGGGTCACGTTGTTGGAAGGACAGGGCCTGGCCCTGTCGTGGGGCCCGGGCGGCCGAGTGCTCTGGCTGTCGCTAGCGTTGGGCTATTTTTTCATGGCGAGGTCTGACGAAATATTCGCCTCCTCGTCCGGGGTAGTACACCCCGTGCATTGCTTGACGAGGGGGGACATAGCGTTGTTCGCGGGGGGACGGCGGTTGAACTCGGCGCAGTGGCACCAGGCTACCAGCATCGAGGTTCTATTTCGAGGCCATAAAGGCGACCAGGCTCAGCAAGGATCGGTTATCGTGCGCACACGGGACGACGCCTTCGGGGCGCGTTCCGGGGTAGGAGCAGGCGGCGGTGCCGTCGCTCTTATGGTGGAGTTGCTGTCGGGATATCCGACGTTGCCGGAAAGCGCCCCCCTGTCGTCGTATCGGTACGGTAATGAGGTCAGAGTGTGGGGGTACACGGAGGCCCTCGGGGCACTCCGCAAAGTGGTTGCCGAAGCAGGAGACGATCCCAGCGAAGTCGGCCTCCACTCATTGCGTATCGGCGCAACCACTACCCTAGCGGCGGGGGGGGAAGTACCGCAGAGGGTGATTCAGAGAGAAGGTAGATGGAAGTCCCCAGAGTCTTCCAAGACGTACACCCGCAATAACCCAGAGGACGCGGGTATCGTATCTCGTAAACTAGCAGAGACGGATAACATAGGGCAGAGGCAGCCAGGCCAGGGTACTGTCTGGGGCCAAACACCGTAGTATCGACGCGACCGCGGTATGGGGGGTATGTCAATGGTTTTCTACCATTGGGGGTCTCGGTCGCCCGAGACTGCGTTTGTTAGAGCCCCGGCCAGTCGGCTGGGGGGGGGGGGGGGGGGGGGGGGGTAACGCCTGGGTACTGGCAGTACGATAAGGCAACGAGAGTCAGCGGCCGGTGCCGCGGCTCTCGTACCACGCCAGGAGACTCCCCCCCCCCCCCGACGTCGGAGAGAATAATAATAACATGACAATTCGAAGGATATACAACAAAGCGGAGTATCTCTACGTTCACGAGAGATGCATGTTTTGTTCACAACCGACGAATTTAATCATTTATAGTCATGGGCTCTACCGACGGAAACTAATAGCTGAAGTTGCCCAGAGGCAGAGAGAAGAGAAGAACGGCCACACTCGTCCCGCGCCCCCGCCTAGCTTCTCGTGATAGGTGCACAAGCAGAGCACGGCACTGCTCGCTGCCGATTGATAGGCCTAGAGGCTAGGTCTACTGTTGTGGTTTCTCCCGCCCACCCGCCCCTTTCTTCTTTCGAAGGTGGGTGGAACGGAGCGGCCACAAGGTGTTGGCCACACCGTATTATACTTGTATTATTGTCTGCGATTAACTGGTAGCGATTCGGGGCTCTCACCAGGAGAGCGGGGTATGTCAATGGTTTTCTACCATTGGGGGTCTCGGTCGCCCGAGACTGCGTTTGTTAGAGCCCCGGCCAGTCGGCTGGGGGGGGGGGGAGACGCCTGGGTACGCCTGGGTACTGGCAGTACGATAAGGCAACGAGAGTCAGCGGCCGGTGCCGCGGCTCTCGTACCACGCCAGGAGACTCCCCCCCCCCCGACGTCGGAGAGAATAATAATATGACAATTCGAAGGATATACAACAAAATGCTTATTAATAGTAAAATAATGCCATGTATAGGTTTTTGTGTATATGATGGGCACTCTTAGTATGACCCCCCGTAATTCCCATTACGTAGCATCCATTACGGAACATAGTCAGGACCGAACATTCCTAGTAAAAACACTGTAACATATAGATTTTTGTGTATATGATGGGTCTTGACTCCTATGGTCCTTCCAGCGATACTTAGTACTGGTATTGGGTGAAGGAGTCCGGTCAGTCCCAGTGACAATTTGGTCGAAAGGTGTTATATGCCCCTCACAGCACGCATCGAATAGTACCTGAAACCTTGTTTTTCTTCAGTACCAAAAGGCACGCAACCGCTATATTTATGGGTACAGGAACGCCGCGTCATTCATTTCTACAGAGTGCTCGCAATCATAATAGCGTGTACCAGGCATTATATAGGGATGATACACTTTTATTCAAAAAATTGAAAAAAGCCTGAAACAACAGCAGTCTAATACGTCAGCCACGGGCACACTGACAAAATTCGAAGGCAACTCCACTTCATTTTTAGAGCCTCAAACACGGGGGGTGCACTAAAACACGAGTGAGAAAAAAACAACGTGTTTTCCGTAAGTTTTTCTGTTTGAAAAAAGACCAACCCATCCAATTAGTTTTTAATTCCGACATGATGGCGAGTGTGACTTCGTTTTCTCTTTTCTTCGTTTGCCCCTGCGTCAGCTGTTCGTCCAACCGATCGGTTGGTTGGTACTCAGCTTCGCAAGTTGCGTCATACGAGGGGGCAAAATGCGCAAGGTGCGGCACATGGGGCAGATACTTTCATTAAAAAAATGTTAATAAAGACATAAATACCCCGTGTCTGCCAGCTGTGAACTCAACCAACACACCACAGTAGTTGACCAAAGCTTTGCAAGCTGCGTGATACGTGCCGCCAGTCGGTTAAAACGCACGAGTCGCGGCATATCACAGGAGACAATACCCCCGGAATCCACAACACCTGGTTCTTGGTCCGCAGCGCATCACAAGGCCGACACCACCAAAGCTAAACGAGACGCAGTTGGTGACAGACAAGATAACCCGCTGCCCAAATTAGACCTTCCCAAGACTGCATCATGCATGGAAACATTACATGAGACAACAACGTTCCACACATATTATAGTTCCACTCATATTACAGGACAGATCACGATCTATCTGTCGATCATCTAGATAATATCTGCTGTCATCACACGGTGTGCAGGATCCGTAGAGTATTATAGGACAGATCACGATATATCTGTCGACCATCTAGACCATTATCTGCCGTTATGCGCCTCTCCACACGGCAACACGAGGAGCCGTACGTAGATGATGCCGGTACAGAGCAGGAAAGCATCGCTTTGAAACATCTAGAATCATGATGTGGAGATCGGCGATCCGACCGAATATGCAACAAATCGGACAGATCATCTGCAGATCATCTATTCCCACAGATCATGATCTACAGTAGATCTTTCAGGGCAGACAGATATATTCCTGATATGTATGAGCAGTATGATCTAGCTCATGTTGCCTGGTGAGAGCCGGGTAATCTTCATGACCTAGCACATTACTTCCTGGGCTGGACCTGTACCATACATGTACATACAGATCCTGCACATCATTTCACTACGGCAGGTTAGGGTCCAGATAATCTAACTGATCTACAGATAGATAAACAACATCGTGATCTGTACGACGTGTGGAATATTCCACGGCACTTGGTAAAACGTTGGTGTCGCTTTTCGTCTCTCACCTCAGCCGTTTATTGCCGACGGCGCCAATCCCGTCACTAACCACTGTCGACCCCACCCCCAACCTCTCCCCTTTCGTCGCCGCCGCCGTCTGCCCCGCCCACCTCCTACCAACCGCCTCTCCCGAACTTGAACCTCCTCCCGCCCAGCCGCCCTTAACGGGGGCGCTATTGGGAGCGCTGGGCAAGGCAAAGTCCGCTGCTTTCGGTAACGTTGGCGGGAGTGGGAGTCCGGTCCACGCGGGGAGGACGGCCGGAGGGGTGGCGGTCGGACCTGCCAGCGTGGCAGTCGATGATGGTGCAACCAGTGGCTGAGGCGGCTGTTCAAGCGCAAAGAAAAAGGGTCGAGGCGGAAATTGGGGGGGGTGGGGGGGGGTCGGGGGGGTACTCCTGTTATGCATGGTCGTGGTCATGTGACCTTAGACCCTCGCATCGCTACAATGGCGGGTGCGGAGCACGTCGGGTTGTTCACCAACCAGGAAGGCATCGTGCTTGCACTAAAACGGGGTAGAGGTGGTCAAGTTTGGATACAAAAAAGTCACGCACTTTCAAAGGCGGGTTGATCCCTGGTACATGTCATGCTGACTTTGAAATCTTCCACGTAACGGATAGATCATTTGCAGATAGATCATGATCTACATACTCCAGGACAGATGAAATTCCTGATCTGTACGATCTGAATCACCTATAGCTTACGTGGCCGCGTGGAAGCCGTAGAATCTGCATGATCTACTTTTGTGCGCATGGTTCCCGGGTTGCTCCTGTAGTACACAGATCCCGCGCAAGATTCTGATACGTGAGGCAGATCACGATACAGATGATCTACAGTTCATAAATAGACAGGTAGGTAGATCGTGAGCTGGCCGTCCGACGTGTGGAGTTGTCAAGCAGTCGACGAGTTAGTTTTTTTGGAACTGGGTTCATCGAAAAAGAAAACACGTGCCGCCTGCCGTTCCGTGTAGGAAGAGCGTGGGCATCGCAGCAAATAAGAATGGAAAAAACCCCCCTACCCGCAAAAAACTTTCTGTGCAGCCTACAGGAAACCCATGACTCCTATTATATGACTATATGATACCAGGTACCTGGTACGTACGAATATGTGTACCACGTACCTGGTACACCATAGCGATGGACACGACATCATGAATATGCCAGCGCACACACGACGGCGCAGTATCGTCTCCCAACGAATACCTTTTGTTTAGGACCGTTTCTAACTTTTCCTCCCAAAAAAATGTGTTTCGCTGGGTTTTTTTTTCCTCATCTCTAGTCTCCCCCCCTGATTTTCCTGTTTTTTCCCTACATAGGCGTTCCTGATTTATCTCCCTTCGCTAAATTTCTACTTCAGGAAGTTGTGTCCTGTTTTTCCTGCTTTTAGTTTCAAGGAAAAGAGGAAATCACGGAAAAAAATACCGGATATTCGCTACCAGGTACCTAGTATCACATATAACAACGGTGCTTTCTCTTGTATTTGAAAAGAGGACCAGGAAAAATAGGAAAAAAAAACACGAAACATTTCTTGAGCCAGGAAATTCAGCAGAGGGGAAGAAAAAAGCCAGCGGGGAGGGGCGAACAAAAACGAAGAAAAAAAAAAACCAGGAAACAAAAACGGGAAAACCAGGAAAGGTACTGTAGAACAAACCGTTCTCCGACAATAACGGGCCTCAAATAAACCTGTATTCGTACGAACTATTACGGGGGTACATAGTTAATAGGACCTATGGTATACATAAAAACCTATATATTCACCTATTTTTACTCACAAAATTGGGTCCCGTTAACTATGGACCCCCTTAATACCTCGTATTAATGATTAACCCCTTCAGCCCTTTTTGGGCCGCAGTCCCATTATGGCCTATTACGGAGGACCATAGTAAATAGCACCTGCGGTACACACAAAAACCTATATGTTTACCTATTTTTACTCACAAAATTTGGTCCCATTTACTATGGTCCTGCGTAATAGTAGGTGGTCCGCGTGCCTATCAAGATCAATTTCGTGGGTTCGAGTCTCACCGAGTGCATGCTCGTACGGGTTTTTTCATGCATAAAAAAAAGACTAGCGGAAAGCGCGAGAGCGTGAGTCAGCTACATTCGATGAAAATCGACGAGCAGTTGGAATGCTTAACGCTATGCGCGACAAAACAAATGAAAGCACGTGCCGGGGAGAAGGGGCGGACGCCTGTGTCCACGGCTTGTCCAGAAGATCGCTGAGGGTAAAAACCTCTAACGAGTTAGGCTGGACAATAAAAATGACTACAAAAAAGAAAAGAAAAGAAAAAAAGTCTCATTGTGGGGAAAAAATACTTGAGATGGGTCAAACCCTACCACTCTGTTCCTACATAAGAAATGTTTCGAGTATTTATCTTCGATACAAACGTACCTTATATTTACGGACAGAGTGGCTATACCTTATTAATAGTACCTGGTATGTACCAGATACCTGGTATGCTTTATATGTACCAGGCATGTATTATCTGCGTCTTTCTGGAACTTTTTACGAGCAAAATTTCAGAAGGGTCGGACGTCCGACGTCACTCTAGGCGAATACCACACGCTCCGTCGGAAGAGCTAGGAGAAAACGCCTGCTCTCTAGCGTCAAGGTCTCCGCGCACCTACCTCGACTGTCGGCGGCAGAGGCACTGCTGCTGCCGCCGCCGCCGCCGCTGCTGCTGCGGCCGTTGATGCTGCAGCTGCTGCTGCGGCTGCTGCTGCTGCGGCGGCGTCACCTCCAGGCATCCTAATGCCGTCCACCACCCCGAACGGGATGAGGTTTAGGTTCCCTGCCGGCGCGAGGGTGGAGCAGAACACGTACATATATAATAGCGTTGGACATCGAACGAAAATTGAATTCAAGATACACAATACCGATACTCAAAAGAAGGTAATCGATACTTGGCACATACGACTCCAAAAAATGCTTCTATTATTACGGGGGTCCATAGTTAATGGGACCTATGGTATGCATAAAACCCTATATATTCAACTATTTTTTCTAACCATATTTGGTCCTATTTACTATGGTCCCCCGTAATAGTACTCTTCTTATAAGTGTTTTACCAGGGGGAAAAAAAAGTGGGGGTAGCGGTAAAAAGGGATACTGAGACGGAAAAAAAGCGTCGAAAAAAGGTGAAGATCTCAGGGTCGGCCAAAAGCCGGTCGCCCCCGGTGGTCTCTACGAGCGGTTGACCTCGAATACTACTAACCACCTGCCCCTCTTAGGGGTCAGGTCGGGCCAACATGCCCAAGCGCCAGCGGTAACACACCAGCCTGCTCTGCTGTTGCAACGGGGGCTATGAGTTAAGTTGACACACGACACGAAATGTGAACGCGGAAAGTGTGCTGAGCTCAAGCTTTATTCTTACCAATCCGCTGGAGGATATATATATAAAACAACTAAAAACAGTAGTAAACCTCTTGGAACTACAGAGAGGGAAAAATGGCGATAAATAAGGTGACGATTGTACAGCCTCGGCGACTGGGTGGTTGGGGGGCGGACTACAATGGTTGACGTCCGAACTACAATGGTTGAAGGGAGTCGTATATACGATATACGATACGAGCGCAGCACAATGGTCCTCTGCCCGTATGGCTGGGGGCTCACACTACCGCAATGACACTATATATCAAACGGGTGATAACATTAGCACACCCCCTCAAGCGAATTTCCCAATCTGATTACTATTACGGTGGACCATAGTAAATAGGACCTACGGTACACACAAAGACCTATATATTTCCCTATTTTTACCAACAATATTTGGTCCTATATACTATGGTTCCCCGTAATAGTAGCGTGGTAGCTCCTCACAACGGGGAGGGCGCAAACGCCGAGCGATAGATGCGTCTATTGTGGAAAAGACCCAGAGACGAGATATTCCCCCAACATCCACCATTTTTTTGTTGGTTCTTTTGTTCTGTGACCCCCCCTACATAGTTTCGGAGAAAAAATTCGTCTCGCAAAAAATTCCATCCATCCCGGGGAGGGGGTGTAATTCTTGCGTGCCATTGTGCGGGACTCACACGGGACGGTTGATGAGCTGCTTGCTGTACATGCGTCCTGTTTTCCGGTCGCTATCCCGCAAAACGGGTTTCGGAAGGGGGTATCTTAACCCTTTTGAAGTGTTAGGAGTACACAACTGGCAATTTGACTGGTGTGTCCCCAAAACGGGACTGCACTCCTACCAGCCGTAAAAGGGCTTTAAACCCCTCTGGGCAAAGATGTCAGGACACATGTCAAGCCACGCAAAATGGGCGCTGTCAAGGGTGTAGGGCCGAGTGGTCCACACTAAAATCTAGTAGTTGGTGTCAGTCAAGGCATGTCAGTCAAGGCAAAGTTACTGTCTGTCAAGGGGTGAAAGTGCTCTCTCCTGACATATTTGCCTCCGGGTGTGTACAGATAGCGACCACAACAAGGGTTGATATCAACCTTCTACGAGCAGCGTGAGCGCCCAGCCGCAGGACGGGTAGGGGCATGTTGCTTGAGGCCAGTGCCGTACGACTCCTTGCATTTGTCGACGTAAATTCAGACCACCCCGATGCGTATAGTCAGTCCCCCGAAGCACGCACTTGCCGGCGCTGTAAAATGGGTACCTTTTCCATCGCCCGTTTTACCCCCCTCTCAAGATCGCGAGAGTAATCGTAGCGTTGATGACCCTAGAAGTTCGAGTCTTGCCGCGAGGGGATTGGGAATATATATGAGCTAAATTGACGCACGACACGAAATTGGAACGTGGAAGTGTGGTGAGCTCAAGCTTTATTTTTACCAATCCGCCGGAGGATAAAAGAAAAAAAAGAAAAAAAAAAAGAAGAGAAAAGTGAAGAAAAGAAACGAATAAACTGCCGAGAGCGCTATATATATCGCGGGTAGAGGCACGCATTTCGACGCGAGTCGACGAGGCAAGACAGGGCTGAACTCTTCTCGGGAAAAAAAGTGAAGGCACTTGCCGTAGTGAGGAGGGAGAAAAACCTGCCTGCTTATATGACCCCCCCGGGTCTGATTAACCACTTTACCGCAGTATATGTACCTGGTATGTAGGAGAGAGGAGAAAAAAGGGCGAAAATTATAATCGGGACGGGAAAAAACACACACACATACATACCAGGAGCGTCCGTGAAAAAAAGAAAATGACACACCACACTCCCAGAGGTCGGAATGGAAAAAAACTGTTGCAACCGTTGTGATCACGTGGTGTGTTACCCAAATCAAAACGAGCGTAAACTCGGGACACACACGAGTGCTAGATACTGCTGTCTGTCACCCACCAGACAGCGCCATCCTGGCTCCCAGCTGCATCGCCAGCAGCGGATCAGACGGTATCCCCCCAGCCTGCGCCAACTGCCTTTGCAAAAGCGTGTCCACCACCGCACTGACGCCGCTCTCTCCCAACCCAACCGCGCCGCCCAACGAGCCACCTGTGCCGCCCGCGCCGCCCTCCTCTCCAGACCGTGCCCTCACCCAAGCCGGGAGAACGGTCGGCGGCGGCAGGGGAGCATCTTCTCCCGCTGCTGCTGCTGCTGCTGCTGCTGCTGTCGGTGTCGATGCCGCGGGAATGATGGGGACGGGGGGGGCAAAGGCTGCTGCTGCTGTTGCTGCTGCGCCAAGACTTGAAGGCGTCGGAACAGTCCCGGCGTTTGAAAGCAGCGACTGCGCACCCTGGCGCTGCTGCTCAAGCTCCTCCTCCTGCTGCTGCTGCTGCTGCGGCGGCGGCGGCGGTGAGGCCGCCGGCTGGTCGATGAACTCGTTGGAAAGCACCTGGGGAGGGGGAATGGTCGCCGACACCTCGTCGCTGGCAGCGCCGGGGGCCATGCTTTTTTCCCCGGCGGCTGCAGGTTCGCCATTTTCGGACAGCAAGCCCTCGAAGGGGAGGCCGCTTTCGTCGAAGATGAGGCTCGGGTCGATTGAGTCCGCGTTCACCAGCAGCCAGCTAAGAAAATCGTCCGACTGGATGGATAAAGTCGTGGGAGATGGCAGATGGCGGGGCAAGAAAAGGGCGTGGGTGGTCGTTAGAAAAGGCTGCATGCACGCATGCATGCATGCACCCTACATCTCGGGGCCAAATTACTCGGAATCAGAGTTGGGCCATTTTTGCGGTCTTCTGTATAGTGCCAGGGTTATGTAGAGGCTAAAAAGTCCGACAGAAATGATGATGGCGATGATGATGATGATAGCGATGATGACGACGACGATGATGATGGTGATGATGTTGATGAAGATGGTGATGGCGACAGTGTGCTAACATTTAGAATAGCTCACTCTTTTTTGGCATGTGTTGTCCGAACAAGTGCCTCAACTTCTCCCCTCCTCTCCCCTTCTCTCCCTATCTCCCTTATCTTTGTCTGTGATGTGTTGTCCTACCTGAACCTCTCCTCTCCCCTCCGCTCTCATCTCTTCCGCTGAAATCTACGTATGATAGCCCGTGCGTGGTCACAAACCCGGCTCAGTGTTCCTCTCGAGAAAAGTGCACGGGAGAACGCTGCTTGCTGCGGTTTCAGGATCGCGATGTGTGCGGGGAAACAGTTGCCATCTATATTCCCCCTACGTGCGATCTAACTTACACAGGCGCCTGTGTATCTCAGCCAAACATTGCGCGTTGAAACGTAGGAAGAAGCGTCGTGTGTGCAAGGAAGGCGTCGGCGTGCAAAACAAGCGAACAAACAAAAACCAAGAGGCCAAAAAATCACTACCTGGTGCACCAGCACCATCAAGCCGTCACGCGATCACACAGCAACAGGCAGCAGCACAGCCGCCCAGCCGCACACGCATCCAGCGTCCCCGCTGCTGCGCGCACCCAGCGTTGCAAACGCGAACCACCCGAGCCGCGTTTCTGGGCTCCCTGCCCTGTATTGCTGCCCTGACGGGCTTCCTGCTGTCTGGCCTCTGCCGCATTTCGAGATCACTACCTATTCTGTCAGGTTCGTTGGGGGCACAACAGCACAGGCAGCAGCAGCAGCAGCAACAACAACAAATAATGCGTGTGCACGCCGCCAGAACCATGCGCAGCAGGGAGAGAGGAACAGCGGCTTCGAAGCGCTGCTAGACACCAGCGGTAAGGCCGATCGTACACGGGAATGGGGGGTGGAGAGGTGATCCCTGGCAGCCCGTGCGAACGAGGCGGAGGCTGCTCGCTGCAAGCCGCCCGATGCTTTCCCGATGCCGAAAGCATCGCGAGGCGACGGGGGCATAAAAGAGCGAGCGAATCGCGACGACAGCAGCGTTTTTTTTCCCCTGACCATTCTCCTGCTCTGACCGAAAGGAAATGAGAAGGCCCCAACGGCGGAGACGGCAGGCGAACTTCCAGGATAAGCCGCACGCGCTTCGGGGTCTGGGGTGTGCAGTTTGCAAGAAGCGGTGACACGCGATTTGCAACGTGTGTATCAAAAGCCCGTTTTGTGTGTCCCGTTTTTATGCGATACAAAAGAAACCTCTGCCTCGGCCGTGACATCGAAGATTTCGCCGAATTTTTGAAAGCTGCGTGTGATACTTGGGTCGCGAGTGCTTGGGGCTGTCTATGAATGACCATGAAGGAAGGATATAGGCCGGTGACCCCCCTTGGGTGTGTACTGCTGTGTACGGTTGCTGCTGTACCGTTGTGCGCACGGGTGCTGCTGCTGCTGCTGCTGCGGCATCGTAAAAATACGTGTTCGCGTATCTACGAACATACAGCAGACGGATTCCAAAAAACGCCGTGTCATCCCACCAACGCGCACAAGTTGCCGGCAGATATACGATAAATATCCTAAATTGCAAGAAATCCTAACAAGCCGGTAAGCGACAGCACTATCTTATTATGTGCCACGGTACGTATGTATCAGGCGTACGATATTTATGTCGGGGTTTTGCATCGAGCGCCGAACATTTCACCCATTTCAAGCCTGTCTCTGCAGGGGCAATAGTCGTAGGCACGGTGGAGGGCGGTATGATAGTTACAACAGGTATACGCCAAACTGCGACATGAGGCCGTGGTGACTGTGCGTGATGACGATCTTATATTTAAAATGGCTTGTCACAGCAAAACTTTCAACCGAACGATATGGATGGAACAAGCATAACAACAGCCGTCGATATAAAGTCGACTACGGCGGTAACTGGGGGGTTATTTCCGGATCGCGTGCAATAAAAACGAAAAAAATGACCAATGCTGGTACATGGTACATACAGCAAGCAGCTCCCCGGGGCGTAATTCAGGGTCCACAGACCAGTCAAGCTCCGCTGTATGTACGTACGTACGGAGATCGCGAAAAAAAAAAAACTGGTACTTATACATTGTACCGTGTATCTTATCGGTAAGACTAGAGCAGTAATAATACTCGCATCTCGTATGCCTGGTAGATAGACTGGTTCGGGCACGCTCAAACGTACACCACGTCCGTATAAAATATGGACTGTACGGACTATTGCTCTGCCCGGTGCGCCTCGCATTGCTGCATCCGGCAAGTCGCCCTGTGATAGGCCTACGCGCATGCACGAGGTTTAGGCACTGATACAGCAGTTCAGCAGGTACGAATCCCAGGTACAACAGCACAGCGGGCAGTTGGCACCCGGCGCTCGGTAAGACGCGGACATAAGGAGCTCACAAACATCACTAATAATGTAGCAGTACGTTTTGTATGTGTTGTCTGGTTTGACACGGTATGACCCTGAGTGTTTCCCACCGTGCCTTCGCTGTTTCTATCCGAATATCGGCGAAGCAAGATATCCGCAGGAGGGTGGACACAGCAGCGAAGCTACTGTGTGTACTCGGCGGGACGTGGTAAAGTTATGACACTACCAGGTACCACCCGGGTACAGCAAGCAGCAGCAGAAGCAACGTGTCGTTCGTACTGCCTGTGGCAGGAGATTTTTGAACCAAACTCTGGAGTAAAAAAACAGGGTGAAAGTTTTTCGGTATACTCGTATAGTTTTTCATTGCCTTCCGAAACTGCTATTCTCGTGACTGCTACACTCACCACCGCATCGTCGTCGCTTCCGTCCGCCCCCTCGCCCACGGCTGCCGCGAATTCATCAAAGCTATCCATTTTCGCGCTACCTCAGCTGAGCCGTACGACAGGCACTGCAGTGTGCACGCGCTACTCACACAGGACAGTGAAAAATCTTCCCCGTTCAAAACATGCATCAGAAGTATCTGTAACACCATCGGTCATGTCCACACACACATGTCCACATCGGGGGTCTAAATTGTTGTCTGGTCACTACACTGTCATCGGGGCTACTAGGTGTACAACAGTAGCAGCAGTGTAAACGGAGCTGGGTGCTCGGCTTGAGCTTTCCCTACTAGCAGGTGCATGCCGCCTTTTCATCGTGACTGCAAGCTCTTGTAATGTGAGACGTGCGGCCCCGCGCATAGATGCTCTCTCTCAGCTAATGGGACTCCGCAATCCAAACGAAACAGGATCCACTGTTCCGCGGGACTGTCCGAACATTGAACTTGAAGAAACCCTGTTGGCTGTTGGCTGCTTGGTGTGGGAATTCGAGATTGGATTCGGCGAACAATTTCCAGCATCACCTATTTTTTACGAACTCAGCCGCAGCTACCTGTTCGCAATCACCATGATTGCATTGGCGGAGGTAGACTTGCTCGTGGCCAATTTGTCTCCGACCCCTCCCGCCACCTACCTGTGACAGATTTTGGTTTTTTGGACAGGTCAATGATTCCTACCAGTACTTAAGTACTCGTAGGTATTATTTAATAGTACTATTATTATTAGTAACAAGTATTATTAAGGGCTGGGCACTGGCACAACAGCAGTACGAGTACTGTCAGTATCATGCCATGTACGGTACTAATCTACTGATGGACCTGGCCAGTATACTCGCCAGTAGCAGGTAGTTTTATTTTTGTCTTACGTGCGCCCAAGAAACACGCCTTGACTATTCTCGTTGTAATGGAGAACAGAAAACCCCTCGATGCATTTGGGAAGGAGAGAGGAGAGACAGCATATAATACCATTACGGGGGTCCATAGTTAATAGGACCTATGGTACACATAAAAATCTGTATATTTACTTATTTTTACCAACAAAATTTGGTCCCGTTAACTATGGTCCCCCGTAATAGTGCAATCCAGTATTACTCTGATTGTTTTTTTGAGGCAGATATGTCTATTCCCGATCTTGTATACCTGGTATACCAGTGATCTATAGCAGTAGCTCATGTTGCCGGGTGGGACCCGTATAATCTGCATGGTCTAGCAAATGTTTCCTTTGTTGGATCTGTACTGCGCGGGTCCTGCACAACCTCTCACTCACAACGGCAGATGAAGAACTACAGCAGTAGATGATCTACAGTAGATCACGATCTGTCCGAGCTGTGGCCCTCTTGCGTTTACGTTTTGTTTGCTCAATCTCAGGCCATGCGGTGCGTGCTAGTGTCCTGCTGTGGGCTTCCTGCTGCCGGCAAGACAACGTTCTGTCGCAGCGTTGCCAATTGTACCGCGTCGGGCACCACCACCACCACCACCACCACCACCACCTACTCGACAGCAATGGATGCCAACTTGAACAACACCGGCTACATGGCCACTACTGAAGAAGCACTGTCGCTGTCGTCAATGGGAGCAATGACGACGGCTTCAACATCCTCGACGAAGCATTTGAACAGGTTACGGGACGGGTCGGTCTTCCGAGTTCGCCACGTCTGCTTTGACGAGCACATCGACCAGGCTCGTCTACGCCGCCGACGACCCCCCCCTTCAAGCCAACAGACTTTCTCGAAGCCTAGGACTCACCACTCTAGAGAGGGCAAGGCACACGAGGAGCCCCAACGATACATCGAAGCGGGGCACGGGGACAAGGATGACAACGATTCCACTCAACACAGGGCTGAGAGCGACGGCACCAACACTAACGCAGCGCGTGTAGAGACGGACGCGATGCAACACTCTGGCTGGGTGGAAAACGAGGAGGGTACTGCCAGATGGTGGCATGCAGGCCGACGAGATGCGATGGCCGAGGTAGAGGCGCTGCTGGCTGCAGCGCGATCGCAGGCGATCAATTTGCACCCTTCCCCCGCGCCCGCGGCGGCGGGGGTGGTCGCTTCAGCAGACGGGGAGGGGCCCGGGCACGAGGAGGCAGTGACAGACGTGGTGATTGCGGACGACAACATGCATTTCAGAAGCATGCGGCACGAAGTTTTGTGCCTGGCTAGAAAATGTGAGTGACGCCCACACGGCATGCACGAAACCTACCGCGCCTGCCGTTTGGATGAGGGTACCTTACCATTTACCACTCTGTCCCAAAATAGATGGAACTATTATGAATTAATATTCAGTTAAAAGAAAAACGCACATTCGAGACAGGGTGGAGTTCGACAAATTACCGGCCGTGGTCGACCCTCGACTCGCTGCGGAGCCTCTTTTTTGGTCGGCGTGGGATCAAGGTGCTTGGTGGACCCTGCCGGCGGCTAAGTGTGTGCCCTGGCTCAGGTCCGGGTGGGATCACGCCGGTGTGGGGTCAGGATGCCAAGCGGAAGCAGGGTGCAAATACAAATACGTGTAGTTGTGTTCTGGCGTGCGATTTGACCAATGAATCACCCCGAAACAACAGTATTTGACCGATGGAAGGGAATTGTCGAGTTCAGTGGTAATCTCCGCTGGTTTTGATGTCCTGGGGTGGACATACCTATCGTGTTCCACGTATATATAGGGCAATCACAACCACTTGCGAGCACCGCGTGCCCCTCTTTTCTCTCTCGTCGGCGCTCGGTTGTGCCGCCAACATCTGGAGACAACTCTTGCACTACGTATAGCACGTAATAAACAAGTCTGAGGGCCGTGCTTATCTCGAAGCATGCTTTATCATTTTTTCGTCCAATTTTGTTTTCTTCTTTGATTTCCAGATAAATGCCAGAAAAATGGAATCCTTGTTAATTTAAGCTTTCCACTTTTTTGGCACCCTGTTGACAACCCAGAATATCTATTTTTTCTCAGTTAATTCGAAATCAAGAAACGTGAAGTGAAAAAATCGACCAAGCGTGCTTCGATAAGCACGGCCCCAATTCGTATCATGGTATGTCGTTTGTCCCCCAAACATGGGCGCAGTTCTTAACTTTTATTCCGCCATTCCACCATTTTGGGACCCAGAAAAGGAGACGACAACAACGACAGGTGCGGACTCATCAATCGTCTGGTGTAAGTAAGTGCGCACCTGTACAGGTTTTACTTTGCGTCAATACTGCACCCACCGTTTCCTACGATCGCTGCTTGAATTGTTGTGTGCATCATAGTTCCCGGGACTGAACTTGTTGATGTCAGTCAACGAAGCAGAGGGCGATGCTGATGTTTCGTCATTTTTATTATACTGTGGTCAACTTTTCATTTTTATGTGTCTGATGTCCCATAGGGGCCAAGTTAGCCCTTTGTAGCACTGCAAAAATATCCCGCTTTAAATTCTAGGTTCGTAGTTTGCCGCCGAAAGGTAGGTGCAGCTGCAGAGGGACTGACCATCTACACATGCTCTTGTGAAACGTCGGTAGATGGGTGCGGCTATGCGCAGGTCTACTTCCCGGTCGATGTGGAGGTCGCCGTGGAGAGGAACAGGGGGAGGGCGGCCCCTGTCACCGAGGCGGTGAGTCTTCGCTGAGATGAGTAATGCCCACGGCAGGGAGGGTTGTCGGCTTATTTTCAGAGCTCCTCGTTTTCAAAATCTCTCCCGAAACACGGCTTGGAAGAACTGTTTTTGCGCAACCTGACCAAGACTTCTATGCCCTAGTCCAAGCACAGATATACTACAGTAGTACAAAATGTCACCAAACAGTAGTTGCTCACTCCAAGAGCTCGACCGGTCAGGAAACATTGGCCCAAAAAATGCGGCCTCTGCGGTGGGATGAGTCAAACGTGAAAAATCTACCCAATGGAACGTGAAGAGTCTACGTAAGAGCATCGATGTTGCTCGACTCGCGACAACTCGACTCTGCGATGAAATACCGTACGACTCCCGGTCTTTTAACTCTTTTAGAACTGAAGTCCCACTTTGGGGACAAGCTACGTAGAATTTGAGTGGATTGTCCAAAAAACGGGACCGCAGTTTGCCCTAAAAGACTTGAGCGGGTACATACAAGCCAGATGCAACTCCACTCTGCGATGAAATGCCGCACGGTTGTACCTCGTGTTCAATTGGTGAAATATAGATACACCCAACCCTAGCTGAGCCTACCGGCGCGCTACGAATATGTTGTTGACTCTGCGCTCCCCTCGCCTGGCTCCCCTTGCCCAGGTGATCCGAAAAATGGCCGAAAGTATCCAACCTCCAGACCCGGAGCGCTTCAAATGGGAACGACATACCTCGGTCATTGAACGGTCGGGGTTTTGTCGGAAGGTCGGAGGCGTTTGGAAAGGCGGCCACGGCCCAGACGTCCTTGGGCACCACCGGGCGTCAAGCTCTTCACGTGGCGCGGGTACAGAGTCGGGGGAAGATGCTTCGGCTATGCTATCGTTCTGGCGAGTGATAGCCGCCGCGGCTGAAGATCCGGTCCCCGCCCTACCCGTTCTGGCTACTGTGTTGCGCGAACAGGCACGTGGTGGTGAATTTGGGTACATATTTTTTTACGTGATGGAGTTTTCGTTTTTTTCGCAGTTGGTTTGCATGTAGTGTGTTGGTACAGCGGCAGAAAACTCGAAATGAATGGAGTTGCGTATTCTGCGTCGGCAGTGCGGAATGGGTAGTCCCACAGTCCGGGTTTACTGGTTGGAGTTAGCATGACATATATCTCACTACGGAGTTGCTTGACATATCTCTGGTGTGACCTAGCCCGGGTGAATGAATACCAACGACCCGTGCGTAGGTGCACGCATGGTTTGGCACTACTCGAGACAGCCGTAGCTGTGCTAAACTCAGATCCACCAAATACTAAGCCGGTTGTGCCTTCGGCTTTTGTCTGGTAATATACGCATTTACACTGCCGAGAAAACATCAGGTGTGCGGGCATTTTTAACTCTCTGAATATATCGGTCCGATTCAACAGGAATCAGATAGGGCAGCGACGAAGGCCAGTTTCCTGCACCAACTCGATCTTGAGCTACGCGAGGTACGTTCCGGTTTGTCAAAATCCCAGCGCGCTTGACCGGGATATGCTTGTGAGGGGGCTAGCTTTTTTTTATCTTGGAAGGGACTTTATAGTACGACAAACGGCTTATATTTGGGTACGACACCATGCGATGACAGTCCCAAGCTTCAGTATGGTAATGGGTGTTCTCGGAATATGACGCGATCGCACATCTGTGCTCCGCTGGGATGTATTTTCACCCGTAAACGATCAAGGCGTAAACATGTGTCACCCTCAGCGCTTGCTGCACGCTGAATTTGGTACAGACGAATCAGCTACTTTTGGAGATGCAGCAAACAATAATGTAACAGGCAATGAATGGCGTCGAGTCAGCGTATTGTGGTGTCCAAATAAGCGAACGAAACGTGTCGAAAAAATGGTCCCGAACCAGCGTATTGAGGTGTCAATTTGCCAAGAAGGCCTGTTCATGGAAACAAGTACCGATAGTTTTGATCGAGCATATGACACCTGCACACCATTACTCACGTGGACAGCGGAAGATGCCTACCGTGGAAGGCGTTACGTCTAATTTACGTTTTCGCCGCTCTTCTCTCCCGGCTCCCCGTCCCCCTCCAGTCAGTAAAGAGGGTGGCCGGTAAAGCTTCCCAAGCGAATATTACTCGTGAAAACACCCGCGCAGTGATGGGCGCCTGCTCTGTATCAAGAAGGATTGTCCTGCATCGCGCAAAGGGAGGCCACTGGGCCCAGCAGGAGGACGTCGCAAGTGGCGAGGACACAGCAGATGATCCGACAAAAAACGCCTGCTGTGTAGAGAGAAGCAGTATAAGTAGTAGCTGCGCGCCGGGCCAGGAGGGGGGCAGCGAAGTGGCGCCGTTAAGCTTGTCCCCTATGCAAGAGTTTTGTTTTGAGTTCGAGAGAGCCTTGAGCGGGTTTTTTTGGCTGGAATCTTCCGTGCGGCGTGAACTGATAGAAGCTGCAAGGGGGGTGGCTTGCACGAAGTTGTGAACAATATATAGTGAGATGATTACCACAGGCAGAAGACAACTGCGGTGTGTGGGGGTTCGATATGATCCAATACGTAATTTCTTACTGGTTAGTCTCTCACGTACTTATGTCCGTCGTTTCGTGTCTGGCGAAAGGAAACACGGTCGTCTGGCTTCAATCAGTATTCCGTCGATGTCAGGGGTTGCGGTTCGAAATATTTTTCACTTTTACTCTCAAGTGTGTACCGCCGGCACTCTTCCATTCTATATATCGCATGATGCACAAAACATTGGCTGAGGAACTGTGACTGGCAGTCTTTCAAGCTTTGCTTCGACTCAAACAACAGTGGAGGCTCAGCAGGGCAACAATAGTATTAATAGAAATGCATGACACCAGCGGGATATAGAGTAGTCCGTACATTACACTGTTGTGCCTGTGCTAGCCCGAGTTCACTCATTGGGCTGGACACCATGTTACGAACGTTTTCAACGGAAACGAACTCAGCTGTTCTACTCATGCTCTAGTTTTTGCATGAACTCAGCAAGACGTATCGTGCGTTGGCAATTTCCTGTGGAGACATTATTTTGTGGCAACATTCTTGCGGCAGCGCTCGCGTGGCGTAACGCTATTTTGCTCTCTCACAGTCAAACCAAGCTGCCCTCTACAGGACACGCGGGACCAAAGAAGGGGACCCACTGAACTCCTCGATCCCTCATAATTAACCCCCCGGCCCCGTAACGCCGTCGTCGTAACTGTTGTGTTTCACGCCACGAAATACAGACCACGACACTACGTATGTGTAACGCCAACTCGTAGCAGGTGTCGGCGGGAAGGATCCCATCAGCAAGTAAGCGTGGTGTTGGCGCCAACGTCAGAGCTGAAGCACCTCCAAATGAACCTTGGGTATCATCCTGGCACATGACTTCGGGGTTGTGGACCTGCGCACACATCAGGCAGATCGTAATCGATCACCAATGCCCATGTCATGATCTAGATATTTCATGCGGACAGAGATATATGTGATTCCTGACCTGTACTGGTGGTATGATGTACAGCAGTTACCAAGTAGTAGCTCATCATGTTGCCGGGTCGGAACCACATGATCTGGCACATGTTTCTTTGGTCGGATCTGCACTACATCAGTACAGCTACAGTAGCACTTATAATACAGATAGACCCTGCTGATGATCCTGCACAGCTTTTCACAACGGCTGGCATACGTAGGATCGTCGCTTTCTGATTTCCCCTGTTCCCGCCCAGATAAATGCAAATCTCTCTGTCGTGAACTCCCTCGTTTAAATATGCACACGACAGCAGTGCACAAGCGGAAAATACGAGGGATATCTTCCAAGGTCTAGGGAGCTGACACCGCATCTTCTTCGCGTGGACAAGCTCACAGGTGTGCTGCTAGTCATCCCATACACCATAGGCTTTGGTTGCGGTGGCCTCAGAGCTTGTGCCGTGCATGGCACTGCTGTCATTTTTTCCTATCATCGGACCTCTTGCTGTGATTTGTATTTTAAAAATCCATGCAGCCACGCTCTATGCAGCAGTGCGAATTTGCGACCATTGACCATACTACTTGTACGGCAGTACGTAGTACTTCTGAACCAACAGGTATGTGCGAATTTGCGACCGATATACCTGGTACTCCTGTACATCGTACAGCTGCAGAGCCTGATTCCCTGCGTGTTGCTTGATGCATGTTGCCTGTTGTCTGTGCCAGCCTTCTGCCTGGGTTCCTGTAGCCTGTACCCTGTGCCTGTACATCTGATGTTCAATCTGTGCATACTGCATGTATGTGCTGTCTGCACTGCTGCTGCACTGCGCTGTCCGCACTGCTGCTGCACTGGGCTGTCTGCACTTGCGCTTGCAATCGGGTTGCTGGCTGCTATCATCCGTCGGGTGCCTCTGCAAAACCTTTGGGGAACGCAGACTACTAAACACGGTGCACAAGCACTGCTGCGCTGCACTGCACTGCACTGCACTGACTGCACTTGCACTTGAACTTGCACTCGAGTTGCTATTAATACGAAGTTGCTATAATTCCCATCTGGCGCGGCTGCAAGCCAAGGCCTTCCAGATCTTAATCTGCCTGACCTAGATTATGCAGATCTGCTGGTTAGGACGTATGCGTTCGCAGATCATGCATATCCTATAAGCCATCACGTGGAATGTACGGATTACAGATCACACGGACTGTACCAGATACAGGTTACAAACCTGAGCATGACCAGACGCTGTAGATCGAACGAATACGTACGCCACAGCAGTATCTGCGAACAGGTACTGCCTGTAGTGTTGGGAGACTTTGAGGGTCATTCTTATCGGAGAGCTCTAATCACGTAGAAGCTCCGTGTTTATGGCCGCTCAAGCACGACGTGAGCGTATGTTAGTTCCGCAAGAACCGCATGAAGACACGCCACGAAAGGCTGCGTACCGACTACCAGGTAGACGATATCCCGGATGCCTCACACCGCAATCGCATATCTAAGCGACTTATCACTGTCGGAGGGATTTGGAAAAACGTACACGGCGTTCCCACTAGACAACCAACGGTAGCAGAACCCCTAATCAGCTAGGCTAGAAGTTTGGGGACAATAAGGAAGAGAGGAACCCGCAGAAAGGGTAAAAGTCACACGAGCGACGACACTGAGATAAGAAAAGGGTCAACAAGTATGGGTGTGATCTCATGCCGCAGCAGAGAGAGGCCTTGTTGATCCCAAACTCTGTACCAATACGAACTAACCTACGACGCGATGTTACAACTGCAATCTGGAGCAGAAAAGAGGGGACGCCAGCAGGGTGGATCCCTTTTCGGGAAAGCCTTATTGTTGTACGGAGAGATAGTGATTGAATATCACCCCGTGAGCGATATCGCAGTTCTGCAGCAGCGCGACAAAGTAGAAAGAGGCTAGGAAAAAAACAGACCATCTCACTCGCCCATCGTTGGTAGCGAGGTGTACCGTCGACAACATCGGTTTTTGTTAGTGCAGTGTTTATTTTACCGGGGGGTACCTACTCTCTGCGACGAGGTGCCGCGTTGATTGCCAGACTATTCAGCCGGGAGTAGAAACCCTGGGTGGGAGTCTCCGGCTGGTCGCAGCAGGAGGCCTCATTGATCCCACCCTATATACGAATTAACCTACGACGCGATGTTACAACAGATCTCTGCTGCGGAAACACGTATGTATTACATGCATGTGCAGATCGATCAGATCAGATCTGTAGATCACCCCAATGGAAACTTGCACAGATGGCGCAGATCCGTGAGAATGGCCTGTGTCATCTGTAGAGTTAGTCGATCCGTCCGACGTGTGAAGCATTGTCCCACCGCATACTACTGTCACTCCCGATGTGCATCATGCGAGTTTTGTACGTGGTATTTATCCTTAGCACGTAACAATTGGTACGACCCTATGGCGACGCCAGCGGGGGCGGTTCTACGGCCACGGCTCGTACGTAACACGTCCACCCACCCGCTACCCCCCCGCCCACCCAAACTCACCCACCCACCAACCCTACCACCTACTAATCACGCACCGACCTACGCACCCAACATCCACCTATAGTTCTTACCCAATCACCCCCCCCACCCACTCACTCACCTACCCACCCATCCACGCACCCACCTACCCTCGAATCCACTCATCACCCACCCACCCTCCCACCCACACCCCTATCCTCTCCTTACGATGACTGCAACACGAACTATTGATACACACCTGGTGAAGAGCAAGAAAATAAAAAACATGCCTGGTATGATACCTGGTAGAAAACAAGGAACAACAAAGCGAACAAAGAGAAAGACTGCAAAAACTCAAAGGGCGGGACTCGAACCACTGTTATGGCGTACAGAGTTGGACGCTCTCCCTCTGACCCAAAACGAGGGCAACGAATCTCTCGGGGGGAAGATAACGCTACCATTTCATCCCGGACAAAAACGCCTTCATACAGCTGGAAAACCAAAACATAGGACACAAAATTATCCCCGGGAGGAAACCGCCTCCTAAAGTTATTGGAACCCCCCGTGATCCCGGGAGATCCCCCCCCACCCCGAGGATCAAGCAACTCTTCCCCGGGAGAGCACCTTTCAACGCCCCCCGCTCGCTGAGTTTGACGGCGATGCCCCTTCTTTGACCAGGGACACCGAGAGATGCTGTGTGGTTACCATCTACGTACAGATTAAAAAACACTTCTGCGGGCGGGGCACCGCCGCACGAACGAGGGAGGTCGGCTGGCGCTCGGGAGAGCCGGCGTCGTCATCATCACCACCCGCAGGTCGTGGTGACGAGAGCGTCATGTCGGATAGTTGTCCCATTTAGGACTCCAGTCCCGTTTTGGGGACAAACTACTTAAATTTTCAGTGGTTTGTCCCCGAAACGGGACTGCAGTCCTAGAAGGTGCAAGAGTACCGTTAGAAGAGCGTTGAGTGCGCACAGAGGTGATGCGATCGTTTTTTTCAGCGCTGCTCGTTTTCTCTCGACACTGTTTAACGGCAAGGGTGCTAGAGTCGAACATTATCATACTCCCGGAAGGCTCTTACCTCGACCAATTTTTTTTCCCCGAAAACACCATGGTTGTTGTTCCGTGTTGGCAACCTCAACCTTCCCGTTCTGGAAAAAAATCGAGCTCTGAAAAAAACGATCGCATCTACCCCTGCGTGAACTCAACGCTTTTTTTTTGCTGTAATTCTGTCAAACAAATCTATTACTAGTAGATTTTCCAACACCGCTGCCCGCGAGGGCCACCCGACCTCCCGCCACGGCTCCCCCACATGGCAACCCTCGCTACTCCCGGCGAAAGAAGAAGCACCGCCGCCAAACTCGGCGAGCGGGGAGCGTCGAAAGTTGTGCTCCCGGGGGTCGCAAGCAGCCGCTATCCTTCTTGTTTATTGTGGGGCGGAGGTAGAGCGTAGAGCGCTCAACTCTGGACGCCAAAAGCGTCGGTTGGAAATACCCCCTTTTGAGATTTTGTGTTTTTTTTTTGTGTGTTTTGTGTCTTGTTTGTGTTTTCTTCTTTTTTTGTCTTGTATATTTGTTTTGATGGGGTTTTCGTCGTAATTGTGGCCTGCATTGTATTGTGGTATTAGCAGTTGTTGTGTGAATGGTTCTTGTATGAATGCGTGTGGGTGGATGGGTGGGTGTGTGAGTGGGCGGGTGGGTGGGTGGGTGGGTGGGTGGCCGTTTTACCTACATTGAATATACTTTCACATGATGAAACGATATTTACTACTGAAAACATTATTCTTAGCTATTTTCAAATAGCATACACGGAGTACACCGATACCTTGTCTCCGAATCGTGGGTGCGAAGCTTACGCTTCAACGCCCCATAGATATACCCCGAGACGGCGGGGTCGTTCTGCAGGTACTGGCGTATCTGGTAGTCTACAGTAGTAGTGTCATACCGATAGTTTTGCCGAGTAACGCCCCTGCTTCGCACGGGCGATGGCGTCGCTCCGGGCAAGAAAGAGCCCAGCGAGAAACCGAGGCCTCACTTTTTCATAAAGCGCATGGTACGAGCACATATCTTATATGCGTCCTCGTAGGATTAAGAAATCACGCTCAGCGGCGATACAAGAGCTACACTAAATTTATCGCTGTCGAGGAATGTATGGACACTTTGTATGTGAATAATTCCCCTTTTAGGACTAAATTCTACCAACTGTATAGTGCATGGTACAACCCTGTCTATTACGGGGGGGCATAGTAAATAGGACCAAATATTGTTCGTAAAAATATGGAAATATATGGGTGTTTGTGTGCACTGTAGGTCCTATTAACTATGGTCCCCCGAAATAGAAATGTAAGGATAGCTCGTATGTTTCATATGTAACCCCTTTTAGACTACAGTAAATCCTATTGTAGTGCATGGTACTAGAGTACAGTATGATTACTTCAGAAATGTAAGGACACTTGGTGTGTTTCATATTTAACCCTTTCACGACTGCTGCTGTACGTCCTAATGCATGGTACCACTCTGCCGACGGCAGAAATGTAAGAGGACAGTTTGTATGTTTCGTATTTAATCCTTTTGGGACTGCAGTCCCGTTTTTGGGACCAATCACTCCAATTCTGAGTAGTTTGTCGCCAGAGCGGGACCGCAGTTTGCCCTAAAAGGGTTGAGTTCATTTTTTTGGGCGACAAACACGTACAGAGTTCCTCGAGGTGAGGAGCCTCAGAATATTCTGTAACATGGTGCACATGGCGCACCCCTCCACCGAAGCATGCCTCAGCGGTCCTTGTATTTCGAGGCAGAGTGGCACCAGGTACGGGTGGCTTATCACGGGGTCATAGAAAACTCGTAGAATATAATAGGATGCGCGATGTACTGCTGTAAGTAAGTACCGCATGCAGCTTGCAAATTTTGAGTTTTGACGAAATCCTCGATCTCACAGCTGCTGTTGCTGTTTTTTTTTTTTTTGTTTATGATACGACGTAGCACCTATTCATGCTCAAGGTTGGCGTCACAAGAAGGTTTGTTACAGCCTTGCTCGCCTTGCTCAGAGCAGGCGTTTCTTGCTTGGCGCGCTCACACGATTATTGTGTGCTTGTGGTGGGGCGGTGTGTTTCAGGGCGCGCGGGATGGCGGCGGACGTGGAAGGCGTGCAGAGGTTGCTGGAGGAATTGCATCGCCTCAGCAGGGAAGGGTTCCCCGACTCGGAGGTACGTAAGCGCGATGATGATGATGACGATGACAATGATAATGATGTTATCACATAAGCTCATTTCCCTGAAATCTGGGACGTGGTGACCAAACAGGCCAAACACACTGCCTGACACACTGCCTGGGTGCGTACTACGCCTGAAGATGAAATGCTCCAACAGTGTTTTAGCCGAACAGCATGGTAGTGCCGCATGTACTATCGGGCGTTGATTGAGCCACATATATCGCCCTAAATGTGGAGGTACTACGTACGTCCTTCGTTCTGGTATTTGACGTTTTTTGGGACTTGAGTCACTTGGTTACAGTGTAGAGGGCAAGAGCGACGGCAGGAACATGACGATAACACTCAGCAAGGAAGGCTTCCCCGACTCGGGAGGTATGTAAGCGTGGCACACTGCCTCGCCGAACGTCTAGGAAGACCTATTTATAGCAGCAGCACAGGTATCACCATGTTGCCTGCGTGTCTCACAGCTCCCCTCACGTTGCGCTTCGGACGCATGCACGCACCTGTCGCGGCAGACCGGGCTGCTTCCCGTCTTCCTTTTTTTTAATCCCGTTTAGTATCGTTTTCTGAGCCCTTCTTTTCTCTCTCCATCCTCCCTAGTAGTAAGTCAGATCCGGGGTCACATTTATAGCATGCTCTTCTCGCTCCTCCCTACTGCAGTTCGCGCCTTGCGTTGCCTTTTTTTTCTTCGTATGACCGATGCTGTATTAATAGTCGTCTCGTTGTTTGCCGACGTGTTTTCCGTCTGAAAGTCTCAAGGGGGTGATAACGTTATAGTGGTATCATAGTCACGACAATTTGGGTTTATTTTTATTCCGTGCAGTAGGACGCGGTGAATGATCCGCACGGTCGCGGTTGCCCTCAGTGTGGACGATCTACCGGCTGCCCGGGCTTCAAGCACCGCTTGACTTGGGGGACCGGCAAGATCTAACTACCGGCGGCCGCCGTTATTGTTTGGCGTCGATTTTTACCACTCCCCCTCGGTCTTGTGGGTTGAACGTGCCCCCTGTGCATTGTTCTTCGCCCACTTCGGCGCAGAGATTTGTCTAAACGGTTGACGCGTTTCGTTTCTGCCTTGGCCACTGCAAGCAGATTAATGACCCCGCCGCGCTAGTGGAGCAACTGAGCATCGCGGTGCTTGCGCTGGACCCTCGATCTCCGGGACAAGAGGTACGAGACGTGGCGGGCGACAGACGATGCGCGTGGAAAACTTCACGTTGCCGTATATATGCCGCAAGCATGTATATAAAGCGTAGGCAAGAACCACAATGTAGCGTAGTGCTACTGTAGACATGAACGCCTGCCAAGGTACAGAGCGGTACGCAGAATGTATATACGCAATATTCACGTGTATTTTTCATCCCGTTCATGTTCTTCGCCGTTCTTTCTCCCTCCCTCCTGGTCGTAGCGTAGCTGGGATCCGTGGTCACGTATCAGACTCTTATCCCCTCTCCTCACCCCTCCCCACTACGGTGCGTGTCTTTTGCGTTTTTTTCCCTCGTCGAGTCGTGTCGAATTGCGTGCTCGGTAGTATTGCTGTAGACATCAACGCCAAATAGGGAAGGCATCAGATTGTACAGTGGGAGGACAACTGAATCCTCGACTTAGTACGCCCGAATACTGGTATGCAGAGGGGGGTGGGGGGGGGGGTACTCGATATCAGAGGGAAGGGGAGGGGGAGCAGTACTCTATTGTTACTTGCCTTAGCCATTTGACCGTCGGGCACGCCTTCCTTTGGAGACGAACACCGTTCCTACTCCTAACAGACACGGCCACATCACTCCAGCGCTCAATTCGCTTTTTCCATATATTTCTTGGAAACGTTTTTCTGGGGGGGGGGAGGGGAATATCGGGTTTTTAACTTCGATTTGTCCGGCGTCGTACGTTTCCTCTTCCTCGAATTTTGACGACGTTCCTGATCTGTTTGCTGATTTAGGCTTGGCGCTCCATTATTATCGCAAAGCCGACGGCATCGATCGTTGGTGCCCTGTGATGCCACGTGTCTCGTCCGCGGAGTTGGGATGCAACGATGGCAACTGCCAATGTTGAATTCTTGTTGCGGGTGATTGAGGGTAGTGTGCCGCTTGCTTGACACTGCGAGTGTATGATCGACGGACCCTGCGCACAAGACGAAGCGGACTAACCCTAACCTCATTGCTATAATCCCAACCCGATGAATTATCACTTCGTACGTACTTGACCAATGAAAACATCGGTAGTTGAGTCTCCGAATAAGTGGTAAGCTCTTCTATGCACTCGGATGTGCTGACCCGTGCTCGATTGTACGTGTTCTCCCCCTATTGTTGTTGTTGATATCACATTGGCTCATCGCCACAATGCAGTCCGCGGTCACAGGACAGGATTCAATAACTCCGGAGTGGAATGTTGCCTCAGAAGGGAAAAGAAAGAGGAGAAGTAACACACGTACTGTAATGCAGCAGTAGCTAACCCTAGTTCTATTACTTGACCGTGTTGACACGTGTAGGGCGAAGAGTAGACTTACCGTGCGACAACACGCCGCCCTTGGCCCTTTGACAAGGAAGGATAGCTGCAGAGGAGTAACTGTATAGTTCAGTTTTTTTTTCATTCTCATCTATTTTCTTCGCCCTTCTTTTCTTTCTACATCCTCCCTAGTCGTAACTCAGGTCCGGGGTCACAAACCAGAGGGTCTTCCCCCCCCCTTCCCACTACGGTACGTATGCATGCCGTCGACCCTGGATGCACTGCGTGCGTGGGGAGATGTTTTTTCTCCCATATTTTGTGCCAGCTTCCGCGTTGTTTTGAAGCCGTCTACTGCGGCGGCTTTACGAAAATATGTAGCGCAGGTCCCTGCTTTCTAAACCTTTTTGTGATTTCAGACGCCAAACGTGATGAAGAGAAATAGCTGTAGCATGGGCCCTACAAAAGCAGCGCGGGGCTGCTGGGTTCAGAGAGGATAGGTTTAGTGTCCCGACTGCAATGCAAAAAGTTACACGACCGCAATGCAGCATGTAGCTCGCACGAAATAGGCGTCTGAGGTTGATACCACCGAACTTGTCATTTTGTTGCAGCTGTAGATAATCCGGGCTCCGAAAGTCCCCGCCTCTGTTGCTCGTGCTGTGTCTTTCTGCAGGCGGATGTAGCCCTCTTCGCGTCCTTCGTGTTCGAGTCGCAGGCTCCGCGCGATCTGCTATCGTTTGTCGATGACACCATCAACACGTCGCCCAAGGTGAGTCGCACATTGTTGGGGGCGTGTCCCACCCCCACCCCCCCCCCCCCCCCCCCTCCGTCTTGTGGCGTGAATATGTTCCCGGTGGGGTGAACATGCTCCCGGTGTACCGTATGCTTCTTCACGGGCATGGAGAGGGTCACCAATGTCGCAGCGTGCGTATCTGCTACCAGTACTAGGTACTGTATCATTGTTTACACAGCGTATACTCGGTGAAAACCGACGAGCAATGGGAATGCCGAAAGCCATGTGCGATTATGCTACCGGCAAGCGTACTTACCGGGGGGGGGGGAGAAGACACCTGTGACCCCGGCTTGCTCACAAGCCGGTTGAGCTGGGATTTGCACGTGACACCTGAGAATATATAACCTGGTGCCCGTTGTTCATGAACGACTTGGCTCACCTAGAGAAACGGCCGACGCGATGTGGACCAAGAGGCCGATACGCAACCAGCCTGTCCTGGTGTGAACGGGTTGACACGCTATTATTTCAAGCTATTTCCACTGTTTTCTTGAAACAGTAGTGATGATCAAGTGGCTGGAGGTTTACATGGCATACCATCACGGTTGTCAGAGTTTTTTTCCATCAAATATGCCTGTTGGTGGTCTGGTGTTACGGGTGGGGAGGCTGGTTGACTTGGCTTTTCACGGGACACCATGTGCACGTTTTCACCATTGATAGAGCTTTCTTTCATAAAATGCACCTACCTGCTGACATTCTTGTTGGTGTTGATTGGGGGGCTCGTATGTAGTTGACCCTCCTTGACGGGACACAACGTGGCACGGCGTATGCGTCTGCGTTGATATTAACCTCGGCGTATACGTTACCATGGGTGGTAGTTCCGACGCCAAGCGGCTCTCTTTGGCATGACCCAGCAGGATATCGGCATTGGTGTGAACTGCAGTACAACTGCCGTCCACGTCGCCGCCGACACTGACGTCGAGATACAGATATCGATACCAGCGTGGAACGATCTTGGCACGTGTTGTTGTCGGTGTTGGAGGTGTTGGAGGTGTTGTTGTTGTTGGTGTTGGTGTTGTTGTTGGTGTTGATGTGGGTGTTGTGTCGTTGGTTGTTGTTGTTGGTGGTGTTGGTGGTGTTGAAATCAGTGTTGTTGGTGTTGGTATTGTGTTGGTGTTGCTGTTGTTGGTATCACATTCCCTCGTCACCATAGTCTAGCCCGTGGCCACAAGAGGTGAAAAAACGAAACTGCACGCGCATCGGCGGTTTCAGGTGACCAAAAAAGCGAGAATGGCGGCGTTGAAGGCGGTGGGGGACTTTCTGAAACGATTGAAGGGCACTCCCAACGTCGATCGCTATGCCTCCAGGTGCGTTTGATCATGCACCTTTCCCGATTGCTGTGCAGTATCCCCCTCCCCCCCTGTTTTGTGCCGCGGCTAGGTGCCACGTGTTCAGTCGCGGTGCAGCTTCCCGTTGCGGTTCTCAAGGGCACTGCGTTGATGAAAAGCAAGATGATCGTGGTTACGATCGATGCAGCCGTGACTGTTGTCGTGTGAATTGCCTCAGGGTGAGGGTGGGACGACTGTAGCTTGTATTGGCCCATCCGTTTGCTCAAGAATGTGCCAACTATTTGCCAAACCCACGTTGTCATTCCAGGGACGCCTCGTAGTGACTAATTGCGTCGCGCTTTTGTTTCGGCAAATCACGTGGTGTTGGGGGATTGTGAAAGCGCGATAATCTTAAATCGAGGCGTTTTTCCACGTTCCACGTGAGGCGGTGAGATTCCATCCAACTCATATTTGTACGTATCCAGTTGTTTCGAGGCATTAGCCCGCAAGGATTCCGTTTCCTCACGCTCGTCCTTGATCTCGGCCAGGATCAAGGACGGAATATGGCGCGTGTTCACGAAGGAGACCGAGTCGCAGGAGGTCCGGTCCCACGCACTCCGGCCTCTACGCCAGCTACTTAAGCTCAAGCCGCCAACCTTGGGCGCGGACAGATGGGAGGTAAAATCATCAGCCGGCTGCCACGACATAGTTTTCTCGAAACGTGTTATTTGGTTGCCATTGGGTCCTTGTTAGGGGCGAGCGAGGTCAACGCGCTTTTCCCCTTCGCCATGACGGAGAGAGGACAATGCGTCGCCTGGCTAACATGCATGAAGTAGTGCTGTAGCGACTATGTAAATCGCTGGACCCTTACTGAGCGAGGCAAGGTCAGCGTCCTTTGCTCTCTCGCTAATAGGAGGGAAGGGGCGAAAGGGGCTTGTAAAGTGTCCACACCTCGGATAGATAGATCATCTACACATAGATCATCTACAGACCGTAACCTTCCGTTTGATACGTTGTGCAGGATTGTGTAGTACATAGTACATGTCCAACCCAGGAAACATGCCCTATAGACCATGCAGGTAATATACGGCTTCCACCCGGCAACATGAACTAGATCATACATATCAGGAATATAGCTGCCCTGAAAGATCTAGATCATGATATGTAGATGATTTGTAGATGATCTATCCGATGTGTGAAAAAGTTGGTCAGCCAACGAGTCACCTTGCGATCTAGCCAGGGAGTATGTCGGGGCTTTAATTTGCTTCTGGCGGATGTGCTCTTGAGCAGGTGTCCAGCATGTGGGACACGGTGAAGGAGCAGTACCGGCTCGGCTCTAGCAAGGTCTCCCAGGTATTGTGGCGTTTTTTTTTTTGCATATTATTGCGGTGTAGGCGGATAGAGTACGAGTACACATGAGGCATTTATGGATGGCGTTTTCTCGCCCTGGGAGCATACGCTGTGCACGGGTCAATTTTCTTTCGTCGTTGCTGCGACGAGAATGCGCAACGGCGCAATGGAACGGCGGGTGCGATATTTCCGAACAGTAGAGTAGTGTGCGATGCACTCGGGAGCGGCAGATTCAGCTCTCGGTGCGCTTGAGGTTCCGCCCGTTTCGCTCGGCAGGTGTACATGTGATATTTGGTTTCGTCCATTTTTTTTTTGTAAGCGAGTATGAAGGCGTGGGTTTTTTACATATATAAGCGACTACCCTTCCACTTGTAGCTCGCTCTTTTCTTGCGTTTCAGACCGGCCGATTTGAAGCAACCTGAAGCGATCGCGCCGAGTAACACGGCGAAACTGCTCACCCTTTGCGCCGGAAAGAGTATCAACCATTTTAGGACTGCAGTGCCGTTTGGGGGACAAACTAGTTAGAATATGAGTAGTTTGTCCCGAAAACGGGGCTGCAGTTCTGAGTAATTTGTCCCGAAAACGGGACTGCACTCGTAAAATGGTTGATGTCAACCCTCGGATACAAGTACGTACGAGTATGTACAAGCACGTCGTTTTCGAGCGTTGATATGCAAAATTGAGGAACCTCATGGACATTGGAGGAACCGCCACTTAACCGATGGGCACTCTTCAAGTTGACGAAACATGATGTAGTACCCCCCTAGACATTGGCATGCCTCTTTTTTTTTTCAGGTTGTTGCCACAACAAGCCTTTGAGTCGGGCGGAAGAAAACGGGCACCTTAGGCTACGATGCGCAACGCGTCCTGTGTCGACCATTTTATTCTGGCACTCGTTTGTGTTTCGTACTTCTGTTCCAGGGTGTGAACGAAGGAGACTTATTGAGGCCTGCACTCTTGGTGTACGGTGCTAAGTAGCCATGGTGTATCGCTAGCATGTTGACTCGTTTTTGGTTTCTGGTGCTGTTTCGTTTTATTTTGTTTCCAGGGTGTGAAAGGGGAGTTATTGAAGCTCGCAGGCAGTTTACTCTTGGTGTACGGGGCTGACGAGCCCGAACTCGCCCGAGGGGCAAGAACAATGCTGGGCTGGTGCGACAGCGCTCTCGACGACAACGCCAAGAACAAGAGGGTGAGCACGGGAACACTTGTTAAAAAAGAGAGAAAACGATACCACAAGCCCCCCCCCCGAGGTCATGTTTTTTCGCACACAAAAAAACAAAACCAAAACAACATTGAGCTGTGATATCGAGAACGTGGGCGAATCTGATGTTTGCAAACTGAGTGCAATGTTCCGATCGCGCGTGCTGCGGGTTTTGATAAAGAAACCCAGTGCGTCAACTGTTGTTCTGGGAAACTTTCTCACATGTAGTTACATTCCTTAGCTTTTAGAAACATGAACGCCAGTCGTCCACGTACGCTAAGTCTATTCACAGTAGTGGTAGTAGGTTTCTCAGCGCTTCACTGTAAAGAAAATCACCGCCCTTTAAGGATTTCTGTAGCAGTATGAATGAAACAATTAAGCTCGTACAAGTTTGTTTTTTGTTGTTGTGTTTACTTGGTTTCGGTATTCCTCCCTCACTGTCTCAGTCTCGAAAACAGTATAGTGGGGTATCGTTGTTTGTTTTCCGTGCTCCTCTGCGCTGGGGGAGATTAAGTGTCGAAGCAAGAGTTGTTTGTTTTCGTAGTCACGTTTCGTTTTTGGCTCTCTTGCGTCACACTCCGCAGGGCTGGCGACGTGCTCGGTTGATCGGCAGGCGCAGCAGTCTGTATAAGAGGCTCACAGGCGAAAATAGAAGAAAAAATATATAATTAATAGACTCTTCACTATTTTGGTGGATTTTTCGCAGTGTTACGCTGTTGAACCCTGCGCAGATGTTCGTCTTCTTAAATTTCTAGAGACTGCCGGGCGCATATCGAGATTGGACGCCAGCGCCAGGTCTAAACACGGGGTAGGGAAACTCTGCACAAGGTCTTGGGACATTCGGTAGAGAAGTCACACACAGAGAATGGCACTCTTTCGCCCGGCAGCAAAATTATGAGGATGATGATAATGCTCTCACACGAAGCAATTGCTTTGAAATCTAGCCGGTGGCCACCGAAACAGGTTAGCTGTCCCTTTGCAACATAAAAAAAAGCACAACATATTATGTATCTCGATGCTAAGGGTGGTGGTCATACCTTACATCACACCCTGATCCAGTGAACTCTACTCTACTGCGTGCCTCTTAACGGCGCTGTTCGTCGGTTTTTGGCGCGTGAACCAGCTGCAGAAAACGCTTCAGCCCCAGGTGGTCGCCGGAGCTCTGGCCTGCGTCGACCTTGTCTGCTCTGCCGGCTTCGAGGACCGCTACACATACGCGTCGGGCGCAGAGGGTAAAAGGCGGAACACGCAGCTCTACACGTGAGTAGCATAGCAACGTTGTGGGCAGCAAGTTTCTCACGCCGTACTTGTGTGCGACAGAGGTGCAAGTACATTGAGCAGTTGTTTTTGCGCGTTGTCATTAATTTCTCTTCTGGCCGCGGGTCTCCCCTCACGCTCTCGGCGGCGGGGCACGCAGGCCCCCCGCGTGTATACCACGGCGCAAGTGCAGGTCCCGGCCGGGTTCTGTTGCGCGTGCTCTGGGCGTATTGTGTAGGGACCGCGTCGCTGGTCGTCGATGATATTGGAACTCACAGATCTACACGCGAGAGCAGTGCCCGTTGTAGGCAGCAAGGTGTTCACGTCGTATGTACGGCATATTCTATAGGAAGCACATCGTCAGCCATTGACATCGCAACGCGTAGATTTACACGTGAGAGCAATGCAACGTTGTAGGCAGCAAGTTTGTCACGCCCTGTGATTGTACGGCATATTTTGTAGGGACATTATTGTCGGCCGGCGACAGGTGAACTATTACGAGCTACAGTAAATTAATGTTGAAGAACTGTATACCATACATAGATTACATAGTGTGTGTCATACCTTCGACCTGCAGCGCTGGCTCCGCTCCGCAGCGTGCCAAGCACGCACGTCAGCGACTACAAGCTGACCCAAGGTGCTTCTCGAGGCTAGTCAGGTACAAGTTTAACCTTCGTCCATCTGATTGGCCGGCTTATTCCATGCGTTAAAAAAAACACATTGTCCCGCGCCCCGATAATATCACGTTCTTTTCAGCCGCTCGCCGGCAGGAAAACCACTACCAGATTATTGCTTCATTCATCTAAAATATTGCTGCGTAATCGCTTGTTTGCGCATCTACGGCAGTAGTGTGTTACCTTCGCAACACACTTTTGAACACCCTTGCTTGAGTGCATCTGATGATATATGTCTTGTCGTGTCTTTTGCCGCCCACAGTCACTTGGTATCGGCGGTTCGTGACGGCACTGCGGAAGGCTTGACGCGCTACGAGGTCTCCGCCAAGGCCCTGCGTTTTTTCCGCAGGCATGCTGGACTCTTCTCCGAGAACGTGGGCCCCTCCAAGCGAGCGCTGCAGCTGTACGGCTATGTAAGAAGAAGTGGCGTGCTGCGTGGAGGCATCCTTTGAAAACACTTGCTATGTAGGTGTCTTAGATCTCCGGGGTGAGATAGCGCTGGGATTTTGTCATCCCTGTGCTTGAACAGGCGTTTTTGTCAATGTTCCGTGCCTCGAGCCGGTGCTTGGCGTCCGTTCTACTCGACTCCGTTTTGTCTTTAGCGTTCTCAAAGTGTTTTTCTAGTGATGCCTACAGCTCTTGTGGCCTCTGTTTTTATTAGTTGCTCCGCAAATTCCGTGCGATGTCTGCAAAAATCTGACTAAACGCGCGTCTTTTCTTGTAGTATACATAATTGAGTAGAAATATAACGTAAACTGTTTAGATGGTGATTTCGTCGAATTTCATCTTTGCACGCTGTGTGTTGACACTTTGATCGCGCGTACTACGGGTTTTGTATGACCCCATGAAGGATACACATGCATCCCTTGTTGACCTCATTGAGGGGAATACAATCTGACAAGTATACTGTGGAACATCAAGTTTTGTATAGTGCCGACTGCTCGATGGAAAAGGTGCTTATCAACGACTTGCATAGTAGTACGTGCTTCAAACAAGTGAGCCTAAGGTGTTCTGTCGCTGATTTTTTGGCCCGACCCCCCGACTACCCCGAGCGTTCCTAGCTTGCACCTCGAAGCACGATGCACAATTTTCGATTTCATGAACGAGCCCAATTCGGCACCCATCCCTCCCCCCCCCGTCTCTCTATCTCTCTCGCTCATTGTTGCGAAAATCGTCATCGTTCTTATCTTTTTTTCCCGGCCTGAAGCTCCAGAGGGGGTTGATGATGCGAGGGGTCTATATGTAGTGCAGCGCATATATCCCACTCTCTTTCATGCGCTCATTGTTGCTGCTTGCGTGCCCCCACTGCTGTACGTAGCCGTGTATACACACGTTCGTACATGTGCTCTTGTCAGTAGAGCTTACCGCTTTTGTTGTGAGACCTGACATACTGATATTTTACCGGTCAAGTAGTGTGGTGTTTGATCCGGTTCAAGGTTGGGCATAGGCTTGCACTTTGGCTTAGTCCGCTATGTCTCGCGTGCAGGGCCCGATTTGTCTCATACGCATGGCCCGCCAATCATCGTGTAGAACATGAACTGACACTGACACGTATTGTAAATGTGGAAGTGCGGTGAGCTTAACCCTTTTTTGTGCTGCCGTCTCATTCAGGGGACAAACCACTCTATTTCCCAGTAGTTTGTCCCCGAAGCGGGACTGCAGTCCGAAAAAGACTTGAGCTTTATTTTTGCCAATTCGTCGGAGGCTAAACTATTTAATAAATATATGAGTCAACCACCCTCGCTCTTGTTCGGTCAACCGCACACTCCAGATGGAAACGTGCGCATCCTCGGGAGGGAAGACGTCGAGGCTCAAGCTCAAGAAGCACGCCTTGCCCGCCATCGAGGCTATCCTGCGAGAGGTGCAGATATGCCAGACAACTCCCCCCCTGCGATCAACCCTAAAATGCGTTGTCTGGGTTGGGAGCTACTTACTGCCGAGTTTGTCAAAATGTTTTTTTCGTGACTGAAACGTATACCGGGCCCTCCCGGTTCGTTATTGCGACGATAAAAATTGGCATGTTTCTGCCCTTGATGAATCACCAAATGCTCCAGCTGATTGCTTGGAAATCGAAGACGTCAATGTTGGCTTGAGGAACAAGCGATGCTGTGATAAAAATCAGGACATCGCTGCAAGCGCGCAGGCAGATGAATCACCAAATGCTCCAGATGAATGCTTGTAAAACGAAGACGTCAGCGTTGGCTTGAGGCACAAGCGATGCTGTGATGAAAAACACTAAACAACCCTGCAAACGCACATGCAGATGAATCACGAAATGCTCCAGATGACTGACGAGACGGCAATGTTAGCTTGAAGCACAAGCGGTGCTGCGATAGAAGTCAAGACAGCCCTGCAAGTGCACAGGCAGATACCGGTAGATCATAACCCTTTCAGGACTGCTGTCCCGTTTTGGGGACGAAGTACTTAAAATGCGATTGGTTTGTTTCCCAAACGGGATTGCAGTACTAGGGCGCCTGAAGCAAAGTCACACCAGTAAATCTTAAGGGCGCCTGAAGCAAAGCCGTACCAGTATATCTTTAGGGCGGCTGAAGCGAAGCCCGTGCAATGTGCGTGCTTTCCGTGCCGCCCTTTCCACGCTCTTCCCCACGTGCAGGTGTCCCGGTTCACGGCCACTTCGACCGAACCAGCGCTGCAGAGCGAAACCCTGCGCGAGTTTGAAAGCATGTTTCTCGCCCTGTTGGAAGGTCGAAACCCGACATCAGAGGTACGTCGTGGCACTATATACCTGGTAATGTTTGTCTACTAGTGCCAGAATTGAAATATGCTTAGATTCCAAACTTTGAAAAGTTGTTTTGGCTCAGAATTGGCGGTTGCTATTACGGGGGTCCATAGTTAACGGGACCCAATTTTTTTAGTAAAAATCGGTAAACATATAGGTTTTAATGAACACCATAGGTCCTGTTAACTATGTACCCCCGTAATAGACTATTTGAGAGCATGTTTCTCGCGCTGTAGTCGGAAGGTCGAAACCCAACATTGGAGGTACGTCGTTGCGGATTGATTGAAGCTTGGCCTAGTGCCAGCATTGGACGTTGTTTTGACTCAGAGTTGACGAGCGTTTGCTTCTTTAAAAGTATGCCTCTCGCCCTGTTTCTGTTGGCTCAGAACTGATGATTGTTCGATTTTTTTGAGAGCATGTCGACACCCAACATCAAAGGCCCGTCGCTGCACACTGTATTGAAAGTTGGTCTACAGTAGTGCCAGAATTGAAAGCTGTTTTGGATTCCAGGATTGGAAGTTGTGTTGGCTCAGAATCGGCAATTGATTGATTTTTTGAGGGCATGTTCCTCGCTCGGTTGGGAGATCGAAACCCAACATCAGAGGCACGTCGTTGCACCCCATACGTACTGACTGCGAGTTGGTCTACAGAATCGACATACGTTTATATTCCAGAGGTGGAAGTTGTGTTGGCTCAGAATCGACGGTTGTTTTGATTCCGTCAGTGAAAGAAGTTGTAATGTTTTGAAGAACTGCAAGTTGTTTTGGATTCTAGAATTGACAGTTGTTTTGATTCCAGAATTGCCAATTGGTTTGATTCAACGTTTAAAAGTTGGTTGATTCCCAAATGGAAAGTTGCTTCCATTCCAGAAGTAAAAAAATGTTTTGGTTCCACATTCGAAGCTTGTTCTGATTCCAAGGGCGAGCCTTAAGGGCAGTCAATTTTTCTTCGGCGATTTTCGCGCGTTTTCCCCGCTTTTGAGAAGGCGAAGTCAAATTTGTTCCGTTTATGGCGGATTCTGCCCGTTGATAACACATGTACCGGGCGTGTGTGTTGTTCCATATTTTTCCAGGAGCGGAGGGAGGCAACAAGCCCGGTTGTACACGCTTCACGTCAAGCTCTCTAATGTTCAAACGACGTATCATGAGAGTACCGCACAAGAAGTGCAACGGGTGTGTCTTGTGAAATCCCGGGTGAACGACGTATCGATTGTCTTCAAACCTTGTAGTGCTACAGTGCACACATACCTAAATGTGACTCTAGTTCCAAGTGTTTAGTCCTCGCGATGGGACTACAGTTCTCAGGGGGCCAACACCCTCCTCAAAAAGTTTCGGTGCCAGGATATGTTTTATCTCGATCGCTGAAGCTGACACGGCGTCGTGTGTACCTCTGTCGCTATTTTTACCTCTGTCGCTCTTCCCGGCGTGCCTCCGTAGGAAACGACGGTAGCTCTCGCGGGGCTAGCTGCGTTTTCGCCCGCTGCCGCGGCCATCAGCTCGTATGGAGAAGCTACAGACGTCGCCGATCGCCTCCTAGCGTGCCTCGACTCGGCGGTGAGTGCCTCGCGTTCGTGTCTATTTGTCGTCTGTCTGCTTGACTGCTGCTTCTGAAAAGCGTTATATACAGCCGCATTGCACACAAACTTGCGAAAGGCGGCCTTGAGTAATATGACGGTGCTTTTAACTCAGTTTTCTTGAGTATGATGATGCTGTTCACTCGGTTTCGTTCCGTGTGGTGGTGCTGTTCACTCGGTTTCCTTGAGTATGATGCTGCTGTCAACTTGGTTTCCTTTAAGTGTGATGCTGCTGTCAACTCAATGTCCTTGAGCATGATGCTGCTGTTGACTTGGATTCCTCGTGATCCACAGATGCCGGGCATTGACGAGGCGATACTATGCTTATGTTTGTTACCGTCTGCAGCTATGCAGAAAGGCATCCCCGCTTCCAAGGGTCTTGTTTCCGTCCGCAGCGGCCACCATACCCCCCCGCCCAAAGGATTTAACCTAAGACGTCCTTTACATGGTATATGAGTTCGCGTTTATGTTACTTCCTGCGAGCAGGTGCTTCGCCCCAAAGTACACGTATTTGGGGTTCGCACAAAGGTGTATAGTGTGCATGCATGGCTTGCCATAGAGCATGTACAATCAACATATATGCACGCATCGCTTCCCTGGCTGAGCTCATGCCTCATCCTACGAGACCAGATGCATTTCATTTAGCACTATAATACCATGAAGATCTGGAGCCATGCACGCATAGCTAGGACAACCTTTCCTTCACTAACGCCGCCAGTCAATCACGCCTCCGATCGACGAACACCCCGCCAGTTGGTGCGCCTGGACGCGGTCGGCGTCATGCACGACGAAGGTTCTGACGACGAAGATATCGAGGCATCCGCTGCCGGCGGGGGTTTCAACGCGCCTACCCTCCTAAGGAGTGACCGGTCCCTCAAGATTGAGACCCAGTTCCTACGAGTGTTGGCGTGTAGGGCGGGGGTTCTTGGAGGCGTTTTCGCTAGGCTAGGGGTTGCTGCCGCCTCGCCATTGGGAGCGGGCGTCGAACCAATGGATGTTGATGTCCGGGAAGGAGAAGGCGTTTCTGGTGGGGGCACGCGTTGTTCTTTCCCCGGGGGGGTCGCTTCGGGGCGTCTGGGCGGAGCGGTCCCCGGAGACGTGATGAGGCGTTTGCAGGCCCTCGCATCGAGGCTGGTAGAGAATTTTGCGCTGCTGAGCCCCAAGGACAGGAGCCTGGTGTGCTCCGGTCTGTGTCAGCTGTGGCTGGCTCTATCCGGGCCGGGTCAGGGGGACAACCTTTCTCGCGTGGTGAGAGACGACGTTTCGTAATTTTTCTTCCTGGTCCAGGGTTTCGTGTCTTTTTTACTCGAACCCAGTTTTCCGTGTATTTGTTTCTACATCCGGTTCGGCTCGCGCCCCTACAATGTTTGATATTCCACCGCTGTTGGTTGGAAGGTCTACTCTGCTACTCGGTCAGCACCGGTCCGCAACCTCACCATGTTCAAAACCCCAACCACTGTTTTGCTACTCAGTCCGCGCTGACTGCGGGCCATGGCACCATATCACACGGGTGATGACACCCACACCCCCTGGGAGGATGGTTCGACCCGATTTTTTTGCAGAGCATGAGAGAGGCACAAACAACCAAAATGCTGGCTTTGTAAAACATTTCGTCGAGACCTTCGCGTAGACGCCGCGTCACTCGACGATTTCGCCTTCCCCGTTGACAAGAAAAGCAGCTTCGAAATTCGCTTGAGGGTGTGGGTTTTCCTATTACACGTGTGATGCGGTACTTAACCAGCACTGAATGAGCCCCTGGTAGCCTCCTAACCGAAAATCACCCCTTCGTCGCTCAGATCTACGGAAATGCGGGTTTGCACATAAAGGCGGCGGCATATGTCTAATGCATACTTCTACCTGTATGAGTTGAGAGGTTGAGGCGATTGGCCCCGATCCCAAGGCATGCGATGCATGTGATCGATAGGAAGTCGACTAGATTTTGTTGTTTCTTCGAGAGAGGAAATCATTTTGGAGCAGAAATCGATGCTGTGCTATCCTGCTATATATAGACGAGTACGAAAACAGTCATGAAGGGCAAGAACAAATCTGCCTACCCTCTGTTGCAGTAGTTCGGCGGCTATCCATTTTGGAGGAACATAGTATTGCGGGGGACCATAGTAAATAGGACCAAATATTGATAGTAAAAATAGGTAAATATATAGGTTTTTATGTATTACATAGGTCCTAATAACTATGGACCCCTGTAATAGTCAGGACCAGATATGCCTGGTAAACATGCTTGAATATATTTGTTTTTTGTCTATGTTACGGGTCCTGATTGCTATGGTCCACCTACAGTAGGTGTCTATCTAACGTATGTGATGCGAAACGCAAGTGCATCCTCACACCCCGCTCCGGCCTTTTACCTCCCTCCCTCCCTCCCGCCTCTTGTTTTTTTTGTTTTACACCGAAGAAAGCCCAGGCGTGATTATATGGGACATGCTTTCCATGATGGCACAGAAAACTTTTTTCCCGAACACATAGAACGATAAGGACCGCTGGGGTGTATTGTACATATCACGGCTGTTCACGGGTCGGGTCAAACTCGCGGGTCAGATCGAATCGGGTCGAGCGAGGGTGACCCGACTCGTGAGAGTTCGAAAACCCCCTGACCCGACCGGACCCGATCCGACCCGACCCGACCCAACTCGACCCAACCCGTGAGATCTCTGTTAGGCGCAAGTGATCTCCCTTTGTACACTTCTTCAGTTAATCTCATCTCACAGGAAAACCGACCCGATCGGACGCAAGTATCAGTTTCGAATTACCGAAGGAAAAAAATATGTACCATCGAAAGATACGAGCTTGGCCAGGCTCGAAACGGGTTTTGTTCCTGAGGTTCTAGCGCCACTACTGCTTTGGCGACTTAGGACTTTAAACAATGGAAGCACTGATGCTTACATATTTGTGAGTATTTTTTTTCAAGTGTGTGACCTTTTTTTGTGATTCGACTCGATCTCGTCGAGATATTCGCGAAAACTCAAAAGTGCCGAAAATTTAGATCATTTACCGACTAGTTGACGCTAAATTCGTATGACGACTCAAAATTCGTCATTCCCGACCAAGGTGAGGAGACAATGCTGGAGACGCAAGGAGACGATCGATATATATTGCATTGCCCAACTCAACACCTATCAAGATATATATTATACATAGTAAAAATAATGATTCCATACAGAAACTAAGTAAAGTGACATTATTACTACAATGTCCCGCTGATTTTGGCAAATTTCGCACTGAAGTGTTAGTCTCGTATTTGAACCATACGTGCAAACGTATTCCGAACCATCCCTTTTTTTTTCGTTTTTTAGTTAAGGCCGCTTTATAATTTGTATGGACTTTTGGATAGGCCATTATCCGCGCGTATCCTGAGGGAAGAACACGGACAAAAAGGGAAGCCATCTTAAAAGGTTGGTTGGGACATGAGCAACACGTTGTCGAAAAAAATACGTCGAAATACGCATTATTGAGCGAGGCATGGTCAATCAACCGCTCTAGCAGCGCCTTGGCTGGCCCAGCTCGTATGTAATAAGTGTCCACGTCGTCGCTTGCTCTCTCTCTCTCTCTCTCTCTCTCTCTCTCTCTCTCTCTCTCTCTCTCCAAGCTCGCGGTGGTGGTTCAAAAAGGCGTGCATCTGGCCGGTACGATGGAACACGTGGAAGGCGGTAACGGTGAGGGGTCGTCTGGTGCCAACGCTAGGTGGGCCGCTCCCATCGACCCCGACACCGGAGAGGCGGACACACGGTTCTGCTTTATCTACGCGGAGTTGTGGAGGCGTGTCGTCCACCCAACCATGGCTGATTTGGAGTTCCTGCAGGCGTGGACGGCGGTGAGGGGGGGGCGAGGGGTGCATGAGGAGGAGGAGGAGCTCGGGGTGGCGGTGTTGTACCGGGAGAGAGTCGCGCCAGATGTCTACGACGCTGTTTTGGGCGCCGTCCTGACGGCGGTGAAGAGGCTGGACCTGCGGTACACGTATGACACTCCAGGGGGTGGGGGCAGGTGCGCATGATAACGAGGGGTCTTTGAGACGGAAGAATGCCGACTGAACGAGTATACCACGCATCACTCTGTCCCGAAACATGAGGAATGTCTTGATTTGCGTATTAATATAGATGACGCCCTTATACATAGCACCAAACAAGACCCCGTTCGAGTTGCCTGAAGCGTCCGCCGTCACGGTCCCGCACACAAGTTAACGACAGTTACAAATATCAAGTATCCTGCATAGCGACTTTCCTATAAATGGAAAAGCTATACGGTTTACCTGGTACTATTAATAGTATATTTTTGAGGGATGTTCGATGTAGTTTTGAGATGTTTTTTTTTTACGACCTATGTGGGGGGGGAAGACGTTTTGCATGCGTGTAAAGTTGATGTCTACTGCGGGGGAACATGATAATCAGGACCAAGTATGCTTGGTGAAAATGCTGGAATGTATAGCTTTATGTGTAGGATGGGTTCTGATTACTGCGATGGTCCCTTACTCATCCCACGGTGGTAGGGGTATACCGTTTTTTGGCCCAATATTGTCTGACCGGTTGAGCTCCTCCAGCGAGCAACTAAAGTAGTATACCGGTTACTGTGACACTTTTAAAAACACCAGGTATGCAATGTGTGTGTCAAGGACTACTGTAGCGCAGACGAATACTGATCGGGTTAAGCGCGAACACAACTATTTTTGAAGAGCTCGTGTTTCGGGTGACGGACATGTTGAGCAGCTCCTCATGTGAGGAGGAGCTTACTAGAAAAAAGTAAGGCAACCACTCTTGTAAGCCCCCCCCCCCCCCCACCGTGGCATTGCTATTACGGGGGTCCGTAGTAAATAGGACCTACGGTACACACAAAAACCTATATACTTCCCTATTTTCACTAAATATATTTGGTCCTATTTACTATGGTCCCCCGTAATAGTCTTTTTTTTTTCGGCTGTGCGTTCGTATGCTTGGACTGTGGTCGGAGGTGCACTACGTCGGGGGTATTTCCCCTACCACTCTGTATTGCCCCCACCACTCTGTCCCATTATATAATAATCGGTTCTACACTTATTGTTAAACCAAAATGTGCTTATATTTCGTGACAGAGTGGTACATTTTATGAGGTTCCTGGCGCGAAGAGCGCTATGACTTTACCCCCAAAAGCCGACGTTGAGAATCCGTTGGACACCTTGGAAAGATGGATAGCGCATGATTTACGCAACAGATCATCTACAGATCATCTAGTTCCTCACCTGCCGTTGTGAGAGGAATGTGCAGGATCTGCGTACGAAGTGCAGATCCAATCCGGGGAACTTGTGCTACTCTGTAGATCATGCCAATTGCTATGCGGGTCCCACCCGGCAACATGAGCTTCTGTAGGTCATGCACGATCGGGAATAGGCCTCCGCCTTGATTTAAGTGCCCGATAGATCATCAGTTATCGGCCTGAGGTATGGAACATTGTAAGCAAGTACGCCCGATGATACGCAATCTCCATGTATATAAAAAAAACGAATAATATTAGTTGTGCGCTACCTGGTAGACACTCTGGGCTTGCTCTTCAATTGAGAAGTCCCTTCGGTTGAGAAGTGTCCGAGAAATATCTGAGAAATATCTGAGAAATATCCTAGCTCAATGGTGCAACCCCTACCGTAGCACGGCTCGTCGGTAGCGCCTTTCGACGATGGAGAACAGGTTTCGTGTATATATGTAAGTAGAGGTACCATATCAAGGCCGGCAGGTTTAGTTTTCTTGGCGGAAGTATTTACGTATATAGCCAATGCCAAGAACTCCTGCTGTATACGAGTACGAGTAGATATCTCTCTTTAAAAACCCTCCCCATACCACCACTTCAATAAACAATCCACCAACGCCTGGTGCTACGACGATAGTGGGGGTATGTGTCTACTTTTTTCTGGGGCTCTTCTTCGCTTGAGATGCTTTTTCTCTGTGTGTACCTGACCCAACCAAAAACGACTTTTGATAAAAAAAATGAAGGTGCTATTTTTAAGTTATTATTCGTTGTATATCCGAGCTTTGTATACTACTGTAGTAGTAAGTCACCCAAACACTGACTTTAAGAAGCAATGAAAGTGCAGCCCGATGACCCAGCTAGGTATACAGCGAATAATAACATGTAACACAGGCCCGACTACGTAAGGCGGAAGAAACGGACCGGGTTAGAACTGGTGCACGAAAACTTGAGAAATGAGTGTGGACAGGGGTTTCCTCTTGCTCTCCGGGGCGCTAAAAAAAAGACATGTAACATGTCAAACTCTGCTGTCATGGGCGTTGCAGCGATATTGGGTACTTCCCTGGCTGCCATAATTAATGCTTTGGCCGAAAAAGCAGGCTACTACTCGTACCCGTATCGCAACAGGCGCGTTCCTTTGGATTATTCACCAAAAGTAGGTTGCCTCTCTGAAGCGTGCAGCTTGCTAACGGGGTTCTAGTATTTTCTCAGGAAATTTCTGGCATGCCACGGCATGGCGAAGGGCCCTGCGGTCGAGTCAGGTCTCGTTTTTGTTCGGTGTCGGAGCTGTGTCGTCTGCTGCTTTGGTTTGCGGCGCACGAAAAAGAAACGTCCGGCGGCGTTAGATCTGTTGTAGCTTGGAACACCGACAATTCGATAGGACCGTGAGTTCGCCGACTGCAAGTCGCCGCCTAGTTTTCAGGTGCCTAGCTATTAAGGCATCACAATTTTTGTTGCGCGCGTTTTTGCTTGCGGGGTTAACTTCCATGTTTTATTTCCGACTGACGCGTTGGTTAGTGCCTCGGATTTTCGTTTCTTGCTTTGTACCGAGTATAGACTAAAAGTAGTCAGTTGGTTGGCTTGCTTTCACCCAACTAATACGGATGGGCATTTGTGGTAAGCAGGACCAAATACAGTGTGTGAACATAGGGAAATACATGGTTTTTGGGTCCACCATGGGCTCTCATTACTATGTACTACTATGTATTACTATGCCCCCCCCCCAGAATTGCGTACACACTTCGCCACCCACCATGAAGTCCAGCCAAGGCGTGCCTTGCTCACGGCCCCTCCTACAGTTCGCGCAGATGTTGTCAACTCCATGCGTGCCTCGGCGGGTGCTTGTGCACACACGCACCGATAACGTTTTGTTTTTTTTCCCCGCTAAGCTTTTTTCGTTTTGTGCTCCGACTTTCTCGTTGCGACGCAGGCCAATCCCTCGGCACCCGACGGATCAGAACATGTTTCTGAACCTGGTCTCCTTCTGCCAAGACCTCCTACCCATGTGAGCACCACCGGAAACGGGGCCTTACTACGTACCCCGTCCGTACCGCAAGGGAGCTCCTCGTATGGCATTCGCGAAAATTGGCCAATCGGTTTATTTGTTTGTCGTCGGTTATTTCTGGCCTGCCCGTGCTTTTGATTTTGTTTTTTTTCTCGACCATGTCTGGCTTTCCCGTGCTATTCTGCTTGTGTGTCAGGGTGGGCACCTTTTATTTTGCAGTGATCGGCCTTACGGGCAGACCGAAGGATAATCTGTCGGGGCCTTTCCTTGTAAGATAACCTCGAGCCCGATATATTGGCTGTGAACTTTAAAACATTCGCGTAAGTGGAGTCAGATTTAGGTTTCTGTACAGACAGTGCACTACTAACAGTATCAGGGTTATCACATATTTCAACGTGTCGTCTTAGCGGCGACCGTGCTCAAAGGCAACAATACGGTCTCAGTAACACGCTTTTGTACGCCTGCGCACGCTTCGGATTTGGTTCTCTGGTGCAGTCGGCTCAGACGAATCTTGTTCAACAGCGCACTTCCTCCCGCTTTTCTCATGCCAAGGGCAGATAGTATTTAAAAATCGCTGAGAATTTTGTCGTTATGTACAATGACGCGATACACGAGCGAGTCGGAACTTAAGGGTGGCCGTGGCTTCCGTAGCTCCGCACGCCTTTTCGCCGAAAGCTCCCACAATGTACTGTCTCTAACAACGTCGTCTCGCAAACATTACCCTGGTAAGTAAAATATGGCGGGTAGCTATAATAATCGTTTGCACGCTACTTGGGAAACCCATCCTTGCCCCTTTAACTCATCGATAAATTCGATGTTTTTGCACGTGTCACAGCTTGCACGCTAACGGTGCTTCAACACTTGCGCGGTAGTGGCAGATCAATATTTATTCGGTACAAGTCTCCGCGGAAGCGGTAAAACCACGGAAACCCACGGAATCTCGATATTTACCAAGTATACCTACCGTGGTTTTACCGTGAAAAATGTTTTTGCCGCGGTAATATATACCAGGTATATGATTTTTATCAACATAGTACCGAGGGCACCCCTGACTGCAATCTGCACCCCACGAATTTTCTCGGGGCCGTACAACAGGTGTCGCCCGGACCTCCTCCTCGAGTGGGTGCCCCTCCTCTGCCCCGAGCTCGTGAAACGTTCTTTGGAACGGCCCCTGGTCAGCGGGTTCTACCGCCTGGTGACGCTGGTTTTCCGCGAGACCGCTCGCGCGGGGTACTTCGACCCCCCTTCCCTCTCCTCCCCATGCGAATCCTCTGGAAACTCCAAAAACGACACAATTATGGAGGTAAGTTGATGAGTGCTACCAGGTATATGATACTTGGTATACGTTTACACAGTAGGAGTGCACGTATTTTTTTTCCCTCATGCTCATGGATTGAGGAGCTCTCTTAAGACTCTCGACTAACGAAACTACAATTTGAGAAAAAAAGGAAAGTGCAACCCAAGAGTACACGAAAAAAAAAAAACGAAAAATCGACCCCTTTGTTTTTTTCGAGTCCCAGACAAGGGGGGTATACTAAAATCAAGTAAAACGAAGCTGAAAAGAAACACGTTTTTTTTATTTTAATTCGGACAAAAGTCCCAACCCGCTATTCGTATCAATTCCGACATGGTGGCGAGTGTTGCTCCGTTTTTTTTGTTTTTTTTTTTCCGTGTGACCCTGTGCAACCAGGTGATCGATCCCACAGTCTGCTGTAGTACATATACAACTAATACGATGAGCATATCATTCTGTAGAAAGCGTAACCACATATGGCTACAGTGGGTACCCTGAGTTAAGACCACCCCAAGTTATGAGCATTCTTGAGTTAAGAGCGGTCTAAACGGCTTGTCCCACCTATACTAAAAGCTACCTGGTACCTGGTATGCATTACCCACTACAGATAAGAGCAGTATGCGGTCAAGATCGCGTGTTTCGAGGTACCTACTTACAAGTGAGTATAGGAACTTGTGTGTGTTTTGAGGTGCATCGTTGTTTCTGACTCACTGTCGCTCCCCCGTAAAGACTTTGTGAAGAAAACATAATTGGTTATCTCAACGTTAAGGCATGTCTTATTGGGTAGTTCCCTCAGTTTGAGGAGGGGTGGGCTTACTCGTCCAGTCCAGGGCGGCGTCTTGAGTTGCTTCGCCCGCCGAATAACGCACAACTCGTCCCGAGCAACACCTTGTGTGATACCAGGTACTTGGTAGTGAATCTTTCCAGGCGGGGATATCGGCTGCCCGTGGATGCTCTTTTCTGCTCGCGCGGCGTGTTCTGGTGCGAGCGCGCGTAGCTATTTTGTGCTCTTTCATTCAATCAAGATCGACCGACCGATCAACCCACGTATCTATCAGTCAATCTATCCATCAAGAAATTCAACCAACCTGCCAACCAAAAGCGATCAACCCATTGAGTGTCCCACATGTATTTCACAGCGATTCGCGTATTTTGCCGGGAGTCCTCTCCTTGCTGCACACGCGGATGGAATCGCCCCTGTCCTCGTACAGTAAGGTACCCTCCGCTGGGTTCCCTAGGGCGCGCCCCGCAGCTCCGTATCGCCGCCCACGCCCTACCAGGCCCGACCCCACCTGGTGCCGCGCACACAGCGAGGTGCCAGTACCCATCGTACGACACGTTTTTCGGACAGCCCTCGACGAGGTCTGTCTCACGCCACCCTTCTCGCCGTTGACATCCTTCTTGATGAGGAGATAGCGAGCTCGAAAAGTCGGTCCGGGAGGAGGGGGCGATTCCTCGCATTGTTGCGGTACTTCCTACTGATGGTGTCTCTCACGTGCGTGCGACTCCGAAACAACCGGCAGGTGGCGATGTCCCCCCCAACGCCTGGCTCGGTTGCTGATGCCATCGGGCTGGGTGGGGGTGGTGAGGTAAGCGGTGGTGGCCGTGGCGATGGAAGCGGAGGCGGCAACGATGGTGGAGGCAAGGGTTCGGTATCGGGGTGTGGCGTTTCGGCTGAGGACTACTGGGAGACAGACGAAGGGGATGGCGGGAGGTTGATTTGCCGCAGGGTACTGTGCAGGTGGGTGAAAGCGCCCCGCACCATCCACCATCTGACTTGTGACTCAACGAGCTTGCATGATCAGGCTGATGATGGATAGGCGACGGCATTCATGAGGAGAGCTTGACCATGGCTAGATAGGTGTAGACCTTTCCGCCGATTCACCTCGTGTAGACGTGGTTACCAGGTGTATATGAAGGGACAAAATGTTTTTGTTACGAAAACTTTGTTGTGGTCGGAGACGCGCGGGAATAACTGTGTGTGAGGGAGAGAAACGTTTTTCCGGCCTTTCTTTGTGCTCGGAGACGCGCAGAAAAACACGCTTACGGCAAGATTTTATCTATCTAGACAATTTCGGGCGTTGCGCGATATGGGTACACGATTAGCCGCCACGAACGAGATCCCACGCGTGGGTGGGAAAAATTAGTCGACCCACGAATAATTAAATAACCTACTGATACTCGGAAGTGAGAACATACCAGGTTAGGGTTTCACTTTTTGGGGAAACGTTGAGAAAATACCTTATTAAAAATTCTTGCTCAGCGGCGAGATCTACAGTACAGTAAATCCTACTGTACCACTCCGGGCGGAAATATTAGCACCGTTTAGATATCAACATGAAGACCAAGCGGTCCTACTATTTACGCCCAATGTGGTATACAATAGCCGATGTTGTTCAAGGTTGTTCAAGGGTGGTTGTCACAACGAGGATATTAAGGCTTGGCGGGCCCACACAGCTGTGTCGATCACTGATTTGCCACGCAGGGTGATGTTCTTATTTCCTGGAATTCTACTACTCGTATTAATAGTATACGCCACCGCTTCTATTGTGTATGGGCACCATATCACAATGTCAAGAGACGTGGACTTTTCGTGCAATAATCCTGTTTCACTCAGGGGGTAAATGCAAGGGCCACTTGATCTTCATATTATTCTCTAAACGATCCTTATATTTCCGTCCAGAGTGGTACGTACATTAATGTTGGGTATCGAACGAGAATCGAGTTCGATACCGATAAACCAATAAAAAAAGTACCACAACCGATACTGTTTCGATGTTTGATAGTACACCCGAATCTTTCGTTCAGTGTCAGCATGAAAAAACACGGGGGATGCCAGCAGGGGATGGAGGTCAAAACACGTTCGATATTTCGATATATTGGAAGTTCGATATCTCGATATATCGAAAATTTCGATACGATATCCAACATATACGAGCTATCAGAAATTCGATGTGTCGACATATCGAAATATGCCATGGCATATCCAACATTTTCGATATATCGGAAGTTCGATATTTCGATATATCGAGAATTCCGATACGATATCCAACATATACGATATATCGGAAGTTCGCCGTATCGACATATCGAAACTTACGATACAATATCCAACACTAATGCGCATGGGATGTGTCCCCTACACGGCAGATACTTGGAGTGGATGACCGTGCGTATCGGTGGATTCCGAGACGAACTTCTAGCCGCCTGCACCGAGGCGCTCCTAAATGCCCCGCTGGGATTACTGGGCGGGGATCTCGGCCCCCTCGTCCCCGCCGTGAAGGTCGCCCTCACGTCTGGAGCCTCGCACCTGCCCACTGCGGTTGTGGTGGTTGGCGCACTGGAGAGGTGGTGGGAGGAGGCTCCAGCGTTGATTACACCGCACTTGGGAGAGGTGAGGCTGTCGGGGAAGAGCTCGTAGCTCTAATTTTACTGACGAGGACGTCGACGTTATAGTTATAGAAATTACAATTGATCTGGGTGCATGTTGTATTGCATTGTGCAGATGAGACTGCAACGTTGTGCTGGTGCGAGGCGTCTGGGGGTAGTTGTATCAAAAGAGAAAATGTGGATATGCTGAGTACCCACAGGTCAATCTTGAGAGGCACGAGCGACTATTATCAAGATTGTTTTTATTATTTCCCGTTTGTTGTCTTCGCCCTTCTTTTCTCTCCCTCTCTCTCCCCCCTCCTAGTCTTAGCTCAGATCCGGGGTCATGTATGCAGCCGGCTCGTATCCCCTATCCCAACTACGGCTCGTGCCTTGCTTTATTGTCGCGAGAAAACTTAACCCCTTTCTTCCTTTGTCGACTTGCGCTGAATTGCACTGCGTACGTATATTCACCACTCTGAAACCTGCGTATTGCTTAGTATCGCTATCACGGGGGCGATAGTAACCAGGACCCATCATAGACTCTAAAACCTATATGTTCCAGTGTTTTTACCAAGCATATTTGGTCCTGACTATTCTGTTCTCTCGTATTATTACGGGGGACCATAGTAAGTAGGACCAAATATTTATAGTAAGCGTAAGTCAATATATAGGTTTTTGTGCGTACCATAGGTCCTATTTACTATGATCCCCCGTAATATTATCACACCAAGCTGGCGCATATTAGATTTGAGGAAATATTCGATCTCACACCCTTGTTTTTTTGTTTTTTTTTTTTTCGAATACGTTGTCGCGTGGTAAAGGTGGTTCGGTAAAAGTAGTTCGGTGCACAAGTCGAGGGCGTCAAGGGCGAAAAGCGGCTATATATCTTACCCAAGGGGAGATCCGCGAAACACGTCGTGGTGCCAAAGCTCCTGTTGGCGCAGCTCGCGTCAGTCATCTTGTCAAACAACTCTTTTTTGCACGCAAATCCCCTTTTTTTGCCCAGATTCTACCAAACTTAGACCGTCACCTTTCAGCGGAAGCGTCGGCAGGCGGGGACGGTGTGTCCTCTGGAAAGGCAAGGCGTTCCAGAGGCGGGAAAACGGGATCGTCTCAGGGTTCGGGGGGCCCGGGCGGAAGCACGGACGGCCACGGAGAGGAGGCGAGGAGGAAGGATCTTCGCCGGAGGATAGTCCGGTTTCTCGGAAGGCTGGGAGGAATGTGAGAGCTGAAGAGTTAGCGCTCTGTCCGAAATGAAAGGATCGTCAGGGTATTTACAGGTGTATTCTCGACCCAATACGGGGATGCACGAAGAGCAACCCCGGACGGGAGGAATGCCTGTTGGAAGTACATATGGGGCAAGTCAATGACAACTTGCATCTTCGGCGGCCTGGCACAGCACGAGAAAGTAGATCACGGTTAGGAAAAACAGACCATCTCGCTCGCCCATCGCTGTGTGCGAGATACGTCGACAACGACATCGGTTTCTTGTTTTTGTTTTTAGTGTTTAATTTACCAGAGTAGCTACACTCTGGGACGTGGTTCCGCGTTGGCTGTCATCGAGTCAACGCGGCGGTAGTTGCCCTCGGTGAGAGTCTCCAGATGATCGCAGCAGAGACGCCTCATTTAATCCCAAACTACGTACGACGTAAAGCGTCGACACATGTTACTGCGGGAGTATTTATGTTGGAGCCCGTCTTGTGACGACGGAATAGATTCTGGCGATGAATTAATGTGACAACAACGACATCAATAAACAACGAATGTCAGTGCGTGCTTCGCGCTTCGGTCCTTCCGTGCTTCAGTCCGTGAATACGAGTGGGGTATGGGTACTTTTTTGTTTGTTTGCAGCAACAAGTCTCAGTGCGTGCTTCTGTCCTCCCGTGCTTCGGTCCGTGAGTATGCGCGGGGTTTGGGTACGTGTTTGCTTGCCTGTTTGCTTGTCTGCTCGTAACAGCAACATACGTAACGACATACAAAACGGCCTCTATCGTGACTGCAGTGTTTTTTCCTGCTGCTTCCACGCCATGCCTCTTAGGCACTATCTGTCGGACTACCCCAGTACAAGAAAACACGATGCTCGGGTAGCATCCTCAAGAGTTTTTTTTCAATCGCTTTCTTTTTTTTTTTGTCGTCCTTCTCTGTTGTGCCGCGTCCGAAGAGATCACCTTATACGGGAGGACGTCCTAATCACAACGAAGATGACATGTAAACATAGAAGAATACATGTTTTTTTGGGTCCATCGTGAATTCTAATTACTTTTCCCCCCCGTGATAAGTGTCAGCCTCCCTCGCTCGCCTCAGCACACAAAGTGATGCGTGGTTAAATAGCATCCCTAGAAGAATCACGGTGGATTACAACTGTTCAACGTTGCCTTTCAACTTTTTGTTCCGTTCTCTCGGTTGTTTCGCGTCCAAAAGGAACCACCAATAACGGTGGCGGCCGACGCCTCCTATGCACTGTCGGGACTCCCTCGCTCGCCCGACTCAGCACAAGAAGTGAACGCATGCGTATGTACTTTGTTGAGCATCCTAAACGTAACGGTAAACTCCATTTTTTCCTTTCAATTGTTTGTTCCGTTCTCTCGGTTTTGCCGCGTCCAAAAGGAACCACCTAGTCGCGGCCGACGCCTCGCACGCGCTGTCGGACTCCCTCGCGTGGGACACCAAGCCGCGCATCGTTTTGAATGTACCCTACAAAGAGCAGCAGGAACCGCTGCAGATCTGTCTGGACGGCACCCTGCAGAAACTGGTGGAGCTAGCCCGGCACGAGGGGACGAGACAGACCAAGACCCTTGCAGCGGAATGCCTCCACGCCCTCGTGGTGTACATGGTATGCTGTGTTTTTTTGTTTTTTTTTGGTATTCGGTCTCCGGTTAATATTGCAACTCGTACAATATATGTATCTGGTGGTATGCTGTGCGTTTCCCCCCCCCCTTGGTATGCAGTCCCCTCGGTTTATGTTGTAACTCGTACATACAACGTATGTCTCTGGTACGTACGTACCCCAGACTTCGGAGTGTTTCCCTCCTGTCTGAGGTGTACGAGTTGCTTCGGTCATTTCGGGGTATTGTTTGTGCTGTCTTTTTCCCGGGTTATTCTCCCACTACAGAGTTAATTAGGCCTGTTCTGTGACCACGGACTCGGTTATAGCGATGTGTCAATGTGAGAAGAACAACAACAACGATAACACAGACAGTACAGGCATGCACCTACTTGAAACGAGCACTAAGAAAAGACGGCTGACAATGCTTCCGAAGACACCTACTAAGAAAACATACACATTGAAAGGCGAGCTGAGTTTCACAGGATTATACGCAACTCAGGTGAAGTTAGTACAGACCGCACCCATTCCAGAGTAAGAAATCCGACATTGACCAGCGTGCCCGTTTTTTACCACTTGTAGTAGTACGACTCCTGTAGGCGTCCTGTAGCGTAAATGGAATGGGGGGGTATAAACGCGCGAACAGTACGGTTTCTTCGTGTAGTGGTTTCAAAGTACCGTGCGCATGTCGAGCGAGATATGCATGTCACGCGACGCAGTTTTGTCTGGACCGCCCTGCACTGTACATGAGAGGAGGATTGCCCATGCAATTCGACGGCATTTACGTAATGGTCTCTCGGGTCTGCCGATCGCGATTCGCTGCACGAATACGGGTCAGGTATTGAATCGGTAGTTGCTCGACTCGCTGCTCTCCATTATTTGAGGATTGCAGTGTTGATGTGTCCATTGGCCTGTCCGTTGACCAGTCGATTGACCTGTCGGTTGACCTGTCTGTTGACCTGTCGACTGTCGTGTGATCATGTTGCATGCTCCGGAGAAACGACTGCCTACAGCGACAGTTGTGTCGAGCGCACATATTTTGTGATTCCTGGACGTTCTGCAAACGACCTCTGTTTTTTGTATATTTTTCGCTATCCGCGTGGCAATGCTTTCCGCCGTAATTTCTTTTTTTTTTAACTCCCAGTAAAATAAATTTGGTCCTGCTTCCTTTGTATTGGGTACGGTCCGCACTGAAACTTGGTTCAGAGCTACTCTAATACGGGGGGCGATAGTCATCAGAGCCCACCTCTAACTTGACGAATCGTGTTGGGTTCTCAGTAGTACACATGTTCCCCCGAAACGGTGACGGTGTGGGTTTGGTTTTCTGTTATGAACTAGTATTGGTCGCCTTAGGGAGTCTATTCGAGTTTGGTGGCTTTGGACCTGTAAAGACGGGCATTATATTGACGAGCACGATACATTCGGGCCTGCTGTTTTGATGGTGAATTTGGCCTTCGTCAAAGGTGGGCTGCACGGCCACGGACCCTTCTTCGGGTCAGCTCGGCCGTCCTGGAGAGTTTTCCAAGCTATTCCGGCGCATCTTCCCGGCGGTCCTTCGGCTCGCGGTCGACCTCGACGAGACGACAAGAACGCTTTTCTCCAAGCTTTCGATGCAGCTTGTGCGCTGGTTTTCGCAGGTGCGCAGGCTTGTGCTCCGTCAAGGGGTTGCAGGCTTGTATTTAGGTCGTCAGAGGTTAAGGAGCATTAGTTTTGTACAACCGGGGTGTGGCGTCTCTTTGGGGTTGTTTTCGTGGCGTGTATAAAAAAAAAATCGTTTCCTGCCCTTCAAGTTCCGGTTTATCTCGCGTGGTAGTTGTGCCGGCGCCCCGGGCAATGTGCCGACGACAGGGAATCGTAACAGAGACCGTAATTTTCAATTTCAACCGTGCCAAAAAGCGAGATCATTAAAAAAAACGCCGTTATTTTGCGGTTCTAAATGTACCGAAAGGGAACTCATCACCACAAGAAGCCGTCATTTCGATTCCTATCCGACGACTGCTACTGTCTTCTGTACGGAATGCACGGGGCAAAACAGGCCCAGACGGATAACGACGACACGTTGGCATTGCTGGATTGCCTCGGAGAAGGCGCGGCCGCGGAGGAGGGAGGGCCGCTTCGGGAGGTCTGCGCGAAGGGGGTTGTCGAATTCCTCTGCTACGCCATCAAGCAGACGAGCAAGAGACAGCAGGTGAAAGCCATTGGAGGGGGGCAGGGGTGAGCGAGAGGCCATTTCTCGAGCTAATCATGGCGTGAAAGCTGGGTCAAGTCGTATGTACCTGGTACTATTCATTGGTCACTATCACCCATTTTGCGGAAGTTTCTGCTTCCCCCCCCCCCCTCCCCTTCATTATTTTCGCCCTTTTTTCTCCTGCTCCCTACCACGGTACGGGTCTTGAATTTTGTTCGTGAGAAGGGTCGACTCGCGTCGCCTCAAGCTAGACCAGCTCGTGCACACTACATACTGCATGTACATCTCATGTGGCGCGGCTTTTTGCGACGTCAAAAAAACTTTTGCGAAGGTTGGGCGTGACTAGAACTAGAACTCTCAGTGATGACGGCGAGGTCTTATTTATCGGGGCAGGACATGCCTCTTTGAGAAAGAAAACGCCGATGCGAGTTTTACAAACACCGCGAGTACGACGCCTGTTGGTAGAGCGCGGAAGAACGACCCGATAAAAGCGGACCTAAGGAAGACATGTCTCAACTTAGTCCTTTAGTATTGCATTATGCATCAACACATTTTTCCGTCCAATTCCGAGTAGTTTGTACCTAAAACGAGAGTGCAGTCGTGAAGGGGCTAACGCTTCGCAAGACCCAAAGGCATGGAAGGGTTGCGTGGCACAGCAGCGTCTTAAGGTGTGGCCATGTATTTTGCATAGCCGTGCGTTCAGGTGTTACATACCGAGATGAGTGTGATTAGTTGATCAGAATACCGCACAACGAGAAATGGACCTACTGATACCCTAAACACTGTGTCTACTACCGAGCGTATTTTGAGCAAATTGGTCGGAACGCCGCACGAAAAAATAGTGGACCTGACCCTGTGACCCATGGTGTCACTCTCCTTCCACAGGCAGCCGGACCAGTGGCTGTGGACGCACTGCTCACCCGCGTGTTCTCTCTCGCGATGCACCCGGACAAAAACCGTCGGTTGGGGGGGCTGATGGCCTTCAACCAGTTGTGCCGTCCGCTACGGGAGGAAACTGCCCTTCTCGACAGGTGGGTGGCATCGCGTTACCCTATTTTCTCCCTTTCTCCTTTCCTCCTTCGTGCCGTTTTTTTCTTTGGGTTGATTTTAAATACACATATATAAATATATCAACTTTTTTCTCTGCACGAGGTTGTACGATGTGCTTCAGTTATGATGTGTATATCGCACCGCTTTGTGCTCTTGTATTTTTCCATGTTTCGGTTTGTTCCTGAGGCATTCTTCCCCACACCAGAGTTCTTTGAAGCCTGTTTCTGCCCTGTGACCACGGAGTTTATTTTTGGCAATGAGTTATTGGTAATATATCACACACCCTGGGATGAATTTCCGAGCTGATGTTCTCCGAAACAGCGGGGGGGGGGGGGGGGGCACAGAACGAAAACGATGGTTTTGGAAACATCTCGTCGAGACCGTTCCACATATAGACGCACCTGTTGGCGTGTGCGACCTCCCCATCGCTTGGAAAATCAGCCTAGGAATTCGTTCGAGAAGTTGCGTTGTCTTGCCACACGGGTTGTACGTACGGTATACACCTTGAAACGCCCCACGCAAGTGTGACGTGGAGCAGGTTTCTTGCCACAGCGAGCGACGACTGCCACAAGCGAGCAGGATGAATGTGTCATGCTCTTGATATTTGTGTGCGCCTGCGGTCGGTCGGCCCGTCGGCTGTCGATCACACAGCAAATGATCGATGCCGTGACTGATGGGTGTGGGGGGGGTTAGTTTGTGCTGTTTCCGCAATTCAGTCACCGTCGGTTCTTGGTCGGTTGATTTACTCTGTTTTGCTGCGTCCACCACTGCTGTATTACTTAACCTTCTAATAGCAAGCTTATGCAGCTTCACACCTCAAATAGATAGTCGATTCCCACTTCACGGTCTAGGTATTTCAGGGCATATACGTTGCTGATCTGTATGATTTGTATGAGCTAGCTCATGTTGCCGCGTGGGAGCCGTACAACCTGCATTATCTAGGACAGGTCTCCTGGGTTGGATCTGTTCAATACAGATCCTGCACAACATATCATAACGGCAGGCTAGGATGTAGTGATCCAGGTCGTGATTGTCCGAGGTGTGAGTTAGTTGCCTGCCTTTCTGGTACCCCCCCCCCTCCCCTCCTCTTCTGATTGCAACCATCAACAGTTTGGTGTGTGAGCCTTTCATCAATATGAATACGACCATGCATGATTACGAGTACCCCCCCCCCCCCCCCCCCCCCCCCCCCCCCCCCCCGACGCGTCCCCCCAACGCCTTCCCAGAAAGACCGCCTCACAAGTGGTTCTTAGTAGGATGCAGCTCACCCTTCATGCGACTCGCCAAACACCTGACGTTTCGCTTTGCGCTTGGTGCAAGCAATGTCTGTCTGGCCGGTGAAAACCTGACGTGTTCCGTCCCGGCATTGCAGGGATGCAAGGGTCTATAATCATACGACTACGGTCATGCATAATAGTTCCTCCGTAAGCAATGTCTTCTTGGTCGGTGAAGGCCCAACGTGCTCCGGTAATGTCTGTCTGGTCGGTGAGAACCCGACGTGCTCCGTTTCCCGGCAATATAGTGATGCGAGGGTCTATGGCCATACGACTACGGCCAGCCATGATTTGAGTACCCCCCCCCGCGCACACCTGCCCCCCCCCCCCCCCCCCCCTGCCCCCGCCTACCCCCCCGCCCTACTCCCCAAACTTGTCCAAGGTACGCCCTGCGGTTGCTGCACGTGGCATTGATTTCCCTTCGACGAGCGCACCACGATCACTCGGCGCTAGGTGTCGCGGACGCGGCCTCCTCCGCTGTAGATCGCGCTCTGCGAGTCGTCCACGACTCGGTGGCGAAAATGGGAGACAGAGGCGACCTGCTGGGACACAAAGACGAGCGCGGACAACTGGGAAGCGTCGAAGAAGTCGCGGGGTGGGCCTGGGAACGGGTGAGAGACAGAGAGAGAGAGATGTCTGCTATGGGGGGCTCTCGTTGGAGAGTGATCGTGTGTTTCGCCCCAACGAAGCGTATGCTAAGTAGGGTAGGGGGGGTTAACTGTTTCTGAGGTCTGAGGTTGCATCTTCGCTTGATGAAACTCTTCCTAAGACCTCACCCTATTGAAAGGCGGATGAAAAAAAAATGTTATGCTTAGCCCGATCAGCAAAACTATGAGCCTAGGCAATACCACGGCCTAGGTGTATATTTCATACCAGGTACGAAGTAACGAGTAATGTAAAAAAAGATATTGCCGGGGGGCACATAGTAACCGGAACCCACGATGGACCCAAAAAACGAGTATCCCCCCTACGTTTTTACACCGTATTCCGTTCTGCTTACTACATATGCCCACCCGTATTAATCGGATTATGATGGTATTGAGTAGTTCATCAATTGAGAGACCCCGCCAGTCGTGATTGTTTTGACTAAAAAGTGCTACCCTTTGGTAGCACGGGTTCAAAAGTCGCACATAGCCTTAAGGAGCGTGGTTACGCCCTTGTGCGTAGTGGCTGCTTTCGGTATTCATACCTCACATAGAGCCTATCGGGGAGGTCTGCTGTATCGTTGGTTGTGACGTATCCTGTTGTTTTGGATGCGTCTTCAACTGGCCGTAGCTCTGAGTCCGTCGTACTGCTTGCACGTTTTTTTTTATATATGTTTCTTCCTTCCACGCGCACACTTGTCAGACTGTAGTGCTCGGAGCTTTGATGTGGTTTTGCTTGCACTAAGCATATTTCACGTCGTGGTTGGAGGCTCGACATTTCCACTCGTGTGCGCCTATTAGCCCCATTTAGCTCTGCAGCCTCTTTTCGCAGGCACGTTGCTTACCAGGTATACATCAAGAGTTGGGTAATTTCACCAGTGGGAAAATTGTTCTAACCTCTCCAATCGGCATTCCATTGTGGTGTTTTAGCCTGCATCGAGCTCATGTTTTGCCATGGTTGGCGGTCAACGCTCAACATTACCACCGCTGTTTATTTTCGTCATTCCGTGTCCCTTTCGAGATCAGGTTGGTGCCTTGGAGACCAGGTTCCGCCGGAAGTGCATGACAGTCCTTCTTGCACTGTGCCCCCTCATAGTCGGCGACCCCGGCGATCTACCTCCCGACAACGAAGGCGCCCGTTTCTGGGTCTGGCGCCGCTTGGAAAAGTCGGGGAGGGGCGGAGTGACGGAAGCGGTTCGAGTATTCGAGAGCACCCACCATCAAGGCCAATCCGAGGGTGGGACACACTTAACTATGGCGCCACATCCATGATGACCTTTTCACCGGTTACTGGGCCATAGGCTTTGCCCCTGTTGCCTGTGTTCACTACCGTTTTACCCACGCTGTCTGTGTTTTCACTGCCGATTAAAACGCCAACACGTTTCGTGTGTTGTGCCGGAGGAGGGATTGTGACAGTGACGTTCCTATCGCCTCGAGATGGCTTGTGACCAAGACACTCACATAGTACTTTGATAAGCAATGAAGCCACGAGCGGCAAGCGGCTTATCTTACCACTTCAATAAGGAAAGTGCGGTGCGTGCTGACTCCTTCCATTGTCGCTGCGGGAGCAGCTGATCGTCGAGCCAAATCGGAACGTTTTTTTTTTCAAATTTGGTTTTTGCTGGTGAGATTTTCTGCACTGCGCGACTGCAACTTATCTCAGACGCATGCTATTATACGGTAGGGTTTGCCTTTTTTTGTTTTTTGAGGCTTGCTCACTTGAGGAGGTTCATACCCCTCACCCAAAAACTGTTTTTCTTTCTTGAAGAATAAATGAAAACTCAAACCCGATGAAACAATCCCGTGGCCTCGTGGGCTTACCACCAGTAGTATCATAAAACACTACAGCAGTGGTGTACCCATTTCAAGAGCATCCGGTGTTACCTCTTTCAGGACCGCAGTCCCGTTTTGGGGACAAACTACTTAGAATTTGACTGGTTTTTCCCGCAAAACGGGACTGAAGTTTGCCCTAAAAGAATTAAAGTTAACCCTCTTGGGACTTCAGGTGGGGAAAAATTGACGATAAAAAGCGGTGATGGCAGCAACGGTCACCGCGTGTTTTTGGCCAATGGTACAAATTTGGTGTCCGAGCTACGATGGTTGATGCAAGGAGTCGAGTCGTAAGGCACGGGCACAAGCAACGTAGTCCTATACGCGCGCACACTGCTGGGTTCTCTCTCACGCTATGTACTCGTAGAAGGTTTGAAGTACCACAGAAGCTGTCATTTGCTCTGGTCGCTGTCTGGGGAGTCCCGAAGGGATGAAGGAGGCCGTATTGAGAGATGAGACAGGGTAAATCGACTTGTTTGTCAAGAGAAAAAAAACTTGTACTCGAACATAGTATGGCATCATGTTTTCAGTAGGAATATATAAGAACATACCAGGCAGTAGAGATAAGACGGGGTCAAACCACTTCGTCACGAGAAAAAAAAAACTAGTAACACGTGGAAGTAGTATGAGATTATATTATGCAACGATAAAATATGATACCAATATTTGGGACAAGGGCTTTATGACGGAGTGGTCTTAAAGGGGTACACGACCGTAACTGGGTACCAGGTACTGAGGCGCCTGTGTTTTTTGTTGCCATGGTTATTATTTCTCGTTTGTCTGTTTGTTTGTTCGTTTCTTTGTTTTCTTGTCTGTGTTTGTCAGATATTTTCTTGTTTATTCATAATGATGTCAACGAAAATAACCGCTTCGTTTTCTTGATTTAGTGTTGTTTGCTCCGTTGTTTTCGTAGTTGCCGCTTCTCCTTGTTTTCTCGTAAATCTTGGTCCAAAGGAAAGCTCTACCCCCCCCCTATCGTAAAACGCCTCCGCGTTTTACTTTTCCCTCGACACAGCAAAGATGGCGGATGCTTTTTGTCGCAAACGGACTTCGCCTGACCACCGTAAACCACGCAAGATGACACACCCTCTCTCTGGGGTGATTTTATGAGCCGATTTTCTCCAAAAACTAGGGCGGCATATACACAACCGAAATCGGTGGTGGCTTTGTTTTTTCCCATAATAGGCGCATCGCTCCCTTCAGCGGTTTTGACACTTTTGCTTGCTGTCGAGAGAAAAAAAAATCAGGTTGGAAAATTCGTCCAGGGGGAGGCATGTGTTATCTTTTTACTGAAATTTGCAAAAAAAAAAAGAAAAAGCAATAGCTGGGATGAGATCGAGATTTTGTTTTGTTGAAACTTGATCTTCGCAAGCTGCGTGGGATACTTCGATCGCGCGCAAACTACGTACGGGTTTCGAGGGGAAACGTTTCAGCAATTTATGCAGTGAAAGTTTTTAAGCGAGAACGTTTAACGTTTAGCCACGCGTTTACTTACCTACCACACGCTGGTTTCTTGGTGAAACTTCGTCCCCGAATCGAAATTGAACCTACAGCCGGCGGCGGCGATCACGGTGAAGGCGCTGGTGGGGACAGTATGCTCGGGTACGAGGACAGAGAGCGGGGGCGAGACCAAAGGAGCGAGTGGGACCGCGCGGCCACCTCGTCTGACTGCTACAACTTCGTCCGCGAAACCGGAATCATCACGGCGGACGAGCTGTTTTTGGGTGTAACAGGCGAAGACATCGCCCCCGGTGGTGATGATGGTGGTGAACACGAGAGGGCAGAAGGCGGCGGTCAAGGGAAAGGACGAGCCTCCGGCAAGAAACGAAAGTTGTCGTCCCCGAGGAATAGAGGCGTTGCTGAAGCAGAAGAAGGTGCCATGTCCGCTGCGCCTCCTCGAGTGCTTCGCTCCTTAGCGGGGATTGTTGAGCGATTCGGGAAGTAAGTACCTCGAAGAGTTTCCGTTTCAATCTTTGGTGGAAGAGGTTCGGGGTCAGGGTCAGACACCTAGCAACGCGGGAGCTAACGAGACACGCGAGGAGGGGGGGGTCTTGCTAGGGGCGGAGCGGGGCGCCGCCCCCCCCCCTCCCCGAGGTCGAGGGCGTCCGTCCCTCCCCGGCCTCTGGTCATGGATGATCCGGGTGCCCTCCCCACTGATCGCGCGGCGGCACGGCTTTCTCGCGCCGTTCTTCTCCGCAGAAGCTTTACACTTCTTGCCGGGTGTTTGTCCGACAGTGCTCGGCCGGCCGAAATGGCGGCGCTGCTGGCGGAGGAGGGCCTGTGGGGCCGAGACATGCACCTCGTCGTGATCTACTCGCTCGTGTGGCCTTGGGCCGGAGGGCTGCTGCCCCGTGCTTCCGATGGGGACGAGGTGGAGCAATGTGAGTTTGGGAGATTGGGCTTCGAGTCAGCTGGGCTTCGCATCTACCACTCTGTCCTGAATATATATTGACCCTTTGGATTCAATATTTACTGTAATCTAGAAACGGTACTCATACGTATCTCGGGACAGATCGGTAGCTAGATCGACTTCACAGCGATCAGGGGGGATCATATATTGTTAGTCAGGACCCACCATAAACACTAATTTATATACATGTATATTCCACTATGTTCCTAATATATTTGGTCGTGATTGCTATGTCCCCCCGAAATAGTTATTAGTGAGTGGCGAAGTAAGCCAAACAACTGAGTTTAGGGTTTTTCAGAAAAAACAGTTGCTATTATTAGTTTTAGACACGGGTGTTTGTTCAGTGCAGTAGCGGCTGCGGTCATATTAACCTTTATACCCGCAATATTTTTCAACATCCTCGAGCAGCTCGAACAAATCCCCGTGCTTCTCTGCCCGTCTGCCCCCAAAACGTTGTGGAACGTCGTATATACGGGTGCAGTCCTCCCAGCAGCCGTAGGACGCCTGCTGAAACACTGGAAAATCCTGGACAAGGCCGCAGGCGAAGGAAAGGGTTTTTTGCAGACGCTGCAAACCCTCTTGCGGGTTCAGGTATCCGAAGGAAACAGCGCCGCGGCGCAAATTGGAGACGAGGATTCTCCTTGTTTCGGCCGCCGTGATGGCAGGAGCACGACCACGAGTGCCACCAACCTTTCCCGCGATGTCGACCTCTGCCGATGGATTCTGTCGCGATCTCTTTCCTCACAAGAGGCGTTCTCTCGGCCCTCTCTTATTGGACGTGGTCACGCACGCCGCCTACTCAAGGAACCCGGAACCAGCAACAGCAGCAGCAGGACGTTCTCGAGGAAGCGGCAACCACCGCCGCACGAAGAACTCACCGGCCGCATTATCCGAGCGTACCGGGCCTTTGCCACCGCCGGTCTCTTTGGCAGCGGAGGTAGCGGTGACGCGCTTGACCTTGCCGCTGGCCTGTGGTCGACGGTGCTCCGCCTACCGGAAGGGCTTCGACCAGCTTCCGAGCACCGTGCCAGTTTGGCCCTACGGTTGGCGATCGATCTGGGACTTCCGACAATATCTGGAACCGCCGGCTCGACACGCAGTGCTCGGACTGCAAGCGGCGGCGGCAGCGGTGGTGGCGGTAGCGGCGACGACAGCGTCGCGATGAGTTATTCACCCACCTCCGCCCGCTCCAGCGGGGGGCGTAGCACCGGTACCACACCCCTGCTGCACGCGAGCGAAGACGCGGAACCGCGGCATACCGCATCGATTCTTGCGGGTCTGTTGGATGTGCACCCGGTGGGGAAGGCAGAGATAGTAGGGGCCTACGGTGGTGACGACACGAAGTCTTCCGCGACAGGGGGGCGACAAGCGGCGGGAGGGGCAACGCGCGGCGCGCTATTCTACCGTCGGTTCTCGGAACCCATTCACGAAGCTTTGCTCAAGCGAGGAGGTAAGTTTGAGCTTGTTCACTCCCCATCCCCCCCCCCCCCCCCCTGCTTGACGCGGGGGATCGGGATCGGCCATCTCAAAAGAGACAGACGGAGGGTGAAGTGGCCGATATTTCGGTTTATGGCATCCCTTAGCTAATTTAGATGTTCCCAAGGCTTTGGGAGATATACTGCTTTGAACGACGATGCGATACGTTTTGCAGTTCTAAAAGAGTTAAGGCTTGCTGCATTCGTGTTTCTGAGCGGGCTAGTACATGAAGTTCCATGGCGTATCATACTCGTGAGGACCATCGACCTAATATCGGTAAGAGTGTGGAGCGGTGCTCTTGTTTCCCTCATGTCTGAGACGCCAAAATCGCCGTCATCGTACCGCTCACCACATGGTATCGTTGGAGGAGGCTTGCCGCGGGTCTTGCTGGGTAACGACATCTTGTTCTACGACGACCGGGACGAATTAATGATGGGAGGTTGGGCGCCGGGGGGCTAGATTTTGGCCAATAGCACACTAGTACGTTGATGTGCAAATGGTTAAAATCGAGTTTACCATACGGGTACAAGGTTAGGTTTTCTGTCGCCGTTGACCGCCAACTACCTACCTAACCCGCCTGCGATACATCTATCTGTGAAAGACGGTCCAAAATGCCGAAACCCCAAACATGATGGCCATCCAAACATTCAAGACAGCGGCTGCCTTACCCGCACAAACCTACCCTCTGGCGTACTGCACTGCAGCCGCTTGTCCTTGGCCTCGGGTATGCCGATCGCTGGTGGAGGCGTGTGTGTCCTCCGGGGCGGACGAGGGGGGAATTGAGAGACATCCCCTGCTAGCGACGCAGGCGTTTTCCGTGCTGGAAGGTGTGCTGATCGTCTCATCAGAGCAACAGGCGGGGGTGGCTCGTTTGCACATGGTGAGGCGTTTTTTTTTCCTTGACCTGAATGTTCGCTGTCGGCCTCCTCGACCTAGCGTTGTGGAGGGCTAAAGGTTATATCGGAGGCCGACGAGCAATCCGCTGACTTGCATGTACTTCGTACTCAGCGAACATATTGTACAAAGCAAAATGTGTTGCAACGATATATATTGGGTAGTTCCTCAGTGCCCTTAATTGACCCTTGTAGGAGTGCAGTCCCGTTTTGGGGACAAACTACTTGGAATTTGAGTGGTTTGCCCCCAAAGCGGGACTGCAGTCCTAAAATGATTGAGGAGCCCCGCCATATCGGGATAATTTAGCCGAAAGATGCTTCTCCTAGTTGCAACCCTAACCCCAAGCTACCGCCCCCCACCGCCGTGCTTGCTTGCTGCTGCTTGCTTGCTTGCTGCTGCTGCCACTACACGCATAGTTCAATGCAGCACCCCTCTTTAGGAACAATGGGCGATTTCCGAGACATTCGGTAGGTATCTTGAAACCGGCTGATGGAAATGATGGCGAGATACGGCATTGGGTATCAATCAAGAACATGCGTTATCTTTCAACGGCCGATTTTTTTTATTTCTTTCTCTCAGCACCTTCCTGATCCTAAGCCACCCCCTCTCCCATCGCCGTGCTTGCTGCCGCTATACGTCCTCCACCGCCGTGCTTGCTACCACTATACTAAGCCGCCGTCCTGCACTGCCATGGTTGCCGCCACTCTCTTGTGCGCACGCATTGCAGACGGACCCGAGCGAAACCCTGCGCGCGATCGTGCCTGAGTTCCGGCGTCTGGTGAATCATCCTGACTGGGGATCGCCACCCGCGGAGGAAGAAGAGGTGCGTGCTTGCATTCACTTGATTTGTTTTGTGTTTTCTAGTCACTTGGTTTGTTTTGTGTTTTTCTAGTAAAAACTACTACAATTACGTAAAGTGGGAGGTCGACCGATCGAGTGATTGATGCTCGGGTTTGCAAGCTAAGTGACACGTCGGCCGCGCGTGTTCTACAGCAGAACTGTAAGGAGGATTTTGGTGTTCAGATTTATTTTACTCCAACGGTCCTTACTTTTCCGTCCAGAGCGGTATTTTACAGTAGAGCTTATCACCTATTCGAGATTTGGTCTGATTGGCTTACGGTCAGGGTTAAGATTGCTTTGACTGGCGTAGGATTGGGCTTAGGTTTAGGGTTAATTCTATTCATCACGTACACGGTGTGTGTCAACCATTTTCTCGAATAACTGGTAAGCAGCCCTCGTATTTTTGTAGTGTTTTTTTGATGTTTTGGAGCTTCACACGAGAAAAAAATGTCGAAAATGAATAACGGTTATAGCGTCAATCGGCCACACGCAGCAAGCCGGGCTACTGGGGTAGAGGAGTTATAGTACAGCTGCTTCCACACCTCCCCACAAACATATCCCAAGCAGACATGAGCCAGATAACAACCGACGCAAGTGAATATCGGTTGTCTCGTAACCCCCCCCCAGGCGCATTTCCCTACCAGTCACCAGACAGGCGACAGAAAAGGAGCGTTACTTATATTCTGTTGTTGCTGTCCATGCCTTTCTTTGTTCTCCGGGGGCGTGTTCTTGTACCGTTTCTTGGAACCACAGCTGCAAGCTCTTTCCTAGATGGTTGATAAGGCTGCGCTTCTCTCGTATGTAGGTATTAGTAGGGCCTACCAGGGTAGCTATTATCGCATGAGGTTCCCCACCGAAAGAGATATATACCTCACCCAACAGGCCCACCTTGATTGACTAAAGATGTCAGTGTAGCCCGGTAAACATGCCCATAATAGGGTTAGGTCACTTGCCTTCACGTCACAAGTGTTGCGGTCACCTTTCCCGCCAAAACGACGTGACTTCTCATCTTTGACACAAGCAACAGCAACAGCAGCAGTGGTGGTCACGCAGGTACCGTGAAGAGCGTTGAGTTCGTTCACACAGATCATCTTTCAGAGCCCCTTTGCTGTATACAACGGTAATAAGGATACTATTGTGAATTAAGTCGAACGGTATAATATTTTCTGAATGCTCTCTCTCTCTTGGCCAGATTTTTTCCGAAAACGCCTTCTTGTGCGGTATTGGCAGGGAAAATTTCCCGGTTCTGGAAAAAATCGAGCGCTGTTGAAAAAACGGTTTCACCCCTGTGCGAAATCGGTATTATTTTTACGGTGCCTTACGAATATTATCGTAAAATGCATATCGGGCACTAAGATACTGGTTAACTTCTCAGCCGACAAGCCCCCCATCAGTGATGACATGTTTTGGCTGAACCAAATGTGCACTCCCTCACCACAACACGGCTCATAGTTTTTGAAAAATTGATGTTATGTTACCTGCGGCGCTCAGAAATAACGTCCCATATCTCCGAACCGGGCGAAGAAACGATGCTCGCTCTTTCCACACATCCGAATGCTGGTGGCAGGAGACGGAGAAAGCAGGCACCGACAAAGCTGGCAAGGGGAGAATGGTGCGAGAGTCTCTTCGTCTTTGCCATCGACTCCTTCGACTGGCCGCCGCCGTTGAGTCGAGCGGCAAAGGTGGTGAGGATTGTCCAGTATTTATCGGGGCTCCCTTAACTGCGGAATTACCCAATACCTTCGGGGCCTGATCAGCGGTGCTCCAATATGGTTCGTTACAAACCTACAGTAATCCAGTGGATACGTTTGATCAAAAGTCAGTTTTTTTGGGCGAGGAATACTCGTAGAGCTCATGGTTGTTCGTTTTTTTTTAATCATCACTTCACTTTCCAGCTTACCTCGTAGGAGATTTTACCCTCCGCAATCTTTTTCTGGACGAAATACCCTCAGCGATCTTCTGGACAAAAACCGTGGTCACAGGTGTCGTCCCTTCTCCCTCCCCCCCCCCCCCCCCCCCCCCCCCCCCCCCCCCCCCCCGGTACAATGGGTGCCTTAATTTCTATCGCGCATAAGGTTCAGCATTCCCGCTGCGGGTCGATTTTCATCAAATGTTGCTAACTCACCCTCTCGCGCTTTCCGCAAATCAAATGCATTCCTCTTAAAAATAGGTGCTACCTGTACCTTAGCATTCGTCTGTCAATCGTTACCCGCGGGGATCGGTTCCCCGTACTGTGGCGGAAACGGTCGACCTCCGTCCGTAGACTTATCTTGGTGTTATTTGTTGAGTCCGTATTCGTCCGGGGAGTTTCCTATTTTTTGGTTTTGTTGAATCTTGTAGGACCGTGGTCCCGTTTTTGGGACAGGCTACTTAGAAATTAGGTGGTTTGTCCCAAAAACAGGACTAACGTTCTACAAGGGTTAAGAAGAATAAATTGAAATTCATGCAGTTCTCTCCGTGGTGTTTTTATTTGTTCACCCCCTTCGGACAGTTAATCGATACCAGGTACCAGGTATCCACTTGATGATCTGCACCTTTCAAGGCAGATCTGCTCGCGATATCTCTGTTGATGATGTAGCTCATGTTGCCGGGTGGAACCCATATAATCCGCATGATCTACACTAGCACGTGTTTCCTGGGTTGTACCTGCCCTGTAAGGCAGATCCTGCACAACCTCTCACAACGGCAGGTGAGGAACTAGATCATCTGTCTGTAGGTAGATAGATCATGATCTGTCGGTCCGAAGTGAGGTGCTGTTGGTGACCGTGTCGCCGTCCGTTCCTGTCCCTATTCGCTGCTGGCTAAGAGTGAGGCAGAGAATGACCCGAAGCCAGGCTCCGTTGTTGGTAGTTTTATTGTATTTTCACGCCCGATAAGCACACAACAACAGTCGTCATTTTCCGCACTTCCTAGTTTTACTGGGGGGATGCTTTTTACCCCGCGCGCGGCCTTCTGGCCGTCTGGACAACCCGTGGTCGTAGGGGTCTACCGTGCCCCTGCCTTCATGTTTATTTCGCATAGGGTCCAGCATTCCATGTGTGCTGACATCTGCGCCTCCGCTGACCTTTATCCTCCACACAAGCTCACAACTCTTAAACCTCACTGCCAAACCTCCATGCAGCCTTTGGCACAAACGGGAAGGAAGGCTCCAGAGAGCTAGGAAAGCAGACGGTGTCGCCGACATCATCGCACTTCCACCAGCTGCTGGAGATAAGCGGCGTTCTTGTGGCGGGTACCCTCGAATCTGCGTCCTCGACAGTGGACGCCCCCGCCAAGGCAGACGCTCTCACTCTCGTGCCATTCCTACGGCCGTGCCTCACACGGAGGGCGAAGGAGTACGGCCATTCGGTGCCTTCCGCGACAGGGGGGCAACGTGAGGTTAACTGGTGTTCTGTGTATTCATCGAAACTTGTTGTACCAGGTACTTCATATTACTAAAAAAAAAAAAACGTTGTCATAGTTACAACATTTTAGCTGGGTTTGACTGTTAAAACGCACGACCGGTGGCATCCTTTTTGTGTGAAATGTGTAACATTTTTTGTACAAACTGAGAATAGGGCCGGGCAGCTGTAAGTTCATCCGATACGTCGGCACTCAACTTTGCCAACTGCGTATTACTGTACTGGTACACCGGTTGCGGTTTTTCTGTGTGAACTCCTCGTGAAAGAATGCAGTCCGGTGACCCCCCCTGAAAGCTATCGGCATCAACAAGGCAATATTTACTCAGAAGCATAATTCCGGCCCATACCGTTCTTTGGTGGGAGTCTCTGCGAAAACATGCCAGACGAAACAAAATGCTACCGCTTCAGTTGAAATATTGAAAGTCTGTTCAGTATACCAATCTGTACCTACATGTAAGGAATATTTGGATTTCATGTTACAGGGCTCTTCACGGGTCATAACCCGACCCGCGGATCGGGTCAGGAGTTCTTCGAAATCTCACGGGCCGGGTCGGGTCAGGAGGATTCTTGAGTATCACGGGTGGAGCCAGGTCACCCTGACCCGACCCGACCCGCGAAGTTTTCACCTGATCCGTGAATAGCCCTGCAACATTACTATACAAAATGTGCTTATATTTTGGGACAGAGTGGTCCATCACGAAAAACAAAGGGCTTAACCTAACGACCAGCATCAATCTATGTGTGAATACACGCACCAGTATTGTTATTGCGTTAATAGGGGGCCAACTTTTCGCCGGCCTGTCTGGTGGAATTTTAGAGCACACCTGGTATAAGATGAGAAAAGCGTGCGCCAAGCTTGTTTCGCCCTCCTACGTATCGGCGTTGGGTATGACCTGGCACCACTTTGTCCGTAAATGTAAGGTACATTTGGATTAAATAGTAATGTACAAACGGTACTTGTGTTCAGAGGCAAGCAGAGTGGTGTATCATACCTTGGCGATGCGCCTGGTGTTTCTGTGACGTTTCCGGTCCAGTCGCGGTCGATCGAACCGTCTGTATATTAATACTCTGTACCTGAATATAATAAATGTTTGTATTGAATATTAGTATATAAATGATCACTATATTTCGGGACAGAGTAGTGCGGATCATAGTCCCAATCAGCGCCTGATGTCCTGCCGGGTGATATCAATGATGATGGTGGTGATAATGCGGGTTTACGTGTATGGTCACGGATACCGGTGTCACATGGCAGGCAAGCCTCCCCCCCCCCTCCGCCCGCTAGCCCGATTATTTGGGGTTCCTCACACCTACTGATGAATCTGCTGCCAGGTGATACCGGGGTTGATGGTGGAAGCGGTGCCGGCGAAGGGGCGGGGCGCGGCGAGAGCTCTGCCCGAGTGCTGCGCGCTCTCGAGGAGATGATGTCGAGGCATTTCCCGATCGAGAACAGTCGGGAGCCGGTCGAAGGATCGAAGGAAGCCGCCGCGTTTGCGTCGTTGCTGAGGGGTCTACTCGGCGCTTTCATCAGGTACGACTGCTGTGAAGGGTCAAAGGTTTCCGCGTTCATGGGTGGACGGCAACTTTCCGCGCGCGCGTGCGGTGAAACCTCATCGTGTATTATATATACCTGGTACCAGTATGCTCCAAAAAAGGTCATTATCGTGGTCATATATAGTACGCCACCGCTTTGTTTCCGTGGTGGCGAGATGCTTTTGCGTCTTTTTATAACACCGTCGATCGTTTTTTTTTTTTTTCATCGTTCATTTTTTAACCTACAGTAGTTGTAGTAGTTTTGGCTGGTGTGAGGTTTTTGCCGAGAACCTGTAGGAGAAGACCCGCCCCACGGACACATCCAACTCTTGCACACTTCGGACATATCATCTGTATATCATCTACAGATAGGTCATCATCTAGATCGTTCAGGGCAGATATGTTCCCGATCTCTGTGATGTAGCTGTTGTTGCCGGGTGGAACCCGTATATTCTGCATGATCTAAGCCCTGCTTCTTGGGTTGAGTCTGCGATACAGATCCCGTACAACATATGATAGATTAAGATCTATCTGTAGATGATCTAGATCGCGATTCGTCGGACGTGTGTGCACTCTTGTTTGCGTTGATTTGTTTTCGGTCCGCCCGGGCGGTCGGTCGGTCGTCGCAGATGTGGAGACCTCGGTCTGCTGGAGCTCCTGTTCGGCACGCTGGCTGAAGGTCGAAGGCATCTTCATTACAGGTGATATAAGGAATACCGCGCCTTTGTTTGCGGTGCGGGAACGTTGTGCTAACTCACCACCTTGCTCGTGAAGGCACGGAAGGAAAGGGGGGTACCGGTGTCCTCACGGGTGTCCCCGAAGTAGTCTTGGGATGCTAACGCCTAATAGCGCAGAGTAGTGGTCTGTGCTACGATGTTTCAGGACAGGTGATATACCGGATGCACGCCTGCTTGCGGTGCAGGGATGTTTTGTTTACCACCACCTTGCTCGTGAAGGCACGATAGGAGGGGGGTACTGGCGTCCTCACGGGTGTCTCGGGAATAGCACTGCGATGCCAACGCCCGACAGCGGGGAGAGTAGTGGTGTGTGCTGCAGCACATGCGCGACTGTATTCCTCCATGAAGAATTCCGTACCACAGGCGGTTGGCGTGGCGAATCGTACCTGCTGACCCGCGTCTTGGAGGTGCTTGGTCTCGTGGCGCTGTCGCTCGAGCGAGTGGTGCACTCTGGACTTTAGCACCTTGCAGCTTGAGTCGGACAGATAGGTCATGTACAAATAGAATATCTACAGATAGATCATCTAGACCCTAGCCTGCCGTTATGAGATGATCTGTGGGGTACAGATCCAACCCAGGGAACCTACCCTGTATCGTGCAGATTGTACGACTCCCACGCGGCAACATGAGCTAGATCGTACAGATCATACATATAAGGAATCTATGTGCCTTGAAAGATCTAGATCATCAAGTGGGAATGATCTATTTGCTCTGTCTGAAGTGTGCTACGTTTCCGTTGTTTTTGGAATAGTTGGTTCAGCCCGACGGCCGCGATAAGGAGAAGCGTGGCTGACCTGTCCCTTCGGAATCTGGTTACAGCCTTAACGTTGTGTTTGTTACAGTTTCATGTGTTCTAGCGCTACAGCACGGCGAATTGAGATTGACGTTCCTCAGGCGTCGGTCGCTCGAAAGCGACGCGAGGCGAATAGCCTAGTAGTCCATCGTCGGTTTGCTTTTTTTCGGTGAAGGAAGCATGAAAGAGCACATGATCTGAATAACACCGCCATGCCGCTGTCTTCAGATGGGTTTCAAGGGCATTGGGTGCGTTTGTCTCGAGAGTGGACGTCGAAGCAGACGGCGTTGCGGAGGCCGTTTTCGGTTTCTGCCTCTGCAAGATATCGGATCAAAGGGTCCCCAACAGCGTCAAGGCCACGCTTTTTGACAAGGTATACCGTTTATTTTTTCTTGGGCACTGTTCGGCAAGGTACACCCTATGTTGTACTTTAGGGCGTGTTGTATTGTCTGTACGAGGTATTCGTAGTGTTCTCAACCATTATTTTATTGCTCGGCCGTCAATTTTGTCCGGCGTTCGCCATGCTTGTTCGCCTGCGACGTCGTTGATATATACATAGGATGTAATAAACATGCAACCAATAGCTAAATGGTACCTCATGCAAAATTGTTTTCAATACCCGGCATCGCACGCCACCTCGTGTGACCCCCGAACGGTTGTAGATCGTTTGGCCAACCATGACTGAAACTCGCCTATTTGACGGAACGCGCAGCGAGCAGCAGACGAACGCGTAGAGTGCACTGCAAAATGACCGACCGTTGTGTGGTCATACTACAGATATGCAAGCACTTTGAATTGCCGCCGCCCCCTCCAACCCCCAGATTGTCTGCTCGGACGGCCTGGATGCTAAGCTCCGTACAACATTGTGTTCGACAGGAGTAGATCGTTTATAGGACACGGACGAGCCGAGTGCGGACGTATCTCGGCCGCGTGCTTCAGTAGCACTAACCCAGTTTACGATGCCGCTTCGCGATGCGAAAGGCGTGGATGCCTCTAAAAATGAAAACCCCGATCCATGATTTTTCCAGGGCTATTCACCGGTCGGGTGAACCCCTCACAGGTCGGATCGGGTCTGGTCAGTCAGGGTGACCCGACCCGACCCGTGAGATTTTGAACCCCTCCTGACCCGACCCGACCCAAAACGTGAGCATTCGAACACCTACCGACCCGACCCAACCCGACCCGTGAGGTTTTAAATACCTGAAAGGCCCTGGATTTTCGTGAAATTACACCGATCAAAGCGTGTTAATCTTGCTACGGGGAAAAGCCTCTCAGGAACGAGCAAACCCTTCTCGCGCTGAAATTTAACCTGTTGTGAACTTTTTGTTTACCTGGTTCCTGGCCCTGTTCCTGGCACAGGTGTGCCTTCCGATGGTGCGGCGATGTCCGGTAGAAGTGTCCCGCGCGCTGTATCTTTCAACGACAGCCGCCGGGAGCGCTTTAGACCCTGGTTCGAAGGGGACGAACACAGGCGTACCCGTTCTGCGGCGCCTCTCAGCGGTGTTTGAAAGGCGCAGCAAACAGACGGGCAAGTTTCTGGCCGGGCCGCTACTGGCGTCGTGCTGCTTCGCGCTTGTCGAGGTGAGGCGATACATAGCGTTTTTTTTACTCGGAGGCTGCCTCATGTCGTTCAATCACGTCGCGGGCAGTCGGAACGACATTTTGCGCTCGGCAGAACGGTCTTCGGCTGGGTTGGTGTTGGCCGTGATGATGGGGATTGTTGATGGAATTTGTGATGGTGTCGGTGTCTTGATGCTGCTGGTGTTGGTTCATGTCAAGTAGCCCTCAAAGTCGCTCGGGCACTGCAGCAGTCCCATCCGTCTGGTTGACTATCTGCGCCTTTGCTTGAAACTTGTCGTGTTTGTGACAATGAGGGGCCGAAGTTTTCCTGCGTTATTTAGTGTGCCGCAATTCTTCTCCGTAGGTTGATCGGCATGTGTCACATAGGGTCCGATTGTTGTTTGCGCGAACCAATTTGTTGGGGTGCTTATCATGGCTTATCATGGTATCGTAGCAAAGGTGGCTCGCTACCAGTACCGCGTTGGCATGGCAATGCGTAGAGGAGCAAGACGATATATAGCATGGTTGTCCAGAATCGTTTGAGTTATATCTGTGCTCGCGAACAGTGGCCCTAGGTATCTCAATGCCTCAAGAAGAAATTGTACGTAACATGACACAAATGACAATGGCATCAGCAGGGACGTGAATGCCCGTCGAAATCCAGCGATGTTTGGTCAATTTTTGCCGTGCGCTCCAAAGCCATGGCTTCCTGCGTACGCCATAACGCTGGGTGACACAGCATTTAACTTACTGTAACGAGTACCGGTACGTTAATTGTGTGCCGGGCCTTACGGCAACCCTTGCAGGCCTTGTACGAGATGCTAAGCCGCTCTGAACTGAAAGCCCTTGCGGACGAGGCATACGGCAAGGAAGACGCCCTTAAAGAAGTCACCAAAACCGTTGCCAAGGCGTGGAAGGCGGTTAAAGACGGGTACGCTCAAAACACCATGCCCGATCAGGTGAAAGGGCAACAAGAGGACGGGTATATCCGTATTATTGTGTTTCATACGCTTACGTAGTGATGATGAAACGGTTGCTAAGGTGTGGAAGGCGGTCAAGGACGGGGTACGTTCCGAGCACTATGCCCGACCGGGTATGGTAGGATACGACAGGACGACGGGTGTATCCAAAGATGCTAGTGTAACACTCGCTCCCCTTAGTTAACAGCTTGAAACTAACAATACTCGTCTAATCTGCTTTGTTTACGTTCCGTTCACTCATAGAACTGCATCCATGTTTTGAGGGGAAGATACTTGAAATTAGTGTGAGATAATTCTGCAGCAGTTGGAATTTTAGCGTGGATACGACCATGCGTATTCATACACAATTCATGTCAGCATGGGAGTGCGGGTACGTTGAGTGCGCGGCAGGGTTACTGGCGAGCTGCAGGGCACCAAGTTTGCACCACGGCTCAGTCTCGCGGCCTGGCGCTTAGTCGAGCTCTGACGATGCACCTCCCTACCCCCCGATTGGTGGACCTTCCTGGGTGTACACAGTACATGTCACGGTGTACGCACCGAGTGAGCATTTCCAGCCGATCGCATCAGAGAGGCCTCACTGATCCCACTGTTTATATGAAACCCCTTTATACGGGACCGCAGTCTCGTTTTGGCATTGGATGAAATTGGTTTGTCCCCAAAACGGGAACTGAAGTCCTAAAAGGGTTGAAAGCTTTGACTTCATTCTTGCGAGATGGTGCTTTCGTACCTGGTACATGGCTAAATAGTAGTCGGGTTCCCTGGGGTTGAAAATTTCACTGCAGGCTGCTCCGTGGCTACGCTCTCTGATTTCGTGTGCTTGGTTCCCTGATCCCTTGTCCTTTCTCCTCTCCCGTGCTCTCGTGCAATACCAAAACGGTAAATTAAAAAATACATGGCGGGCAACGAAATCAACGTGCAACGCCCGCACTCCTCTCCCTTGCCCTCCTGCAATATCCAAACGTTGAAAATGTATAAATGGTGGCTGACGAAACCGGCGTGGAACATGATTGGTGGGCCACCAAACCAATGTGCTACCCCGGAAATACACAACAACAACGACAACTACAACTACAAAAAGTCCTGGCTCGAGCTGCGCTCCCGCCGAGCGGTGTTCTCCTGCGTCTGCGCCGTGGTGCGCGCCACCCAAGACCAGGAGAAGCACTTCGACAGCCTGCTGTGGGCGGACTCCTTCCACGACCCGGCGTCCACCAGCGTGGACAAGACCAGCGTGCTCGCACTATTGCTGGACCTGTCTAAGGAGCATGCCTTCGAGGTCAGCCCCCCCCCGTTCCACACGATTGGGCTTCACCCACCGCGTCCTCCGCTCCCGGGGGGCGGGCATAGACGCGGGAAGGGGGGGATAGGGCGCGCGGGGCGTGTCACCGCCTCCGGTATGCTCTCGCAGAGCAGCCTCGCCTTCGGAGGCGTCTCTTTGGCGGGAATGGGGGGCGATTGGGGCAGCAAAGGCGATGGTTCTGGTGTGTTGAGCGGAGAAACCCCCGCGGAAGATGTGCGAGAATCTTACAGTAGCCAATTGGCATTGACGGAGCCGGGAGGTGCTTCAGGTGACGAGGAGAAGAAGGGTTCTCAGGAATCCTCTCAGGACTCTTCGTCTTGTTCTTCGCAGTCTCAAGAATCTCGCGCGTTTGGTAGACGCGGTTCGAGTGCGGTCGTAGGTGGTAGGGTCGGGGTGGCGTGGATTCAAGGAGGAGGCGAGGAGGCTGCGGGAGGGGCCGATGAAGAACAAGAAGATGACGATGATGTCATGCTGGAGATGAGCCATGTCAACAGAGAGCCCGTCATGAGGTCGTTACTATTGGTGATTCAAGCGGAACGGCGGGTGTTCGAAGAGGGCTGGCTGGATGCCTACGACAGAAGCCATGGAGTGTGAGTACCCGGTACATACAGCGCGCGCAAAATCTTAGGGATGCAAGTTGGTGCTGGGGGTTTCACGGCTAAGTAGTAACTGAGTGGCGTGAAGCAAGCCATCTAATTGGCTTATAGTCGTCATTAATAATAACGTAGTTCGGGCCACAACCGCGCCAGTCAAGTACACAGACGCAGGCTTTCTTCCAGTCAAGAGATGCGCTTCGTTTGTCCCCGGATCTACTCCCAAAAATTACCGCAACTATGAATGAATAGCTGTACTAAATAACCAAGTACTTACGTAGTTGGCGTCTTTTACTCGCCCAACTCACAGCCTTATGGTTCCAGATTTGGTTGTCTTCGTCGAGGGCCCGCCGGGTTTCGGCGAAATCAGCCTCAAAAACAGAAACCAAGCGAGTTTTGGTGGACGGATTAGGAAGCACGCTCTCAGCTGTTTTATTTAATGTCGAAAGGGAGTAGCGATTGGTGCCGGGGTGTTGCATTGCCTTGTGGAAACAGGGGCCTGTGCAAGTCGTCGATGGCAGGCTGCCAGGCAGCAAGTGCCCCATTGATGCGCCCCTTGAAAAAATGTATACTATGTTTCCGCGTCCCAAAAGGTTTAAAAAAACCCCGAAAGGCTAGCTTGATTTTCGTTCACTGGTAGCCATTAAAACAAATCATTGAGAGGGGTCGGGCTTAGTGAGGTACTATTCCACTCCAGAGTTATCGCGACCTGTGGTGTGAGCAAGGACCCGATTTTGGCGATTGTATTATGTGAGAACAAGGACAAGAAGAGCAAACTCACTCCGACCCCGCACCCCTTGTGCTGCCCTTGCTATTCGAAACTCTTCCCCTCTTGTGCTGTTGCTGCTATTCGAACCCCCCTCGCCCCGGCCCGTCCCGGCATTGCAGGGATGCTAGGGTCTTCGATCATACGACTACGGCCATACATGATATGGAATACCCCCCCCCCCCCCCCCCCCCTCTATGCTGCCCTTGCTTGGATACGCCAGGTTTGAACCGGTTTTGGCGATTGTATTATGTGAGAACAAGGACAAGAAGAGCAAACTCACTCCGACCCCCGCACCCGTTGTGCTGCCCTTGCTATTCGAAACTCTTCCCCTCTTATGCTGTTGCTGCTATTCGAACCCCCCTCGCCCCGGCCCGTTCCGGCATTGCAGGGATGCTAGGGTCTTTGATCATACGACTACGGCCATACCAGGTACATGATATGAAATACCCCCCCCCCCCCCCCCCCCTTGCTTGGATACCCCAGGTTTGAACCGGCGTGGTCCGCCAAGATGAGGGCAAAACTCGCTGACTGCAGTCTCGCCCGCAACGTCCGCCTCCTGGCGTTCCAGTTCGCGATTAACGCTCCCGTGGCGGCGGCCGTGGTACCCTGGGCGGTGCCGTGGATTGTGGCGATGACGAACTTTGCCCTCGCCCCTCTACCGGAAGGATTAAGGTGCATGGGACGCCGTGCCACGGTACGGTAGAAGTATCTCCTATTACCGGTAATTTTGCGTGCCACGGTACAGTAGAAGTAACTCCCGATAATTTTGCGTGCCACGGTACGGTAGAGGTATATCCTATTGCCGGTACTTTTTTGTGGCACGGTACGGTAGAAGTATCTCCATTACCGGTAATTTCGCGTGCCACGGTACGGTAAAAGTATTTCCTATTACCCGTAATTTTTGCGTTGTAGGTATGGCAGAGGTAACTCCCGTTGCCGGTAATTTTTGGGAGGCTCCTCGCTCGAGGAGCTCTCTCTCTCTATCTCACCCAAAAAAAAAACTGGCCAAAAAAACCAAAAAAAACAAGATGAAAATACATCCCATCCGACGCGAGTGAGTCGACGAGGGAAGAAAAGGGCTGAAGTCTTGTCGCGATGAAAACGAAGGCACGAACCGTGGTGGGGAATGGGGGAGGACAGCCTGCTATGTGACTCCGGATCTGAGTTACGACTAGGAAGGAGAGAGCGAAGAAGGACGAAAAAAAATAGTGAAACGGGAAAAAAAAAAAACAAAGAAAAAACAGTAGGCCCGCAACGAACAGTATAGCAAAACATGGGTGGAATTCCAACGATAAGGCATGCCTTCTTGGGTAGTGTTGCCGGCACCCTTGAGCGCCCCCAAAAGTGTTTTGGCCAAAAAACGGTGTACCTCCATGGTAGCACACGGGTCTTGGGGGGAGCACCACAGCAGCTGTAGCATCACTCTGTTCCGCTGTATAAGGATTTTTTGGATGAAATAGTGATACACACACCGTGTTTGTATTGCGAGACATGAGTGATATGTAGTTTGTGGCCTTCTTGGCGGTTTTTGTTCTTTTCGGTGGCCCGGGGAGTAAGAGACTCCCGTGCGGTAGGAAACAGAGACACCAGCGCGGGCATATCGACGTGAAAAGTCTACCTCAACCCTTTTAGAACTGCAGTCCCGTTTTGGGGACAATCCAGTTAAATTCAAAGTAGTTTGTCCCCAAAACGGGACCGCGGTACTAGAAGGGTTAACCCTAGCACTACACCGTACAGTCAACTTAAACCTGCTTAGACCTGCACCGTAAAGTCAACTCACGAAAGCTCGTTGAGAAGTGCACCCCCCTTTTTGGAGAAAATTTACTTGGAATTTGTGCGGGTGAGTTTTGCAGTAGTAAATATATATATTAGCCGCTCGCTCGTCCGCGTTAAAAGTATCTACGCAGGTATTTCCGGAAATGACGTTAAAGAGTGAGGCAATGTTTCAGTATTTTGTGACAAAGACGCAATTGGGACTCTCCTTTCGATTGTTGAACGATATTCCGTGGTGTGAGCAGCATTAGCAATAGTAATAGGGTAAGCGGTGTTGTTGCGGATTTTACACATCATACTCCAGTGCACCTGGGTGACGTCCTAAAGGGCTCGCGATGTTGTAGAGTCGGTTCCTTCGGCTTCCGGGTATGTTTAGGCGGCACTGGTTTTTGTTTTGTATGTGTTTTGTTACCGCTCACTCTCGTGCCGTGTTCGGATACGGACAGGACGGACGGGGAGAAAGGGTTCCACTATCTGCTCAGGGACTTCGCCCAAGTACTCCTCGACGAAACAAGGTATGGATTATTTTGTACCTCGTATATTTAGGGATGAGGTTCGTTCCGTTTTTGTTTTTTTTTCTCCCTGAACCAGCCATGGCTTGCCTCATCTTTCGACGCAAGAGTGTTTTTGGGCGACTTGACAGTCGGCGCTTCTTCTTACTCGGCACGTGGGCTTTTACCGCGAACGCTTTACGGGTCTGTTTATCGCACGTTACCCTCAGCTACAGATTTGTGTTCGGCCGGGCCGTCGTACCTCTGCACTATTATGTACCGACAACGGATGATTTGTTTTGAAAATCATTCTCTTTCGTGGGGCGCGCTCCGGAACATAACATTTGCTGTATTCGTACCACCTGCTCCTTCGTTATGCTGCCGGGACCTGCGGTTATACCGTATCACACGTGTGTTAAGATATAACACTACCGTGATAAGATATAACACTACCGTATCACACGGGTGATAAGATACGACGCTACCGTATCACACGTGTGATGTGATGACACTGCCGTATCACACGGGTGATATGGTAGCAATACCGTATCACACGTGTGATGTGATAACACTGCCGTATCACACGCGTGATGTGATAACACTACCGTATACGGGTGATAAGATAAAACTACCTTATAGCACGTGTGATAAGATATAACACTACCGTATCACACGGGTGATAAGATAACACTAGCGTATCACACGTGTGTTAAGATAAAACACTACCATATCACGTGTGTCAAGATATAGCACTACCGTATCACACGTGTGTCAAGATATAACACTACCTGTGTTAAGATAAAACACTACCGTATCACACGGGTGATAAGATAACACTACCGCATCACACGGGTGATAAGATAACTCTGCAATAATCCATGCGCTGAAGGCCCAATCCCTTCCGTCCCTTGGAATCGGGCTTCAGCAATGGGTGGGGCGGTGCTGTGCGGGAGGCGAGGGCACAGGAGCGTCTACGGGCGGTGGAAGCGGGAGACCCAGGGGATATGTCCCAGCAGCCCCTTCTTGATGTTGGCAACAGGCTGGTAAGCTGCGACCATTTTTTTTATGCGTCCGTGCTTGGAGCGTGAGCGGTAGGAAAATGTTCACACCTTGGACGAATCTTTGATTCCCACTTGATGGAGCTAGACAATTCATGGCACATATATCCCTGATCTGTGTCATATTATCTAGCTCAATTGGCCGGGTGGCAGCCATTTAAGCAGGGTGATCTATGACTTGTTTCCTGGATTGGATCTGTACCGTATATATCCTGCACATAATCTTATAGCGGCAGGTTATGATCTATCTGTAGATGATCTAGATCGGGATCTGCCCGACGCGTGAAAGTGTTGAGAGACGTCAGTACGTCGTTCTTACAGCGGCTGTCTTGCGCTCGCTTGTGGTGGCATGGTGATGCAAGAGGAGCGCTCGTGGCCGTGTATTTGCCGCCGCATACGTTGTGCGTGTTTGCATCCTGGCCATCCTGAGGAAACCGATCACCTTTTTGCCTTTTTCTATATGTTCGAAAACTTCCATGAGGGTTGGTGATGTCACTGTTTGTGCAAAGCCCTCACCCGCGTTTGAAGCGCCACGTCACTCCGCGGATGACGTGCTTACACTCGCGACCTCGGTTACTTTGGCGCATTCACGTCGTCACGGAACAACTCGTGTACATATGTATGACTCCCTGTACGTGCTGGCTTGCTTTGTGATCCGCCACGCCGTGGTACCACTCTTGTTCTTCGACAAAACGAGTCTGCCCGGCCAGCTGCTGTATCTTGACAAAGCGCCGAGTTTCGGGCGACCCTACTGTACGTATGTACGAATTAAGTCGTTGTAAAAAAAAATGTTTAAACTTCATTTTTAGGGATTATCCTACCTCCTTTTAGCACATAATTTTCTTGATTTATACCTGGTGTACTGAAATATTCCGAAAAATTCGGTGTCTGAAGTCATAGACGATGTTGGTTTCCCGATTTCAGCATCTACCATCGGCTCAACAATGGTCTGGAAGAGGTGCTTTGCCGTACTTTTGGTTTTTACCCCGAACAAGAATGGTGCCCGCAGTTTTCCTGTTGGCCATGTTTTTATAAAATGAAATTACTGATTGGTGGAAACTTCCTGGTCAACCGTTGTCATCATCCGGGGTCGTGACGTCACTTTGTTTTTGGAAAACTTGAATATTTCGCACTTGGACGTGGACGATGACGTCAGCCCATAGATATATTCTGCCGCGCTATTACCGGAGACCATAGCAAACAGGACCAATATTGTTAGTAAAAATAGGTAATTCTATAGGTTTTTGTGTGTACCGTAGGTCCTATTTACTATGGTCCCCCGTAACAGTGAATGAGCCTTGAAAAAACAAAATGAGTCTCAACGAAATGGAACAGGTTTCGCACCTGATGTCGGTGTCCAGCTGTCCCGAGGGCAAGACGCCAATGCTTCGGGCCAACGTGATGCTCGTGGCCGGGCTCGTCGGTCTATTCGGCGAAGCTACCCATGTTGAGCAGAGTGAAGACGGCGAAGGCTATGGCGGTGATGATGGCGCCGTACAAGGTGCGGTGGAATAAATACCTTCGGTGGAGTAAATACATGCGGTGCAATAAATACCTACTGTACGGTGGAATCAATACATGCGGTAGAATAAATATCTGATACGAGTACCTACCACATCCACACGAATTATTGTCCCAGCTCAGTCCGGTATTCTCTCCCGTCCCTTGGTACCCACCGTCCAGGCGACCGCCACCTTTATTTTTCTTTTAGAGGGTATGGTGTGATCACACTGTGTCCTTTATTCCGAATCACATGGTTTTGTGCCGGTCATGTTTTCCGACATGGACGCGCTAGGCGTCACCATGCAAGCGGCGGGAAATGTCCAGGGAACCTCCTTTCCTGTAGTTTTCCTTTCCCGCATTCGGTTTCCGTTGTTTTTTCTCGGGCATCAGACGCAGTATTTAGACCTTTTGGGTACAGATCTAAGGACAAATAGAGTTGCCGTGGGTTGAGATACTAAAACACACACAAGAGCAGAAAGACGAAGCCTGTTTTCAACAGTTTGAAGAGATACGTTGGTTAATCGGTTGTTCCCCTTCTCCCTCCTTTTTTAGAGCTGTGAGTTGCCCGGACTTGACGTTGGCGGCTAGTTTTTAGTTGAGTGGCAAAGCAAGCCAACTAACCGACTTCAGTCTTTGCGATAAACATCAAGATTCGAGGTACAATTGCGCCAATCAGGTGCAGAGACACAGATCTCCGCCAAAACCGCACACAACTATTACTGGCTGCATTACCTAGCCAATTAATGAGCTATCACGGGGAATAATATCAACCCATCACATACACAAAACCTTAATATTCCAAAAGTTCTACTAGGAAAATTTGGTCCTGATTACTGTGTTCCCTCGTAATAATGGGCGATTTTTACTATCAGTCAATTCACAGGCCTACCCCTTTCCCCCACCCATGCCGGCCATTGGGAAATTGTGGCTGTGAGTACTGTTCAAAAGGTGATCGCGCGCCGTTTCCAGCGAAGAGGAACGACCTCCGACTCAACTTGCAGTGCGTGGTGGACATGCTGCTTGAAAGGGAGGGCCATACGGGCGGAGCACACGCCAGGTGCGTCTCCAGGAAATATATATATATGTAGTGTACTCACAGAATTCAAAGTAGGAAGCGATGCGGCTGCTGCTTTGGTTCTGTCTTTTGGCCAGCGCTACCTGGAGGCGTCTACCACGCGGGTTATTTCTTAGTTGGTTGATTGCTCACTTTGTCGGCATAAGTCGAGTTGGCTTGCTTGCTTTGCTCGTCTTGCTTGCTTGCTCTTGCTTGCTTGCTGGCTTGCTCTTGCTTGCTTGCCTGCTTGCTTTGCTCTTGCCTGCTCTTTCCTGCTAGGTTGCGGTAATCTGGTTGATGGTTGAGTTGCTCGCTGATGATGGACTGTCTGGGTTTGTATTTTTCTGTTTTGATTATGTACATGAGGACATGGACCTTCATCTGCCATTTTATTTTATTTACATTTCTGCATTCAAGCGTGGTGCTTACCAGCATTTCACCTCCCATGATTGGAGACACTAAAAACATGTTGCCCCCTCGACACTACATTCCCTCAGGAACGAGAGTGCTGGCACCCAGGCGAAGCACACCATTCTCACAGCCCTCAACCTCCTCGGTGTGCTCCTGGGAAGGGTAAGCACCGTCCGTCGCTTCACGAATACCCAGACAACATCGGCCAGATGATGACCTACATCGTTCAGATCCTTTAGTTGGACGGCTGATCATCTACAGTCGACCATCCAGGTCCTGTGGTTGGACAGCTGTGACCTGGATCGTCGAGATAGTTGGACAGCTGATGATCTGTATCATGTAAATCCTCTAGTTGGACAGCTGATCATCTACAGTAGAAAAATTTTATCATGTAGTTAGACAGCTGATGAGCTAGATCATCTGTGCCGTGCAGTTGGACAGCTGATCATCCAGATCATCTATAACCTGTAGTTGACGTTTTGAAATGGGGTACACGAGATATATAGATACAGACGCCACCCGGGCTAACATGTGTGCAAGAGCTAGACCGTACAGAGCCACCCGGCAACAATGATCTATGTTGTACAGATTATGTGGGACGGGGATCTATGCTCTGAAAATGCCCCCATCATGACATAGGTAACTGATCGGTCCTATACCTGGTGTGATAGATGTGTGGAATACTGTCCGGGGAGGAGCGTCAAACACGCATCGGATGCGTGGGTTCTTCTCAAAAGAAGCGCACGTTTGGCTGAAATATGGACTGTGTTATATCTTCCACGGTCAGTTTCTTAAGGCGACCCCGCCCCTCTCGCGATGTTTTCACAAACATATTTGCCAAACATACAGCTGTAACAAGATGGATGAACAAAGCTCCTGATCCCCGGCGGAACGAAATCAACAGCCTCCCTGCCAATGCCAAACTGTTCAACGTCGTTTTTGTTTTTGGCCGTGGCCAATCGGCTACTGCCCTTTCGTTGGACGCCTGATTGAGCCTGCATCGTTGCCGCCGAAACCAAGTTTTATTGCAGGAATTTTGTGTTTTCATGCCAGGGGGAAAGATGTAGACCCTGTTCGCCATTAACGTGAAAATGGGACTTTTGTTGCAAGTGATGCCCCGCTCCCTTTAGCACCGTGGCGTCGGCCCACCCACCTACGATGTAGCGAGCAGAAATAATGCACACGTCGGACAGATCATCTATAGATGGATCATCTAGATTCTAAACCGCCCTTAAGATGCTGTTCAGGATCTGTACAGATAGATCCAATCCAGGAAATGTGTTTTAACTTATGGAGGATCTGCATAGTATAGTACAGACCCAACCCGGGAAAGAAAACATGTGTTTGGCCATGCAGTTTCTACGGATCCCACCCGGCAACATGAGCTGAATCATACAGATCAGAGATAGATCTATTTGTGCCCTCAACGATCTAGATCATGAAGCGGGAATCGTTTTATCTTGGAGTCTGTGAATAGTACCTCCTCCTACCGCGGTAAGAGTGATCCTCCAAGTAGTTTGTCCCCGAAAACGCGGGTCAAGTTCTGCAAAGGCTAAAGGGCAGGCTAAAGGGCAGAGCGTTACCTTGTACGAGCGGGTTCCAGCAGGCTATGATTTGGGATAAAACACCGATGTAAGAGAGCTCAAACAGCGTAGCACGGGCCTACAAAAAAAACTGCCATAGTATATGTTCTCCGTTCCGGTTTAACCCCTCAAGAAAACTGCAACCATTGTCTTGGGATGTAATACTTGGAATTAGTGTCGGACTTTTTTTTTCGGTTGTGAGGATAAAAGAAAAATACCTAGTACTGGAGGTCTACTAAGCCTGACGCACCCCTCTTTCGAAGCGTAGCCCACCCCCCCACTGTGTTTTACCTACGGAGCTTTAGTCGATTTTTTTGAGTTGTTTGACACTGGACATTGTCTCGCGAGGAAGTAATCGGTGCGGAGCTTGGCTTGGCCTGCGAGCCGTATGTAGACATCGCGGGTAAGGGGCGGCACCTTGTGTTATTTCGCTGAAGCGAATACACCCACCGTTATCACGTCTTGGTCAACATACCGCGATTGACGTGTGTATTTCCGAAGGAGCCCTCCCGCTGACAGTCTAGCCGATACAATCGAGCAATAGTTGTCGTTGGAACGGGATGGTATTCGAAGTGCAGTTCGGCATCCCGGGTTGGAGGAGGATCTAACTGATACTTTTACGTAGCTCGGAAAAAAGTGATGATGGTCACGTCTGAATCACAGATTTTTTTTCGGGTTCGCGTATGCAGTACCATACCTTGATATACCCTGGTATGTACTTCAGACAATTCCGGGTTGGCATTACGGGTTGTGCGATATCACGTAATCCTGTATGCGCGCGGAGTGGCAGGAAAACTATGATTTGCCCCCCTCCTTTGATACGTCGCCATGATATCGCTAACGGCTCTCCGGTCCTTTGTTTGTACTTGTATAAAAAATCCTGTTTACTCGCGAAGTGACGGGAGAACTATATTGCATGATACTGAGTACCCCCCCCTCCCCTTGATACGGTGCCATGCTATCGTCAACAGCCTCCCGGGCCTTTGCTTGTTCTGGTGTAAAATAAGCCCGTATGTGCGCGTGAATGGAAAACAATAACGTCCTCCCCTTTCTTGCTGCTGGCGTCGCTATGATACCTACGCGAATGGCCCTGTCCTCCAGAACGTGCCAATTTTCGCCTCGAGCGTGCGCGCCGCGGATGAGCTGGCGCGGACACTCCCTGATGTCTGTCTCTCCTACACTCAGAAGGTACGGCTGTCCCTTCCGTTCGGGTTTATTAATATAGTACACACCATTGTTTTCATTGTTGATAGTTGATAACGTGTAATCGTGCCCGTATGGTATTTGCTCTTTGGTTTTTTCGTTCTTTCCTCGTGTCTTATCGAGGTTTTTACGTGAGCTGCTTGCAGCACGAGTGACCGCGCTTGATACCGTCATCAAGCCAAGTATTACGAAAGATGTGGCCCGAACCTTTGTCCTCAAGTTTGGATCCATCTGATTGGATGGCGATTGAGCCGGATTTGCACAGCACCCCATTTTTGGCACGTACTGCGTTTATCCCGCTGTGTACTTCATACTATTAGGGGAATATAAGCTTTCTACTTCCCGCGGCCACTGAAGCAAACCCAAAAGAAAAAACAATCAGAAAACGAGCGTCAGCGGCCTTCGACGCCAAACCCACACGCATGCCACGAGGGGGGTATTGCACCGCGAAGCGAAAGCAAGTGCCGTCCCGCAAACTCACGCGCATGTCCATACGTGTTTGGCCGTGAGCAACACTGCATGTAGCGCGAGATCGACATGTACCGTTGGCAAAATTTCGCAAGGCAAGCAAAACAGCAGACAGTTGTTGAATAAAAAAATAAACACGATATACATACCGTGGTACGCCTTTTAGTACTGTACTATGTAGAAACCTAAATCTGACTCTGATTCCAAGTAAATAGTTCACTACAGGAGTGCAATCCTAAAGAAACAAAAAAAAAACGTTCCACGCTTGTTTATTTCCCAAACCCGTCGTTGAGCGTGATGTATGCATGCTAGAATGTGTATGTTGTACCTGTCGTATCCAGTACGATTACACGGCCAGGGCATTGTCTACTCTGCGTACTGCATAACGAAGGAGTATATAATATCTGTGTCGTCGTTTTGTGACCACAGAGCTTGCATCTCTCTAGGATTGAAGAATCCGGCACGGACACTGGTCGTGCTGGATGTCGACGGGTAGAAATAACGGTTCTGTACCGATTTCCATTCTGTGCTCGTTATGCCCTTCGTGGTTTGGGCGGTATATCAGCCCGTTTCGAAACAGAAGGTGATTTTGGTGCGTCTAACAACATGCCGAATTATGTCCGAAGCTGCTTCGTGTTTTGGGACAGAATGGTAGACTTCGCGCAAACTCATCGACGGGTAGCTATTTGTTTTTTTTTGTGCAGCTTGGACAACGTCATTCATCGGAGTTTTTATCGTGCGTCACCCATGCCCCACATCGGTGTGCCTCCGGGGAGGGGGCTTGCACGTACGGCATACATATCTACGAATACATACTTGGTATGCATTTTTGCGTCACCTGTCCCCGCCTATGTAACAGAACCTACCATGGACCAGTTCGACGGTTCCACATTGTCGGACTGGTCATGATCTGGATCGCCTAAATCACTTAGATCATACCATCTGCCGATATAAAATGTTGTGTCGGATCTGTGTAGTACAGATTCGAACATGTCCTACTGTAGATGATGCAGGTTCTGCGAGCGGCTCCCGCTCGGGAAACATGAGGTAGATCATACGGATCAGGAAGAGATGATCTATCTAGAGGAAAGATCTACAGCAGTAGTTCGTGAAGTGGGAATGATCTGTAGATAATCTGTCTGAGGTGTGGACTAATGTGCATGTTTCACTTTGGTTTCAATCGGTTTTTTCAAAATGGATGCCCGCAATGCCAAGCGCTATCGGGGAGCTAGCTAGCTCGTAAGCTTGTTGGGCGGGATGCCCGACATCTTTGATCGAACGTTTGGCGCCGTTTTATTGAGTGCGTCACCTGTCTGCTCCTACCGACATGTGACAGAACACGTTCGAGACCGGCACAGAGCTACTGGCCATGGCCCTAGCGCACGTGTCTTGGCTCAGAGAGGGCGGGCTACCTCCCGAAGACGAGCTCTGCGCGCAGTGCAAGGTGAGTTGCACGAATAAAGCGTTTTGTTGCGACATATTCTGCGTGCTCAGTCCTGACTTTTCACATACTCTTCCATAGCCTTAATGTATGCAGGTGCTCTTTTGTTGTGACTTAGTTTTTTTCTACCCCGCGCTCGTCGAGGTTTACGGCGTGATTCGTTTCTTTGTTGAGTACGGGACAGCGCTGAAGAGATTCTAACTCATTTGGGCCGCCCAAATAACGACCACAACAATGGTTGGTAACTTTGGTGTTATCAACCATCTGTGTAAGGGCCTACAAGTACGGGTAGCGTCGTGTTGCGCCCTTGCCACTCGCATCCTTTCTTTGGACCCGCCGCATCCACGCAGTTACCGTTGCCGAATTCGTCACTTTTTAATCGATTTTTTTCACACAAGTTTCGGCGCGACTTTTGCACAAAACGCATGAATATTCTGTATTTTATTTTTGTCTGACGGTACCGTAGTGTAGGGTTTAGGACACACCCTGTCTCACGTTGTAGGAATACAAAGAAGTTGAGCCTGGCCCGAAGTAAGGCATGCCTTGAGTAGAGTCACGTACTCGGTTTTCTTCCTTTTTTGGGTGCACGTGCCACGTAGATGAATAAGAAGTTGAACCGGGATACACCCACGATAATAAGAACTTGAGCCTGGATCGAAATAAGGCAAGCCTTAAGTAGTGACGCGCACTGTATACAGTACCCCTGGTATATAAGTTGTTTGCATTCACACTACTTTTTATTATTTCATTTTTAGAGTGTAAACGGTCCGTGCATATTTTTCTGGGACTATTGCGGTTTGCACGTGATATGGGATGGTGCACCGCGGCCTATTGTAACCGTTTGGGGTGCGTATGGGTATGTACTGCGATGCTGCACGTAGCGTGCTGTACCAGCTACTTGCTTTTCTCCCACGGGCACGTTTGTTTCACCTTTTAATGTGGCCACGGGCTAGGTTTCAGGGGAACGAGTTGTGAGAATATAGGCACCATCATCATGCTGGATCCTACTATATTATGTCCACATTCTTCCTTCCCCCGACCGCCTCTGCCCCGTCTTCGCCAGGCTGAAAACGGTGAATGGTTTGTCCGGAGGGTGAGCGATCGGCTCCTGCGTATGAGCAGAGACGGGGGGGCGCGCAGCCGCTTTCTTCATGCTGTAGCGACCATTTCCAGCGTTTACCCCGCCGTGCTTACAAGGAAACTGCTGCTGAGGTAATTGGTCGCCAGTTCCGTTCGCGCCTTGCTGCGGCGGGGGCTACGGGAAGGTTGCACACATGGGCCAGATGGCACTGATCTCTTTCAGGGCAGTTATATCCCTGGGATGTACAGGTAGTCTCGATCCAAAACCGGGGATGCACGAGGGGGACCCCCGGAAAGGAGAAAGCCTGCCTCATTTTAGTCCTAAACTATTTACCAGGTATATACCAGGTACGAACGAAAGCGACGAGGATATGTTACTGCAGTAGTTCAGGTCGCCGAGTGGGGGCCGCATAGTCTTTATGATCTATATGGCTCGTAATTCCGGGGTTGGATCTGTACTGCACATATCCTACCCAGTGACTTAAAACGGCAGGTTAGGGTCTAGATGATCTACAGTAGATCGTGTTATATCTGTAGATGATCTATCTGTCCGATATGTGGAAAGTTGCCCGGGACACCCGTGCACGCGTTCCAGTAACTGACTTTTGGCTCAACGTTTAGCGACTTGTGTACATATTTCGTATCATGATAGTTCCCTGAGCGCTGATTGTGCGTTCCATTTTGTGGAAGCCTATTGTGTGAAAGCCTGCTCCCGTACGCTACGGGGTGCACAAGGTATGCGGGAACGGGGGGGGGGGGGGGGTCGGATACAAAGGCCATTCTCGGCTTCGGGCCCGAGGTTAGTAACCCTCAGGCGTGCATCCTCTGCCTATAGTTTGCTCGTTTTGGTCCCGGACCATGGATCAGGCTTCCCTGGGCCTAGGCTGCATGGGGTTTAGCTGTTGGTTGCGATCATTGTGCTCGGTTATTCTGCGTTACGGGTTCCCTTTTATCACAGGATTCTGGTGTGAAGGAGCTGTGTTGGAGGCTCTTTAGATTTTGCAACGTATGTCGATGCGTCTCATTTTGCAGTTTGCATCTTGGTTAGGTAGTTTAGCGGCCAAATGGTTGTCTATGTACTGGTACGGAGAGAAGCAGGAAACGAACGTCGTATCGAAAGTGAGCTTTTAGAGTGACGTCCGATCTTATTTTAATATGACTCGTGCGGCTCTGTACCAGCGAGGAGCCGGGAGGAGACAACTGGAGTGTGCTTTGTTAGTGGCGCCTGTACAGTTGTGGATTGATCATGACTTGAACATGGCTTAGCTGGCCCGTCGTGCCACAGGCAGCTCTCCCAGTATCTGCGCCTCCGCTTGTCTCTCTGAAACCTCTGATGTCAAGTCCTGGCTTTCTTTTAACCGCTTGTCCTTCTGTAGCCTGATGGTCGCGCGGAACTATGTCATGAATTCGTCCGTGGGTGTCCATGTTGGATGGGATTCCACATGCACCGGATTCACAGAATAGTGTATGGCGTTGTGCTCAGCTCCTGAGGAAGGAGCTCTGCATGCATCGCGGGGCTGTCCTTGCATCGATCTCGGCTTTATCGAAGGAAATTTAACGCATATTCCCCTCTTGTCTCTGTTCGCGCCTACGTCGTTTTGGGCTTACCGGGAACACTTCTCACCTCGTCCCCTCTGTCTCTGTACGCGCCTGCCTCGTCTTGGCGCGTACCGGGGACACTTGTCGCCTCGTCCCCTCTGTCTGTGTCCGCGTTTCGTGTGTGGTGCTTCAACGTGCCAAGTTCCATTGAGGCTGTGCAGTTTGCCGAAGCCAACTGTCGAGGACGTTTCCTAGCCACCCTTGCCGAAGCTTTCCCACGGTGAGACGATATATAGTGGCGCCGCATCGTTGCGGCTCGTGGGTACTAAGTTTTTAGTTCTATAATAGTAAAGTTTTTTGCTGGATACTTCCGCGAAGTGCGTAGTAGTCATGTCGATAGGAATGGTTGTGATACGCCGGTACGGGGCGTACTGATGTACTCATGTCATGCTGTAGTCGTATGACCTTAATAAGGGGCGTTGTAGATGCTACTGCAGAGGAACGTACATTAGTAACCAGGACCAAATATGCGTACAGTAGTAAAAATACTGAAGTATGTAGGTTTACTGAAGTATGTGTATAGGATGGGTCCTGAATGCTATTGCCCCCCCCCGGAATTATTAATTTCACGAAAAGGGACGCAATGTAGGGGGGGGGTTAGAAATCGTTAATCTCGCGAAAGGGGGACGCAATATGGCTGGGTTCGGTGGGGGGGGGGGGGGGGGGGGGGGAGGGGGGGGGGTACCCATTTTGTTGCTTCCATAGTCATTTGACCACTGACAACGAATCGCTTTCGAGACGGGGAGGGGGGGGGGGGCGCGCACTCATTTTTTGCTCGACTTAGTCATTTGACCATTGACCACGCACCCGTTTCGAGAGGGAGCACCGTTCCTACTCCTAACTAGAGACACCTCCAGGGGAGAGGGGGGGGATTGTCATTAATTATTTTCGCCAAAGAGGGACGCATTGTTGTCGCACAGCATCACTCGGCCCCCAGTATAAAAAAACAGCAAGCTGAAGGGGTTTCCCCCGCCTGCTGCTTGTTGCGGCGATATGCGTATCATCGACAACTGACACCTGAACATATGTGTTGTGATGCACCCCGGGTGCTGCATACATTGGCGAGCCCCGTCTGTTTCAGTCTCCGTAAATGTTTCCCGGACGGCTGTAACGCCTCGTGTTCTAGTAAACCCTTGTCAATCAATCCTAGTTGCTTGGACAGAACTGTAATGCTATAGACAGGATTCCTTGGTTTTAGGGGAATGGATTTTTAGAAGGCTTTAAATGCCCGGTGTACCACGTCATGTTTGTTTTTTTTATTCATTGACGAAAAAACGATTTTTAACAGAGTGGGCCTGCTACGACTTTGGGCCCGTTTGACGTGGTCATAGTCGATACCAGGTACCTGTTTTTTATTCTGCGGTTCTCTGACTGGGTGCTATGCTGGACAACGAAAATCGGTCGTTGCCGCGACGACGACGGCAAGAGTAGAGGGTATGCAAACTTTTTAGGAGGATTTCAAATACCCTCTCTCTCTCTCTCTCGAGAATTTTGGAGCCAAAAGTATGGCGGCTGGCCGTCAGCTACTGCCACGGTGAGAACAGCCAAATGTTCTCCTTACCTCTGATGAATCGCGATTTACTCGCGAATGGTTCCCTTCGGCCAAACAAAGTAATGCCACGCCAAGCCTGGCTTCTGCCTCCACGCCAACACTTGCGTGGTGTGGCCATCATCGCTCCCGAATATTTGTTTTCTCGTTTTTTGGTTTTTTTTTTCGACGCTGTTTCTCACACCGACCAACCTTTTGTCTGTGCCACCGACCGCGTGGCAGTGGCCTGGTGCCCGCTCTGGAGGTGCAGAGCTTGTTCACAAGGCTGCAACCGTTCTTGCCTTCGTTGCTGCTGGAGCCGGAGGTGGAGTTCGTCCGTGGCTCTAGGGTGAGAGAACGCCCATCGCTTTTTCCGGGTCGTACACGTTACGAGCCTCAAAACTGTGGCTACGCACAAGTAAATATTCGGGGGTTATACGTTTTCTGCCATCCCCTGTACGACTGAAACTTACCAGTACGTAGGGTTTTGGGGACCAAAAAACACTCAGAATTTTAGTGGAAATTCATTTCGCAGGAAGTAATTTTGGACCCAAAACCGGGGACGCAAGAAGGGCGTCCCCGAAATGGGAAAAATCCTGCTGGAAGAAGCCACTCAATGTCACGCGCTTCGTGGGCGACCTATCTACAGCAGCACAGGAAAAAAGTAGGTAGCGGCTAGGGGAAACAGACCGTCTCGCCCGACCATCATCGTGCACGAGATACGCCGACAACGACACATCAGATTTCTTGACACATACCAAGGTAAAGGTACGCCATTTTTTTTCCCTGAGGTTCCTACCTTGAGGAGCTCTGTAGTATTAGTGAGTAAAACATGATTTAAAAAAAAAATGTGAAGACGGCAGCCCGATGATAAAAATCCCATATGTCCTACAGTAGTCGTAATTAAAAAGCAAACGTATCGCCAAAAACAAAATGACATTCCGACGATTTTGGGTTAAGTGGCCCCGTTATTCAGAAAATAGTTTAGCCACAAAGTGCTACCTCCATCTTTTGGTGTGGCTTTTATCCTGTAGCAGGTAATCGTTTTCTTGTTTGTGTTGTTTTGTTTTGTGCGTTATCAATAGCGGAGCAACTACTCTCGGCAACGAGGTGCGGCGTTGATTGCCATCGAATCAGCGCGGGGTAGTAGCTCTGGGTGGGGGTCTCCGGCTGACCGCAACTGAGAGGCAATCCCAAAGTAGATGGGGAAGTACGAGTTATAGCGAGGAAGATATGTTTCTGCAATAAATCACTGGCCTCGTACTACAGATTGAGGGCATCCTGAAGGCATGGTGCCCCACTGTTTTTTCTGTGTCGATGACAACCTATTCAAAGTACTGCAAGTTTACACGGTGTATGTTATCTGTAGGCAGTTGCCACACCAGTATCACCGGCGAGGGGGGACGGATTTTGGAGACCCATCGCCTACCAGGGAAGAAAACACTTCACGCCTCGGACAGATGGATGATCTACGGTTCGTACGGATCATGATCTATCTATCTACAGTAGATGATCTAGTTCCTTCCTCACCTGCCGTTGTGGGAGGTTGTGCAGGATTTCCATTGCACATATCCAAGCCAGGACATACGTGCGAGATCATGCAGATTATACGGCTCCCACTCGGCAACACTCAGCTACACAGATCATACACAGTCGGGAATCTGTCTACAAATATCTAGAACAATGAACTGGGATTGCAGATCATCTGTCTGAGATATGGAACCGTTTCTTTTCTAAACAGAGACTTTCAGTAGATTACGGCGCACCAAGTACCTATTAAAAGCGCATTCTACGGGGAAGGGGCTAAGTGTTGCGCATCATACCCATGTTGGAGGGAAACGCTAACGCTCGGAAATCGAGCAGCCGCTGTACAGCTACGCAAGGGAGGACCGGCGCCCTCTATCCCCCTCCCCCCCCCCCCGCTCCGTGCTGCACAGGAAAGCGGACAAGCTTCAGAGTGGATACCGACGGCCCAGCTGTCGGCTCTGCGACTGTTGCGCGCCTTGGCCCCTACGATGACATCTAAGCAGCTCGGCTCGGTGCTCGGGGAGGACGATGCGCATTCCTTGGTGAGGGAACGACCACGTTGTGGCTGCAGTAGTGGTCCCCTCTATAGTGCCGGTTCCCCGCTACGTATAGTGCCTGCGGAATCGCTTGGCACAGATGGGATTCACCATTGTGGTATTAATAGTTTGCGCAGTACATAGTGCCGGTTGACGCGATAGTGCCGGTATTATTGGCTGGCTCATGCTTGCCGGCACTACAGAGGGACCATCACTGCTGTATGTGCTAGCCAGAGTGGTACAGTCTTGCGGCGCTTTTTCAAAAGGTAAGGTTCCCCAAATCGGCACAAATCATGCTCTCGATCATCTATGTTGGTATACGAAGTTTGGTTTGAATCTGCCGCTATGAAGTGTCGGCGCCGGATCTGTATCGTACAGATCCAACCCTCGAAAACACGTGCTAGACCATGCAGATAGATCACACGGCCCCCGGCCCCGGCAACATGAAGTGAACAATATCATACAAATCATGAGTATATCCGCCTTGAGTTGTGTAGATTGTTTAGTGGCGATCGGCCATCTATCTGGCTGATGCCTGCGGATACCTACCATGGGGATTCGCCTGGGGCCAGACATGCTGATGAGGGTGGGAGATCTGGGTCCGCCGTCCCTGTACATAGTACGTGGCGTTTTTTCAAATCGTCCTGTGTGCCGTCACAAGTGAATCCCGCTCGCAAGGGCTGAGATTTCCCAGTCCATCTAGGCCTCGATACGCTCCCTCTCTCCGTTTGGCCATTCCACTAACTTGTCCCGAACTAAGCAACTCCGGTCAGCGACCGGGAGGCTGGCTGCCCGCCTTCAAACACGACGAGCCGTTCATCTGTCCAATTTCACAGTGTTTTTTCTTCTTCGTTCTCAATGTGAGCCTTGAATCACAACCCAAAATACTTGTATTACGTACCAGGTACTCTTTATGGGCGAGAGGTTGCCCCATGGCGTTGCTGGCGTTCTTTCTTGTATTTCCTTTTGGTCTTTCCATCTATTTACGGGGGGCCATGGTGAATAGGACAAATTTTGTTTGTAAAAGTAGGGAAATATATTGGTTTTTGTGTGTACCGTAGGTCCTATTAGCTATGATCCCCCGTAATATTATCGTCGCCCTTATTTTCTCTCACACTCCTAGTCGCAACTCAGATCCGGGGTCACATAGCAGGCTCTCCCCCCCCCGCCTCCCCCCCCTCCCCACACTACGGTTCGTGCCTTCTTTTTCATCGCGAGAACACTTCAGCCATTTCTTCCCTAGTGGACTCGCGCCGAATAACGCCTACCCGTGCTACGCGCTCTCAACAGCTGATTCCCTTTTGAGGCGCATTTCGGCAACTGTTTCTGGAGGGCGCACGAAAGAGGAGTCCTCAGGGATTGGGGTTGGGGGCTTGTGGGACTGAACAGGGAGGGTAGGCTTTTTTTTTGTTGTGTTCGTCGCCCCATATTGAACCCGCCTGCGGCAATACCGTCCATATTGCACAGCATATACGGCGTAAGGCCTGTGGGAAGGGTAGTGGGTGTGTCGCTGCCGCAGCGGTGAAATGTCTGACTTGCACTCAGCAGTCGTGCTTCGCGCGCTTGTAACCCTTCACGCGTCGGACGGATAGATCATGTACAGATATATCTTCTACAGATAAATCATTTAGATCCTAGCCTGCCGTTATGAGATGTTGTGCACAATCTGTACAGTACAGATCCAACCCTCGGATAAATGTCCTATGTAGATCATGCAGGTTATACGGCCCCCACCCGGCATCACGAGCTAGATCGTGCAGGTCAGGACTATACCTGTCCTGAAGGCCCTTCGGTAGATCATGAACTAGGGATCGATGATCTATCTGAGGTGTTATCCCTTGCGACTTGATTGTAGTTAAGGTGCCCTGCAACCGTCTAAGAAGAGCGTGGTGCAGCAGTACAAGTATCATCATGCTTCACGCGTGTCATAACGCCTCCTTACTCCTGACACGTCCCTCCTACCCTACCTAGCGTAGCATCCCGGACTCCATGGTGTGGCGGAGGCTGTATTCGTGGTCGTTTTTCCTCTCGACGTGTTTTCCCTCTCAAGTATGATGTTATAGTTGCAAAGGGGTCTGCCTGACCGCCTCGATGTTTGAAAGTGAACGCCGAGGGTGTCTTCTTGTGCGCTGTGTTGTCGAGTAGTCGATGTTTATTACGAACTCAGCGGACAGAATCAACTCTTCGGAACTCGGAACCACACCACTCGTACGTTATGCCGTGCCGAAACCCCCTGCATAGACGGTCGCCCCGGTGGTGTAGTGGTGCCCTCGAATGCTGCTAGAGTTGATTCCTTGAGTTCAAATTGCACCACCGTGGCGATGAATGCAATGCTTCCTAAACTAGAAACAGAAATCAATTGCCGAGAGCGCGTAGCGTGGGTACTCGCAATTCGACGCGAGTCGACGAGGGAAGGGCTGAAGCGTGCTCGTGATAAAAATGCAGGCACGAACCGTGCGAGGGGGGGAGGAGAGCCCACTGTGTGACCCCGGATCTGAGTTACGACTATAATAGGCACAGGAGGGAGAGAGAAAAGAAGGGCGAATATAAAAAAAAGGGCAAGAAGGGAAAACAAATATTAAGAAAACTATGACAGAACATATAAGGAATCTTTGCTTTTTAGTATTAATATTCGGCTGGTCGTTGCATATCGGGAGAGTGGTATGGCTGGAACAGTCCCATACCGCCTTACGTTTTCGCCGCACAATACACACCGCGGCCGAGAACTGCGTTAATCAAATCAAACCCATGCCCCTACACGTCAGGACATAGACTATATTTTCTGACCGCATGGTTCAATGTCAGGGACATGAGCTAATGCGAGAATGTCGTCATTATCATCATCGTCATTCTACGCTCCAGAGCTTATTAACAGCCATGCTTACTGCTAACCCTAACCTTTCCGGCGGATTGGAAATTGAACCTCAGGTGGGCCTCGCGACTCCTTCTACGTTTAGAGGGTGCAGGGAGGTGGCTTACGCGACGCTTCTCGACCTGCACGTCGCCGCCAGAGAGGCATCGAGCACCATCCCGGACGAGAATGGTACTACTATGTTTGCGGAGTACGGTGTTGAACTACTACCGTAAATAATTGTCTGTTGGGGTCATGTCTCACTTTTGTTTCTCCTCAGTGAAAGCCTGCGCCTGTATCCCGTGCACCTGTTTTCTGCAGTTGTGTCTCGTTTCCCTCCCCTTCCCTCCCATTCTGCACCCAACTCTGTTTTTCTGAGATGGCTATTTTCTGCATTCGTCTGCATTTGGTCATCTTCGCGTCTGAGATCGGTCCTGTAGATACTGCGAGTACGGGCTAGCATTTTGGTGGATAAAACTGTCGCCCAAACGACAAGTTTGTTTACACTGCGTTGTTTGTCATTGCCTTTCGATTTTTAAAAAAATATGACGACCCAGGCGCCGCTTCTCTCTCTCCGGTCACCACCTGTTGATGCGAAACGAGAGGCCCCACACGAAAGTAAAAACGAGACTAGATCATTCTCGCAAAGCGTTTTTCAGTACCTTGTTTCGTGGGACGCTTTCTTCGGGTGTGGAATAAGCGCGCCCCCTCGCCCTTCTCTTTTCCGATTTTTTGTTGTCACTGTACTTCAACAGCGCGCGGTGGGTTAGCCCTGACGCACGCACAGAGGGAGACGGTACGATGCGCGCTGCTGCGAGGGCTGTCAGACCCGGACGACGAGGGTATGACGTGCGACGCCGCCCGCAAGGGGGAGGGCGGAGAAGAGGAGGGCGTGGTTACTCGTCGCGGCATCAGGAGAAGGTATGAAGTGACGAGTGTACGTTTTTCCTGCTGTGTGCCAGCAGCGACGGTAGTGCAATCGTCTAGAATTTGATATTCTGGGTGTGCCATACTCGTATATACAGTAGGTCCTTATACTATCAGTAAATCGATTTTTTTCGGTCATGTTTTGTTATGTGCAGGCTCGACAGTTGGGGAATGCTGCTGTGCCAACGTTGAGTCCGTTCAGCTTGACCACCGACGCAGGACCACGCAGGCATCAAGCTGTTGCTCCTTGCAATGTCGCTACTCTCTCCCATGAACTTAATTTCCTCGCTTTCCGTACCGCTGTTCTCCCCAATACCTTGACCTCCCTCCCCTCAGAGCCGCTGCTCCCCCCCACTAACTTGAGTTTCCCCCCTCTGCGTATTTGCTTCCCTTGTTGTTATTTCCCTTGTCAAGTCTTCTGGATGTTTTCGATGCGCCGGTGGCCGCCGGTGGCCGGGGGGGGGGATTGAATGAGGCACCGGGCCAGCGTCTTCTGTCGCTAATGAGAGACATGTTCGATTCCCGGACCGCTCGCGCCTGGTTGAGGTTCGCGCCTTATCTCCTGCTGCGACCGGCCGAACAGGTGGGCCTTTTAGAGTGCTTTGTGTACAGTATTTCACATACAGCACTTAAAAACGGACATGCACATGCAGCACATTCAAACAGTTACGCACATTCAAAACATAGAAACGGGCATACACGTGCAGCAGATACAAACATATCTTCAAACAACCAATACAATCTAACAGACATGTAAACAATCAGCACATAGAAACGGGCATGCACATACGGCACATTAAAACGGTCATGCACGTTCAAAACACACAAAAACCGGCATACACATGCAGCAGATACAAACGGAAACGCAAACAATCAACACGTTGAAACGGACATGCAAATAGTCAACACATACAAACGGACATGCACATATAGCACATACGAACAAGTGCCGATCGTTTCTCGGCACTCATTTTGTTTGACAACGGAGAGGGGTGCCTAAACTTGAGCAGTGTATTTTCGGAAAAGCTCTCGACCAAGTCTCTTTCCCCAAAAACACCCTGGTCGACACTTGCAACCGTAGCGGTCCCCTTCGTGTAAAAAACTCGAGCGCTGAAAAAACGATCGCACCCCAGTGAAAAACCAAAGCGCTCTCAAGGGTACGTGACGCAGCAAGCTTTGTGGATGTCGACGACGCGGTTTGTTCGGTACCGTCCGATAGGATCGATAACCTAGCGTTACCAAAGAGGCGTATGATCGCTCTCACGAGGGCAGATATGAGAGGTGCAATCTGGTGGTTGTACGATATGATGCGAACGTTCAGTAGTGTGCCATAGTTCTACGAGGCGGTCTTGGTTGAGAGTTACTAATAGTCGACTCGTGCGCTGAGCGTGTATGTATTTCCCCTGTTGGAGAAAATGATTTGTGCATGTTTTGAGCTTCGGGGGTCTATCGAGAGCATCCCCTTTCAAAGCGAGTACGAAACATCAGCGGCTTGGAATCGCGACCCGTTTACATCTACAGTAAAATACCTGTTGCAGTTTTTTTTTTCCGTTTGCACAGGGAGCTCTGCCGGGATACATTAATCAGGGCCACCGCGCACAAGAAAGCTAAAACATACTTCCGTCGGGCATGCCCTCTGTTTTCAGCCAGCGGACGTTGGGCCGCATCATCCCGCATGAGCAAGAGAGGGGGAATTCCCGGGTTCTCCGTCCGCGCACCCAGGAGTGACTAACCTCGTCCAACTGTGCACACCTTGGACAGATCAGCAGCTCCCACTTCATTTTCTAGATTTTTTAGGGCAGATAGTCTCCTGATCTGTATGATCTGTATGATGTACAGTAGCTCATGTTGCCGCGTGGGAGTCGTGTGTTCTGCATGATCTAGGACTGATTTCTTGGGTGAGATATGTACTATACAGATTCTCCACAGAGAGATAGCGGCAGGTCAGGACCTAAATGTTCTATCTGTAGATGATCGATCTGCACATGATCTATCTGCCCGGCGTGTGAAATAGTTGTAACGCAAACATGTTGTCCTATCTGGCTCTGTCGACAACCTGTACTACTGCCGGTCGTGAGTGGTTTGTGCCTCGCGTGCCCCGTGCATGAGCATAAAAGGGGTCTTCCCTGGGCCTCGTTCATATACCCTGCAACAATTTTTTATAAGGGCTGTGAATAAGGCACATGCCTTGACTGGACTTGACGTCTAGCTATTAATCGGGTGGCGAAGTGAGCCAACTAACCGACTTACACCTCTGGGCAGAAATATCAGGACCGTTTATACATAACATATGAAGACCAAGCGGTCATTATATGTACGCCCATAAATGCACCGTCGAGCCACAAACAAATTGCGCCAAGAGCCCAGATAGAAAGAGACACGTAAGTCCTCCAATAACCGCGCACGCCAACTTACTCGAATACCCTACCAACCAACAAGCTAGGTGGTGGCGACTTATATTTTAGTCTGTCGACTCGCAGCCCCACCGTAAAAACCTTGTCGCTCGGCCGTTTTGTTTGTCCGACTCAGGCTCCAGGGTACAACACGCCTCTTTTCAAGAGCAGCCTTCTGGCCTGCGAATTCGTGGACATGCCCGTGGCGGGTGGGGCGCGCGGGCTCGACGCTCGTCCCATGGAACCCGTATTCTCGTACGCATCCCTCAACTCGCAGGTGAGAGTTATGTTTTTGACACCGCTGTTGCTGTTTGCAGACTCCTTCACGGGTCAGAAGGCCTTCAAAATGTCACGAGCCGGGTCGGATTGGGTCAGGAGGGTCTGGAGGGTTTCCAAATGTCACGGGTCGAGCCAGGCCACCCTGATCCGACCCGACCCGACCCACGATGTTTGACCTGACCTGTGGACAGCCCTGGTTGTTGTTACACCAGAGCACGGCTTGGCGTTGGACGATGTGTAGAAGTTTCCCACAATTGAGACGACCCAGAACTGCACCCGGTTTTCCCGGGAAAGGTTTGGTGTACCGCCTATCAATATATATATAAGTGTCGATTTCTGCTACTGCGGCTCTTTGTTTAGTAGATATTCGTTATATTTTGTTTTTTCAAGTTTTTGCACTCCTGTTGTGTGCTTTGTAACGTGGGGGAAACATCATGAAACACGTGTGCTCTCGAAGGGGTTTTGGACTGCCTCTGTGTAGCACGTAAATATCCGCACGCGGAAGGTCTCACACGTGTTTTATCGAGCAGTGCATCACCTGTGTTAAAATACTTACGTCAGAAGTCTCCTTAGAAGCCTGTTTTGTTGCAGTAGACCGCTATTAATAGTGCTCGTACTTCGACGAACAAAGCGTCAATTCTGACCACTTCTGCCCCGTGTCCTCGCCGTTGCACCCGAGCTTCCTTTTAAACAATGCCCTCTCCCCTGCTTATCCTCAGTACCTGGCAGGCCCTCCGTCGAGAGACATTTGAGGTTTCCATGTAGCTCGCGATACGTTTGGACTCTGCAACACCGACGAACTTTCTGAAGCAGGACCCGTGCCAAATTGCTAGACCTGTGGGTTGGTTGACTAATAGAGTCACCGACTCGTTGTTAGCTGGCCCGATTGCCAGTGGTTTTCAGTTCGCTAGAAGTTACAGTCTGTTCCTTCCGTATCATTTCGTGGTCGCTTTATTTCGTACCTGGTGTAACTCTCTGCGACGAGGTGCCGCGTTGATTCGCGGACAATTAAGGCGGGAGTAGTAGCCCTGGGTGAGAGTCTCCGCCTGGTCGCAGCAAGAGGCCTCGTTGATCCCACACTATATACCTGGTACGAATTGACCTACGACGCGATGTTACAACAGTGTGATTTCGTGGTTGCTTTAGTTCGTACCTGGTATAGAGTGTGGGCAGGCGTTCTCCCCCTCCGAAGACCCTCTTCCGTGCATCCCCGATGTTGGATCGACATTATTGCTTGCTGTAATTTATGGAGTTGTGTGTTTTTGTATTATGACGTGTCTGATGCGTTTGTGGTGCGCAAAGTGGTTTATTTATGTCAAGAAAGACTGAAAAGTCGGTTCGCTGGCTTAGTTGGCTTACTTGACTGCCCGAATGACATGTATGCATCACTATGGACTGAAATGTAAGTTTCGTTTAAACATGAACATAGGGACCGAGCGATCCTTATATTTCCGTCCAGAGTAGTGGTCATCAAGTCCAGACAACTCCCTGCCTTGGAAAAATCGATTGCCCCGGTAACGTTTCTCTCCCCCCCCCCGCTATTTGGCGCTGTCATCCATATGCAAGTCCGCTGCATGAGCGGTTTTTAGTAGGATGCAGCTCACCCACCCTTCATGCGACTCTCCCGAACACCTCACTTTTTGCTTTTCGCTTGGTGCAAGCAATGTCTGGTCGGTGAAAACCTGACGTGCTACGTACCGGTGTTGTAGGGATGCGAGGGCCTATGATCATACGACTACGGCCATGCATTATATCGAGTGCACCCCCCCTCCCCCAACACCCCATGGCGCTTGCAGAGTCAGAGCCAAGACGACTCGAATAACAACGCCTCCTTAGCCACGGACGGTTACGGCGGTGGCGGCGGCGGTTACGGGACTCTCAGTACCGATGTCGCCGTTCGTAAAGCGGGCATGGTGCGCGCCACGCAAAACTACCTCTGGTCTCAGACGCAAGGCCCTGAAGGCGGGGGGGGCATGGGCGGAGTAGGAGGGGGCGGCGGCATGGCGAGCCGTGCGGGCGGGGGAAAGGGCGGGGGCGGAAGGGGGGCAGCGTCAGCGGCGGTACCGGCACGACCGCGATATGTGGCGTTCGCGTCGCAGACCCAGAGCAGGATGTTGGCGGGGCCCAAAGCGCTCGGTGGGTGACATGTTGACGTCTTGGCTCTGCTGTAGCGACGATTGGTTTCGGAGAATAGGGTGGCCATTGTTTTTTGGTGTTTACTTTTGGTGGACGGCCGGAGGACGAATTAAGGGTCTTCGGTGGTTTCGGTCGGACCTCGCAGCTGACAATTAGATCCGTGTGGCTGTTGATGAAAAGACGGCTGCGTCTTGGTGCGGCGGCAAGTGGCCGATCCACCGACCGAGTCACTAGATAAACAAAAAAACTAGAACCGCAACACGTTGTGTTTATCGGTTGACGAAGTGTGGTGAAGTTGTTCGTTTTTGCGGAAGATTTTCACACTTTGAACGGCTGGCGCGGAAAAACAGGCGCGCGTATATACGTCCGTGAGAACATATGCCCAAACACAATCCAACATCCCGCGAGGCTCAAGGCTGGTCTCGATAGTCATAAGGGTTTTCCTTTTAGAGTTTTGCGCCATGGCAGCTGCCGGTAGCAGTAGACGGCGTGCCGTCGTTCGGCTCCTGCCGCGAAATTTCTCCAAACCGCACAGCCTGTTGTTCCCGTGTATTTTCTATTGGCCCACGTCCCCGTCTGTCCTCCCCTGTTACCCCTGTACTTTCACCATTTGTTTTCGGGGGAAAATTCTAGATCAACCATGTTGGCCGGCTCCTGATCGGTTAGCTGTTTGTTTCCCACGCTCCTGTTCGTCTTTCCCTCACCCCATCCTTCAACGACTTGTGTTGTAAACTTTTCGACATCAACCATCTTAGCCGGCTCCCAATCGGCGATGCCGCCTCCGTTGCCACGCCCCCCGGGGGCTCGTGGCAACGATCCCCGAGGAGGCCTAGCTAGTCAGGGGGGAGGGGGAGGAGTAGGTAAGCGCTTCTGGCACACGTCCGGCGGCTCCGTCTCGAGCCTCGGCAAGGGAGAGACGGTCGCAATGCAGCGGCGGATGGCGGCGAAGCGACAGAGGGACAAGGCTACAAGGACTAAGCGGGTGAGGATGAAAGAAGGGTTTTATAGAGAGGTTAAAACATGACGAGGTTCAACAACGGTTTTAGGACTGCTTCCACGTTTTTGGCGATAAAGTAGTGAGAATTTTGAGTTGTGAGGGTTTCGTCTTTCTCGATGTTTTTTTCGACCTATTACGGAGGACCATAGTAAATAGGACCGAATATTTTTAGCAAAAATAGGTAAATATATAGGTTTTAGTATTACCGTAGGTCCTGTTTACTATGGTCCCCCGTAACAGTTTTATTTTGTTTTTGAAATGTAACAATCTGGCTGAACATATATACATAATCTCCGTTTGATACTCACATCAGAGTCCTAAAGGGTGTTCTGAATTCCTGCCACAGTGGTCTCATTTTTCTGCAGCTGTGCAAGGTTTGCAGAACGCCTTTAGAACCGCTTCCACGTTTTCGCCGACGAAATATTCAGAATTTGGAGTTGCACCACCCTGGCCGGGATGGTAGTGAACGTTTGATAACCTCATCAGACTCCGAAAAGGCATTATATTCCCGGTCAGAATGGTAACTTTTTTGTGCAGCTGTTTAACGGTAGACACAATCACGGTCTGGTGTTGCTGCCGAACCGACTGCCACCCGGCGATGAAACAAATGTGTGCGCCGTGAAACGCGAAGAGAGCGTCTTCCGAGCGCAGTACACGTGTACTGGGGGCTTTCGAGCAGGGGTGACTGGCTGCACCGATGGAAAAGGTCAGGGTGAAAGCATATGGGGTGGCGAGGGCGCTGGCTATATACCTGCGACCAACATGTCCGAGAGGAGAGGCTACGGTAAGGTGTTGTCCACCGTGCCTGGAGAGGCCCTTAACCTAGTCCCGTTTTGGGGACAAACCACTTAATTTGTAAGTAGGTTGTCCCCAAAACTGGAGTGCAGTACTAAAAGGGTTAAGCATGGTGCCAAGAAAAGGCTTTACGCCTCGTACAAGAACGAAACGCGTTTTCCGAGGCTTGATCTTCGCAAAAATGTACCAGGTTTATGTATCAGAGGTGCAACGTACGAAACAAATCAGACACCCCACTCTCTATTTTTCGAGACCCAGACAAGGGAGGTTATAGCCAAAGACGAGTAAATACCTGGTACCTGGTGGTAACTGTTAAAAAAGAATGTTTTTCGTAAAACATCGTCCAGAAACTCCACCCCCACTTGTTTGTTGTTGTTGCTGCTTTTTACCTTTTTATGGATGTGGTGTGTTTTTTGTCGTCCACCCCTGGGTGTATGGCAATGTCTACCCACGTTGGTATCCACGCTCAAGAGACTGTTTCCCTTAGGATCTGTTGGTGGGTGGAACGAAAGCGGCGTACTGGAGAAAGTAAGTGCAAGTACGTGATAAGTCCCGAGTTTTCGTCTTGTTTTAGTACCAACACGTGGCATGTACAGTAGTAGTCACATTCTCTGGAGCGTGATCACGGTTTTACCGGTCACCATGTCTCCCGCAAAGCCTCCCCGAGCTCGAAACCCCTCCTCTGTCCTCTCTGCGAAAAAAAGGTTTTGAAAATATGAAGGAAGCTACCTCAGCTGTTGAGAGATTGATCATTTTCGTCGAGAAAAGTCTTCTTTGCAAGCTTCGTGGGATTGACTCGATCGCACGTGCTCCGTCCGTTTGTGTAGGCCGTGATTTACCGCAAGTATCGAGATGGCGAGCTACCGGATATCCAGATCAAGCTGGGAGATGTGCTCAGACCTCTCCAACACCTGTCGATGCTGGACGGAGGGATCGCCAGGGAGGTGTTTGTGCAGATCTTTAAGGTGAATGTAGGCAACTCAAGTAGATTTGCTTTTTGAAACTACGAAATATCAACACCCTGTCCCAAATTGTTTCTGTGGGTTCAGGTTTCGTTTGCGTAACTCGCATGCAGGGTGTGCTGAATATCGATGATCAGAAAGGACGGTTTATAGGTACCAGGTAAGCAATAAGGGGAGGGGGGGGAGGTGCGAGCGTTATACACAGCTCGACAAAACATAAAAAATTTGCACCAATTTCACTCCAAAAAAGATCAGAATATGACAACAAACCAATGGGGTGGGATTTCTGCACGATACAAAAAAAGATATTTATATTTTCTATGTTCGAACTTGTTCTGATTTAGTATGCCCTACCCACACACACAGACGCTCTGCGTCTCGAAAGGGATGCGTGGTCAACGGTCAAACTGAGTACGCTGCCCCCCCCACACACACACACTGTTGAGATCTCGGAAAAATTCAACGTTTCGGATCTTTTTTTTTCGTGTACGTGCCCTTGAGTGATGCTGGTTCCAATGTCTGTGTTGTCGTTTTGGCTGGAATTTATTATGAGGCACCCATTCATCGACAACGCGTCATGCCACGCATCGATGTCGCTACCCATTGAATGGCGCACGCCCCGGAAAGGGTTCTGAGATTGCGGTTCCGAGGCAGTGATTTCATTGGTTAGCTCCGTCCGTCTGGCTGTGAACGGGAGTGCGGTGGAGGTGGTAGACGCATGTGTCTGGCAAAATTTGGCGTGTTCGGTTCATGCGAAGGCCGCCCCCTGACCACATTTCATACGCCTCCCCCCCGTGCTGCCTGGTCGGTGAAAACCCGACGTGCTCCATCCCGGCATTGTTGGGATACGAGGGTCTATGGGCATACCACTACGACCATGCATGACAATGAGTACCCCCCCCCCCCCCCCCCCCCCCCCCCCCCCCCCCCCCCCCCCCCCCCCCCCCCCCCCCCCCCCCCCCCCCCCCCCCCCCCCCCCGCTCCGTCTCGAAAGGGATGCGTGGTCAATGGTCAAATGACAAGCAACAAATGAGCACGCCCCCTCCCGCCCCGTATACCGGCTGTATGTATAGGTTGGGTTGGCGTCGATTGACGATGCTGCTGTCAAACACGCTCATCACTGCGTGAGCTAAACAACCAGAGTAGCGTCGTTTTTATGTTTTAGTTTTCACGATAATGACCACGACTAGCGGTCGAGCTAAATCGTTGGTGCGGAGTGGAAAGCCTTAACTCCGCAAAAGGGGAATGATCGTATCACGTAGTGTGTACGCATATGGCGAGGTGCCCGCGAGGAAGTTGCATAGTACACCCATTACTGTGTCTGGAACTGACCACACCAGGGAGAAAATCTATTATTTTGACGCTGTTATCCGTATGCAAGAAAGTCCGCTTCACAAGGGGGGTTCTTATTCGGATGCAGCTCACCCTTCGTGCGACTCGCCTGAAACACCGCAGGTTTCGCTTCGCGCTTGGCGCAAGCAATCAATGTCTCCCTGGTCGGTGAAAACCCGTTGTGCTCCCTCCGTCCCGGCATTGTAGGGGTGCGAGGATCTCTATGACCATAGGACTACGGTCATCCATGACCATGAGTACACCCCCCTTCCCCCATCATTCGACTACGGCCATGCATAACCCCCGCCCCCGCTCCGGCTCGAAAGGGATTGCGTGATCAATGGTCAAACGGCTAAAGCAAACAACAGATGAGTACGTCCCGCCCCCCTCCCCCGCGCCGCCTTCGTACGCGCGCTCGTTTACTCTCTAACTGGTGAGCAGGGAGTTTACGCGAGTCTAGGCGGTAGCGCGGGTGAGCCCTTGGCGTCCCAGTCCAACACCTCGACCAAGCTAGAGGTGGATGATGAGATTCGCCGGGAGGCATCCGTGGGAGAGGGGAGACGCGCGGTGGCAGTTCTTCTCCACCAGATGCTTTCGGCGGCTAAACACGACACGGTAATATGCTCAGCCTTTTCTTGTTTCATGTTGCCTTTCGCTCCGCAATACGGGGCGTGTGGCTTGCTCTAATATACACATGCCATATTTTTGTTTTAAAAAGCGGTTGGTTGCTTCGCTGATGGATGGATTGGTGGCGCGTACCGCTTGATGGACCTGTCCACGGGGTCCAATGTTTCATGACTTGATGGGTTGTTGGTTGGTTGGTTGGTTGGTTGAATAGTTGTTCGAGTTGGAACACTGGACATTTACGTGGCCGCTTAAACTACTGTAGTTCCGCACCTTCTTGCGGTCTAATTTCGGCGCTTGGATGGCTTCACACATCCAGCGGGTCACCAACCTCCACTTGACGATCTAGGTACTTCAGGGCAGATGAAGTCCTGATCTGTAGGATCTAGCCGGGTAGCAGCCGTACAATCTCCATGATCTACAGTAGAAAATATTTCCTTAGTTGGATATGTACTTTACGGATCCTGCACAACAACTCATGAACGGCAGGTTAAGATCTAGATGATCTATCTGATCTACAGATAGATATGTCGCAACCTGTCTGATCTGTGTACTGCTTATCTGAACTGCTCTTCCGGGCCTTGTCCACAAATTGGTCTGTTTTAACTTGTGCCCTCGCCGTTTACAGGATGTAGTTGCCTGCCTGCACGCTGCTTGTCGCGCGACCTCCACCGCTAGCTTCAACATCCCTTCTTTTTCATCTGACACCTCCGCGGGTGGAGGGGCGACTCCAGGTTAACGCGTGTGACATCTGGGTTGAATTTTCTGCGAAATGTTGTTGTTGTTGTTGTTGTTGTTCTCGCGTTAAGTCATCGTCGTGTATATTATGTCCGCGGTCACAAGACGGGCTTTAATATTTCTGAAATGGAAGAAATTCTCTGGAAAGAATGAAATAAAATATTATTTCGTGTTGGCAAAACGCGCTGGAACTAACCCACGCCGCTGTCCATGTTGTAGCTGCTCCAAATAGTGTTTATTCGTATCGAAACCGTACCAGGTAGAATTATCCAGTATCAACCACTCAATCGGTCGAAGTCACAGCTGTCGTATGTGTAATAAGTAACGTTATTGGGTAGGTGTATACCTGGTAATACGTATATTTTTGTGTTATTAGTAGGCGCATGTATTTTTGTGTCCATTTTTTTATACGGTCTACCCGTTTTTTTTTGGCGGACAGGAAAACGGGGCGGGACCTCCCAGCCGCGGCGTAGCCAGGGTCGGGGACGTCTTCTCGGATCGTCCCATGAGCCCGGAAGTGTGGAACGCGGCCGCTCGTCTGGAAGCGCCCCAAAGCGCGGGGTGGCGGCGGAAAGCAAGGAAGAAGGAACACCGGAGGCGTTGATGGAGGGAGGGGACACTATTTCGTTCTCCCCTGACCTTGTGGCTAACACGGCGCTGTCCAGTCTCAACATCCACTCAGGAATATTGCTTCTGGAGGATGCGATCATGCGGACCGGTATGAATCGCGCCGCATCGTCTGCTGCAGCGACGGGTGGTGGTGGTGGTGGTGATGGGCCCCGCGGCAGCTGGTCGACGGAAACGTGGGTCACAGGCAGGCGCGGCGGCGGCAGCGGCTGCGACCGGGGGTGGGGGGATGGGGGAAGGGCGGGGCGGGAATATGGTGGACGTGGAAAAGGGACAACAAGACTCGTGGCTTGAGCTGTCAAAGCTATATGCGGCGCTTGGGGAGAGAGATGCTCTCGTTGGAGTTGCTGCGCGGGCGAGCAGATTGGACGGGACGAGGTGCGCGGGTATATATTGCCGTTTGGAAAAGATACACTGTTAAGGGTTGTGCCTTTAGATTTTCGTTTTGCCGCGTTGGTATTTTGATGACAAATATGTCATGGAGCCCGTTTGTTTTTCGTTTTCCACTTGGTTCTGTAACTCATGAGTGCTATGTATGTAGGTGATTGAGCTTTCCCCGTCCCGTCATGTAAAAGGTCAGCTGGGATCCTCAAAACCGCAACGGGAACATTTTGATCCTCGAATAAAGTCTCCGTAGGTCTTTGGCAGTCACACCTACTGTAGTCGATCTTGACGCAAGCATACCATGAGATCCTTCAGCCTCCCTGCTTGCGACATTGTCATACTATTAATAGTGCCTACCTGGCACGCCGTAGTGTTGCAGATCCACTCGCATCCAACTCATAAGTCTTGATGATGTGCACTACAAGCAACAACAGTGCTATCGCTCCACAAACAGAAGTTCCGAAGGTATTTCCTTGTTCCATCAGCCACTACGACGGGTCTATCTTGCGTCAGTTTCGTGTTGTCAAGGGAGCGAGGTGACCCGCGGTGAGAGACGGCACAAACCAATCACAGAATGTCAAGCCCCCCTCATAAGGTATCGATCCGTCGCGATGCAAGATTTTCCCGAGTACGACGCAATAAACGTGCCATGTCTTAATTTGTTTTTTTTCTTGTTTCAAGCTTTCACATATCGAACAGGTCCTGTGCAGATCATCTACAAGTCATGATCTAGATCCTTCAGGGCAGATAGATTCCTGATCTGTATGGTGGTACTGTAGCTTAGTGTTACCGGGTGGGAGCCGTAAAAATCTGCATGATCTAGCACGGGTTTCTTGGGTTGGATGCGTATTATGGGCAGATCCTGCGCAACGTCTCACAACAGCAAGCTAGGGCATAGATAATATAGATGATCAATCTGGTCTGTTGATGATCTAGGTCGTGTTCTGCCCGACGTGTGTAACTGTTGCCAGTTATACAGTACCCGTCAGGATATGATCTTGGTCGTGATCCTCGTCGTGATTTGCGACTATCGTGTAAAGAGGAGCAGATGTGTTCTGCCCGATTTGTGAAACTGTCGCCAGTTATACGGTACCCGTCAGGATATGATTTTCATCGTGATCCCCGTCGTGATTTGCGACTATCGTGTAAAGAGGGGCAGATGGTCTTGCCGTAGGTTTGGTGGGAGTGACGTCTCAGCCCCGGACGATAACACGCGCACCCAGCCCCCCGTCGTGGAACAACCACATGACCAATGCTTAAGGTGACAGTGGCACGTTACGGCACGGACACGCTCGTCCAAAGATTATGGTGATGGCGGTGGTGATGATGATGATGATTAGCCCGTTTCCCTGAGATCTACGAGCCCATGGTAAACTGAACAGGCTGGAACATTGAAACAAATACAAAAATAGACCCCTATAATACGTACCCTGCTGCCAATAGTAAACGAGTCTGCCGAGTCCACCGCAAGGTGAGATATATATATATATATATAATATATGTATTTGTTCGCGAAATTACCGCGCGAACGGCGGGTGTGTTGGATAAAAGGTGAACGCTTCATCCACAGCGGTAAGCATGGTGCCTTCAACCGCCCCTCCAATTCTCACTGCTCCGCATCGGGACACAATATTTGTCGTCACAGGCAAGCTTTGGAGGCTGAGCTGGCAGGGGAGTACGACGTGGCTCTTGGAATGTACAAGAAGCTGCTGAAACGTTACGACAACCGCTACGAGAAGGACGGCGAGTCTCAGGAAAGCATGCAAGATACCGAGGATAACGAGCAAGAGGAGGGAGGGGTAGGAGAAGGAGGTGAGATGGGAGGGGGGAGGAGGGGGGGGGGGGCAAGGCTGCGCTAGAGGGGTGGGGCGGGAATGTACTCGTGTCATGCATGGCCGTAGTCGTATGCCCGTAGACCCTTGCATGCTTGCTATGCCGGGACGGAGCGCGTCGTGCTATGTGGATGACAGCGTCGAATGAACAGTAGTTAGGGGGGGCTCGTTTAGTTTCTAAGGCTCTTGATTCGCGCGACTCAGGGCGACAAGTGGGAGTGCCTCCCCTGTATATAGACACAAATATAATTTTTGTCCCAGGTGGCCGCTACGACTAGCGCAAGCAGGCTGACTTTCAGCACCAGAAGCTGACAGCAGGCGACAAGGACAGTACGACTAGCCCGCAGCCGGCGGACTTCAGCTGGATGACGTACGCACAGCACGTATGACAATGATTGGGACAACGCAAGACAGCAGTCGAAGCCAAGATGGGGAAGGAGAAGCCCTGCTCTGCGTGCCTGCTACTGCTGCTGCTGTTGCTGCTGCTACTGCTGTGCTGCCGCTGTTAGAGTGTGTCTGTAACTGACTGCTTTCCTCTGCTGTGTGTTTTGTGTTCTATGTCATGATGATGTACGTACGATACGAGTACGTATCATTTTTGTCACTAATGTTTGGCCGTACGAGAGTCGCCAGGATGTGTTTGGCTTTTATTTCTCGACTTCTTTCGTTTGTTTGTGGCTCTCATCACCACACACTGATTGCTGTTTCAGCTCTCCTCAGAGCCTGCTGTGTTTGCTGCTGTAGTATTCGTAGCTGTATGATCTGATGGCTACACATACGTACGTTCCCGCTTCATTTTGGCGAGATGGTTTTGTGTGTTTTACTCACGTACTGGTAGCTTTCGACGTTCTCGGCACTGCTGCTGCTGCTGCTGCTGCTGCTGCTGCTGCTGCTGCTGCTGCTGCTGCTGCTGCTGCTGCTGCTGCTGCTGCTGCTACTGCTGCTGCGGTGGTCTGCCCGTAACAGCAGTGTAAGTAAGTGGGCTGTGCTGCTCTGGTGCTTTATATTTCTGCCGCCCGCTCTTATGCTCAGGTTTTTTTCTGTGGAAGCGCCCAGCGCTACATGTAAACCGTGTCTTACACCAGCCAAATACAAGAAAACACTGATACACGATCATTCAGTCAGGTTGATCTGGGCCTTCTTGTTATTCCTTGTGTCACCCGTCATTGTCGTGACACGAATCCGAAGGGACATCTTATACCGATGTATTTCTTTGTGGGTTCGGGATATGCGCCGGAATTGAATTGTTACTCATACCTCGAACAGTTGATCGATTCTCACATCACGATCTAGATCTTGCGGGGCAGATACTTCACTGATCTGTATGATCTGTCTGAGCTAGCTCATGTTGTCGCATGAGAGCCGTATATCCTGTATGTTCTAGGGCAGGTTTCCTGGGTTGGATCTATACTCTGCAGATCCTGCACTCCATCTCGCAACGGCAGGCTAGGATCTAGATGATCTATCTGTGGATGATCTATCTGTTGATCTATCTGTAGGTGATCTACCTGTAGATGATCTATCTGTCCGACATGTGAATTGTATCTTACCCTGCGCCAACAAACGTATTGTAAAGTTCGTTTTTTTTAGTACCTTGGAAAGGTGCAGGGCCTCTATTTCAAGAGCCCTGTAGCGAAAATGGGGATCCCTCTCCCCGCCTCCCCCCACCGTAGCTCGGATCGAGGGCAGCGTGCCACTCGCTCACCCTGCCCCCGTCGTGAAAGAATAGCGTGACAGGACGAGGGAAAAAAAAAAAAGCGATTCAACATCGTAAACCTACCATGTTGTAATGGGGGAGGATGGGCTCGTGAATAGGTAACACATGCGATGCGAAGGCGAAGCAAGCTTGCTCGCTTGCTCGTGTTGAGGACCTTAGCTGGCAGGATGATGGTAATCCTAGCGAAAAAAGACGCTCTAGAAGCACGCAGCTTTTTGTCAGTGCGTTAACTTGGCGTCAGGAGAAACCGGGCGAACGACCTATTTTGTCTCCCCGGTGAGTCCTGATGCCCTCTCAGGGTTCATTTGAATTGCCAACAAACGCTCCGGCTGCTCCATAGAGTGTGGTTTTCTGCTATCTACTTACAGGACTCGTTCCGATGCTTACCCTTCTCTAGGCAACTCTTCACGTTCATTAACGTTGAACGTTGTGATCTCAAGTACGTTTATCACATGACCAAGAGAGAGGTGGGATACTCACTTCCCAAGCTTCATCGGCTCGGCGGGACAGTTATTTTACAACACGCCAATGGTTTATGCAACATCATCGCTTTTTTCTGTCTGCCTTTCGGCGACTCAGGGTCTCCGGGAGCCAGCGAGGCGGAGCTGCGGGCATGGGACATGCATCAATTGGAGTGCATGCGGAACCTCGGACTATGGAAAGTGGGTGCCGTTCGCTGTATAGTGCTGCCGTGGTGACTATTCATCTTTGTACACCCATGGTGCTTCCATGAATACTCCCATGTGTGTCGGTTTTGGCGTCGAAGGCCGCTAACGGCATTTAGAATTGAGTTTTTGTTTTTTTCTTACGATTTTTGTTCGCTTTTTGTCTCTGTGATTGCTCTGGCCAGGCGAGGCCCGTGGTCTCGCGTCATCGAGATGATAGGGGAAAAAAACAGAAAGAAAGGCTGCGCCTTTCGGAAAGCGTTACTTTTTTTTAGTTTTTAGGGTTCTTGTTTTTACGGGACATATGTCTTGCTGAGGAGATTCGCCGGCGGCCTGTTTCCGTCAGGCCCTAGAGGACCCCTTGCACTCGCGTTTTCCTGTCGGGGATGTAGGTTCGGGATAGCTTGGGCAGGGAGAGTCTACGGGTTAACTTAACGCTCCCGGAAAACGTTTTGTGAGCGAAGTCAGTACAGGTTGTCCATCGAGGGATATATCACGCATGTCGAAATCTTCTCCCTGCGTTAAAAACTTGATTCTGTTGATTGGGGGGGTGGGGGTTTAGGCATGCCAGAAAATGAGGCACGTTGAGGCCGTGGCCCCTTCCCTTCATTGGCGCATAACGCAGGTGTACCGAATGGTTGAGTCGGGCAGCGTGGGGTGTTGTTGCAACACCGAAACGCCGCCAGATCGAGAACCGTAGGGATATATATGGTTGTCCAGCGGATACTGTGGCCAACGTTCTCCTACAGTAGAAGACATATTTTGTGTAACACCACTTCCGGCCGGGGATATAATGACCGTTCAAACTCTGGTATGAACATCAAACGGAGCTTACATTCACGGACAGAGTGGTCTAAGTTTCGCGAAGTGAGCAAACAACCACAGCATGCACACGCCAACACAAAACTCCTAATCTGAGCTAGCCCCTTACTTCCGTGACACCATCCTTGAACCAACCGTTCATACCTCGAACAGATCATCTACTAATAGATCATGATCTAGATCCTTCAAAAGGCGGATATATCCCCCATCTTGTATGATCTACACGGCGTTCTACGATAGAAGTTCACCCAAAAAAAAATTATGAGGCTCCTCACTTAAGGAGCTCCATACCTCACCCGAAAACTGACTTCAGCCAAAATCGAATTGCATCCGGAAGAATAATCCCATGGCCCAAGTTGTACAACAACGTGATTTTTCGAAACAAGATTCGCATTCCGACGATTTTGGGTTAAGGAACCCCGTGATTCAGAACAAAATAGCGGAAATATGCTACCTCTATCGTAGAACGCGTCCTTACGCAGCTCGTGTTGCCGGGTGGGACCCCGTGCAACCTGCATGATCTAGCACATTTTTTTCTGGGTTGGATCCGTACTATGCAAATCCTGCACAACCTCAACCTCTCACAGCGATAGGTAAGGAACTAGACGATCTAATGCAGATAGATAAATCATGATCTGTCCGAATTGTGCATGCTTGGGCATAGGCCAGTATATGATATTTAGTGCAGCGCTATCAATTGAGCACGATTTCTTGAATTAATACTTCCTGAGGCGTCCCGAAAAAATGGCCCCTAAGTTCTTATTTAGATATTTCTTGTTCGTGGACGTGTACGGCAATAGCAGCTCCTGCTTTCTTATCAACCCCCTCCCCCCCCCCCCCCCTCGGTGGTTACAAAATACCTGGTACCAGGAACTCCGGGGCGAGGTGCTAGCAATGGTATCGGAGGATGAGGACTACGACGAAGAAGAAGCGAATCGCGGCAGCGCCGAACACAGGGCGGCCGAGTCCCAGCGGCGTCTGTGGGCGTCTGAGCCATCTCAGAGGGACGACGTTCTGCCGCTTTTCGTGTGGTCGATCGTCCACGACCAGGATCGAAAGAAGGCCGATCTCACTGCTTTTCTTGACGTGAGTGGCGGGATTTTCTAGACGTGACTGACACACATTTCTGGACTTGAGTGACGTATGTCGGTGTCAACTGAATGTGTCGTCCTGGAGAACGCTAGTCATCCGCTTGGGGACCGTTTGTCCCATCTTCGGTCGGGCGTCGTTGTGATGTTGCAACATACCCCGCCCACGTTGCCCGACGCAACTATTCGCTACGTACCCATGCGATATGCGGCAGTGAAGGGAAATTCTAGACGTGAGCGGCACGCGTTTCTAGACGTGAGTGGCGTACGTTACTAGACGGCTCTGTCTGTATTTGACATGAGCGCAGGAGTCGGCTTCGTTGGTTTTTTCTCGAACTTTTGCAAACATGTCAGCTGTGAGTTCGAACGATTGAGTGGTTGATAACTGCACTCAAATTTGCAAAAGCTGCGTGATACGTGGGGCGCGCGTGTGCTCTTTGCCACGTGAATGTTGTGGCATCTGCTACAAATATGATATGTGTTGCTCGCGAGGTGAGGTGCGGTAAAAAACACTTGACCGTTTGATTGGGTTGGGATAGTATTGGTTGGGCCTTCAATGTGGGATCAATGATTGGTCGCGTTTTCCCCTGGCCTTGCCGCTTCGACCGCGCAAGTGTTGTCCTTCTTGCGAACCACAGGCCGGCTTTCGTTTATCTGGTGGGCAAGGTCCCGATACGCCCAGACATTTCTGCACTGCACGCCTTTTCTTCCCGATGGTCCAGTGTCGTTTACTGCCATTTCGTCTACTCCATCTGCCTTCATCGTAGAGTTACAACCATTTCTCTCGGCGTAATATTGATCTACCCGAAATCCTGCATGGCCCGAATAGTGATTCATCCCCGTCTCGGTGACTGGTAAAACATCGACATACCCTCCCCTCCTCCGTCTCGAAAGGTATGCGTGGTCAATCGTCGAATGACAAAGCCAAGCAACAAATGAGTACGTCCCCCCTCCCTCCCCCTCGAGATTGCTGCATTGCGCTTGCCTTTGTTGTACCTTTGCTCGTGCTAGTTTTATGCGCTCAACGCCTTCAGTTATGACCTTCGCCCTCCGCGTATTGCTTTTTTTCCTATTCGAAACCCTGCGTGGGGGGCGTGACCTTGATTTGTCCCCTCTTCTCAGGCCATCGTCGATTCTGACGCCCCTCTCTTGCGCCTGGCGGACTCATCGCCGGGCGGCGCTAGCGAGGCCGAGGTCCGTCCCTCCACTACGCTATCGCTCCCAGCTGGTTCTTCTAGCTCATCTACTGCTGCTTCATCTTCTTCGTCGTCGTCATCTACTTGCACGCGATTAGCGTGGCTGGAGGCCAACATGCCTGGGGAACTCGCGAAGGCGTTTTTGCTCGGGGGACAGCTCGGTCGCGCTCACCAGTGCGTCGCCCGGTGTTACGACAGGTATAACTAAAGCCAGGAGGTCCCGACTATCCACTGTGTTGGGTTTCCACACTTGTAGGAAAGATTGTTGAATGCGAAATACATGTCTCTTTTTTTTAAGCGGGGCCCTCTCGGCCGGTATGGGCTGATTTGGCTCGATTCGCCTTCCTGACCTAAGTCGGTAAGTCGGCTGGCCATCATCTGACTTCTCCAGCCGATTTGCCGACTACAGTCAGTTAGTTGACTCACACCACGTACCGATTTTCTATTAGTGGTGAAATCCTGCCGAGTCACAGCTCTACCATTTTCGTTTTTGTTTTTACAGGTTTGGGGGGTGAATGCTGTAAAAACTTGGTTCCAAGCGAAAACACTCTCACTTGTATGGCGAACACGGCTTATCCTCGCCTGCGTGTGCCAGGCATCCGTACGAGCTACCCTAGCATTTTGCTGTCGTGTGCTGTTGTTTTTTGTTGTGTGTTCTTATACGAGGCAGCCTTGCAAGCGTTTTCACTCGTACCGTATGCCGTGAGGGAGATACCCCTTGACCCTTTTAGTACTGCACCGCACATACAACGTACGTTTGACTCTAATTCCAAGTGTTTTGCCCCCACAACGGAACTTCAGTTCTAAACGGGTTGAAAAAAAACAAACGAGGTGGCTTCCGCCAAGAAGCAGCGTCGTGTTCGGGGAGACTGCAGGGCGTTTGTTTCAGCGACGCAGAACCTTGAGCAGGAGGGGGGGGGGGGGGGGGGGGGGGGGGGTACTCAATTGTTGCTTACTTTAGTCATTTGACCATTGACTACGCATCCCTTTCGAGACGGGGCACCGTTCCTACTCCTAATAGAGACATCTCCAACACTTGGGCGCTCATTCGATGGGGGGGGAGGAAATATAATTAGGCTGTCGGGCGAGTGGGCACGCATACATATCGCAAAAAACTACCAAGTACACGCGAGAAGACAACGGCAACAAGAGTGTAGGGGCAACTTTTGCGAAACCAGTGCCAAGGGTCGCGTTTTTTCTTGTTGCCTCAGACAGGCAGGTTCTCAGGGACGACGGGGGTGTACCCAGCCCGGGGGGGGTAGCTGCCTTGTCCGCAGGTCGTACGTTTTTTGTTGCCGGGCACAGATCAACCGTTTCGACACGCGGGGCAGGTGATCGACTCCCACTTGGTGATCTGGATGGTTCAGGGCAGATACATTCCTATTCTGTATGATTTGTATGGTCTGTATGACCTGTATGACCTACTATAGCTCATGCCTACGGGTGGGAGCCGAATATATCTGCGTAGTGTAGGACGTGTCGTCTGGGTTGGATCTGTACAATACAGATCCTGCATATTTCATGAACAAGACGCTAACATCTAGATGATCTAGGTCGTGATCAGCCCGACGAACGTAGCGTATCCCTGCACCTCATTTCGCCGAGGGGGAGCGGGGGGTGGTGGTTCGGGCAAAATCCGGCAAACGAGGGACATGCCGGTGCTGTAACGGCTGTGTCTTCAGCGCCTTACCTTCGGGTCGGTCAATTTGCAACAGGTGCCGCTCGTTGTTACCCCAAGTTCCCTATCCCCTCACCCCCTGTTGGAAAACCCTGCCGCAGGTTTCAGGAAAAGTGGGCGGCGTTGCATCCTTGCGCAGACTCGGCAAGGCGGGACCAGCTGCGTGGGCTGCAGCTGGTGGTCGAGGTGCGTCCACATGTAAATTCAACCTCATGGCAGTTTTCTTTATCTATATACCGCTATTTGTATCGCTTTTCATTCTTATTTTTATCTTGTTTGAGGGTGAACGAAATGTAGAGCTACACCTGTTTTTTCTGCAGATAGCGCGATTAGTGTTTTCATCAGATTGCTGACAGAGCATGGTATGCGTGTTCTTGCCTTTTGCTTAGCACCATATCGCCTCCCAACGTTCGGATGTTAACACGCAATACGTCCGGAAATCAAGTGGACTAATGTGACGAGGAAGTCGCGTTCTCCACTTAAAGCACACAGTGATCTCCTTGCGTCCGAACCTGAGGCGTTTCCTTTCCCCAATCTAGGGAGTCAACGTATCGTAAGCATCATGATCGCTCTCGATATACCATCCCAGGAAATCTGCACTTCACATAAGGAGTGTTTGTGAGTGGACTGACTAGGCCACCGACTTATTTAGGTATTTTAGTGATATTTGTTGCGTACCGATTTTTTTTTTTTTTCGGATTTTCTGGTTGTATTGTGTCTAACTGGCGCCGTCTGCGGCTCGAGTTTTGTTGCTCAGAATACCCGGTACCTGCAATTACATCTGCAATAACATGCTATCGCAAGCAGAATCGAGGATGGAGCCAAAAATCACATTCACCCTATGCATACACACAATATTCGCTTTTGATTACTATGTGTCCACCCGTACTAGTTGGCTCAACTCATAATGCAACCGTGAATCCCAGCCGACTCCCGGCCCTCCCAACCAACCCATCGCGTGCACACTCTGCGACAGCCGTTTGCCCCGACCCCCGTGCAAGGGTCCCCTTGTCACCACATGCAGCGACACGCAGCGAGTCGCCATGTACGAAACTGGAAGACCGCGAGGAAACTGAGCGCAGATTCATGCAGAAATAAGAAAACCGGACACACTACTCGTTGCTAACCACTCATGTTCCGTAGAGCACATGCGGTTCGGAAGGTGTCCCCCCCCCCCCCCCCCTCTTGCAGTGGCCACCAGAAAGCGAATAAATCCATTCGAGGCTGTTGCCCATTGCAAGTCCGCCTCTAGAGCGGTTCTTAGTAGGATGCAGCTCCCCCTTCATGCGACTCGCCCAGCACCTTACGGCGCTTCGCGCTTGGTGCAAACAATGTCTGCCTGGTCGGTCAAAACCCAACGTGCTTTGTCCCGGCATTGTACGTAGGGATGCGAGGGTCTATGGTCAATCGACTACGGCCATGCATGAAATGCTTCCTTGCTTTTTATGCATCGCCGGGAGGATAATCGTGTCTTGTCCCACCCCCTCCGACTACGGCCATGCATGATATCGAGTACACCGCCCCCCTCCCCCCCCCCCGCGTCTATATATTATATGTATAGGTTGGCTTCGGTTGGAAACGACACTGTAAAACATGCGGCTCACTATCCAAGCTAGACAACCAGAGTATCGGTTTTGTTTTTGGCAGTCGGTCAAAGCTGGTGGTCGAGTTATATAATTTGTGCGGGGTGGAGAACCTTTACTCCGCTCAAGGGGAATGATCGTATGGCGTAGTGTTTATGGTAAGGCACCCAAGAGGCAGTTACATAGTACTCCCATCGCTGCCTCTGGAAGTGGCCACACCGGAAATGAAATTAACTCCTTGACGCTGTCATCCATATGCAAGTCCGCCTCACAAGCGGTTCTTGTAGGATGCAGCTCACCCTTCATGCAACTTTCCGGACACCTCACGGCGCCTCGTGGTTGGTGCAAGCAATGTCTGCCTGGTCGGTGAAAATCCGACGTGCTCCGTCCCGGCATTGTAGGGATGCAAGGGTCTATGGTCGTACGACTACGGCCATGCATGAAATGAGTACACACACCTCCCCCTCCTTGCTTTCCATGCATCGCCAGGAAGACAATCGTTTCTTCTCCTACCCCCTCCGATTACGGCCATGCAGGATGTCATGTACACCCCCCCCCCTCCTCCCATGCCCGCCGCAAAAAATCGTACAAAACTTGCCCGAAATGCACGTGAAAAAAAATAGGTTGAAGACTTCCTGTCCTTCCACGATGAAAAAGGGACGATCAGCGGCCTTTCCCCGGCTCGGACAGCAACGCTGACAACAGCAAGTTCAGCACCCTCCGCGGGGGTGGGCTTGCCCGGAAGGTTGACGGCCTTGCTCCGGAGGTGGTCGCTTCAGGCCCCGTCTGTGACTCTCGACCCGGTCACTTCGTGGCGCGCGGTGGTGGCTCATCGTTCCGACTGCTTCGAGGTCATCGAGGTATGTATGCGTGTATCAATCATCGACGTTGAGATTGTCCTTGCATAACCCCAACCTCAATGGTTGATCAACCAATGACACGCGGGCGCGTGCCTGCCTTATCGGGGCAACTCCTAATAGTTCCGAGATTTCATGACTTGGATTCTAGTACGTGTAGGAACTCTATGCCTCACTCGAAAGCGATTTTCTAGTGCAACCCGACGAGCAATCCCGAAGCCAATGAATACATCACGGAACATGTACTTTCGAAACATTGTTGGTATTCCAGCTACATCGACTTAAGGAAACCGGAGAGTGAGAAATTGTTTGGCCGGAAAATTGCCTCCGTGCTGCGATAGGGGTTCAGCTACATGACGTCTAATAAAACCCGTAGTACGCGCGATCGAAGTAATACTATTACGGGGGACCGGAGTAAATAGGACCAAGTATTGACAGTAAAAATAGCGAGATATATAGGTTTTTGTGTGTACCGTAGGTCCTATTTACTATGGTCCCCCGCAATAGTATGACACACAGCTTGCAAAGATGAGTTTCGACGAAATCCTCGATCTTACAGCTAGCTGTTGTTTTATAATTTTATAAACATACTAGTATGTCACCAACATTTGAGATTGTCCTCTTTTAGTGTCTGTCTACGATCCCCCCAACATCTTGAAATATTCAAGAGGGTAGAAGTAGCGATCGCGTGGAAATTCAGAGGACCGTGGGGCTGAAACGACCCCAGAGGACAGAAATAAAAATGGTAGCATGGAAATTCACGGGCTCATGGCGCGTGTTTCTGCTTTAGAACAGTTGTTCCGGAAACGTCGTAATTCAACACAATAATCTCAAGCTGGGGTACGATACGGTATCCACCGCGCACGGACTGAATGAGGCGCAACCACGTGAGAAACAGCATCGGCCGGTCGGTAGTCCGCCCCCTGTCCAGGCTTCCTGTGTACGCGCAAGGTGGCAAATATTTTCTCGCTCAAATTTACCGGAAGTCTTCACGCGATGGACCACAAACGACTTGCAGTAGTAGGGTTCGACTCTTTTATCTATAGAAAAGTCCTCGAGTTTATTGTTTTGTATCCATGGTGCGACGATCACGTTCTAAGCCATTCGGTGGGTGAATCAGGGGGATCTGGACGAGGAACGCCTGTCGGAGCTGGAAACCGTGGGGTGCCGACGGGCGATGCTGAAGCACAGCGCCGACCTTTCGCTGGTGGCAGCAGGTGAACAGCAGACATGGCGATCTGCGGAACCACCCACTTCTAAGTTGCATCCGGAAATCGACGCGGGTCAGACTGTTTCTTCTTGCGTCAGTGTGGTTTCCTACGAATACAGTATCATTCTGGTCGGTATTATAGTCCCCATTTGATAGCCACATTGCAGTGCAAACTATATTTCGGACCAGTGGTACGCGAAAGCACTTGAGAAACTGGGAGTTAAATAAAGTTTGGCTCGACTTTTTCACGTATACGAAAACCCTTTTTGTATTACGGATGTTAAGTGTCTGGCACACCCTGCCTCGAATAGAAGCAAGAACTTGATCATGGCCCAAAATAGGAGCTTAATATTTGGTGTAGCGCATTGTGTCGGCGTGCCTGAGTGACTCTGGATCTGGTTCGGTGAAAAAATAGTTTCATTTCTGGAAAAAGTTCCATCATTTTTCCCAAGCATAATTTATAGATCGAATCATCGGTACACTTTTGCGTCGAAAAGAAATGGTTTGTTGGCGACCCTGGCGCATGTTGTGACGAGGGTAGCCGCTGTTTTCGCTTCAATGCGATTCCTCTCTCCGAGTTCGCCACGCGCACGTGTGTGATCTGTAGCCCAAGCTTCGTTTATTCTGACGGCATACTTCGACCCCAAAGGGTTTGGAACTCTCGGTCGACCTGTACTTGTTTAGCAGTATGCGGTAATGTGTGAAGGCCATGATCCCGTTTATGGACTTGTCACGATCGCATCCGACCAGTGCCACCGCTATCACCTGCGTAGCGCAACCGGACGGACTTCGGCATCTGCACACCCTGGAGAAAACATTCCCGCCCCCCACCTTATTTTAAGCACACGCATCCACCTCGAGAGACTGGTATCATGAGCTCACAACTCGTGAAACGCCGCTGCTCTTGTTTCGTCTGTCTTCCACTGAACCCAACCCTAAAACACGCGAATTTGAAAGGCGCCGCCATAGCACAGGGTGCCCAAAAAGTCGCGGAAAAACTGATTGTCTCGTACACGAAGATTAAGAGGCGTGCAGGAGACCTATCGGGCGGCGGTGGACGAAAGAGAGCTACGGGTGGAGAGGGAGGCGGGGAAGACCACGTGACGGACCCAGGGAGCGAGAGCGACTGGGACCTCGATCTGGCTTTGACGACGGTGGAATTCAACAAGGCTAAGCTGGAGCGCATTCGGCTGATGGGCAGCCGGTGCGGTTATCGCGACGAATGTGTTCTCTGGTACACACCCACAATCGTTTCCGTTTTTTATTTCTTTGTTGTTTCGACTGTTTGAAGAAACACCCGCGTTCGTTTCTGTATGGGTGTTTTTTTTTTCGAATTACGACGCTGAAGGTATTAATTGTATCCCCCTTGACACTGGTGGGTAGCTGCGTGGGTGGTGGTCTTTTGGGCTTCGTGCTGACCGCGCAAACAAGAAAAATATTGCTGTTTCCAGTAGCGGTTGTCGCTGATTTTGGTTTGTGCTGTATTTGCAAAAATGCGGAAGATAAGATGCGGTCTTCAACACAGAGCCGCCTGTTTCGCTATAAAGTGGCAGCTCGGGAGTTGTCCAACAATGTTCGGGGTAAAGGATCGCGGGGGTTTGTATCGAGGGTCAACAACGTTTGTTTTTTTGCTGGCATCGTCTCTGCTCCGCACGAAACGCTGGAAGAAAATGCCTCCGTTTTACCAGGTGGATACCTCAGAACTCTTGAAATATAAGGTGTTCAAAGTCGACCAAAGCGTTCTCGCTTTTAGCTCCGGCGCCGGTGATGTGTTGGTCGGGGGGTACGAGTGCTATTCTAGCAGGTGTTCGAAATCGACGTAAGGCTTCGCTTTAAACTTCAATGCCGGTGCTGTATTTATAGAAAGGTACGAAGAGTAGCGATACCCGCAGTTTCGCCGATCACTCGAAAATTAAAATCGCTACTCGTACACAAACCGCGTCTGTTGTCTTTTTTTTTCGTGTTTTCATGGCAGGACCGGGACTGACGTCGCGGAAAGACGAGCCTCCACCGTGGCCAGGACTCTCAAGGTACTCAAAGGGTGCATCCTGCAGCAGCAGTCCGTCATGCGGGCGCGAGCATCTGGGACATCCCAGGGCGCTGAAGGTGTGTGGAGGGTAATATATTCTATAGTCGTGGTGCTTCTGGCTATTGCATGGTGGCGGTGCTGATGATTTGCGTAGAGTTTATCTCGCTGTGGTTACGGCATCTGCGCTAGCCCTGACGGTAAGGTAGGGTCAGTCTTGAGGCGATGCCTGCTGTGGAACTAACCTGTCGCACACGTGCCTCGCGAAAGTGACGAAAACGCGCGATGTCTTCCAACACTGCTCTACTGGCATGCCTAACCTTTGCGTTGCGTTTGTTCTACGTTACATTGTGTCTTTCTCATGAATTCCTCTGCTTCCCAGCAGTTGTATCCGTCATAACCGCATCACGCTCACGTGCTTATCCACCAAACATGTTTCGTTTCCGAAGCTTGTGTTCCGATAACATGCGCTGGCGCGTCAGCGTTTGTCTTAAGTCAATTCGCTAAGACGGCGCGATCATCTCGAAGGCAACACCTCAAAAATTAGCTATTCTGCAGCACTTTGGGCCTAGAATCGTGCAGACGGCTTAGACTAGCAGTAGAATGGTGCAGCATGGTTTTTAGTTTTTTTTTCATCCTTCGGCGGGTTTGGATCGAGATAAGTCACACTTCCACGGCCAACTGGGAACGCGGTTGGTCATGGCGCTCCTCAAAATACGATGAAAAGAGTGCACAGAGCGCAGGTAGATCAGCTAGTCCTATGCCAGGCTTCGGACAAAGAGGTGGGCACTGCACCCAATCCGAAATAAATATAAACTTGGACAAAGAGGTGGGCACTGCACCCAATCCGAAATAAATATAAACTTGCCGAATCGAGGAAATAGCTCGTGGTGTGCAAGCGAGCTAGGCGCAGCCGGAGTTTGAGCGACCGAGCAATACCTCCGGCGGCCCGATACACCCCCTGGGCACTGGTGCCGCTTTATGTGCTGAATATCGTACCCGAAAAATGGATACAGACTATCGAGATATCAAATACTTTGATATATCGTATCGAACGCTCTTATTAGCCCTGCGTTCCCTGACATCCCCGCTTTGCTTTGTGCTTACGCCGAACGAAACGTTTCGACGTAACGACTACCGGAGGCATGTCGATGTTCAGTTCGATTTTACGTAACATAGTTCCACACCTCGGACAGATGATCTACAGATAGATCATGATCTAGATCATCTGTTCATCACCTGCCGTTGTAGGAGGTGGTGCAGGATCTGCACAGCACATGATCCAGCGCGGAAACATGCGTTAGATCATGATCATGTTGATTATACGGATCCCACCCAGCAAACAGGAGCTACAGTAGATCATGTCAGATCGGGTTGTTGATGATATATCTGCCTTGTATGATCTAGATCATAATGTGCATGATCTGTAGATGATCTGTTCGAGGTGTGCGTAGTTCGGTGTCCATCTCTACTACTGTAAGTAATAGTGCCGGCTATCATCCCTCGTTTGCTCTGACTTTGAAGGCAGAGGCGGCGGCGGAGGCAGCCGCGAATGGGGCACGGGTGAAGGCTGGGAGTCTGACGATGCGAGCGCAAACGAAACGCGGCTGAGGCTGCTGACGCTGCAAGGGCAGTGGCTGGAGGTTGAGGGGCGTATGCTGTCGGAACCAAACAGCGTCGGCAAGGTATATGTAGGGGTATTGTCGAATTTAGATGGTTTGCGCCGCAACGTCGTGTAGCTTACCAGTATGTATGTATGTACGTACACCATGGATAGTATAGCTCCAGTAGTTTGAAATATATATTACGTGATCTGAGTTGCTTTTCATTCCCATTCGGTAGATTTTTGCTCCGCTGCTGCATCGGGCGAATGAGTGGTGCGATATGTGTCTGCTGGTATGATTTATTTGGTCCTAGTTGTTTTTCCTTTTTATGTCAGCAGATTGAGGTCTGTTGCTGCGTCGACTGGATGCTTGGTACAATATGCGCCGTTTTATAGTTGTGGAAATGACGTGATGCGAATATTGGAACATTCTGCAACTTCATCGTGCTGTCTATGTACCTACAGATACATCGACCGCAGTTGTTTCTCATTTCTATGTCTGTAGATTAATCTCCACTACTGCCTCGACTGGATGAGCGGTACAACGTGTGCCGTTTGAGTTTGTTGAAGTAACGTGAAGCGAATATTGGAACATTCCTTACATTCACAGACTTACGGCACTCGTCCGTCGGAATACAGCGGCGGCATTATCCCCTCACAGACACGTGCAACTCCCACGGTTTTTGGCTAGTTCTGGTAGAAACGGGTCAGAAACGTTGCTTTGTCTCACAATAGCACATATGACTCGCGTATATATCGCGCGAGCCTCTTATCAAATACCAGTAGTCTACTTGTTCCGACTCTACTACCTTGCGCCGTAGTTTTTCGGACAGAAATACCGAATCCGTACCGACAGCAATCTAACTCCTATGATATGTTCTCGATTTTCCGTATTCGAGAGGACACGATTCAGACTGGGTGAAACCCTATTTCACTTGTAGCACTTTAATAGAACTTCCTGTTCTTTCGACGACCAGGCTTTCGGGAAAGGTTGAATACCGAAAAGGCCGACAGGATCTACTGATTTTCGTCCCAAACGGGCGTCACAACAGAGGCCTACTGGAAAATAGTCGACGGTACAACCGTTTTTTTTACTCGGCACCCTCTCCTTAACTTTGCATTAGAGGTGCTGAGAATAGGGCCCGTAGGTCTTCTGCCCAAGAACTAGCGCGGGCAGCAGCAGAGCTCGCGGTGAAGTTATAATCTACCCTCCCGGTGCTATAGTTGAGTACGTTGCTTTTTCAGGACTGCATCCGCTGGGAATCATAGACGGGTTTTTTCAAATCGTTGCGAGTGCAACGTTAAAAAAAAACCCGGATTCCAGGAGAAAAAAATGGGAAACATTTATGGGACCTCTTGTGTCTTGCCCGCGTCAAGATGAGCCGAAGGAACGAAAAAATATCAAGACGACGTCAGACTAGCCTAAAACCCCCTGCGGAAGGAGTGCTCTACCCGTCCACAAGGTTGGGTGTATGATGCGCCCTGCTCATGTCCAAACACCTTCAGGAAGAGTCACTACCGGAAACATTCCGCTTTGTCGGAAAATATTATGAACTTTTTGATTAAGTATTAACATGTACGATGCCCTTATATTTGGGTACATAATGGTACACACGGAAAACAAAAAGGGACAACCCACTCGAGTTCCAGATGCCAACGTTTTATTTACGCCTTTTCTGAAAACACGCGCAGGGAGGAAAAGGGCAAGGCGAAGAGTTGGGCAGGTCTTCCTCTGCAGCAGTAGCAGCAGGCAGCCTCAAAGGAGCACTTGCTAGTCTAGAAGAGGCCACCGAGCTCGGGGATGCCCTGGTCGCATCCTCTTCACCCACTGCTTCGCTAGAGGGGGGATCCGTCGAACTCGCTTCACGCGGGGCGGGGGCGAGGACGTCTGGAGTTTTGGGGGCCACGGGACATGCCATGCTCCTGTTGGCCAAGTTATGCGAGGGTTTATCAACTGGAGATGACGGGTTGGAAGCGGGAGTGGGTGGAAGTGGGAGAGGGAGGGAGGAACTGGCGTCGCTTTCAGTGAAGCAGTACCTCCGTGCGATGGCGATCGGGTGAGACCTTCCTCACGGAAGACTTTGCAGCTTCATAACAATTAATAGTCCTTGCTAGGGTATCGTAACGCAGTTCTTCCGTTCCGTTTTTTTACTGTCGCTACCGTCGTATTTTCGGGTATGCAGCAGAACTCTTCGTGCGTGGGCGTGTTCCGTGGGTGTTATGCTGTTGTTTTATCCTCTGTGGTTTTCGTGGTTTACTTTTTTGTACCTCAAAAGGTTGTTTATTACCGTGCAGCCTCGACCAATCATCACGCCCGAGTCCCAGATTGACGCCGCAGCATCGTTTTAAGGTTCAACGGTTCAACGAACGAAAGAAGAATTTTCTACACCTGAATCTTAACTCGACACCGTGTAAATTCGTGACCTGTTGTCCAGCGCGGGCTGCGACACGCTACCCAACCACGTACCAGGTACTAGATATGCCACACGCTCTATATTAGCAGTTGGGCATAAAGGGCCGAGGAGGTTCTCCTCTTGGCGCAGGATGCTGCGCAGCGGTAATGTCACAAACGAGGCTGATATATTCTCATCGAGGACCCCCCCCTGCATAAGGCGCCCTCTTCCAATCATCGGCATGGTATTTATACACCCCACCACTACGAACTCAACTCATCGGCGAAAGCTCCCGCCCAAAAAATCCCGCATGGCCCAGACAAATAAATATCTGCTTTGTTTGTTTGTTTGTTTGTTTTTTTCAATCCTTCGGCGGGTTGGTAAAAACACATCTTACGACGGGAGACCATAAGATTCAGGACCCATCATATGCACCAAAACCTATATGTTCCAGTATGGTTACCAAGCATTTTTGGTCCTGATTACTGTGTTACCCCGTACTAATGGGCTCATCACGCTCCCAAATGTAAAATACGTACCGTGCGTCAATTCACGCCCCTTCGCCGACTCATCCCACGCCAGGGGGTTCCAGTTTTTGCCTAAGGCAATATTGTCTGACCGGTTAAGCTCCTCGACCCTTTTAGTACTGCCGTCCCGTCAGGGGACAGACCACTCACGTTCTGAGCAGTTTGTCAACAAAACGGGACTGAAGCAGCACTATAAAAGGGGCTTGAGGGAGAAAACACCCGGCTGGTGTGATATTTGTACGGTTAATAGTGTACCTGGTGTTGGTGTTAGGCCTGCATACTGTACGTAGCGCATCGAGAATGTTGGTCGAACTGCGCAGACAAAATTTCTTCGAGTCATGTTTCGAGTGTGTTGTTTGAGCTTCATATGTGAGGTCAGAAAATGATAAGCCGACACCCCTGCTGTGGCATTGTTCCGCCCTCACCCCCACCCCCCCCCCCCCCGTCCTCATGTTCACTACCGGGTGTAGACCACTATTGATAGCGCGAGCGACCCGGTACCTCAATAAAAACAAACGGACTTGAAACCAATAGCTTGTTGCTGCAGCAGCCTATCAAACGTGCTCTTGACGGCGCATATATCACGGAATCAAAAAGGCTCAAAAGCTTTTGTTTTTTCAAGACTTGCAAAAATAGTCGTTGTCCTTTCAATGTACATACGTAGCCACTCTCGAGAGTGGCCGCTAAGCCGCTGAAACACAAGGACAGACAAGGACAAACAAGTGCCTGCTCCCCCTTTTACCGTCTCGGAAGGGATGCGTGGTTAATGGTCGAATGACTAACGCAAGCAACAGCTGGGTACGCCTCCCCCCCCCCCCCCCCTCACCTACCATAGCCTTTGTACCAGACAGAAATATCATGCACTCACGTTGACCCTCACGAGCGTGTGTTTTTTCCCCCGTCAATACCTGGCAGGTCTGCTGGTGCGAGGGACCGGTTTCCAAGGGTACTTTTCTTGGCTGGGGAGTTCCCGAAAGCTCGTCAGACATTTTCTGAGTGGTCATCGTCTGTACCCGAGTGGGCGTTCCTGCGCTGGGTGTCGCAGATGCTCGGTGTCGCTGGGCGGCAGGAGGGACCCGTGGTGATTCAGGCGAGGAGAGTCTGTCCTGGTCGATTTTACGGTAGCGGTAGTGGGCAGTGTGAGGGGCGCCCTATAACGCCTCCACACGAACACCAAAACTGATATAATATATATATTTAAGGGGAAACGAAAAAGCAAAGTGCAAACCCGACGAACACACAATCCCACGCACGGCCTACCGTAGGTATTGAGACACCGTAGTCCCCTCGATCGAGGAAGGAGACCGTCAAGGTGGAGGCAATTTGGGGCAAAAGGTGCTCTCAACCCCCCGCCGTCGCGGCACACGAGTGTGTTGGGCTGCGCGTCCGTGAGGGCGACAGCTCCATGAGAGTAAAACGCGAATAACCCCCCCTGTGAACTTACAACCAGGTGTACGCAGCCTGTTGCGTACAACTCAGGGCGCAAGCGTATGTATCGTCTGGAGATTGATATGAGATCCGAGCAGTCCTTATTTTTACACTTGGAGTGGAGTATACGTTTCGAGGATACGCAAATAATTGGAATTACTGTAGAGTGGGACTTTTGTTTCAGTGGTAAAGAATGATTACTCGTGGTCTAAATATACTTGGTATGTTGTTTTTTTGCGGGGGAGTTTTCCGCGAAAGTTCGAGCCCTTGAAACTTTGAATGTCCGGTCTAGTTTAGTTGCAGAGCATGTTTTTGTGGGCCGTACCAGACCCCGGGAGAACGGTCTGGGCTCCTGTGGCCAGTGTGGATATGTGCGCATGCATCGTCTTGATTTTCGTGCTCTGTTCTGGTTGTTCGCGTCGCCACTGCTGTCGCATCCGAAGCGCCCCTCTTTTATTTCTTGTTTGTTTTGTCAGTTTCGTGAGAGCGTTGCGCACAGAGCATCTGTCTGCGATCCGTACCAGAGCCCGGCAGTCTGTTTGTCCGCTGTAAGCAGCGTGTTTGCCGTCGTGTGTACCGTGTGATGTTTCCGTGTCCGGTTCCGGCTGTGCACGTCGCTACTGCGTCAGTTATCGCCCCCCATAGTCCGATTTTTGCGTTAGCTATCAACCAACCCCCCAAGTAGTATCCAACTCTCTCCCACACAACCACTAATCACGTTTCTGCCGTGTCCCGGAAGTGTGAAAATTCACACTGCTGTGGGCGGAAATATAAGGAGGGTTTAAACACTAAGATGAAGACGAAGCGATGCTTGTATTTCCGACCAGAGTGGTACCAGGCATCGCTCTACTATCAGCATTTTTATCGACATTCGCTCACTCTCTTCTCCCTTGTGTTTTTCGTTAGGTGCTCGAGAGGGTTGCGCGCGCCTTCCCCCGCGCCCTGTTCTACCCCCTGCTCATCACCAAAACGTCTGGATCGAGAGGACGAGCGGGTGTAGGCAGCCACGACGCCACGGGGGGGAGGCTTTCTAAGCTTACCGCCCTGGCTTTCGACGCTTCAGCGGAGGCGTTTGCACAGGTACGACGGCTTGTGGCAACTGCCACAGCGCAAAACACCATTTGTTTTTGTGTCGCGTTTTAGCTCGTGGTACAGAACTGTGTGCTGACGGTGCCTAAACCAGGCACAAAAAATGGATAGCACCCGCACCTACGGGTGCTCTTGACCCAGCCATGTAGCCGGTTACGTTAACGGTTTTACAGTAGTACTGCACTGTACAGGGTCCTAAACATCACTCTAGTTCCAGGTGTTTCATCCCCACGACGGGGCTGCGGTCTTAAAGTTGTTTAGAGTAGTGCGTCACCGTACCATGAAAAAAAAGCACGCGCATCATAACAAAACCAGCCAAGAAAATCCTTGAAGCCCATGCCGAAAGGACCGGTTGGGGCTGAACAGGGTCTCTGGCGGAGCCTGGGCTGGGCGGTGCCACGCAATACCTGAGTTCGGGCAACCCTAAGTTCGTTGCACCTAAGCGAGCTATTCATAGCATTGAACCACTCGCAACTATTTTCAGGCACCCACCGGAAACAGTCGCGCGTGCCGTTACGCGCTCCTCCAGCCTCTGAGCCCCAAACAAATCTTGCACCGTGGAACTATCGTAAAAGTTCAGAGACAATAGACACGTACCCCATAAGTAAGCTTTCGGTTTTGTTTCGGGCACTCGAAGCCTTACGATAATGGGGATGCCCTAAGATGGATGCCCTAAGATAGTCGCGTCACCGGGCTTCGATGATTGCAGTCGGGTCGAGAGCACACATGCGTGTTGTAAAATAGGAACAGAGCTCTTTTTGATCGGGTCGAAGAATTGCGTCGTCTTCTGGTGCCAGGCGTGGTATGTGTGCGGAGGCTTCCCAGTAACGTCTGGACTCGTAACAGCCATTCACGATAGGCCCATCGTTCACTCAATACACCGTATTCACATCGTCTACTACGAGCAAACATATTAGTTCTAACAAAAAGAAATGGTGAGAAGAACACATGGGAATGTGTAGCTCTTTCGGGTCTCCTGATTGCTGTGGCCCACACGAGAGTCGTCTGCTCGAGATACCATCGATCTAAGTCGTCTAACAGGTCCTGGTTTGTTTCGGGTACGGTATACTATCCAAACGATACATTTCCATCCTATAGTAAATGCCAAAAAAGACCCACCCCGTCCTACCCTAATCGCCTAAAATTCAGGCCCTTCGTGGCCTCCACCACCCCGAGCTGCGTTTTGTGGACGACCTGAAGCGAGTGTGGGACCTGCTGGCCAATAAAGAAACAGCGCTTGCCCGAGAAACTTACCGGAAGCTGCGGAGCGACTGCCTCGTCATCGACGGCCGCAAGACCGGAGACAAGGTAAGAGTTTTTCGATTTTTTTTTCGGAACACTTTGTGGTGCATCCCTCTCTGGTTATGCGGTTGATCTTTCACGTTATTCGGCGATTGCCACAAATCTCTCTAGCAGTCACGAAGAAGACACGAGGAATGGTGTGCCTTGATTGACCGTTGTTTTTGTTGTCACGGTAGCCCCTTTAATGCCGCAATGCACGCGCACCTACGTTTAACTCTAATTCCAAGTGTTTTGGCCCAACGATGAGAGCGCAGCCTTAACAGGATTGCATATATAGGTCATGGTAGGGGCAGTATCGCGTTGTTAACAAAAAAATGACTATTACGGGGCACCATAGTAAATAGGACCAAATATTGTTAGCAAAAATAGGGAATATATAGATTTTGTGAGTACCGTAGGTCCTATTTACTATGGTCCCCCGTGGTAACGGCGCTTCTCAACCCAAGACCTATATACCTGATATATATATATATATATTTTTTTTTTCATCATCACTTTTACTTTCCAGCCCACTCGTAGGAGGTTTTACCCTCGACGATCTTCTGGACAAGCCGTGGTCACAGGTGTCGTCCCTTCTCCCCCCCGGTACGTGCCTTTCGTTTTTATCGCGCATAGGGTTCAGCACTCCCACTGCTCGTCGATTTTCATCGAATGTACAGCTAACTCACGCTCTCGCGCTTTCCGCTAATCAATTTTATGCAAGAAAAAGTCCCTATGAGCATGCACTCGGTGAGACTCGAACTCACGAAATTGATCTTGATAGGCTCGCGGACCACCTACCAAGCCACCGGGGACGCCATCGTCTTGTTCTAAATAGCCAGGAATTTTAAGTGCAAAGGGGAATAAAAATTCGTCCATACTACTCTGGGCGTAAGTATAAAGACCGTTTTATCTTCATACTGACGCCTGAAACGTCCTTTGTTGTTTTTGTTTTTTTAGGAGGTGTGATTATGATATTTGTGAGTGATCAACGTTGAAGCTCACGTTAAACACTGTTGGGCGGCGAACGCAATGGTGACAACAGCAGCAGTCGTCGCTATAAACCGCAAAGAGCGTCTTGAGTTGGCGCAGGGAGTTCTGAACGTTTTTTTTTTTTTTTTTTTTCCGTGCTCGTCTTCTCGATATTGATGCTATAAGGGCGCTATAAAAGTTAAGCACTATAGTTTCGGAAGGCCCTCGACCAGAAGTTTCCGAAAACGCCCTGGTTGGGTATTGGCAACCTCAACGCTTACCGTTCTGGAAGAATCGAAGGCTGAAAAACGATCGCACCCCTGTGTGAACTCACAACGCTCCTTAAGGTATCAGGCCATGGGATCATTATTATTTCGTTGGATTGCCCAAGGGTGCTCGATCAAAAGAAAAAAAACAACCCACACTCCTTCCCCGTGTCGAAATAAAAAACGAACAAGTGCGTTGGGATTTCTGGACGAAATGATCAAAAGCGAGTTTTTTCACGTGTTGGTATTTCGCTTGGATTGAGTAACCCCCCCTGTCTACCCTTCATGCGACTCGCCGGACACCTCACGGCGCTTCGCGCGTGGTGCAACCAATATATGTCTGGTCGGTGAAAACCCGGCGTGCTCCCTCCTGGAATTGTAAGGATGCGAGGGTCTATGGTCATACGACTACGGCCATGCTTGACATGAATACACCCTCCCCCCCCTGTCTGGGTCTCGAAAAAGGGTATTGATATTACGAGGGACCATAGTGAATAGGACCAAATGTTGCTAGTAAAAATTGGGAAATATACAGGTTGTTTGTACTTGTAGGTCCTACTAACTATGGTCCCCCGTAATAAGTGGGGTTTCGGAAATTCGTTTTTGGTGGACCCCTGGGTTGGTATTTCGTATGTTTTCTCAAGGTCAGTTTATGGGTGGGGCAAATGTCTTTCTGAGTGAAGGGTATCAGAAAGTTAAGCTGCTACATACCTATTTACCGCAGCACGTGTTTCCTTGCTAGTTGATTTGGCTCGTAGCAATTGTGCCCGCAATTATTGATAGTATTTCCGCAAGAAATGTTTGTTTTTATATATAGAGAGCATAAAGTACCGTAATTGGGCCTTTGGCGTTCAAGTAGCATACTTAGACTTTTTACTCACTGTGGAACTTTTTAGGAGCATAGCAGCCGCAGCTGGGCCAAGAATAAGAAACGTGTATAGCGTATTGACAAAAAAAAAAAAAAAAATGGAGGGAGAGAGCAGAACTGATGTAAGACTACGTACCCACAATCTAGCTCGGTGTCACGAAAAGCACAGGGGAACCTACATGTGGGTAGGAAAACACACGAAAGGTGATACACAGGATGGTGGGTAATGGGTCCATTGGCAGGCACAATACGATGAACAGTCTGTAGCCCACCTCTCAGGCGTCGCGTAAGCAATCGCTGGTCTATGAACGGACGAAAGATAAGGATGCGAACCCACCCCCCCGCTCCCCGGCGACCCGGCATTGTCGGGATGCAAGGGTCTATGGTACTACGACTATGACCATGCATGACGTGAATACACCCCTCCCTCGGCCCGCCCGCCGCCGTCGCTCCTTCCGCAAAACCTTCTCAAAGATGGGACTATACAACCGGAACTTTGCAAAGCAACGAGTGGCGGGGCTGGACAGGGAGCTTGGCAAGGACGGAGAACGGCTCGACCCGGTCAAAGTAAAGAAGTGGCTGATGCAAGGCAAGAAGGACTCACCATGCTCTCGTCGTTTGCGGAAGCTGTCCCAAAAACATGACGGAGAAGTCATCGGGGACGAAAAAAAGGAACCAAAACAACAGACGTACAGGAAGGGGGTAATTTTTCCGAGCAGCGTCATCCAGTGGCAAAAAACGAAAAACAGAAGAAAAAAAAAACGTCACAGGATGGATTGACTATTTTCCGAGTAACGTCATTGATGGCAGAAAAGAAAAACGAAAAAATAACGTCAGTCAAGAATTCGTTTTTTTAAGCGAAGTAAAAAAACAGGAAAAAATACGTCTGGAACCTATTCGATGGCGTCACCCGGTAGCCACAAGGGTTTTCCCGCCAAGCATAACCTCCTTTTCTTAAAGGTTGCTAGAGCGGAACCTGTACTCTCGCCATCACTTCAGTTTTACCGTATAAGGCGTGCCGACCACCAGGTAAACAAGCGGGTTCCAGGTGCCTCACACCGCAATCGCATACCTCAGCGCCGTATCATCGTCGGAAGGGTATATAAAATCGTACACGACGTTCCAACAGTAACCTGAAACAGAAAAGAGGGGACGCCCGCAGGGTGGATCCCATTTCGAGAAAGCCTCATTGTATTGGGAGACAGTGATTAAGTATCACTCCGTGAGCGATATCGCAGCTCTACGACAGCACGACAAAGTAGAAAGAGGCTAGGAAAAAACAGACCATCCCGCCCGCCCATCGTTGGTAGCGCGGTATACCGTCGACAACATCACTTTTGTTAGTGTTTATTGTATCGGGGTACCGACTCTCTGCGACGAGGTGCCGCGTGAATTGGCAGACAATCAAGGCGGGAGTAGTAACCCTGGGTGAGAGTCTCTGGCTGATCGCAGCAGGAAGCCTAATTGATCCCGACTATAAACGAATTAACCTACGACGCAATGTTACAACAGGGACCTATTCGGTGGTGCCATCCTGTAGCCACAAGGGCTTTCCCGCCAAGCATAAACTCCTTTGCTTAAATGTTCAAGCGGAAACTGCGCTCGCGCCATCACTTCATTTTTACTATTACGGGGGACCATAGTAAATGGGACCAAACATTGTTCGTGAAATAGGGAAATGTATAGGTTTTTGTGTGTACATCGGGTCCTATTTACTATGGTTCCCCGTAATATAAAGAATAGAAAATGTATATCCAAAAAATTATTTATTGTTTGTAAATTTAGAGACACATTCCTTATCATTTCCAGCTTCAAATTTTGTCTTCCTCATATTCGGGATGCATACCCTGCATGAGGCGATATAACACCCGCAGTACGCGCGATCGAAGTATCACACACAGCTTACAAAGATAGATGAGTTTCGACGCAATCCTCGATCTCATAGCTGTTCTTTTTTAATTTTATAGTTGTTATTAGTAAATATATACTACATGGTCTGCTCAAGTTTTTAAACATTTGCGGTACATGTTGATAGGTTCGTCACCTGTTATCGTCTCTCTTTTTTGGCGTCGTCTGCGTACGCGTCTGTTTCTATTGCCTTTATGGCAAGGCGTTGATATTCCCGGGCCCCATCTACTCCAAGAGCAGCCTTAGTACCTCACGTTTTTTTTTGTGTGCTCCCTAGACATATTTCCCCGTTTTTGCCCAGTAGCGTCCCTCCGACAGCAGAAGTGACTGCGCTCTACCGCCCCGGTCGTAATTTTAAGGACCGCCTAGTATTAATATTAATATCTACACGAAATGTGTATACTCGGTCCAGAGTGATACTTGGTACGAAGTAAATACGTGTGGTATAGCGTGAAGCGATGTTATCGCATGGTGGACGGGTTATTTTTCTTTCCTTTTTTTTGTCCCAGGGGCAACGTTCAGTATCGTTGTGGCTTGTGATCCCAAGCCGCCTGCGCAGAGGGGTGCACCACATCATCATTGTCTGACCTTTGTTTCCGCAGGGCAAGCGCATGATTTGTTGTACAGCAGGCCACGTGAACATGGAGGGACGACAACGGCAGGACCGTAAAGCAAAATCGAGATTCTGACCAAATGTTATTCACGTTTGTGCTATCACCATCATGTCCCGACTTACAGGGATATTTGGGACTTCATGTGAATGTGTGAACGTTTCTGCTGTTTTGGGGCAGAATGTTATTCTGCAAAACATATACCCGCTCTTTGTTACAAGTAAGTTGTGCCCGAAACGTTAGGGGGTACACTTCTGAAGCGGTTATAATGTGCAGGGCCAAGCGCTCGCAAACATTCCACGCCTCGGACACAGATAATGGATTCCCACTTGATGATATATAGATATTTCGAGGCTGATATATATATTCCTAATCTTGTATGATCTACGACGTACAGTAGCTCATGTTGCCATGTGGGACCCGTATAATCTACATGATTTATTGGTGCCACATGTTTCCTGCGTCAGACGCACATTATGCAGGTTCCGCACCACGTATCACAGAGGCAGGTGAGGAGCTAGATGATCTACTGTAGATAGATCATGATCTGTCCGAGCTGTGCGATAGTTCCTCGCCGTCGTAGTTCCCTGAACCCTACCTACCCGTACCGTATCCCTTTTTACTAAGTGCGCTGCCGTGCAGAAACCTAAGTATGACTCTAATTCCAAGTGATTTGTCTCCACAACGGGAGTGCAGCCTTAAAAGGAGTTAACCCTTTTAGTACCGCAGTCCCGTGCTGGGGAAAAAGCGCTCAAATTCTCAGTAGCTTGTCCCCGAAACGGGACTGCGGTCGTAAAAGGAGTTGAGTTAACGCCACCAATCGCTCCCTGTTGGCGGCACACCCGAATGTTCAGCCCAAAAATGGGCAGCGGCGGCCAAGCAACAGACGGCCGGAAAAAAGCGCCGCTCTCGGACTTCTCCGCGTGGATGTCCGACTTCGACGCCAATGTTCACAAGCTGGAAGTCCCAGGGCAATACGACGGCATGTCTTCTGCGCCCCCCCCCCGGGTTTCCCATCACAGCCGCGTTGTCAGGTGAGAAATCCAGGAAGAGAGCGCGGTAGTTTATACAGTGGCCGATATGTTTTTTGCGGTTTCAGTTGCCCGGGGAGAATACTGATAGGTGAATTTAACCATGGTTGCCTCGTACGTCTCTCCCCCATCCAGTTGCTTCAGAAACGACGTAGCGGTCTCTTGAAAGGGGTTACCGTCTCACACACATATAGTTGACTACAGTATATAGGGCGGCTACCGCATAACCCCATGGGTGGTAAGATAGCACACCCCCTGGGATGGACTTCGGGGGTGATTTTATCCAAAACATGCCTGAGGGGAGGCGCACACAAAAAAAAAACGGTGCCTTCGGGGAAGGTGCTCGTCGAGATGTTGCCATAGCCGCATCGCTCGGCGTTTGTACTCTTCTCGTTGTCACAAAATCGGGAGTTGAAACATCGAAAAGTGTGCCATCTTGCGTGACATACGGTACCGTACTTTTCTTGTAGCAGATATACCCCGATTTAATATCTCTGTGTTTTGTTCTTGTCGCCTCCGCATATTTTTAGAGTTGAGAGAAAAAAAAACCCGCGGCGGTATTCTAGCTGTTGAAGTTCGACCCGAGTACCGGAGTTGAAGCCTCACAAAATACTTGTTTTGAAGGGTTCCGCCTGCTCTCGTTTGGCACTGACACCAGAAGTTGCACCTGCGTGTGTACCTACAGAAACATCACCCTGCTTCCCCCTATGACACGGATAGCAACAAGTGTTACAGTAGTTTGTATACGGACTTCGGTGGTGCTTGTACAGAGTGAACACCTTGTGCTGAAGTCTCGCTGATTTTTTCCGAACAAGTCAAGTGTTCTACGACAGGGATCGTGGCATTATTGGCGAAACTGTCACTGGGACAGACGGGGTTCCTCAACTGAGGAACTACCCAATAAGGCATGCCTTATTTTCGTTGTAACACCATTACAGTAGTGTTTGACAGTAAGGCATGCTTTGTATACCTAGCTAGGCCAATCGGGTTGCCATTTCGGTCTTGAGAGGCGTTTTGTTGGGACGCGTGCGTGCTACCAGGTATACGATAAGAGGTACGAGAACTTTTTGGCTGAAACGTTTTCTGAACGACGGGGCTCCTCAACCCCAAAATGGTCGGAATTCTCATTTTTGTGTTGGCATATTATTCGATTGCATGCTGATATGTAGTAGGTATGGAATTTGTTCATCGGGTAGCAGTTACAGCTTCGTTCTATTAACAAATCAGTTTCTAGGCGTCACTGGGACATAGAACTCCTTAAGGTCATATGAGGATACTCAGAAAAATAGTGTGCACTTTTACCATAGTATGCGTCTTGGGTTAGCTACAGAGACCAAGCACTTCAAACGAAGAGCCCCAGAAAAATTGTGTGTGTTTGGTGCGCCTCATCTACTGGAAGCACGCGTCGGGTTCTAGAGAGGAAAGTACATGGCAAACTTACAGTGGCGTGGGGAAAGATTAAGGACACTAGAAGCACCTCAAAATTGCCCCGGAAATGACAAGGTGAAGGGTACCAGCAGCAGCTGCTGGAACGTGAAAAGGGGGCGTTTTTGCGAGTAATAACACCAAGTATTGTAGGCAGAATGCAGGGTGCAGAATTGTGACGACTCGATGTTTTTTAGCTGTTCTGATTACGAGCACTCGTTTTTTGTTTTTAGTGCAGGGGTGCAGAGTTGTGATGACTCGAGTTTTTTAACTGTGGCTTGATTACTCGATTTTCGTGACGCGCCAATCGCGGTTCCTGTGGCTTCACAGCTTCGGGAGCGAGCTTCTGGTGATGAAGTCTTTGCGCCTGCCCAAGCGCCTGACGATGCACGGAGATGACGAAAAGGACCACATGTTCCTGGTGAGAGCGAAACAACAAACAGATGAAACATTTCACGCGATAGACCCAGCGGTTGCAGAACTTTGTGTTGCGTAGAGTGAGGGAGAAGCGTTGAAAGTAACCAGTCTGACAAACTAAAGAAACGGCGTTATTGCGTGCACAGTTATGTTGTGGGAAAGGGGCCGAGGGAGAATGTTTGAAACAGCCACTTTGCAGAAGTCATACTCATGGACGGTGTCTAGAATGATCAGCGAAATGGATTCAACAAGTCCGACCAAGTAGCGCCTACCCTGTATACTGTTTACGGCTCACTGCTGTTACCGTCCTACGGTAGTCATCTCTGCCTCGTCAACGACAGTGCCCATCGACGCAGGCAAGGGCGTCGTGCATTTATGGCCCCCACTTGGTTTTGGTAAGTCGACCGTTCAAGCAAATCTCCGGTGCGAAGGGGGGTGTATTGTCCGTCGTTTCGTTTCGGGCTCGTCTTTGCTACGTACCGCTTTGGGCGGAAATTGAAGGGCCGCTTGGTCTTGATGTGATGCCTAAACGCTCCTTATCTTTGTTGTCGGGGACAGTTGAAACGACTGCTCTCTGGAATATCGGTGACCATGATGATGAGCATGAGCTAAGTTTCCTGAATTCTAGCTCGTGCTGACAAAATCAGGCCTAAAAGCGCCCCGTTGGATAGACGAGTTGAACATAGTTCCCCTCGAAACGTCGAAAGAGCTGCCCCACACCAAGGTCGTTTTTCGTTGCTGCGGATAGAGCGATCGGTGGGGGGCACTGACATTGCTGCTCACTGCGTTGGTGGCAGCTGCGGCACCACTCCCAGGTCGGCGTTTAAAACCCACCAAGCAACAACGCAGGATGCGGTCAACATACACAATATCTTCTCGTTAGCCAAGATGATCGTCACACGTAGTAGCTTGTCGGGGATTCTACGGGCAATGGGGTGGTGTGTCGCTTCGTAGGCTGTTGTGTCGCTAGACTGCTGTGTTTAGAACACCAACTCGTTAACCCAAGCTAGCCAAGCTTTCCGTGATGACATCTTATCGAGAAAAGTCTACGGTCGATGGTCTGATGTGTCGCCGGGCTGCTACTATGTTTGATGGGCTGATGTGTTGCTACAGTAGACTTTTGTGTTTTGATGGGGAGATCACCGTTACTGCAGATCCTGTTTTTTCAGCCGTGCAGAGCCACCCGACCACGTGACCACCCCAATCCTTTGCACGCTTTTGCTCGTTTTTGGTTTAGCAATTTGCTAACACCGTGGGATTGTTTTTTACGCTGCGCCCAAGAACATTTTCAAGTGCTAGTTGGAATGAGGTACAGAGCCATTTGACCGAGTGCCAGTAAGCGCAAAAATAGAATGGGGGGCAGCCCCCCTAGCGTACTACTGAAGTACCAGTCGACCGATGCGTTTCGTAACACCGTTGTGTTTGATGGGGCACGTGCATACGCTGTGCTCGGCGCTTAGGTCAAAGGAGGGGAGGACCTTCGAGTGGACCAGCGTGTGGAGCAGCTCTTCGAGGTGATGAACGCCATCATGGCCACGTCCGCTAGTTGCAGACGCGCCAGGCTCGCCAACAAGACCTACAAGGTGAGCAAAAACAGAAATATGTTTCAACCGTCTGATGAAATGTGAGCAGCAGATGAAGAAGAAATATTGTCAACCATCTGACTTAATCTGGCAGTGCACCATGCGACATCACTCGAGGAGATAGATCAAGTTAGGCGTGTGTGTGGTACAGGCGGATATTAACCAATACATGAATGAAATGGGGCGAAGACTTGCTATACCAGGTTATCTCAGAAGGTGTTTGAAAAACTAATGAACACGTTAGCTGTGAGATCGAACATTTCCTGCCAAACTCGTCTTTGCAAGCTGGGTGTGACACTTCGCTCGAAGCGTGCTATGGGGTGAGTGGAGGTTTTAGAGCCGTCTACAAAATGCTGAAACAAATAAAAAATATCAAGTGCGGTTCGAAAACAGAAAGGGTGTACTCTCGTGATTGGCGGTGTTGGGGACACCGGGGGTAGCCTCGCCCCGCTGTTGGTGCCAAGCGTACAAATGAGGAGTAGAGCTGGGTTTATTTGCTTCGCATTTTTTACGTATGTGCATGATTGAGTGCGACGGGCCTCATCATTGTTTCCGCAGTAAGTCCGATCGTGAGCTGTGTCGAAAGTCCGAAGTTGCGTGAGTTTCCGGTGTGGTTATGTTGTTGAGAGAATCGTCGTGGGTTTTGTTTTTTCATGCTGATGGGGTTTGTTTCTCCTGCCTCCCGAATCCCGAAAATAAGTGCCCTGACTATTTTTTAACCAACCCCCCTATGTTAATATTTTGTCCACATCGTCTACTAAAAACCAAGAATGAACTTTTATCGTGTGGCATAAATAATTAATTCAGACCTGTCGTAGCTCAAGTGCTGTAGTCAGCCGCTGAATGTTACCCACCCTTACCCCTCTTACAATGGAATACCGGTTGAATGTCGTCTCCTCAAAAATCACTTTGATGAAATCACGCTTACTCGAGTATCAATCTACCCCCCCCCTCGCCTCCCCCCCCAAATCTCGAAAATGAACATATCACCGGTAGTAACCTACCCCCTATTAATGTTAAACATGTTATCCCTGTAGTCTCGTAAAAACCAAAATGAGTTGTTCGCATTAACTCGAGTAATTTTTTATTCGATTTGTTTTCGCGCATATTGTGTGTCCACATCTATCCGTGCCCATTGCAGCCTAGGCACACATGTCACTGTGATGTATGCACAAACATTCATGTTTCGATGTGAAACTGCAGTGTCGACCAGCGGGGGCCGGATACGCGGGTCGAACTCGCGGGTTGGGAAAAAAGTATTTGTCCCCGAATTCCGAGAAGTATCACCTGGTAACTACTAACCAACCCCTAGGGCTGGGTACTAAAGTAGTATTTATATATATATATATATATATATATTATATTGTGTCCCCAAATTCCGAAACTTATTACGTGGTAACTATTAACCAACCCCTGGAGCTGGGTACTGTATATGTGTCGTGTCCCCGAATCCCGGAAATAATTTCTCGATAACTATTAACCAACCCCTAGGGCTGGGTACTGCATATGTATCGTGTCTCCGAATCCCGAAAATAATTACCCCGTAACGAGTAGCCGATCCCTAGGGCCGGGTATTGCTTATCTGTGACTGTAGGGTCGACGAGATTTTTGTTTTGTTTTGTGGCGCACAGGTGGTGCCGGTGACGACGGACATCGGTCTGATCGAGTGGGTGCAGAACACAAAGCCCCTCAAGGCCGTCATCGAGGAAGGACTCGGCATGCCGCTGTCGCAGCTTGAAGCCCCCCGGTTGTTTCTCAAGTAAGCAGGGAGGACGGGACGGCGCTAAACGTTTCCCCGCAGATATGGAGTCGGGTAGCTAATAGCTACGATTTTTCGAGTTTTCCCGCTTTTTATCGGTTCGCAAATGTTTCCTCGAAAAAATGTCAGGTATCTGGTTCGGTATCCTAATCTGGCAGCGATTGACGCTCCCAATACGCCGAGGGTAGATATGAGAGGAACAGTGGCCGCCTCGCTTTATTTATATATTCTCAAGAGTCCCGTAGGCGCGCAATTATCGATGATACGTGTACGGTGTGCTACGGAATTTTGCGTAATCTGCACTGTACACCACGGTTGAGTTAACACCATGAGGGGTATTTTGCCATTCTGCAAGCCGTCAATTACAGGTGAAGAGTCGCACATTTGCACAGCGGTCTTGACGTGATTCATGACCGTTTGTGACTTGAGCGTTTTTTAAATTTTATTTACCCCTCTTAGAGTCTGATTTCGCTGGGACTTCGGGTCACACTGTCGCAACCTAAACGTCTCCCGCATAATGCTGTCGACCCTTTTACAACCGCGCCTTTACGTGATTGGAGACAAACTACTTGGAATTAGTTCGGGCTTATTTCTGCGGTACTAAAAATGTTCAGGTCCACATTCTTTGTAATTATTTTGAGTGTATGGAGAAAACGTGATGAGCGCCCAAGTGTTGGCGGTGTGTCTATTAGGAGTAGGAACGGTGCTCCGTGTTGAAAGGGATGGGTGCCCAATGGTCAAATGACTACGAGCGAGGCAAGCAACAAATGGGTATGCCCCCCCCCCACCCCCCCGGACTCTGTAAAACATGCCGCTCACTACGTGAGCTAGACATCTAGGGTACCGTTTTTTTTTTTTTTTTTTTGTCGGTCGCCCACAGCTGGTCGTCTAGTTAGATCATTTGTGCGAAGTAAAGAACCTTTACTCTGCACAAGGGAATTTATCGTATCACATAGTGTTCAAGGTAAGGCACCCAAGAGGCAGTTACATTGTACTCCCATTGCTGTCTCTGGAAGTGGCCACACCGGAAATTAAACTAACTCATTGAAGCTGTCATCCATATGCAAGTCCGCCTCACAAGCGGTTCTTCGTAGGATGCAGCTCACCCTTCATGCGACTCGCCGGACGCCTCACGGCGCTTTGCGCTTGGTGCAAGCAATGTCTGCCTGGTCGGTGAAAACCCGACATGCTCCGTCCCGGCATTGTAGGGATGCGAGGGTCTATGGTCATACGACTACGGCCATGCATGAGATCGAGTACATCTCTCCTATCGAGTACACCCCCCCCCCCCCGGACTCCGCCTCCATCCAACACGGGTTCAGACCGTTGAAAGTGCCTGGATCCTAAATTTGTGTATGATATATGTTTCCCCCAAATCGTGCGGATTGTCACACGAAAGGTTTCTTGGAGGGGATACCTCTCAGGGAAGTTTCCACGGCATGTTCAAGAGCGCCCGTCGTGAGAAGGTGCGGCACATCACTGTCTGTTTTTTCTCCACAAACAATCTTGCGGATTGACTTGACTTGACGACAAGACCCGTGCCGCGGCTGTCGTAGCACCAGAGAGCTAACCAGTGTAGTCGCTTGCGAGTACTGCTGTGTAGCACAGCTTATTTCTACGTTTTTCTGGTGTCATCGTTGTTTGTAAGCAGGTTAGTACGCTTGCTGCTTCGTGGACAGAGAGTTTGGCGAAAAGCGTTGCGCCCGCCCGCCCGCCCCCCGCACACGCGCCCATGTATATCCATGTATGTATGCAGGCACGTACGTGCGCCCACATGATTTAGGCTGTTTCTATCTGCCGGCGTTTCTTCTTCGTCCAGGAGTCATCGTCGCTATTCTGAGAGTACCATCTCTTTTTTCAACCTTCCTTCCGTTGTTTCATATGTGCACGTTTGCCCCGGCCTAATTACATCTTTCGACGAGCGTTCTGACCAAACCATTTTTCAACCTGTGCTTCCCCTTTTGTTTTCGTCTCCACACTCGCCTCAATCTAAACGCAAATTCTATATACCAGTTGTTTTACGCAGTTTTTGAAAAATACCATCCTTGTGCTCCTTGTGTGTGTGTGTGTGTTTTTTTTTTTTTGCCCGTAGGTGGAAGAGTCGTTCGCGGCATGCTGCGCGTCGGTGCCGACAAACGCTCTCAGGCGCCACCTTCTCGCGATGGCCCCGTCCCCAGAGGCGTTCTTGACATGCCGGGGAGGTTTCGCCAGGTCCCTGGCCGCGCTCAACGCGTGCTCGTACGTCCTCGGGATCGGCGACCGGCACTTGGAGAACTTCCTGCTGGACACGACGACAGGGTGAGGTCGCGGTGTGGTTGGGGTTTACAACAAAAAAATCGGTCAAATAGATGACGATATATCTATCTGTAGATCAGATAGATCATCTAGGCCCTAACCTGCCGTTGTGCGGTGGTTGTGCAGAGGATCTGTATAGAACACAGGAGGCGTGTCCTACGAGATGATGCAGGCTGTACGACTCTCACCGCGGCACCTCGGCAACATGAACTACAGTAGATGTTACAGATAAGAGATGTATCTGCCCTGAAAGATCTAGCCATGATCTATCTGTAGACGATCGGTATATCCAAGGCACGTTGCTCACTGACGGAGGGAGCTCCTCGACGGAGAAGCTACCGAATCATTCCGTACCCCATGTACCTAGTATACTTGAAAACGTTTTCGTTGGATATTAGACCATGGGATGAGGCATTGCGGTTTAAGCTACATGTGTTTTCTCAAAGTGGATCGTTGGGTGAGGTCTAATAGACCTTTCCCTCGAGTGAGGAGCCTCGTGTTGTTTAGGTGCTCTACTTCTTCCGTAAGACGGGTTGTAAGCGAGAGCTTGTTTCCCTCGCGTGACGCTGTTTTTGTTGTTGTTGTCACGAATGGTGGTGGTGGTGCTTATGATGGTAGTGGTTATAGTGGCGATGGTGGCGATGGTAGTCGTGGTTGTGGTGGTGGTGGTGGTGGTGGTGGTGGTGGTGGGGGGGCCGCTTGGTATTGACATTCGTCCTGTTAGGGGTTCTAAACAAGCGTGTTGGGTAGTTCCGTCGCTACGAAAGAAGATGGTGATGGCGATTTTTTTGTGGTTTCGTGCGATTTTGAGACCCCCTGCATGGTTGGCGTATGTTCACACAGTCCAGGCTCCAGGTTGTCCTGCCTTGTTCGTGGTTGCGCGGAATGATATGATCGCACTGCTCAATCAAAGACGAATTCAGCAACCCGCGACATACCTTTGCAACCGAGCTATCGAATCAATCACTCGGTTGACGACCTCGACTTTTATTTTGACATCCGGCGTGATTTTATCCAACCAGGACTGTCGTGGGGATCGACTTTGGAGCGGCGTTCGGGTTCGGCTCGTCGGAGCTTCCCGTTCCAGAACTGATCCCCTTCCGCCTGACGAACCAGTTTCAGAACCTGCTGCAGCCTCTGGACAGCGTGGGACTGCTGAAGGGGTGAGGACCCCCATGCTTGCCTTATAGGGCTAGCGTCTAACTTTTCTGAGGCCCCTCACTCGAGGAGCTCTCTACCTCACCGAGCAATCAAGTTTTGATGAGAACCGCAAATATACTCAATCTTGTACAACAAGCAAGCCCTTTTGTTTTGTTTTTTTCTTCTCTCTCCTTTACGTATCTGTTTCGATTTGTTTTCGTTTTCTCTCATAGAATATGTATGTCGTGCCTGCCATATCCAGAACCTGGTATGGTGACATAACATTGCATTGTGTACTGTTGTGCTTATACCTACGTAACAATGTAGTATCTCTGTGGCGTATTTTTGTGACCACAGAACATGTATCTCTCTAGGATTGAAGAATCAGCACGGACACTGGTTGTGCTGGATGTCGACGGTTAGAAAGAACGGTTTAATGTGAAGAACACACACGTTGGCCATTTATTTGTCCAACAATTTTTGCTCTAGACGCGAGTGCACATCAGACATAAAAAAAAATGTGGGTCCACATGATACCTCCTGGGTTTCTGAGGAGATCGTAAATGTTTGGGGCTCGAAAGGGCAACCCCCCTATCGTATACTGCTTCTGAAGGTTTTGCAATCGTACCTTCTGGTCCTGTGTGACTGTCGGTCCCCATCCACCCATGGAATCCTGCACAAATGTTGCTCTCTTTACAGAGCTTTGGTCTCGTCGATACACGCGAGGAAAAGTCTTAGACCACGTATTTTCCTCAGTCCCAGAAACGCCTTTTTTTCACCGTCTTACGGCCTCACTGTCCCTTTCAAATAATGGGTACGAGCTGTTTCCCCTACCTCCGCGTTTGCGAATAGGCATATGGTGTCGACGCTGCAAGCCCTCCGAGGCGGGTGGGAGGTTCTGCTAGCAACGATGGACGTGTTTTTGAACGAGCCGGTCATGGAGTGGGTCAGCGAGGGGGGGGGGGGCAACGAAAGGCAGAAAAAAACTGCCAGAGGTGATAAATTACGGTGTAGTTGGACAATGGTTACGTAGAAAATGTTTCGCACCTCGGACACAGATCATCTACAGATCATTCCCGCTTGAGATGATGTAGATCTTTCAAGGCAGATTGATATGTTCCCCACCTTGTACAGTTTGACCTACAGTACTGCTGCAGCTGATGCTGCCGGTGGGGACCTGAATAGTCGGCATGATCTGCATAGCGCATGCTTCTTGGGTTGGCTCTATACTAAGCAGATCCAACACAATCTCTCACAACGGCCGGTGAGTTACTAGATGATCTTCTATAGACAGACCAGATAGATCATCATCTGTGTGTCCGAGCTGTGAAATGTTTGGCTCTGTTCATGTCTCGATCGTGGCCCTGCTCGATTGTCGTTCCTCATCCCTGTGTCGTTCTACATAAGAGCTTTGGAGTATGTTCGTACAGGGCCCTCCGCGACGCTGTGTGCATGTGCAGCTCTCGTTAACCTTACGGCGACGAGGAAGTGGCGGAACGCGCGAAAAGATAATGTCTGTGGACCTTGCGTTTCTCCAGAAACATATGTACGAAGTGCCAAGCGCCCTTGATGTGTACATGTGTATTGTGCAATAAGTACAAACGATGAAAGCGCCTACACAAAGCCAACCAACTGGAGAGTTTTCAGCCGATCGCCCGCAATTAAAAAACCACCAGATCTCCGCTCAGCCGCCGACATAAAGCCAACCAACTGAAGGCTTTTCAGCCGATCGCCCGCAATAAAAACACCACCGGATCCCCGCTCGGACGCGTGCCACGATAAGGGTATAGCGCTTTTTTTGCCTTGTGAGGCAATACGTCTGGCTGATGGAGACTTCTGAACCGACTCTCAAACTACCTGATATCGTTTGTTTGAAAAAAATAAAAATGAGATCATAGAGCTCGTAGGCCGTGGGATTTCTCATCGGTTGAACCCTTTTAGGAGTGTTAGGACTGCCGTTCCGTTTTGGGGGAAAACTACTTGGAATTTGAATGGTTTGTCCCCAAAATGGGACTGCGGTTCCAAAGGGGTTAAACTTACAGTTTTCTTTGGAGCCGTTTCTGAGGGATATGCATGTACAGCTTCTCGACGAAGGACCCTAAAAAACGTATGGCTGCGCCCCTATCGTACCAAGTCTGAATAGAAACATAAGGTACGTTTCGACGTTTTGTTACCATCTAAACGGCCCTTATGCTCACGATTAGGCTGGCATGGGGATATATTGTGTAGTGTACCATACAAAGACATGCCCACTCGTCGGTAATTTTTGGAATGTCAGCAATAATTCTGCGTTTTGCCGAAGTGCAAATGCCGAACAGCTTACAAATTTATGCTGGTGTGTATATAGCATCGTGCCTAAAAACGTTCGCCGTATAACACACGGGTGATAAGATTAGCACACCCCCTCGGACGAGTTTCCAAGCTGATTTTTTTCTCGACAACGGGGAGGGTGTAACTAACTGCAAAGCGATGCATCCATGAAAAAACGTCACGACGAGATATTTCCACAGCAAACATTTCCGTTGCGTGTGTGTGTCCCTCCCCCCCCCCCCCCCCGCGCTGTTCTGAAAAAAGGCGGCTTGAAAAATAGTCCCAGGGGTGTTGTGTTATCTTAACACCCGTGTGATACGATTGATGTGACCCTTCAGCACGGCCGACTTGTTTTTTTTTCTAATCCTCCGGCGGATTGGTCAAAGCGAAGCGGCTGACCCTTTCGGGACTGCAGTCCCGTTTTGGTGACAACCTACTTGGAATTTCTCAAATGGTTTGAGCCAGAAAGGGGACTGCAGTCCAGAAAGGGATATAACCTTTGGCTTTTATGCCCCGACCCCTACAGGACACAAGGCGGGAGAGGGAGAGGGGAACCTGCTTGGGTCTTGTGCCAGGCCAATACACCGACATTGTAGTAGCGGGCACCGGCTTTCTTCTGCACACTGCCACGCTGGTTTTATCCCATACCAATATGTCCCATTTTACAAGAAACGGTTATAAACCAATTTCCAAACCAAAATGTGCTTATATTTCGGGACAGTGGTATATGCCCAGCGATTTCACCGGCATTTATGAGGAGATCCCTACTGTTATGACCCTTGAACGCGGCTAACCTTTCCTTTATGCCCCAACCCCAAAAAGGACACACGGCGGGAGAGGGGGAGGAGGACCTGCTCGGATCGGGCGCGAACAGCTCGCAGGCGCACCCGCCGTCGGATGCAGGCCGCAAGATTAGGAACGCCAGGAGGAAGCTCCAAGGGGAAAACCCGGCGGCAGTGGTGATCAACGATTTGGAACAGGTACGTAAAATCGTTTAGTTTAGTTTTTTTTTTTTTTCTTTTTATCTTTTGTCAACCCCTTTTTTTTGTCAACCCTTTTATTTTCTGCAAAAACCATCCCCTTCTGGTTTCAAGCGATTTGTCCCCTAAATCGTGGGCGCCAGGTCTACAAGAGTTGTAAATAACCCCTTTGGTAGTGCGCACACATTTTTGAAGGAAACTCTAAACCGTCTTGGGAGTTCAGAGGGGCAAAATCACGATAAAAGGTGACGATTACGGCGACGGTCACTGCACGATTGGGAGATGGTAGAAATTGATGTCCGAGTTGCAGTAAAGGAGAAGTGCGGCACGGGCACATCAGGATGCTGCCCGTATCGGGCCCTCACGCTGCTCCTAGACGGTGGGGAACACCATCATTTGGTTTGGTCGTCTTCTATCTTCAACACCCAAAGGTGTTAATAAAATAGTTGGAGTTTTTATTGTTGTCAGGATCAGCCTTGTGGTGCGTGAAAAAGTTAAGAGAGGTCTGTTGGGATTGGCAGGCGTTACTGCATGCTGCGATGTCTGCATGAATTGCGTGGCCACGGCTACATAGGGGCAGTGCGAGCAAAAGCGTGGTGTCCTGCTCTTCGTGCGAGGTTGGGTAGAACCATGCCGACATCTATCAATGTCGGGGGCAGGATTTGCTCTACTAAACACCGCGTCCGTGGATTCACGTTACATTTTAGGATTTATACCCGTTTTTTTTGTATGATGCCGCGGACGGCACTGGCAGGTTTATGCACGATAGTTCCTGCCTTTCTTATTAATAGTCGCCTGGATGATGGGAGGGCTAAATAAAATTAGCTGTTGTCTACTTCCCCCTCCTCCCCCCATGCCCATATGCAACAACGACCGCCTCACAAGCGGTTCTTAGTAGGATGCAGCTCACCCTTCATGCGACTCACCAGACTCCTCACGGCGCTTCGCGCTTGGTGCAGGCAGTGTCTGCCTGGTCGGTGAAAACCCGACATGCCCCGTCCCGACATTGTAGGGACGCTAGGGTGTATGGCCATACGACCACGTCCATGCATGATATCGAGTACCCCCCCCCCCCCGCGCGCGTTGTCGAGGCGAAGGGCGACATTCCCGGCGATACAAGTCTAATCATGATCGTTGCTTCTGTAGTGAAAACCACTCGATCAGGGCACAATAAAATCACGGCCATGTGTTACGTGCGTATGGCATAAACAACGGCTGTTTGCTTTGTCCTGTGAAACGAACATGCCCGGGCACAAGAAATCACAGCCGCATGCTGCAGCAGATGTTTTGCTTTGTTATGTGGGACGCCGCCGCCTCTTGATCCTCTGCGATCGGTTGGCCATTTTGTTGTACCATCTGCTCGTGTCGCCGCAGAACAAGGCAGTGAAAAGGAACGGTAGCTTGGAAAAACTGAAGGCCATTTCCTGGGGGCGTAGCGGCAACAGGATTCGGTCCAGACCGGAAAACGTTGAGGGTTGGCTGTCGGTGGAGGACCAGGTGCGAGTTGGGACGCGGCAAGCTGCACTGAAGTTGTTGTTGAGGGTTTATTGTTCGTGTGGGTTTGGTCGGTGGGTGTGGATTGATTGATGCGTTGAGCGCTTAAATAATGACGGTAAAACTGATATGTTCATGTACTTATTCAGTGTACCGTACAACAGTCTGGCTTTTTATAGATATTTGTTATTGGATAGTTGGTTAATTTGTAATGAAGATAGTGATGAAACACGTGTTTGTTTGTAGTGCTGTTTTGTTGTACACGCAGGGTTGAGATTTTTCGCGAAACGAAAACGCAGGAATGCGTGGGAGAGAGAAGACAACGAAAATTAACAAACCGTGTCATGTATTACACATCACTCTGTACAAATTACCTACCAGGGACCTGCCGAGTACTAACAATCTGTACAATCATGCGCAGAAAAAATGGCGGAGGAAATGAGAGGGGGGGGGTAGGGGGGTACTCATTGTCTTGCATGACCTTAGTCGTATGACGATAGACCCCCGCATCCCTACAATGCCGGGACGGAGCACGTAAGTTTTTACCGACCGGAGGATTTTTTGTAAGGCATTTTTCGACTGAGTTGAAACTCCTCGTAGGGTTATTGTATACCAGAAAGAGTTTGAATAGTTTTTTTACTATTTTTTGTAGTAGACTATGTACAGATCCTGAATCATCGAGTTCGCAACCCTCCGTACTTTTGTGGCCCATTTTTCTGCCGATTCGTCACCCGTTCAGGTGGAGTGCTTGATAGATCTCGCCACGGACCCGGACGTGCTCGGCAGGCAATGGATTGGCCTATCCACCTGGGTGTGATGCTGCTTGTTGTGGATTGGCAAAGCCTGGAAGGGTGTGATGCTGCTGTGCGCGAGCAAACGGCAGGCAATGGATGGGCCTGCGTAGCCACCTGGGTGTGATGCTGCTTGGCGCAAGCACTGTATTGGATCGGTCTAGCCTTCTGGGTGTGATGCTTCTTGGCGCGAGCAACCGGCAGGCAATGGATTGGCCTACTGTAGCTATCTGGGTGTGATGGATGACCAGTTAAGCTCACAAAGGTTTCGGTACTTTTAGAGTGCGGGTGTGATGTTGCTTGGTCCAAGCAAGGCTGTACAGGTGGCCAGTCGAGCGCGCAAACGTTTCCGTACGAAGTGGATGTGGTGTGGGGGGGCATCGCACGAGACAAGGGTTGCATTGCACCCATGCGTTGAAAAGTTGCCGCGCGTGGTAGAGCGATGCCAAATTTCGCAGGTTTGGTATTACCAGGGCTCTTGTCGGGTCAGGAAGTGTTTGAAATATCACGGGTCGGGTTGGGTCGGGTCGGGCCGGGTTAGGTGATTCTCAGACTCTCCCGGGTCGGGCCGGGTTACCCTTACCCGACCCGATCCGACCCGCAAATTTGACCCGACCTGTGAACAGCCCTGGGTATTACGCTGCCGGTGAAATGCCCATATATTTTCTCATTGTAGCGCAGCGGTCCTTCGCCGGAAGGCGCCACTCGGTGCACAACTATTTTTTTTTTCGCAGAAGACCGGAGAACATTGTTTCAGCGTGCAAGTCTTCGCCGGATATACGTGCGTGTTTGACGGAAAGCGGGGTGCGCCTGCGTGCAGGCAGTATGGCCATGACATGGTGTGGTATGATATGGTGTAATAGGGCGAAGTAGGGTAGGATGTCGTATGGTTTGGCATGGCATGATATGATATGGTAGGCATTGGGCACGCGATACCACCTCGGCAAAAAGTATCGGAAGGAGTCAAGAGTCGGCAGACACCACCACTACTACCACTAATATAATAACGTTCGATAAGGAATGCGAAACATAAGGCGTGGGAACATGGAGTGTATGGATTAAAAAAAAGAGGCCGGAGGAGTCCACGCGGGTAGGGAAAGCGTATGATAGATAATGTTTCGAAGTGCACCCTTTCGCCTACCGGTATTGCGGTGTATCATATCATACTAATCAGAACCCACGATGGACCAATCCTTTTTACACGCCACATTTGGTTCTGATTAGTACCAGGTAATATACTAGTATGCTCCCCCGAAATAGTGGTTGCGGTGGACTGGCATTTGACCGGCGGCTTACGGCTCCCGCCGTGCCATCAGGAGGAGGGGCGCTTTTTTTATGTAGTTTGCCTGCGGATGTACTAGGATCGTTTGGGTAGAATATTTTTGTGCAAGCGATATTGATATTTCGGGACAAAGTGATAGGTAGAAGTAGTAGTGTGCACGTGCACGCGCCTTAACTTTCTTTGTAGTGAGTCGAGCTCTAGCTTTTGATCACAGGATGTTCGCCCACCTGCGCAGTCAACGTCCGACAAATGTTGCTCATAATGAACATGTACGGTGAGTCTCAACCCCTGTGAGAGTCACAACTGCAAACCTTTTACACAGCCTTTTTTGGGTTATCGGCAAGGGATCGGACGCAGGCAGTTTTTTTGGGTCTCAACGGGATACCCGATGATTTTAGGTTGTTGTGGTGTCTGTTTCTTGATCATGCTTGGCGATCGAGTGTGTAAGTGTTGCTGTCGTCCAATAGTTCACAGATCGGACAGATAGATCATGATCTATCTGATCTATCTACAGCAGATCATCTACGTCGCTCGCCTGCCGTTGTGAGATGTTGTGCAGGATCTGCCTTACAGGGAAGATACAACTCAGGAAACACGTGCTACTACTGTAAATCGTTCAGATTATACTCCTTTCACCCGGTTTCATGAGCTAGATGATACAGATCAGTGATGTATCTGCCCGGAAAGATCTAGATCATGAAGCAGGAATCGATGCTCTGTCCCGAGTTGTACAGTAGTTACAACGATCAGTGTATCGCCGTTGCCGTTTTGCGAGCGTGGCTCTTAGTGATGGATCTTCAGTGTATCACCCGTACGTCTAAACCTGTACACCAATCAGTATGATGAGTGGATTCACAGATCGCCCCCCCCCCCCCTGCACATTTGGGGGCATAAACAAATCCTTGTGGGGACAACGAAAAACAATATGGCAAACCTCGCAAGGTGTCGGTAACCTCTCAATTAGTATGCCTAATGCCTAATAGCGCGCTGCTTTGTTTCATGCCTCCACAAAAAAGGATCTTTTCACGCCCACATTGTGCAAGGGGGGTGGAGGGGGTCCCGGCTACCTGTCATTAGACTCGTTCGCGAGGAGTGTCAAGTGCCTGTCTGGGGGCCGGGCTCGCTCCTTCACCGTTTCGGCCCTCCTTGATAGCGTAACACCGATAGGAAGATTTGCCCGTCGGATATGTTTGATATGTAGATCATCTACAGTAGTAGATCAAAAACGTCCCATTAGGATGACATTTTCTGTCAAGGTATACCGTTTTATGGCGAAACATCCATGTCCGTCCGTCTCACTTGCGACAAAGCCAAAAAACGGTACATCCTCGTATTTTTGCCAGTTTTCGGTACGAAAAAGTAAAACGAGGTGATCAGGGCACACCAAACTCAAGTTATATGACGTTTTCTGTAAGGTATACCGTTTTCTTCCAAAAAAATAACGTCCCGGTACAGCTTATATTTTCGAACTAAAACCGCGTTCGTTAATAGAAGTGCCTTCTTGTACTCATGTTCATACCAGGTACGAGCCAAGAGTCAAGCGTTGCTTTACATTTTATTTCGTTTCGTGCGCGTGCGTGTACTCGGATCACTGTACCGCGGGCGAGCCCGGCGCCGCCGCGGGTGTCAGCGGGTGATAGCGGGTAGAGGGGGTGGTGCAAGGAGCGCGGTCGCCGTTTGCATGGCTAGGCGTCGCGTGTGCCTCGAGACACGTAGGAAGCACGAATGGGCTCTGTCTGGCCTCCTTGTGAGGCTCCTCTTGTACCATGTACGAGAGATAAGGGTCGTTTTGATATGCGAAATAATATTCAAGCGGTGCTTATTTTTGCGACCACACTGAACTTCGAAGAGACTTCAATGCAGTTTAGGGCACCAACTTTGTCGAAGTGGCGAAGAAGGGCCACGGTGAGCACCGGGCTTCACGCGAGGCGGGCGACGGGGTTCACTGTGGCAGAGAGGGAGGAAAACTTTATCCGGACCGAATCGGTGGTGAGGTGGTCGCGAGACGGGCGGGCGACGTACAAGGCTAAGAGGGAAGCTCTGCTGTTCGTTTGTTTGCTTTCTGACCGGTGGAACGTGTTCCGATCAGGCAGAAAATTATTACATGAGAGGAGACAGGGATTTTTTCCCTCTCCGTGCTTTTTCGCATCGTACATGTTCATACGAATAGCCCGTAAACATCGTGAACTCTCCGAATGTTCTACGTGCACAAGTACCTGTATTACAGTATGTGTTTCAAAATTTATAAAAAGTATGTGTGTAAGTTTTATACGTGCAGTGCTGTCTTTTGTGACAAAAAGGAAGAGTTTCGTCGTCCATCGCCCATAAATATCCCCAGAGGGAGAGTGTATCTCCGAATGTTCTACGTGCACAAGTACCTGTATTACAGTATGTGTGTAAGTTTTATCCGTGCAGTGCTGTATTTTGTGTCGAGACGATATCCGACAATAATGTGCAGCATGAAGGAAGAGTTTCGTCGTCCATCCCTCACTCATAAAAATGATCCCCAAGACCAATGGCCATGTGGCTTGCGCGACGGCGTTCAACTAGACGACTCCAAGACGACTAATTTATTGCAGATCTCGTGCCTGGCGATTGGTACCCCTGTCGTACTCGCCGACGCGGTAGTCGTGGACATCGAGTTCGACCCGCGAGAACCATACCTTTGTAATAAGGTCACCGGATATCATGTCGTCGAACTACAGTATCCACCTACGCGAGTGCTCATCTACACCGACGCCGCCGCCGACAGAGCTGGGCTGAAGCTGGACGGGCTCCCTCGAGGGCGTCATCGGCTGCTGTCCGGTTAACAGGAAGACTTAGTTCTCCATCGTTGGGACAGGCAGACGGAAATTCACCATCAACAGAATGCAGGTGCCTCTGTCTCTTGTCTCTCGGTATTATTTCCTCGGTCTATCGAGCGCAAGGCGAAACCATCCCTAAACTTGTGCTCGACATTCGTAAGCCAGTAGACGGCTATTGGACAGCGCGGCTGTCTACGTCGCTCTGTCCCGAGCGACCGATGCCAGCAAGCTGTTCTTGCTGTCGCTGGTTACTCTCGAAGATCTGAGCCATCCACAGGACGACGAGGTAGCGGCTATAATCGACCATCTCGGACGCCTCCACGAGGCTACACTAGCCTTGTTCTTTTGGATGACCCCTTTACATTCCGACCGGCCATGACAAGTCCTCCGGCTAGTTTTACATCCCACACCAACGACGGACAGACACCGGCTCCATCCGCCCTTGATGTTCGTTTATAAAGGATAGACCACGGAGCTACTCAGTCAGACGTCGTAAACGAACACTTTACCTTTTCTGCCGCCCAAGGAGAACAACAATTGCTTCTTCGACGCCGCCATCGCCTCCGCTATAGCTGCTTGGGAAGGACACCCTCTCCCCAACCCAACTATGGCAACACCAGCTGGAGTCATCTTCTTCTCCATTCTAAGTCCGGGGTTCGAGTCCCGCCAGACGTCGTATTTCCGCTTTTTCTGCCCGTGGGTAGAAAAAGGGAAAATCAAGTGGAGTGAACCACTTTATTAAAAGAACGCACGACTAGAGAGCGGAACAATAAGAAGGAAAAACCAGGCGCTGATTAGGGGCTTGATCAACCCCGGAAGATGTTATCGGCGGGACGCCGTATCGAGCCCAAAGGTACTTCTTTTGTTCGTTTATAAAGGATAGACAACTGAGTTACTCAGTCAGCGCTGACTGAGTAGCTCAGTAGTCTCCTTTATAAACGAACACTTTACCTTTTCTGCCGCCCAATGAGAACAACAATTGCTTCTTCAACGCCGCCATCGCCTCCGCTATAGCTGCTTGGGAAGGACAAACCCCTCTCCCCAACCCAACCATGGCAACACCAGCTGGAGTCATCTTCTCCACTCTTGCGGCTGTGCGTGCCTGCATGTTCGACGGCAAGCCTCTCCAACGCACCCTCTTGGTAAGTTCTTGCTTGTTTTGATATCTACATTTCGTCGTAATAATACCCCCCAATACTTGCCGCGCCCGCAAGTACCCATATATATATACTACGTTGTGCTTTCATGTGTCTTCTAAACGTTTTATTGTGTCATTTCGTGCGGTATGCGTCGCATTCTTGTGCGGAATGCAAAATTCTTTGGCTCAAGCACGTGACAAGATCCTTGGTAGTAGCGGCCTTACCGGGCGCAGGATCTGTAATGGGAACGCCGGGCTCCATATACGAAGCGATCACCCTTTGACCTGATGATCAACTCCACCCCAACGGCGGATGGCCAGGTGACGTCGTGGAACGGCATGCTCGTATCATGTACACTCGGACGGCTCTCGGCTTCAACTGGCACTATACTACCGATTGCCATATCAAGGACCATGGCCATATCGAGATAACCGCATCCCAATATGCACGATGGCGAGATCCCGCATCAGTCTTGATTCCGCACGGACCACCCCAGTCACTCCAGGAGGCTGTCAATGCCTTGTTCCTGACCGGAGCCGCCTCCGACTTCTCATTTCCTGGACCCGCTCCGTGCCCCCCGTGCGACGAGAGCTGCGCCCGGCACGTCAGCGCATCCATATGGTCGATTCTTCCTTGGAGTGCGGACAACGCCCCAGGTCGCGTTTTCTTCGCGTCTGCACGTGTAGACATCTACGAGGACGCCAGAGAGCCGCCGGTACCGTCACTCATTTTGATGATAGGCGTTGAGTACTGCCTCGTAGCTGTCATCTACTCCATTCCGAACCATTTCGTGGCCCAGTTGCGTTCCAGAGGGCGGTGGTTGAAGTACGATTGTATACTCGGGGGGAGTACCACGTCTTGCGACGATTTCGACAATGGCTGGTATCATGGTTGCCAGCATATGTATGCCTACCTTCGAAAGTCTATGGCCTTGCCTATTCCCCTGGCACAAACGACAGCATACCGTAGTGCTAGCTGAGCGCGCAAGACAAGGACCGATCATGCCTCCGCCTTACCGAAGTCCTGGCCACTACGATGTGGGGAGCGCAGCTGTGCCCTGCCGACTCCAGTCCGACGTACCGCCGCCTTGAGCGTCTCATGTGTTCTTCACATGGGTGTTGAAACGTTTTGATTTTTTGTGTGATACTGCTTCTCGATTAGGACTGCCTGCCTTCTTCTTTCCCTCTTTTTGCTACTGTAGAACGCATTTGGCAGATATGTTGCACGGCGCGTCCAGCCCTTCGAGTTCTGCGCAGCTACATTTATATTATCTGTTTGGTCGACAGAGTGTTGTTTACGAGGTGCATGCACGTAATGATCATCGGCGAAAAGTCTACTTGTATGCCTTTTGTAATCTTGGACTCTACTGCGGCGTTTTATTTGGTATGGGTGCGTTCGCGACACGTCGAGGTCATCGCAATCTGCGCGATGCGACTGTGATATTACGTTTTGGTCTTTTTCTTCGAGATAGCGGCAACAGTAGCATCTTCAAACAAGTAATATTCTAAGTAGCAAGTATCTACGTCGCGGGAGACTTTCCATACCTCCGTCCAACCTTTTATTTTATGGTAACACCTAGGGAACAGCAGGGCAACCCTTGCCCTGCTCTACAATAGATCAAAAGCGTCCCGTTCTGATGTGTTGTGCGAGGTGTATCTGTGTAATGAGTACAGATCCAATTCAGGAAACATGTGCTAATAGCCCATGCAGATTTTACGGCTCCCACCCAGCAACATGAGCTGCTGCCGGTCATACTCCCCAGGTGTGCCATAGGGTATCTATGACGGATCTCCACACCTGACTCCAAACTACCGCATGTTTTTTACGAGGAGCCTCGTTGATTGCCAAACAATTAACGCGGGAGTAGTAACCGTGGGTGAGCGTCTCCGGCTGGTCGAAGGGGGAGGCCTCATTGATCCCCAACTATATACGAAAATACCTACGACGCTATGTTACAACACTAGTTATTTGCCGTTATTTACTAGGAGAGTGGAAGTAAGGACGATTTTTCGGTCCGTGTGTACGGTGGAAACCTCTCCTCATTACTGCATTCGGCAAACCTACCCTGCACGCGATCCACAATCCCCGCCCAGCACCACACGCGACCAATCAGCAATTACGGCAGAAACATCGCAGTAGGAACAGTGCAAGACCTACCACTTTGGCGGACATAATAAGTAGCGGATGGGCTGTCCTAAAACCAACCTCCAGCAAAGCATCATCAGGAGCAGCAGGCAGCTGTGTGCTGTATGGTGCTGTCGTACGAAACGAATTTTGACGGTTACACGAAAAACCCCCACCTGTTTCACACATGAAACACGTTTAATTCTTGAGTGGAAGCCCGTCTTTCTCGTGTTGAAGGAACTTCGTGCAGCAACATGTCATATGACGAGACAGACGACGGACTTGTTCAGCATGCAAGGCGCCCGTGCCGGTTCCCTGCAAAATCTGCTCGCTGATGTGCTCTCTATCACAAGCAATAAGACCGTAACGGTTGTTAGAGGGTTCCCAAAAAATGTTAAAACTGGATCTAAAGGTGAGTCTCCTGCGGACTTTCGCTTCAACAATGTCACCAGGCCCGAGGTTGGGCCAAAGAAACCACTCTACCCGAGCTCCCTCGCCGAACTCTTGGCGGCTTACCACGATATCGGCAAGAGATCGTCCCCTCTACCTCACCCGTTCTTCCGACCCCGGGCGCATCGCAATCGACAATCGATGGAGGGACCAAATTTTGTTAGTAAAAATAGGGAAATACAAGGCTTTCCTTCGGAGTGGGTATTCCGTCGTCTCGTGTACATATAACTGCAATTGATTGGCGACATAGCCCAAAGCCAACCAAACTATTAATAAACGTATTTGTGTAAGAAACGGTGAAGGATGTAATAATCGCGTTTATTTATGAATGCAATGTGAAACGTAAGATCGGGTGACGCAAGAGTAAGAATGACATTCGTCTAATAATAAGAATAACATCTTTCATCAGTGTGGGGAGAGAGTGGAGTAGTGCTTGGCATGTGGATGATATACAACATACAGGCTGTTGGTTTGGGACAGGAGAGAAAGCAGCAGTGCCGGCAACGACAACGGTTACGGAAATGTTGTATAGTTGCTGGGTGGCCGCGATTTCGATGTAGTCAGCATAGGAGTTTGGATGAGACATGATCTGTAAATAGTCTTCCAGGATGCTGTAGTAACGAGGCGGGAGGCCCAGAAAGTGGATCTGTTCGCAGTTGAACCCGTTGGATATGTGTAGGAAGAAATAATCGTGATTTTGGGAAATGTGGGAAACAATTTGTTTCCTTTCGTTCGTCCTGGATGACGACAATCTGCTTGGCGTACTGCTTCGGAATTCCGCGAAGCCGTGGAGCAGGCGCAATGGAAGGGAGTCTTTTTGCGCTTGATGATGATGTCTGCGTCTTTGATGGTGGAGTCCGTCAGGCGGCAGTTGTAGCACTTGCCACGGACCTGGTCGAAGTAAACATATAGGGTGCGCGGGGCGGGAGTGGCGTGCAGGGATGGCGGGGGAGGGGGAAGGGGTGGGGGGGGGGAGCAGAGTTCATTATTTGTACTACTCTACAGCGGCACAACAGCAGTATGTAATCGCTTGCTATACGACGGCAGCAGCAGCAGCAGAAGCAGAAGCAGCAAGTACGTAATTTCCTTGACGATACAGAAATATGTACACACACAAGTGTAGTACAGTACACACACAAATCACGTCCAGCATGATGTACGGCAAAAACGCAACAGCACCACAAAAAAAATCATTGACGATAGAGAAATATGTACACACGCACAAGTTTAAGTGTAATAATACTCACAAATCATGTCCAGCATGATGTACGGCAACAACGCAGCAGCGCCACAAAACGACCACGAAACACAATTATCCGAGTACATAAAAACATCCAGTGAATATTGCGGCAGCACTAAAAGCAGAGCAGCAGCAGCAGCAGAAGCAGCAACGGATCGCCACAGCGTTGGCAGCAGCGTTGGCAGCAGCAGCATAGCATCGATATGAAAAGAAGGGAGGAAAAAAGTATGTACCCCGAGGCCGTCCGAAAAGTATTTGTGGTACCTCACTATAGACCCACCTCCGCATGCTGTACGGCAACAACGCAGCAGCAGCATAGCAACAATACGAAATACGAGAAAAAGTAGTATGTACGCAAAATGCAGGAGCAAAACGACCAAAATATTTTTTTTTACGTATCAAAAAAACCATTTGGGTACAAAAATGGCCAATAAAAACAATAATCCGCGTTGGCAGCAGCGGCATAGCAACGATATGAAAATAAGGAAGAAAAAAAGTATGTACCCTGGTATGCCGCAATCGCAAAACCTACGGAATTTCATTGACGATACCGAAATATGTGCACACACAAGTGCAGCATGATGTACGGCAACAACGCAGCAGCACCACAGCAGCAGCATAGCAACGATATATACGAAAATAACCAAGCCAAAAACGAGAAAATGCAGTACGTACGCAAAATGCAGGAGCAAAACGACAAAAATATTTTTTCACGTATCAAAAGGAACCATTTGGGTACAAAAACGACCAAGAAAAACAGTAATCCGAGTACATACGAACATTCAGTGGATATTGCGGCAGCACATTAGCAGCAGCAGCAGCAGAAGCAGCTACAGCACTAGCAGCAGCAGAAGCTGCAACGAATCGCCACAGCGTTGGCAGCAGCAGCAGCAGCAGCAGCAGCAGCAGCAGCATAGCAACGATATGAAAATAAGGAAGAAAAAAAGCATGTACCCTCGTATGCCGCCATCGCAAAACCTACGGAATTGACGATCCGAAAATATGTACGCTTCCAGCATGATGCACGGCAACAACGCAGCAGCACTACATACAGCAGCAGCAAGTGCACAGGAGCAGCAGGTGCACAGCACGGCAACAACGCAGCAGCACTACAGCAGCAGCGAGTGCACAGGAGAAGCAGGTGCACAGCAGCAGCAGCACTCATGGCGTGGCGTTGACAGCAGCAGCAGCAGCAGCGGCAGCCGAAAACGAGCAAAATGAGCATGTGGGGTCACCCAAACATGTACACACAAAAGTCGTGTGCATGCACCGAAAATGCACCACAGTAGCAGTAGCACTCACGTCGTTCGGTGCAGCGGTGACGGCGACAGCTGAATCCTCCGTTCCTTCGTTCGCGTCCCGCAAACAGTTGTGCATGTGCGCGTTCGCGTGCACTGTGTGTAAGAGGAGCCGACGCAACGCACGACGGGGAAAGAACGAGCATGGATGAGTAAAAAAAAAAATAAACGCTTTGACTTAAGTTTGGTATGCAAAAAGGCAATTGAAACCCCCAAAAAAACGTACTGGCAACATACAGCATGCACAATAGACATAAGACACTCACCACTGTCAGCAGTCTCGAGGGAGTACGAGACAGTCCCTTCCTTGATCGGGCGAGCATAGAACTCGCAGTCGGTTGCCCTGTCAGGACGATCCCGCCACCACGCACGTGAGATCCTTGCAGGTGGCGAAGGCCACGTTTTTGCCACCAGGCGCGGAGTTCTTGACCAAGTGCTGGTCCGTGCACTGGTCGCAAACAACAGCCGGCACCAGGTCGGTCTTTGTCGTTGCCGCTCTCTTGCCAGAGGGCGAGGACCACGCGCCTCTCGACGAGGGGGAGGTGAGCTTAGGGGGCGTGGAGAAGGGAGAGGCAGGGGTTGCAGCACCAGCAGGTTCGCCACCGACAGCAGCAGCTTGACCGCCGACAGCTGCACCTATCTATGCCGTTCGTCAAAGGCGAGACGCCTCTTTTAGGCGCCGTGCGAAGAGCTGTCTATTGGTTGGCAGTTTGCGGAAGAAGAAAGAAGAAAGGTTGTTTGGCTGTTCGGCTGTTTCAAAGAAGGAAGAAAGGTTGTTTGGCTGGCTGTTCGGCTGTTTCAAAGAAGAAGGGCTGTTTGCGAAGAGCTGTCTATCAGTCGGTCTGTCTGCCAAGAGCTAGCAAGTGACAACGACCTCAAAAATCGTAATTATAGTTGTATCTATATAGGTTTTTGTGGGTACAGTAGGTGCTATTTACTATGGCCCTCCGTAATAGGATTCCCATTGATGCGACCTTTCAGAGGTACGTACGTACAAAATAAGGCCTCTGGTACTGAAACCAGGGAAATTGTCTTATCCACCCCCCCCGCATGAGAAAAAACTTTGAGCGCCCGCCACGAGCTTCAGAGTACACAGATCGCGCCGAGACCTAAATCAATGTGTCCGGCCGGATTTCCCGTGTCCGAGTACTTACGGTTTTGCCGAAAAGTGCTCGTGCGAAGAGAAAAGTTGGCAAAAGTACGAAAAATTGACAAACATACTTATACATATTCAGAAGCAAAAAAATGGCGCTGGTACATACTACAGCAGCACATGGGTGATGGACCAAAAAGATGCGACCCAATGGGAATTACTAGGATTCCCATTGATACGACCTTTCAGAGGTACGTACGTACAAAATAAGGCCTCTGGTACTGAAACCAGGGAAATCGTCTTACCCACTCCCGCCGGAAAAAAAAAACTTTGAGCGCCCGCCACGAGCTTCAGACAGAGTGCACAGATCGCGCCGAGACCTGGACCAATGTGTCCGGCCGGGTTTCCCGTGTCCGAGTACTTATTATTTTGCCGAAAAGTGCTCGTGCGAAGAGAAAAGTAGGCAAAAAAAGTACGAAAAAATGACGAACATATGTACACATATACATGTACAAGGCGCTTTGCTCCGCGGGCGGCCTACGCCGCCCGCTACGCTCGCTCAGGAAGGAAAAATACATTATTATTAAATTATTCGAAGCGGACAGAGGTCCATGATTGAATAATATTAAAATTGAAGTAACAAAAACAGCAGCAGCAAGAACAGCAGCAGCTCATCTCCGGAAGAATTATTCACACTTAGAACCATACCTTCCTAAAAAATCAGTAACACTCAAATCAATCTATAAATATTTGTGAAATGAAAAGGTTTCAACATGTTGCAACATCATATCAATATCCCTTGTTCGGGTTATATAGTATCAGTGCGCAGAATCATTATTTGAAAGTGTCCTGTTGACCCGGGCAGCATCCAGGGGAGCCGCTGGCCTATATCTTTGACAAGGAATCAAATATATATAGAATACGCGCGTTCGGTTTATCACAATATTTGTAAAATTCGGTAAAAATGGAATATAGACGAGGCGTATTACGCAGCTTGCAAAGTTGAGTATCAACTATTCAATCAGTCGAACTCACAGCTGACGTATTTCAAAAATTATAAAATATTTTTTCTCATGATTGATCGTAGTTAGTTGCAAACTGGCGACTTGATAATGCCACAAGAGTCCCGCCGCCATGCTTCAGGAGAAAATAGCTCGGACTCCACATACACTTCTCGTCCCCGGCGGTTTTCCGCTACGCTCGCTCACATGTCTTACGTAGGTACATACCCCAGGTAGGGTACTTATTTTCTTCTTTCGATATATATTATGCTATTCTGTGTCTGTACTCGTATGTACGAAAGATATGAAGCACACAGCACGCCACAGGCAGCAGCACCACAAAAAAACAATGAAAATGAAACCGAAAATTTCGGAAAGAAAAAAAATCCCTGTCCCCTTTGGTGTAATAATTTCCTGCCTGATTGGTACACCGGTCAAAAACAAAAAAAAAATTAAAAAATCAAACAGCAGAGCTTCTCTCTCAGCCTCGTACACCGCCCGCCCCTCTCGCGATCTCGCCACCGATTCAGTTCGCGTAAAGCTTTCCTCCCTCTCTTCCACAGTGAGCCCCGTCGCCCGCTTCGCGTGAAGCCCGGTGCTCACCGTGGACCTCGTTCGCCAGCTCGCAATGTTGGTGCTCAGACTGCCCCACACTCTCACTGTTATTTTTAGTTTCATCGCAAGAATAAGCACCACTTGAATTTTATTTTGCTAATCAAAACGATCCTTATATACTCGTACACAGAATAACTGGAACCACACCAGGAGGCCAGACAGAGCCCATTCATGCTTCCCACGTGTCTCGAGGCACACGCGACGCCTAGCCACGAAAACGACGACCGCGCTCCTTGCAACCCCCCCTCTACCCGCCAGCACCCCCGCTGACACCCGCGACGGTGCCGCGCTCGCTCGCGGAACCGTACTCGGAGTGCACGCACGCGCACGAAACGAAAGAAAAGGATTGAAAGTGCAAAGAGAAATAAAAATAATGGAGAAAACAAAGACCCGCTGGAAAGGTCCGGCAAGTAATAAAAGGAGGCGATTCCCAAGTGGGAGCTCTGAGAGGCCAGGGATGTACCAACCGAGCACACGCAGAGATCGAGATCTAAGTTTAAGGGTGTGTCTAAACAGAATCGAAATCGAAGATCGAAAATCGAATTGATAATAAACAAGGCGCTGATTGGTCCCTGGTCAAAACATGTTCCCCTTCGTTTTTTATGTTCCGAAAAAATGAACGATTTAAATTTTATATCGCGAAGGAAATAATGGAAAACGCGCACGGTTCACGCAGCTTGCAAAGTTGAGTATCGATGGATCAGCTGACGTGCTTTCTTAGGTTTTTTTAAAAAAACCCAATGCCAAAATCAAAAAGTTGACGGCTGGCAATCGAAAAGGAAATCGAAAGCACGAACAGCAACAATTCAGCTCGTCCTACTACTGCTCAGCGCAGCCACGTCAAAACATCACATCAGGACCGCCGTGCACAGCACCCAACCCACAGCGAGCACGGCAACACAGCCGCACAGACCCCCCGTAAACAGCCAGCAGGCGAACCTCAACACCAGCTAGCCCGACGTTCTCGGGCCTTTGTTTCCCGGCGTTCGAGCCAGAGAGAAACATAGTTTGAGGAAAATTCAGGATGATACCCTCGAGAATCGAGGTCGGAAGTTTGTTCTCAGTATAATTTCAAGTTTGATCTCGGGGCGTCAACGTTGGACGCGCCACCACCTCCATGAGAGGCCCAACGACCTCCCAAAATCGAATTGCCGTCGCGTTTGCCTGCTTGTGTGGTGGATCTGCATTGCCGAGCGCTAGATTGCCGGCATGTGTGCACAGATGCGAATGGCTTACTAGGTTGTGCTGTCCGTTGCTTTTCGCCTGGACTTCTATTTTCACTTCCTTTTCGATTCTGTTTAGACACCTCGGCAATTTTTTATCGAAATCGAAATGAAGTCGATTTTCGATTGAGCTTTTCGATTCTGTTTATTTTAGACACGGTGTGTCTAAACAGAATCGAAATCGAAAATCGAAAATCGAATTGATAATAAATAAGGCGCTGATTGGTCCCTGGTCAAAACAGGGTGTGTAGTTCTATGAATGAAGCAAGCAGGAAAACGACAAAGAACAAACAAACGCACACGCACGCAAAAAAATTATAAATTTTGAAATACGTCAGCTGTGAGTTCGACTGAATAGTTGATACTCAACTTTGCAAGCTGCGTAATACGTCTCGCCTATATTCCATTTTTACCGAATTTTACAAGTGTTGTCCTGTCGACCCGGGCAGCATCCAGGGGAGCCGCTGGCCTATATCTTTGACAAGGAATCACATATAGAATACGCGCGCTCGGTTTATCACAATACTTGTAAAATTAGGTAAAAATGGAATATAGACGAGGCGTATTACGCAGCTTGCAAAGTTGAGTATCAACTATTTAATCAGTCGAACTCACAGCTGACGTATTTCAAAAATTATTTTTAAAAAAAGTACTGTGATAAACCGAATGCGCGTACTCCATATCATGATACCTGGTATGTAATTCCTTGTCAAAGATATAGGCCAGCGGCTCCCCTGTATGCTGGGTCAAAATATACAATTGAAAATTAAAATTGTCCTGTTGACCCGGGCAGCATCCACGGGAGCCGCTGGCCTATATCTTTGACAAGGAATCACATATAGAATACGCGCGCTCGGCTCATCACAATACTTGTAAAATTAGGTAAAAATGGAATATAGACGAGGCGTATTACGCAGCTTGCAAAGCTGAGTATCAACTATTTAATCAGTCGAACTCACAGCTGACGTATTTCAAAATTAAAAAAAAAAAATGAAAATATATATTAAAAGAGGGGTGTTTTTGCCTTTTTCCCTTCTACATAACGCCTTCGACGTCATGTGAAAACAATACTATCAGATCTCTCCTCTCATCACAGCAGTCAGCACCGCACCAGTCTCAACCAACCGCAAGATAAACTGAAGATCCTCTGCGGCTAGCGGTACGGCTGGCTGCGCGCAGGAGGCAGTTTCCACGACATCAATAGCACGGCTGAGGCCTTGACATAACAGGTGAGCAGGTGTGGTTTGGAGGACTCGCGTTACGAGAGTTTTGGTACTCTGAAGCATGCGGACAACACGCAGCAGAGTGAGAAATATCCGATTTAGCCAGGAGACAGAATGTCAGGAGGCACACCGTGGTGTGCAGTGCAAGGCTCCTCTAGCACGGATCGCGCGGCGGTGCATGCTGCTCCTTTGTGCCAGGCTGTGCGCTCACTGTAGAGGCAGCAGAGCCATGGCCGCGCTTGGCTAGAGCGCGATTTCTCGATAAAGTATCCAAAGCGAGGTGGAGTTTGGTTGTTGGATCATCGAAGATCAATCCTCGAACAACTCCGCACCGAGCGATCGCCTCTCGGGGCGATGCGGTAAGTTAGCAGCTTACCCTTGGTATATGAGAACCAGAGTCGGATCCGATGAGATCATCCCTGCGCCCTCGATGTACCTGCCACAACGCGCACCCACGCTTTCAAGGTGATCTGTGCTCATCACGATGCTGGGTATCTATCGTAGAGATAAGCGCGTATGATATGATACCCAAAAAGTGTTTCCAGTGTGCTATCAATAAAAGCCCGTCCACGCCAAGATACCCGAATACATCAACAGATGGTTTTATAAAAGCAGTACATGGTTGTGATGAACCTCGCCGAAGCAGATGCAGCTATTATTATACTGCATGCTGTATGTGTGTGTGTTCTTCACATTAAACCGTTCTTCTACTCGTCGACATCCAGCAAGCCTAGTGTCCGTGCTGATTGTGTCGAGAGCAATCTTTTCTTTCGTACCCTTATGTATCATATCCAGAACGTTGAAAATGCTCCGCTGAGCGAGCACAGCTCTTCCTCACCTGGCGCGCGCTACTGCATCGCTCGGTCGGAGGTCAAGTAGTACCGCGTACTAGGATTCGCAGCGCAAATAATATTCGGTTGCGGAAAGGCGGTGGGGCGCCGCCGCATACATAAGAGTACGCACGTCCTAGTGTCAACGTCAGCAGTGGCAGCTGCATTGGGTGCGAAAAGGCGGTGGGACGCCGCCGCGCATACATACGAGTACGTCCTGCTGTAAACGTCAGCGGTGGCAGCTGCTGCAGGCGGCAGGCAAATCGTGTAAAGGAAGGTTGTTGCTCCTCGTGGACCGCACACTACCAGGTACCTGGTGCCTGCCTGGCATTAAATTGTGTTGGATATCGCATCGGAAGTCGCGATACATCGAAATACGAAATGTCGAACTTTCGATGTATCGTATCGGACGTTATTTTTTCATCCCTGTGATTTTTAGGCTGAGAATATCAATCATCGAAATCGCATCGATTACTTATTTTTGTGTATCGGTACTCGTACCAGGTACCATCGGATGTGTCGGACTCGATTCTCGTTCTATATCCAACACCGCGTAACCGCGCACACACCCAAAATCGAGCCCAGCCGAGCTGTTTCACGTCACATTGGGGGAAGCGCGACTTAACTTATCATGTCAACATCGCAGACAAGCATAACATGCCAGCAGCAACCGCCCCGTGTTTTGACCTCTCGCAGTGTCCCATGCTGGGGTGGTAGAGAGGGGGGGGGAAGGCGAAGTACGAGTGACTGGGGCTGGATACGCCGGTATGTCTGTTGTTGTAAACGACATGCAGCGGCATCATCAGCAGCATCAATCACCAGATCTGCCGAAATTATTGATACCTGGGGCCTTGCCCCATGGGCACAACGAAATACCAGGTAGTATAACCATTTTTCACTCACGACGTGATGCAGTCCAGTAGTACGATATATCTTGTTGTTGTTGGAGACTATCGGGCGATGCTCCGTGATCCAACTACTAATACTTTGATAAGCAAGTACACTGATGATGACTTACTTTATTTTTGTCCCCATTGTTCTATTCGCCCTCCTTTTCTCTCTCCCTCCTATTAATATTTATAGTCGTAGCTCAGATCCGGGGTCACATAGCAGCCCCCCCCCCCCCCCCCCCCCCCCCCCCCCCCCCCCCCCCCCCCCCCCCCCCGGTTCGTACCTTCATTTTCATCGCGAGAATATTTCAGCCATTTCTTCCCTCGTCGACTCGCGTCTAATTGATGATCTATGTACTATACTATATCGAGGGCCGCAATGTAAGGCAAGAAGGTACGCGTGGCATGTGCAGTGCCCAATATCCGAGCAGGGAGATAGATGCCTGATACATGGCCAAGAGTTCGCATCCTGTGATGAGCACTGCTGTGCGCAGGCAAGACCCCAGTGAGTTTGCGCGAGTATTCCCCCTGCTTACGAAGAACCGCAACAAAGAAACATACGAACATTAGATGACGGCGTGTGCCCTGCAGCTAGGCTGCTGTAGTGTGCCTGATGCCTTGTATCTCGTATATATGCTCGTGCGTGTATAGACCGCCAGTGGATACCTGGTACTTTGTTGCCGTTTCGAGTAGCGTGGCCCGTTAGTTGAATGTTGAATAGCCTCTCTTCCACGTTATTTCTTGTTCCAGTACATACATACTACTCTGGATTAAAATATATGCACACTTGGTCTTGATGTTGATATTTAAACGGTCCTTATATATTTCCGACCAGAGTGGTACAACGTTTTCGGCTTGGCCCAGCTTCGACGAAATGGTTGATGGTCCACATGAACTCTTCGATACACATACATATTAAGATTACGAGAAATTTCCCCAGGCAGGCGGTCGGGGTTGTTAGCGTTTGACGCCAACCATGCGGCGTGGCTACTGATGTTGGTCACGGGCTATGTACAACCCTCATGTTTATCTATAGTACTTGCGATGAGTGCGATGCGTAATATTTTTACCGAATTTGCTTGGATTGAATTCATTTGTCATTTTTTTTATTTGTCGACTTGATTGGTCGGTCGGTCGGTTGTTTGACTGGTTCGTTGGTTGGTTGGTTGGTTAGTTGGTGGTTGGTTGTTTGGTTGGTTGTTCGGTTGACTGGTCGGTCAGTCGGCCGGTCCGTCGGTCGGTCCGTCGGTTGGTTGGTCCGTCGATCGATCGGTCGGTCGAAAGAGAAGCGGAGGGACGTTTTTCAAGGTTTACTCCCCTCTCCCCCCCTCTTCTCGGACGAACCGAGGGATATGCGTGTTGTACATATATAGAAATAGTTTTCTTCTTTCGGAGTGCTTATGGGTGATCAACCGTTGAAGCTCGTGCTACGTACACATTGTTGAGGATGGCAAAAATAACAACAACAACAACAACAACAATAGTAGAACGCCGGATCATGCCCCTCACTCCGATTATGTGACTCAAAGAGTCTGTATGTTAAGTCGAGCTTGGTATGTTTCGCCGAGAGGCGCGTGCGTGGTGCCGCCCGCCGCCGCAGAGCTGCGCCGCCACTCTGTTCGGAAATTTATCGATCGGCTGTATACTCGTATTGATACCCGACCCGTCCTTATGTTACCGGCCATCTTGGAATAAATACCCTCAAACGGTGCGAACATTCCCGGAAGAGGACCCATTCGTGATGCCAGCCTAGAGGTGTCTACTTTTGTGTCTCTTAGGCTGACATACCTATAGTAGACTGGGTTAAGTTGAGGCACTCTTTCTCTCTGGAGCGCGGTCATCCACTGCGGTATATTTACGCACTTCATACTTCTGCGTGCTCCCCCCTCAAAAAAAGCAGCAATGCATTCGACGCTGTGTTCCATATATGCAAGAAGTCCGCCTCACAAGCGAGTCTTAGTAGGATGCAGCTCACCCTTCGTGCGACTCCCCGAGCACCTCACAGCGCTTCGCGCTTGGTGCAAGCAATCCCTGCCTGGTCGGTGGGAAACCGGCGTGCTTCGTCCAAGCATTGTCGAGATGCAAGGGCTTCTGGTCATACAACTACGGCCATGCATGACGTGAGTGCCCTCCCGCGCTACGACCTCACGAAAGAAGCTGTCTCCTTACGTCAAAACATTTTCGTTTGCCTTGACCCCCCCCCCCCCCCCCTTTTTCTCATCCGTCGCTCTGGCAGATAGATCCCTTTCTCTCATCTTCGGGAGAACTTCGTGCAACAACATCCAGCAACGCACGACGGACGTCCCTCCGAGCGAGTTGCACCCAACAGTTAGCAGCAAAGCGAGCGAAAAAACAGCAAAAACAAGACGTGTGTGTTGTTTTATTAGCTGTCTTACGGAGTAAGCTCTAGGGCAGCAGCTGTCTAGAGCGGCTCCCACAGGTTTTCCAACATGAAGCGGGCGCAACTGAAGAGCCCTCTGGGGAGCCCAGCTCTTCAGCAGATGGTGCGCGCGAAGCAGAAGAAAGGTCCCGGGGGGGAGGGCACTGCCTCCGGAAGCGGTGAGACAGACATACTTCGAAGTATGTTTCCATGCGTTTTTTTTTGTGTGCTGTGTGTGGTAAGCGAGAGCGATGAGATTTAGGCCATGTATCCCTTATGCGCACTTCTTTCGGCCCAATTGGGCGTTTTTTATGAGCATCAAGTACGCAACATAGTTGGTCATGAGTGGGCTTTTTGGTTTCGAGCATAGGCAGCACAATTGGGGGGTAAAATCGTGACCCAATCCAAGGAACCAATCTTCGGTACAACGATATGAATCCAGGATTTGCTGGATTTAGTCAGAGTGAGAACGCACGAAGCGATCAGTCCGTCGAAGCCTAGCCTACCCTGCGAGAACAGGGTGATAGGCACAGGAAAAATACAGACCTTCCCACCCACCCTACAGGTTTAGTAGTATTTTTCAACACGGTCATTTCAATCCCAGGGATGGGCGCCGCGCTGAGAGCGCACTCACCGCGGGCTTTATCCCGGGCGAGGCCCTCCTGCTCCGGAGCAGGAGGCCTCATTCAATCAAACACTTACTTTGAATGATCGCTGGCAGCGTGAAAGAATACTGTGAAAAGCATATACACGTATTTTTTTTAACTGGCAGAATATAAGTCTAGTGAGATTCCTGTGCGGTTCTTCGCGACGTGTTGTAATGAGAAGCGGTGGATTCTTGTGCACGTTTAGATTTTCGCGGTGTTACAAGGCGGCGATAGACATCATGCCCCCGCGGGCTTGATCGAAGATGCAATAGAGGTTGTCGCAGTCCGATTAGTCGCCCTATGCTTCTGCCACCATATACCCTGAGCTGCAACAAGCCCTGCCTAGTGTCGTTTTGGGTTTTCGAGTTACACGAGACAGTGTACCACAGCCCGCAGTTCTCAGTTTCCTCGAGTGCGGGTACTGACTGTGGTGCCTGTATTTTTTTGTGCTTGTTTTTCTTCCCTCGGGGAGGTTTTTAGCCTGTGTTTGTGGCCACTGGCCAGATCTCAGGGTACGTAAGCTGATGTGAGAAAATCATGATCATCATCGTCACTGTCACTATCATCATCGTCACCATCAACATCACCATCATTGGAAAAGCTCCGCTGAGCTGTGCCCAGGAAGTTTGTGCGCATCTGGCCCGTCGGAAGGCTACAAGAGAGCATGCCGTTCGACACTGAACAGACCGGTCGTTTTCATCTTTGCGATACCGATCGATTTGTCGTCCATCCAAACTGCGTTTACGACTTGACTCATATTCGATAGATGGCTGGATACACTTGGCCTTAAACCCTTACCCTAACCCTACCCCTATTCAACACGGACCACCTGGGAATTCTCTCGGAATTTTCTCGGAATCGAGTAGCATTGAGGATTACGTGTGCACTATGTCCAAGATGGGCCTATGTACATACCTTCTACGAAACAATCGAAAACACTAGGGTATACCAGTGTACGAAGTACTGCTTTTCGGTGCAGCGCGCATTTTGGTCGCCACTCTGCTGACTACATACGTTTTGGCCTCCGTAAGATTCATGCGTTAAAACCCCGCCATTTTTATCGCTGGTGCTTATCACAACGCTTTTGCTTACTTTCTTGACGAAAACACCTGCTGTCTGCCCGGTCGTCGGCTACACGCCCGCACACATCTATTGTTTTTCGTTTCTACCGCCTCGCGACCAAATGGGATGCTTTCGAGCAGGCAGCAAGATCGCAGCTCAGCGGAAGGCGGCAGCAAAGGCCTGGTGAGTCGTAAGGCTCTGGGGCTTCCATCGATGATGCTGTCGAGCGCGCGGGGGGGAGGGCGGGGGAGGAGGGGGAAAATACAATGTACTTTACTATGCAAAGCAACATCGCCTATTGTACGACGGCAATGCCATCTACGGTTGTGCAGCAGTGATGTAATATATTGTGCGACAGCAACGCCCCTGTTGTGATGATAACAGCAAGAAAATGGACTACCACGACCGAAGCAAGAGTCCCGGCGCGCGTCTTGCACTAGGGTGTGACCTTATCATGACTTTGACGTCTACAGCAGTATCATACCCAGGTATACATTTTTACGAGGGAACATAGTAATCACAACCAAATATGGTACGTAAACTTAGGGGCATGTGTAGTTCTTAGGTTCATCGTGACTGCTGATTATTATGCCCCCCCCCCGCAATAGTTGGATGGTGAAGTGAGCCAACTATTACGGGGGTACATACTTAACAGGACCTATGGTATACATAAAAACCTATATATTTACCTAATTTTACTAACAATATTTGGTCCTATTTGCTATGGTCCCCCGTAATAACTGACTCTGCGATTGTAAAACATAATGAATACACGTCGAGTCACAATCAAGCGCGTCACGTCAGGTTACCCAAACACGCAGAACCAGAACTCTGCAAATTACCGCATGCAGCTATTAACAACTGCAATGCCGCAATACCTCTCTAGCAAATTGAATAGCTACCTGGTAGTCGTGCAGTCAGCTGCAATACCTGGACAATTATATAACTAGTATTCGGCTTATAGGCAGCTGCAATACCTAGCCAACTAACAACTAGTCGGCGACTTTCAATCAGCGGCAATGCATAGCAAATGAACAACTAGACAGTGACTTACAGTCAGCTGCATTTCCTATCAGACTAACAACTAGTCGGCAACATACCGTCAGCTGCAGTACCTGGCTAGCCATGTATCTAGTCGATGATATATACCTGTAGTCAGCACCAATACCTAGCCAACTGACAGCTGGTCTCCGACTTAAAATCATCTGCTATACATGACCAACTAAATAGCCAGTCGGCGACTTACAGTCAGTTGCAATACCCAGTCAACTAGCAGAGGTAGACGGCGACTTACAGCCAGCTACAATACCTAGCCAACAAACAACTCGTCGGCGACTTGCGGTCAGCTGCAATACCTAGCCATGCCAATTACCGCACGCAATTCACGGAAATACCTATAGCCAACGAACAACTGGTCGGCGAACTATAGTCAACTCGCCGCCCTAGAAACCAACGCCTGCCGCCCTTCCGTTCCCTCGTGCCGTTTCTTTGTCGCCCTTGAATAGGGAGGCGAGCAGGAGACCTCCTCCCCCGCTGCCCCCTGTGGGCGTCGGAGTTGAAGTGAGTTTTCTGCGGGCGACGTAGCGTTCTCGGGAGGTTTACTGGTTGCTTCAACGTTGCCAACAGCAGCGCTGTTGGCTGCGACGTTCCATAGCTTCCGCCTGTTTTCGATGTCCCGATCGCGGGAACCGTTGTGGGTGCGGGTGTTCGCCTCTCTTGGTGGTACGTGCGTTGCTTGTTGCGAGCAGAAGACCACGTTTTCTTCGCCCTATGGAACATAGCTGGTATTCATACATTACCTGGTACAGTTAATTCTGGCAGTTTTTTTTTCGTGTGATTGGCGGGTGCGCGCCACCCTTGGACGTAAGACCTCTACTACTAGTGCGCGCGCGCAACCACTGATGTGATATTGCTGCTGCTGCTGCTGGAACGCCTCCCGCAAAACACCCCCTGCTTCGCCAAAAAAACGGGGGAGGGAGGAGGGGGCAGGGGGGAGCACAACCTGACCGTTAAAATACACGCTCACAAAACCGCTGGTCCGATAATATTGTGTTGACAGGTAACCCCGGCGGAAGCGACTATCCTGATGGCCAGGTGGGACAAGGACATGGACGAGATGCTGCGGGAGGGGGTGCTTCGCTACGGCGCAAACTGGGAGTGCGTCTCGACCCACATGACCCCTCACGTGACAAGCAAGGAGGAGGTGGAGAAAAGGTGCGCCGCCACCTCCCGCCTCCTGACCCGTCCTTCGATTGTTGCCGCCAATTCGTAAACCCTGTACGAGCATGTACCACTCGCCGCCAAACTGAGCCCACTCTAATTTCAAGTATTTCGTCCCGAAACTAGTGTGAGTCAGCTGGCTATAAGTCGCCGACTACATCACAGGTGGCCGAGACCCCCTCCCCCCTGCCCTGCACAATGTAGGCGTAAAAATATTAATAGTTATTGTGGAGACATTCAGCAGTGTAGCAAAGTTCCGCACAGAGTGTCGACAACCTCTTCAATTTAGGCACAAAAAATCATTGTGCAGACATTGAACAATGTGGTAAAAAAAACACAAGGTGTCGACAACGTCTCAGTTCGGTGCTGCGCCTATTAGAGGTGGCGTGCCACATTGCTAAAAATTCTCCACGATGACTTTTTTACGCCCACATTGTCCGGGGGGGGGGGGGGGGGGGGGACCTATGTAGTTATTGGTTGGCTCGCGATTTTACCACCGGTATACGTTGGTTGCGTTCGGAAATTTTGCGGAGTTCTGCGTGTTTGCAGTATCTGACTGGGGTCCTTTTTGCTCTGAAGTGTGTTTTTTACTGATGAGAAACACAGTAACTTTCTTTGGATACTGTTCGCCACTCAATTAATAGCTACAGCAGTAGGCGTGATTCCCTGTCGAGGCATGCCTTATTCACAGCAGTCTAGGACTGCCTTATTCAACAGTCAAGACTTGTCTTGTTCACTGCCTAGGTAAAAGGGTTATCGTTTTTGCTGCTGCTGTTGTTGCTGTTGTCATCGTTGCTGTTGTTGGTGGTGGTTTTGTTGGTGTTGGCGTTGTAGTTGGTGTTGTTGCTGTTGCTGCTGCTGCTGTTGTGACTGTTGCTGTTGTTGTTTCAGCTGTTGTTGCTGTTGTGTTGCTGTTGTTCTTGTTGTTGTTAATGTTGCTGTCGTTGTTGCTGTTGCTGTTGAAGAGGCGTTGGTTGGCGACATTCCCCGAAAAGCGCCGTATAGCACGAGCCGGGCATTGTTTCCACACAAGAAAAGAGACGGATGAGAGGCGTGGTGGTCGTTTCGCCTAGGCGTGTGTACCGCATGTACAACACGCTAGCGATGACACACGCTATTAACAGCGATAACACACATCCTCGGACGAATTTTGAGGCTGACTTTTTTGACAATGGGGAAGGTGCAAACGACGAGCGATGCGTCTATGGAAATATATCTCGTGGAGATATTGCCAAAGTAATTGTTTTTGTAGTGTGTGCCCCCCCCCCCCCCTTGCTTTGAAGAGAATCGGCTCGGAAAATTCATCCCAGGGGGTGTGTTATCCTATCACCCGGTGTGATACGGTGATATGAGCGTTCGTGTGTGCGTGTGGGTGTGCGTGTGTACTTGTGTGTGTGCACATGCGTGTACCCGTGCACATGTAAAGCACGGTCATCTTGTCTCCTGGTGTCTGGTGCTTTTCGCTAGCCTAACACTTGGTGCAGGACGAGAACAACACCTACTACGCAGACGATAAAAGCGAAATCGTATGTTTTGAGTTGCGCATATACATGTGCGTGTGCGATCCCGAGCGCGTGCGCGTGCACATGATCAGTGCGTGGCGCGGCTGACTCATTTTTTTTCTTCTTCTGTGGCGCTTTCTTTTTTTTTTTCTCTTAACCTTCCCGCAGGTGGCAAATGGTGAAGGACGCTGCCGTGAAGGGACCGTGGTCGCCAGAGGAAGACGCCCTGCTCAAGGTCCTAGTCGAGGAATACGGTAGCAAGAAGTGGTGAGAGAAAACGCTGTTTCTAATCCTCCCAGAAACCTTAGAAAGCAGTGAGAAACATGGCTCCTAACCTAAGAGGTGACGAGAATACAATGACTATAGATACCCCTAATAGTATCCCTAGAAAGTGATGGGAGACATGACTTTAACCCTAACAAGCGGCGTGAACACAAGGACTCCAGATAACCCTAACACCATTCCTAGAAAGTGGTGAGAAACATTGCTCTAAACCTAGAAGGTGGTGTGAGAAATCAATGGCTCGCTGTTTTTTCGAGCGACAGTTGCGCAACGGTTCTGTTTTGGTCACGTTATTCCCCAGATGATGGTGTACAGCGATGTTCCACGTTGAACACGTACCTGTTTCGGTCGCCTGAGTCCGCTCAGAGAGTTGAAAATAAAAAAAGCTGTGCAAGAAAAAAAGCTGACCACCGCGGGCACGTTTTGCCCCTCGTTTTTCTGTTTTTTACTTTATATTTCAGTTTCATTTTGTTTCATATATCCTCCGGCAGACAGGTACTTAGACTACGTATTCTCCCTCACCAGTGTCACTCGTCGCACCTGTGTCACTACAAACAAGACCCCGTCCCCCCTTTCGCTCCCCTTCCTCCCCCCCCTCACTCCCCTCCCAAATGTGCCCTTCTGGTAAAACAATAGAGAGTAAAACTCACATGGTGGGAGAATGTGAAATGTACAAGGAGAAACGGGATAAGTGAGGATATGAGGAAAATAGAAGAGTGTGGCATGGAGAAGTTTGGTACGCTATTAATAAATAAAAGAGAGAAAACAATCGCCGTCATATTAATAGTAGATAGATGGTGGTCACAGCCGACTCAACAGGAAGGGGATAGACGTTAGCAACAAGTTTTTGTGTAATATATGGAAACAACGTAGTGAGCGCCTAACCGTTCTAGGCGTCTCTAATAGCAGTAGGAACGGTGCCATGTCTCGAAAGGGATGCGTGGTCAATAGTCAAATGACTAAGGCAAGCAACAAACGAGCACGACTCCCTTCCCCCCTCCCTCCCTCCCCCCCTCGCACCCCTCTCTCTGCCCCCCCTCCCTCCTCTCCCGTCTTCCCCCACCCTCCCGCCTCCTCCCCCTCCATTCCCTTCTCCTCCCCTCCACGTGCCCTCCCGCCCACCCCCCCCCCCCACCCTCTTGCCATCCACGGCATACGTTTATGGAAACCCAGGAGCCTGATCGCGACTCAGTTCCCCGGAAGGTCGGGCAAACAGTGCCGGGAGCGCTGGTTGAACCACCTGGACACCAGAGTCCGAAAGAGTGCGTGGACAGGGGGGGAAGACGTGGTGTTGTGCGAGGCTCAGGGAAGGCTGGGAAACAAGTGGTCGGAGATATCCAAGCTCCTGCCCGGAAGGGCCGAGAACGCAGTCAAGAACAGGTTCAACTCCATCGTCACCAAGCGCTTGGCCCAGGAAGGGGGTTTGGTGAAGGGAAGCGTGTTCAAGAAAGCCAGCAAGGGGCACAAGGGAAAACAGCAGCGACCTGTGAAGGAGGAGCTAGGGGGAGAGGGGGGGGCTGCTAGGGACGCGGCCCCGCTCATCAAGCGTCAGGTGATAACCATACCATGCTGCGGTAGACAAACGGGATGGTATTTATACCACAGCCTCCATCCAGTGATAACGCTCTCCCCTGCTTCGTGGCTATCCAGAACAGAGGTTTTTGTTTCCGATTTCGCTGTTCATGTTCCCTTCGTATTTCTCAACCAAGATGAGAACCACAAGCTCGGCTCGCCCATGCCCTGGTGCCCTTTCGAATCGCAGCAGTGTGATGCGGGCGGGTATCCTTAGCATGATGCAAGCTGGTGCTTGTACAAGAGTTGCCTGAATGATAAAAAAGGCAGGTTTGCTGTGCTGTTTGCCCCCCTTACTTGGCCTGCTGGTTTCCTCTACTTGCGGTTGCTCGTCAAAATCGGAGGCGTACTGTTGTGCTGCTTTCCTACCAGAACGGCTGAGCTCTGCACTCTCTTCACCAGGGGGCTCGTTCGAGACTCCCCCCTCCCAAACACCACGCTTGAAGCCCCCCCCCCCTCCACCGTCTCGAAAGGGATGCGTGATCAATGGTCGAACTACTATTGCAAGCAACAAATGAGTACGCCCCCCCCGCCCCCACCCCCGACCAAAACCAAACACTTGCCCCCCCCAAACCCCTTCCCGGCAATCCCTCCCAATTTTTGTTTCTTGACGCAATCATAGGTGCGTAAAAAGCGCACGCCGAGGGGTTTAGACGTGATGGACGCCTACGAGACCGACTGGGATTCTTCCGAGGACGAGGACGGCAACGGCGACATCGCAATCTACGGGGAGCCGACCCTCTGCCCCTCCCCCTCCCCCTCCCCGACCTTCACCTCCACTCTCGCCAACTTCGATGGAATCAACCTCAACGGTCACCATCTGAGCAACAACAACATCGACAACAAGGGGGGGGTGGCCGCCTCCTCCTCGAGCGCGGCTGCGGTCGGTGGTGGTGCTGGTGGTGTCAGCGGCAACGCTGCCCACGCCAGCGGTGTTAGCACCATCTCGCCGTCGGCCGATGCTGGTGTCCGCGCTTCTAAGCAAGCCGCGGGAAACAGCAATAATAATACTATCACCACCACAGCTAGCAAGAAGCCTGGGTCTGGGATAACCCGCGGGGCACGAGACGTGGGAACTGCTGGTGCAGCTGCTGCGGCGGCAGCGGCGGCAGCGGCGGCAGCGGCGGCGGTGGCGGCGGCGACTGCCAACCGCAACACTGCGGCCGCTGGCGCTAACCTGGCTGCGGCGGGAGCAGCCGCAGGCAGGGCGGGAGAAAGTGGGACCGGAGGGGAAGAAGGGGGAGGGGGGCGGGAGGACCGTCTCATGCGCTCGATCTTCGGGCTCCTGGGAGAGAAGATGACGCAGAGGGGGGACCTCGTTCCGATCAGGAGGCACCAACTTTACAACGCACGAGACACTGAGGGTAGTGGTGGTTGTGGCGATAGCGGCGGAGGTAGCGGGGGGGGAGGAGGCAAGGACACGGGGGGGCTGGACGGCGATGATGGCGTTGCTGACGCCGCTGCTTCTTCGGTAAGCCCGCTATAAGATCTTACGGTGGTATGGCGATTATCCATCGGAAACGGTCGATCAATCGATCGATAGATTAATCTAAACCTTAGCGAATAGAAACCTGAAAATGAAACACGGGGTGGGATTCTTCTATCGACAAACAGACAGTCTACACCTGCAAACACCTATACAAGTACATGCCGTTGCGTTTAATATTACGGGGGACCATAGTAAACAGGACCAACTATTGTTAGTAAAAATACCTAAATATATAAGTTTTTTATGTATGCCATAGGTCCTTTCAACTATGGACCCCCGGAATAATATTTTCCCTCTGTATCCCCCCCGTCCCCGCCAAAATAACCCCACCTCTCCTCTCACTCAGAAACAGGAGTGTCCCTCGACCAGCAACTGGTCTCCTGAGAGTTTTCTCAACCTCGATTCGGTGGCGTTCTCTCAAAATTCCGGAGGAAGGGGGGATGGGGGAGGGGAAGATGTGCCGAAGGTGGACGGAAAAGATGGAGGCGGGGGGGCGCAGCGCCAAGGCGAAGAAGGCGATGACGGGCGCGTTTCGAGCGCCATGCACATGACGAAGAAGTGCATCGAAGAGGTACATATATATACGACGTATATGTATTTTCCACCCCATTTATTAGATTCGCCCTTCTTTCCACCTGCTCCTTCCTAGTCGCAACTCAGATTCGGGGTCACTAGGTAGGCTCTTCTCCCCCCTCCCCACCGCGGTACGTGCCTTTCATTGATTTTTATCACGACAAGATTTCGGCACTTTCTTCCCTCGTCGTGCGTAAAACGTAACAAGTGCACCGTAGGAAAGAATGCCGCGATTTTCCGAGGGATTTGACGGCACACGCATGCCGAGATAGATGCTCGCGAGTGCATCTACGCCAAAACTTGCCGCTACTTCAAACTACTCAAGAAAAAACCGACCCGTGGGCTCACGAGCCACAGCAACAGTGCGTTCGTCTGAGCCCTTGCGATTACGCGGCTATTTTAACGATATGATGCGTCAGTAGACAGACGACGAAAGCGAAGCTAGGGCTCCACCCGCCCCCTGCCCCACAGGGTACGTTCTTCCAAACGCTTGCAAATACACGAAAAGTCAACGCTATCTCAATGCAGCAGGCAGAAAAACGGAAATGAAAAGAGAGTTTGAGCACCCTGTATGCGTGGAAGACCCTCCTCGCCCCCAGATGCATGGCCAATGGTGAGATGACTAAGGCAAGCAACAAATGAGTACGCCCCCCCCTCCCCCGCACCAAGCAGCAGACAGACAGCGAAAGAGCTTGAGCTCCCATGTATATTGAAGACCCCTCTGATCCCCTCCCCCCCCCCCCGCTTGAATCAACGTCTGGCAGGGACTGCGACCCTTCTGACGCTGTGATAAGGCGGCAGGCAGACACCTCAAAAAAGGACTTGAGCACATATTTTTTCGGCCATGTTTTCGTTTTTTTAAATCACCACTTTTTTTTAAACTTAACTCCTATAAACTCCCATTGAGTGTTGAAGATAACGACCGGAATGTTGCCACCTTTTGGTTCTATCTACTGTCTACGAGCGGTGTGAGCGCCCAGCAATCAGTACGGGTAGAGCCATCTCGCGCCGGTGCCGTACAATTCCTTGCATTCAACCATTGTAGCTAATACACCAACCTGTATTAATAGGGGGTTGTGGAGGAAGAGTAGTAGGGGGGGGGGGGGGGGGCTCATGTCATGCATGACGGTAGTTGTATGATCAAGGGAAGTTGGGGGGCGAGGGGGGTACTCATTTGTTGCTTGCCTTAGTCTTTTGCCTATTGACCACGCATCCCTTTCGAGACGGGGGTTGGGGGGGGGATTAGGAGGTCGGGGAAGGTTGCGGGGCAAATCTGTGGGATGGACTCATGTTGGGGGGTGATGGGGGGGCAAAACACAAAACAAAAACGCAAAAATAAAATGCAGAAACTGGCCGCCGCTGTAATCGTCACATTTTTGCCATGTTTTTTGCCCTCTGAAATCCCAAGATGGTTAATGGCAACCTTCTGGACAGGCCGAGGTCATAGGTGACGTGCCCCCCCCCCCGGTATATGCATGCCTTCAGTTTATCGCGTAGAGGGTTCAGCATTCTCACTCACTGTTAGTCGATTTGCATCGACTTGCACGCATTCATGGAACCTATATCTCCTCCCTCCGCGAACCCCGCCCCCCTCTCCTCCACCTCCCCCGCGCTCTGGAATCGACCCTGCCAGGAAATGGAAACCTTCCGGCAGTACCAGCACGTGATGCTGTCGGGGGAAGAGATGACGTCCATTCGCCAGAAGGTGGGGCGTCGTACATATGTAGACCGTATATATACAGCAAGAAAATATAGTATCACACCCTCTGTGATTCAACCAGATTTCCTCCAAAATCGAGGGGGGTTAGTACCATGCGTATACACAAAACGAAAACGATGACTTCCGAAATGTTGTCGTCGACAAAGTTTTCACAGACGCTTTCGGTCGGCGACTACGCTCTCTCTCACTCTCACTCCCCGTCGTCGAGGAAATCAGCTTTGAGTTTTTGTCCCGGGGGGAGTGTGATCCTGCGTAATACATAAATATATATGCGAGGCTTCCCTTCGGGATTTATTGTTTGGCTTGAAATCTCGGGGGTGTCGCGAGGTGAAAAGGGAGAACACAGCTAGCAGGCGTTCGTTCCTCGTACCAGCCACGCCACTGGGCAAGAAGAACGAAAAAACATGAAAAAAAAAAAAAAACACTTGAAAACAAGAGAAAACAATAAGTACGTAGCCATCGGGCAAGAATCTCGGCAAAAAACACCGACCAGTCCAAACGAGCCTAGAGATAGTTCTATATACATACGATGGTGACGTTCTAGCACATGTGTTCGGTAGGTTCGTGACAGCTCGCGCTCATGTGCTTCGGTGTGTGTGTTTTTATTCAAGCCCGCGGGTTGTACAGTAGTTTCCCTACTATTACGGGGGTCTATAGTTAACAGGACCTATGGCACACATAAAAGCCTATATATTTAGGTATTTTTACTAACAATATTTGGTCCTGTTAACTATGGACCCCCGTAATAGTGCCCATGGAAGGCGTGTTTCTTAATTGATTGGAACAACGCGGCTTCAAGTCGCCCTGTGGTATAACATGTGCGAGACAGGATTTTTTTTCCGCGGTACTTAGGCTTCCAAATGGCGTTATTTCACGTATTTTTGGTGGGTTCGGCTGATATATCAGGGTTAGGGCCTTGGGGTCAGAGCTACACAATAGTTTCCCCAAACAAAAACAAGTACATGACAGACACCAAAAACCAACATGCACCGAAGGATATGCAAATAAGTGTTCCCGGGTAGAGAACGCCTATTTGCACACCGGGTTCCCAGATGCGTGTTTGAACACACTGTAGTATGTGCTGAAGGGTGTGCAAGGCTAGATTTGCAATACCCGGTACCTGGTATGACAATAGGCGTTCTCCAATGTGACCATCAACACCGCTGCCACCCTCCCCCCAACCCTTACTTGCTACATACAGCATGCATCATACCCTACAACCATTCAAGGCACAATACTCCCACCGGTGCCCCCCCCCACCTGGTGTATATATAGGTTGGGTTGGCGTCGGTTGGCGACGACGCTGTAAAACACGCCTCTCACTGCGTGAGCTAGACAACCAGGGTACCGTTTTTTTTCTTTCGTGGGCGGTGACCAGGGCTGGTGGTCGAGTTAAATCACTTTCGTGTATGAGAGAAATTTAACTCCGCACAAGAAGGATGATCGTATCACGTAGTGTATATATGGTAAGGCACCCACGAGGCAGTTACATACAGTAGTAAACTCATTGCTGTCTCTGGAAGTGGCCACACCAGAAAATGGATCAATTCGTTGACGCTGTCATCCATATGCAAGAAAATCCGCCTCAAAATTGGTTCTAAGTAGGATGCAGCTCACCCTTCGTGCGACTCGCTCAACACCTCACGGCACTTCGCACTTGGTGTAAGTAATGTCTGCCTGGTCGGTGAAAACCCGGCGTGCTCCGTCTCGGCATTGTACGAGCTGGACCACCCAAGACCCCGTCGGTTCAGGAGATCGGCCATGCAGCGCCCAATTTTAAGCAGTTGGGCATGAAATTTTGACAGCGCGTTGTCCATGCACCAACCGAGATGCGTCGTTCCGGGCTCTCTTTTTTTTTTCGAGAGAGAGAGAGAGAGATATGACCGAAAATAAACCACTCCTTTGAAAAAACAAAAAATGAAAAAGGCAGGAACGCCATAATTTCGCGAGGGTGTCACAAATACGGTGTTGAAATTTCAGATCGCAAATCGTAAAATTGAGTGCATCGCGGTAAATACCATTTTTCTCGTTACACTTGATTTTCAGTATAGAATATTGTTTTTGTCCATATCTCGTGATGGGCAACGAATTGGGCAACGAAATTGATGTCGATCTTCTCCTTGTATCCCCCGTAACATCTCCACCAAATTTCGCCTTGATCGGGAACGACGATTTTATTACGGAATTTAGTGTAAAAAATTGGTGTTTTTGAGTTTTCGCCGATATCTTGTCGAGTTTGAGTCGAATTATTAACATGCCATAATTTTTCATGTACTTTTTTTTTGCACATGCACTGATATGTCAGGGTCAGTGTCTTCAAAGTTCAAGTCCAATTTCGGAGTGGTTCACGAGACACGACTCCATGACTGATTGTGCGCTTCATGGCTGGCCCAGCTCGTAGGGATTCGGGGGTCTATGGTCATACGACTACGGCCATGCATGATCATGAGTACACCCCCCCCCCCCCCCCCCCCCCACCCCTAACATGCCTATTGTGCCGTCCGTATATCATTCTCCTACACATATTTTGCACGTGAATGTTCCCACCGCCTTAGCTGGTGGACAAAGAACGGCGCGACGTGTTCTCCCAGATCTACAGCGCTTCCCCGTCAGGTAGCTCGCTTCTGCCCCACTGCGACCCAGCAGCGACGACGGCGGGGGGGGGGACGGGGGGGGGGGGGGGGGCAGAGGGTGGGGGTTGCTATGGGTACCAACATAAACGGCAATGCCGCAGGAGGAGGAGGAGGAAAATGTTTCGTGATGCCCAAGGTCGGTGCCGCGGTGCCTACGAGAAAAGCGGCGATGGAAATTGAGGCCGGCGGAGGGGTCGACGTACGAGAAGGACAAGCCTCGGTGAGCGAGAGGGTACTCATGTCGCGCATGGCCGTAGTCGTACGACCATAGATCCTCGCATGCCTACAATGCCGGGAAGGAACCCGTTGGGTTTTTCACCGACTTGCATAGGCAGACATCGCTGGCGTATTCATTGGTTGTTTTCCTTAGTCCTTTGACCATTGACCACGTCTCTTTCGAGACGGAGCACCTTTTCTACTCCTAGTATACGTACCCCCAACAGTTGGTGCGCTCAATGTGTTTTTTGCGTATATGTTAGATGTAAACTTATTTCTCATCATATCTCCTCCCTCTATTGCCGTCTGTGGGGCGGGGGGAGAGACTGGCGTGACTTGGATTGGACCCCGCGATCGCGAATTGCCCTGTGACCGTTCTGTTGCGCCAAGTTTTGGTGTTGGTTTCGGTGTTGGTGTTTATGTTTCGTTTTTTGTTATTGTTATTGATTGTTGCTGCTGTTGCTTTTGCTGTAGTTTCCTTGCCGTTGCTGCGACGGCTTTCGTGTTGGCGCATTCGTGTCACGTGTTGGAGAACCTATATAAATGTTACACAACGCTCGGACCGACAATTGATTCCCACTTCATTATATATATTTCAGAGCAGACAGATAGATTCCTGATCTGTATGATCTGTATCACCTGTATGATCTAGCTCATGTTGCCGGGTGGGAGTCGTATAACCTGCAGTGTATACGACATGTCCCCTGCCTTGGATCTGTACTATACAGATCCCGCACAAAATCTCTATGCCGGGTAGGATCTAGATGATATATCTGTATATGATCATCTGTATATGATCTATATTTAGATGATCTATCTGTAGATGGTCTATCTGTAGATGATCGATCTGTAGATGGTCTATCTGTAGATGATCTATCTGTAAAAGTTCTATCTGTAGATGATCTATATGTAGATGATCTATCAATCTATGTATCCGACGGGTGAAAGAGTTCTGGCTGTAGATACTCCAACCACCTATATGCGTTAGGCGAAGCTTGCTGGTTTGTCGTCGATCTGTTAATGGGTGGCTTGCTTCACCTTGGACTCAATGGGGTCTATCGATCTAGTGGTTTGATTCTGACGAGTCAAGAAGATACCTTTGATGACGGGATTCGCCGATTTTACCCAGGCGCCTCCATCTCCCCCCCTCCCCCTCCCCCCTCCCCTCCCCCCCCCCCCCCTCCGTTCTCCTCCCCCGCTCCTTGCCTTTCCCCGACACCATAAAACCCCAGGAAATCACCGACTCCTGGAGCAGGATTCAGATCAAGGGAGGAGACCCGCCGCCCCCACTAAGGACGGGGGTCGGGACGCGATCGCTTCTTGCCTCCGTCACCGGCGGCGCCGGCGGGGGAGGTCCCTACGCCTCCCGTGCGGCCGCGGTGCGCGCTGGATTCGGTGTCTATCGCGGCGTTACGGGACTCGGCGGGGGCATCAGCGGTGGTGGTGGCGGTGGCGGGGGCGGGGGGGGGAGGGGGGGCGGTGATTTCGGCCGCTTCGGGTTGTGCCGGGAACAACCAGCTGGACTTGCTGAAAACGGACGATGTGATTCCGACGCCTCTAGAGATAAGCTCGCCGGGAGGGGCGGGGGACATCTTGTCACTGTCCTGCCTCGGGTCCTACCTGACGGTGCGTGTGCCGTACGGGCGGCCAAAAGACTCCCACACATTTCACGTTTTTTCAACAGACTATCACTCCCTGCTGTTGAATGGACCTCGTTGGTTCGGGTTTGCGCAATGTTTGGACCAGGCTTGCAGCACCGCATGTAATTGTCCCTTTTGGCAGCTACCAGGGACACACTACCTACTTTAGTTACCTTGCAGATTCACATTCTACGTAGTACGTACGGTGCCTTCTTCCGGTATATGCCGGGGTGCGGCATGTGCCTGAGTTGGTGGTGCGATGGGGTTTGCTTGATGGGGGGGGCGGTCTGTTGGCTTTTCCATCAATTTTTTTTCCATCAGGTTGTTTCACCGTCAGTTTTTTACCGCAATTATTTCTCGTTGAGGAAAGAACGTGTGCACACAAGCACAACATACCCACACCCTTGTCGTGCCTTCCGCATCACGCGAAAACCAAGGACGTAATATGCGAGCAGCGCGACTCCCCCCCCCCCCCCCCCCCCCCCCCCTGAACCAAAACGTTCTACCCCCCCGCTCGTCGCACCCTCCGACCCCCCCCGCCTTTCAGAATGTCAAACTCCTAAACCTCCTTCTCCCCAAACCCCGCACCCCTCCGATCCCTTCACCTTCCAGGATGTCACGCTTCCAAAACCCTCTTTCCCCGCACCCCGCACCCCGCGGATCTCTCGCCGTATATCTATAGGACGTCAAACTCCCGAACCCCCCTCTCCCCGCACCTCACCCCCCCCCCCGGACCTCTCGCCACATGTACAGGATGTCAAACTCCCAACCCCCTCCCTTCCCCCCACTCTCTGATCCCCTCGTCATCATTTAGGATGTTAAACTCCCATCGGAGCTTGATGGTGTCCCAGATGGAGTTGTCCAAGTTATGTTCGCGGGGGCGGACGGCAGCAAGCGCAGCGGCGGCATCAACATCGAAGGAGGCATTCGGAGCGGGAGCAGGGGAAGCACGAAGGCGACGGGAGCGGGAAATGCGGGGGGTCGTCCCTTGTCAGGTAGGGGGAGCGCCTAATTGTAATTCGTGAAATACAGCACTAATTGCAGTACCCGCTACTACGGGGAGCGGGAAGTGCGGGGGGCTGTCCCATGTCAGGTATGGCAGCGCCTGCTTGCAGTTCGCGATTTGCAGCACTAATTTGCAATACCCGCTGTTACGGGGAGCGGTAAGTGCGGGCTGTTCCCTTGTCAGGTGTCTTTGTTATCCGGTTTTGCTTTCCAACTATCGAACCTTTTGCGGCCTCTTTGGTCTCCTGGAAATATCACAATGAACTAATTTCACACTATATACGAGTGAGTGTGTTCTTCGCAATATACGGTTATTTCTACCCGTCGAGTAGCATGAAGTCATTAATCCATTTTTTTCACCCACCGATCCATACCCTATATAAACATAATTTTGATAATATATACCAGGTACCCGGTAGAGGTAACCACAAAGAAAAGATGTGATGTGCAGTGCGATTTTTTTTAAAGCGTCTGTTGACGTCGACATATAGGGAAGAGCTGGCAAAAGTAGAATGATGAGAGCGATCCCATGGTAGGGGTTTCCACTTTTTTTTTTGCCTTCTGTGGCAATATTTTCTAGTCGGTTGAGCTCCTCGAGTGAGCAGCGATTTGCGTACCGCTTCGCATGCCATATTTGCTAGGTAGTCTATTTGTTGACGGAAGAGGTCATATAGTTGTTGGTCGCATTTCGCGGACCAACATTCGTCGAAGTCAGGTTTCCGGTGAAAGCTAATAGGCTCCTCATATGAGGAGCTCAGAAAATAATAAGCCACCACCTCAACAACAACAACAACAAAACGATGCGATACTCGTATCCAGTACGACATTTTTTTTTAAGCGGCTGTTCACATTAACATGTAGGGACGAGCGTGCCAAAGTACTACTATATGATACGTATATATATGCGAGTGTCACGCTGACTGCTGCGCGCGTATCGTAACAGCTTCGCACCGGTGCTGTGTCCCGGTATACAAGCACCGTTTATGGATATCACTCAGATAAAAAGGTTCTTGTATATCGGGACAGAGGTGATACATGTGGAGCGGTTCAGACTAATCCCCTCACCTCAACAGCCCGGGCTGTTTGGTGTGGCAGGTGCTGTAATCGTGTACAGAACCGTCATACCGTTAAAAAGAGCGTTCTTTTTTAGTTCGCACAGGAGTGCGGTCATTTTCCAGCGCTCGTTTTCTCCGGAAGCGATGCGGGTGACACTAAAGTCGAACATCGTAATTTTCGGGAGGCTCTCGGCCAGATGTTTCCGAGAACAGACGCGTTCTACGATAGAGGTAGCACATTTCCGTCAATCTGTTTTCTGAATGACGGGGTTTCTTAACCCAAAATCGTCGGAATGCCAATCTTGTTTCGAAAAAAGTTTTCGTATACTTGGGCCATGGGATTATTCATCGGGATGCGATCTGATTTTTTGCTGAAGTGAGTTTTCGGGTGAGGTATGGAGCTCCTTAAGGTCAAGTGAGGAGCCCCTAGATAAAAAATGGTGCACCTCTACTGTAGCATGCGTCAACGCGTTTTATTGTTATTCGGTATTGGCGGCCTTGAACTTCCCGTTCTGGAAAACTCAGAGCGCTGAAAAACGATAATACCCCAGTACGAAATGGATGCTCTTTGCGGTAAGTCACAAAACGCCCGCTTTCCCCCCTCGTAGGCCACGGGTAGGGCAGGCTTTTGTTCCGCCTGTGAGTTTCTCGTTTACGCTCCGCCCTGCCCACCAGCTATATTTGAGACAGAAGCGATGAAAAAAACGCGTGATATCGCGCGCAAACCTTCTCACTCGCTCCCGTCCCCTATTTTATTTCGCTGTTGCCTCGTTACCGCAAAAACATAAATCGAGCAGTTTCGTTGGCGGGAGATTGGGGTGGGCGTGTGACACCAGTCGCTGCCGGCGACTCTTGCAGCTACGATAGGTCTCTCACTGCTCGCGGCGGGATGGTAGGGCGCATGAGTGGCGGCGGCAGCGGTGGCGGGTCCGGGGCGCGGCGTGGCGGCGATGGGTCGGCTTTAGACCTCAACGCCGTGCTTCATCAGAATCTGGCGGCCCTTAGCATCGACGACGACCCTTCGCCAGGCTGGAGTCAGCTCAAGACGGACGTTGCCGGGTGCGTTTTTGTTTCGTTTTGGCCGAGGATGATAGATAACGCGTCTCTCCCTGTTTTTGTTCGTGTCGCGACGTTCGGTTGCTGTTCACTGTGTGTTTACAACGATGTGCCGTGTCGTATGGTGTTTTGCGATGTGGACGCGAGTAGATTTAACCAGGAGTACTTTGTTTTTATAGCGGAAGCGACGTCACGATCTCGAGTTGGGCCGTTCATTTAGATGTCTCGTGCCTGTGTATTTTCGATTCGAGGCTTCTTTAAGTTTTTCGATCACTTGTTATTACTACCGCGAGCTTGTTTCTTGTTGTGAAAACTCTCCTGCGTTCCTTGTTGTTCACACGGAGCAACGCCGATCTTTCTTGCGCTAGGAACCTAAAAGAGAGATATAACCCCTGGTCTGGACTGGCTCCTGCATCCACGCTTCCTCGCTTTGAGCCCACTCCCTTTTTTCAGCAGCACTACTGTCGATGGTTCTTGCGTTTAGAGATGGTAGACATGCTCTGGTTCGGGGCTGGCTCATACATCCAAACCCAAGGCGTGCTGCTGTTGTACGGGTGCACCCGTACCATTTCCTGGGGCTTCGTCGCTTGAACAGCTCCATACCCAACCCAACAAATAGAGAACATTGTACACCTATCACATGGCCTGAGCTTAGGACGCATACCACTCAAAAAACGAAGCACAAGACGGTTTTCCGGCGAGAATTGGGTAGAGTTTCTCGGCGCCCTTGAAGGAGCGACGTCACTCAGACACCAAAATGATCATGCTACCTGTATCGTACCAGGTAGCACGCACGCGTCATTCTCTCGCTTTCACCCCTCTGGTGCTGATGATGATTCTCGCGTTTTTTGAAATGGTAAGCGTGCTCGAGTCGGGGCTGTCCGCGCTTGCACTCCTCCCTCTATACGTATGTCCCCACGGCCATCCCTCCCTCTGTGCATCCGCATGTCCATCGCTCCAGCTTTGTAAATCCGCACATCCATCCATCCGTCAGTCTGCGTCTACATCCGCGCTTTAAGCCCCCCCTCGACATTCACCCGCACATTGACCCCTCCTTTTTTTCGTGCTATGTATGTGCTAACGTCCAATAACCTCCCACCTGGATCCGTTGTCGAGACAGCGTGCCGGGACCCGCGTTCGACGCCGATGTCCTCCCCATGAGTCTCATGTCAACCTCGGCGGAAGTGCTGGGAGGGGCTCAGGGCTTCCCGGTGCCGCCTTCGTTCAAGTGAGCTGACCGCTTTGGAGCTGATGATGCATTTTGTGTATGGTTGGGGTGTTCTGGTACCTGTTACGGGGGTCCATAGTTAACGGGACCAAATTTTGTTAGTAAAAATAGGCAAATATATAGGTTTTTATGCACACCATAGGTCCTGTTAACTATGGACCCCCGTAATAGCTGTTTTGCTATGAGGCTCCTCGCTTGAGGAGCTGTTGACTATTAGTACGCGGGTACATAGTATTCGGGACCAAGTATGCTTAGCAAAAATACTGTATAAATAGGTTTTAGGGTATGTGATGGGTTCTGATTACAATGATCCCCCCCAGTAGTAAGCAACCCGAAACCTGACCCTCGGGATCGTGAAACTGCAAAAATACCGATGAATAAATCCCACGGCTTACCATTAATACTCGAAGTAGGTATATGTGAGAAAGAATAACGTAGAATACCAGTGTGATGTTCCAGCGGTACGGAGCAATTTCTGACCAATTTGGGCGGAAATATAAGGACGGTCTAAACACCATGATGAAGATCTAGCGGTCCTCCTATTTACGCCCAAAGTGACATTTGAATAACCCCGTCGGTCAGATATGGTTGTGTGGCCTACAAGTGCAAATTTCGCAAACCCTATTGCGGGGACGCGTCAAATTCCAAGGGAAAAAACAACAGTGTACCAAAAAAATGGCGATTGCACCATCCATCATGAGATATACCCCGGTACAGGAGAAACAAACGCTCGTAAATATATATACGCCGCAATGAAAAGGAAACTTCACCGTTTCTGGCGACGATGTTCGCCGCATAACATATATGTCGGTCATGGCGAGCCACTCTGACACTGGCTCTCCTCCCTGTTGAGTTTCCCCGACAAACGTCTTTGACAGTGGCAGGCAACAACCGAGATTTCCCTGTTTTCTTTCTCCGGCTAGCACTACTACGTATATATAGCGTGTGGAAAACGGGAGAGCAGTACCGCTTCCGAACGCTATACACGTCGATTTTCTCTCTCGTGGTGTCTCCGACCTGACGGGCGCCCTTTGGTGTCACAGCCCCCAGCCTTCACCCTCGCCTCCTCACTTCTCACCTCCCGCGTTGTTTTTTTTTTCGTTGTTTCCGATGCCCCCCTTTATTCCTTCCTCCGATCGCAGGCTGCGCCCGTACGCTTCCCGATCCCCGTTCCCCCCCTCGGCATATCCCTCTCCTTACGCCAGCAACCTTCCTCCGACGCCGGGGTTCGCAGCCAGCCCCAGAGCGCCGCAACCCCAACAGCTGCAGCAAGTGTACCCTCTGTTCTCCGCTAGTACCGCTGCTGCCACTGCCGCTGCTTCTGCCGCTGCCGCTGCTGCTGCCAATGCCGTGTCTACCTCTACCATTAGTGGCGGCGGTGCCTCTTCCTCCCACGCCTCCGGAACCGGACTGGCTTCCGGTTTCGGAGCCGGTCCGAGCGGGAGCGCTAATGGCCGCGGGGGAGGGGGCGGGGAAGGGGGTCCGCTGTTTAACTCGCCGCATGCCGCCGCCGTGCGTGGCTCCGGCGGCGGTGCCGGCCTGTGGGCCGGTCACAACGACCAACAAGCGAACGGATCGAACGGCTCGCAGCCACGGTTTCCGCTAGCTCCGCACGGGCCTGGTCTCGCTGTCGGGATGACCACCGCCGCTGCCGCCGCCGCCGCCGCCGCCGCCGCCGCCGCCGCCGCTGCCGCCGCTGCCACCTGCAACAACGGCGGAAACAGCAACAACAGCACCAACAGTAGCAACGACAACAGCAACAGCGGTAGCCACCGGAACAGAAGCGTCGTCGAGCGCGCGGCGGCGGCGGCGGCGGCGGCGGCGGCGGCGACGACGGCAACACCGAGCGGTCCGCCCAAAGGCCCACCGTTCACCGGCCAGTCGTTCATCGGGCAGTCTTTTGAAGGGCGGCGGTCGCCTCCCGTAAGCGGACCCCCTTCTTTCCCACCGCCGTCATCATCGTCGTCGCAAGCCGCTCGCGGTCACGGCCACGGCCACGCTCGGGGTCACGATCACGGTCAAGCGTCTCCCGCTACGCGGGCCGGACGTCGGTGGCGGTGGTGTCGGAATCACCGCTGGGGGCGCTATGGGAGCGGCGATATTGAAAGACGCGGCCGTCAGTAGATCGTCGTCGGTCGCTGGCGTTACCGGCGACGGAGGAGGGTCGGGAGACCCGCATAAACTGATGATAGATGGAGGAGGAGGCACTGGTGGAGGAGGGGGGGTGAAAAGCCTACTTCCGTACGATGGTGTGGAGGCTCTGCAGCAGCGCTGGTGAGAGTGCGCAAGACTTCTGCCGGGTGTGACCCTTCCCTTCCCCCCACTTTTCTGGTGTTTGATTTTTTGTATTTCCCGACCGACCGAACGACCGATTAACGAGCAATCGAGTGATCGAGCTACTGGTCTACCGACCGAATAAAGTAAAAATGGAAGCCAGCCCGTCGTGGTGTAAGCTAAAAAATACGGCGTCTTCCGCCAAAGAGGCATTCGCGAGCGTTCTTGGCAGGAACAGACTGTACGGTCATGGTCGCGCTACCGCCATCCCATGTAGCACCCGTTTGTAGCACCCTACAAAATGAAACCCCTACACTGCTTGTCAGTCCACCACGCCCCCCCACCCCCATCCCTTCTTTTTCGTGCAGTACGAGCGGATTACGTCCAACGGAGAAGCAAAGCGGTCGCCTGTCTATCCACAAGCAAACGGATCAAAAATGTTCTCTCCCACGATTTCCGTCTCCCACGAAAGAAAGTAACTCTTCTATACAAAGTGGAAACCCAAAACAAGGAACACAAGCAAAGCTTCCTAGAGGAGATGCCCCCTAGAATATTGGAACCTACCCTCCCATCCTGTGGAACCCTCCCACCATCCCGGGGACCAAGCAACCCGCCTCGGGCAGGGCACCTCTCGACGCTAGTCACGTTTGTTAGACGGAATTTCCTGTTGGCCTACTAGCAATTTTCCTACCACGGTCTCCTTGCTCATGTTAGCTGATAATAAATAGACTGCTTGCGCACACACAAACACTCGCGGTCCAACCCCGTGTCCGCCTTGCAATTGTTTGTTACCCGTGGAACAGGCGTTGTCCACCTGAAAAAAAAAAACGCCTCTTCAGTGGTCACCGTGCCGAAAACAATAGATGCCCCCCCCCCCCCCCCTCCCCTGTGCGGGGGTGTATCTATGATCATGCGACCACGGCCATGCATGGCAGGAATACATGAAAACACCTCTTCCCTCCCCCGAAAAAATACGCGTGCTCAATGCCCACAGCAGTTGCAGAAAATAAGTGCACTCCTCCTCCTCCCCACTCCCGTCCTGTTATACGTATGCCAGGAGACGGCGGTTTCGGACGTCATGAGTCACACATTGAGGACCCCAAACAAACAAACTAGTGTGTTGATATTATGCCGAGCGGCCGCCCGTACCATGTCGGAACTGCCGTTTTCTTACATATTTTTCCTGATATGATCGAAATCCTAATTTACAGGGAGCAGCAGCGCATGGCTGACGCGGAGGACCTCAAGGACCCCCCCCTCCGCGAGACAAGAAGGACGCCCAGGACCCCCGGGGGACGGAAGGCGCACCGACAGATGAGTTTCCTTCTTCGGTCGGGTGGATTTGATTTTGGCCGCGCCCGAGATGTGTGTGGTGTAGTGCTGTGGGCCGCGACGACATCCAGGGTATGGTGAATGGACGTTGTGTTGACGGTGATGGCGAGGACGACGGTCATAACGCCGACCAAGAGGAAGATGAGGAGCATGATGATGATGATGATGATGATGATGATGGTCAACATGAGGGTGACGATGATGATGATGATGACGAGGGTGACGATGATGATGATGATGACGAGGGTGACGATGATGATGATGATGACGAGGGTGACGATGATGATGATGATGACGATGGTAGTGGGGATGGTGGTGGTGGTGATGATGACGATGATGATGTGCTCACGTCAGCTATTTTTCGCGAAGTCTTGCCGGTGGTCCCAAATCCAGATTTTGAATTATACGTGGGTAGTTGGTTTTCGTTCGTTTGGTGGGGTGCGTGTGAGGTAGATCGAGGCCTAGAAACAGCAAAGGGGGTTTCGGGTCTCCCACACGAGCGAAAAAATCGCTAACCTCTTGAAGTCCAGGCACGGGGTTGCGGGGAACACGGGGTTTTCGTCCTGAAGAGTGTGCACAAGCTGGTCGCTGTTCGAGCTTAAAAGCTCCTATCTGCCAGAGGTACACAGGGTGCAAAACATGTGGGCCTTTTGTATTTAAACGGGTAGAAAAACACGTGCGTTCTAGTTTTTACAGTGAGGTACTGGAACACGTGGGAGTTTTCGTCTCTGAAGGGTACAGGAACCCGGCGTTTTCGTCTTGAAAGCAAGGTACAGAAACGCGCGGGTTTTTCGCCTTCAATGTAGCACAGGCCGGCCGCTGTGAGAAGTTGTTGGGCGGTTCGTTGCAAGAGGCCAACGAGGTATTAATAGTCATTTTTGGCATGGTGGTACCACGGAGAGATACATGGACGGGGAGGTACAACCGTTTCCCACATCAGGTGGCATGTTTTATACCGCAGGGCACTTGATTGTTCGGACATTTTATTTTTGGACATTTTATTTTTGGACTTTTTATTTTATGGACACTTCATTTTATGAACATTTTTTTCCTAATTTACCACTGAATTTAAGTGGAATCAAAAGTGGGAAGGAAGGGTGTGTGGTATCTGGGAGAGGGAGGGTGGTTGGGCCGGGTGGGGGTGGGTGGGTTGTTAGATGGGTAGGTGGGGGGGGGGGGGGGGGGGGGGGGGGGGGGGGGGGGAAGGAAAATGCCTTAAAAGAAACGGCTCGCCTCTTGTGTTGACATCTGATGTTGTGCTATCGGGTCTCACAGTTAATCAGTAGCCGCACAACTAACGTTACGCCCCCCGGAAGACTGATTGAAGGCACAGAATGATAAATAACCACGGTACACCTTGAGGAGCAGTGACGCCATCCGGAAAGCTAGTCGAAGGTACAAAATGAAAACCGAACGCGTGTCGCCTTGAGAAGCACCGTGTTACGCTAGTATAGAGCGACTCAGTTTCAGGTTCACCACGTACGGTTACGGCGATGGGGAGTTTCGTACACCAAGAAGGTGGTTTTGGGTGTTGATGTGAACGGGAGGTCTAATTGGAACAGCAGTTTCATTTATTAGGTTGGAGAGGGATGGCGGGGGCAGGGGGCAAGCAGCAAAGCCTCAAACTGTCGTGCCGCGGTCCCTCTCGGGAGGTGTCTGGGAGGACGGTGGTCGGCGACCCCCAAAAGCCTACATAAATCACGCAAAGCTCTCCGCTCAACCTAACGGCGGGTGCACCCGTTTTTTTACGCCGTTTCTGCGAGAAGAGTAGTTCTAAACGTACAACGGGAGAGGACAGCAGGGGGGGGGGGGGGCGTATCAGGTACGCACGAGATGGGAAGGAATGAGAGGGTCGATGTTTTTCGTGTGGTAGAATACCAGGGAGGGGTGTACGATAGGAAGTGAGGGGAATGCATGCTTGGGTGTGGTGACTATCGCTCGCCTGCTCATGCTCCTACTTTGGAACACCCCGAGGGTGTTTTTAGTAGGGTACATAGTCTGGGGGTACCCGGGTACATACTCTTGGGGTTCCCGGGTACATAGTCTTGGGGTACCAGGGTACATGCTCTGGGGGTATCCGCGTACATACTCTGGGGGTACCCGGGTACATCGTCTTGGGGTACCCGGGTACATAATCTGGGGGTACCCGGGTACTTATCCTTGGGGTACTCGGGTACATACCCGAATACGACCAAAAAAAAAAATAAAAAAAAACTGGGTTTGGTACCCAATTACATACTCTGAGGCTACCCGGTACACGCTCTGGGGGTATCCGGGTACATACTCGAGTGTGACCTAAGCAACCAGGTTGGTACCCGGGTATCCCAAAGTATAGGCCCTTCTAAGCACACCCTCGGAACAATCATCATGGTGATGTGCCGCGCCCCCGGAGGCTCGATTGGCACGGTAGAAAGCGGCTCCGTCGTCGTTGTCGTCGTCGTTGTCGTATAACACGTAGACTCGTAGAACTTGTAGAAATCGTAAGAGTCGTAGGAGGACGATATGATCAATATTTGTGGCGTCTAACTTACGGGGAAGAGACGCAGGGATAGGGGCCGTGTTGTACGGCATGTAGTATGTTCTTTTCTTTGTGCACACTGACAGACAACGCATTAGTATATGTTCCTGCCCCTCAAGGAGCACAATAATGTTAGGCGTCGACTGTACGAGATATTAATAGTCTCCGCTTCCGCTACCGTTGTATTCAATGTCGTTAGTACTGTTATTGCTATTGCTGCTGTTGTTGTCGTCGTTGCTGTAGGAGTAGTTGTAGGTTTGGCGCAGAACGGACAGATCACCGATCCCCGCCTAACGGTCTAGGTCTTTAAGGGCAGATATATTTATGATCTGCATGGTATGATCTACAGTATATAGCTCATGTTGCCGGGCGGAAGCCGGATCATCGGCATGGTCCAGCCGTTGTTTCCTGGCTTGGGTCTGCACTCAACAGATCATGCACAGCATCTCATGGAGGCAGGATAGGATCCAGATTCTCTGGGCTTGATCTAGATTGCGCTGTGTCCGATGTGTGTAGTGTTGTTGTTGTTGTTGTTGTTGTTGTTGTCGCGTTAGCTTCGCCTGCGACGAGTATGAGATATGTCTCCGGTGTTGTCGTTTTTCTGGCACCTGCCCCCCTCGCACGTTTTTACGACGACAACTGTTTTTCGTTTACTCCGATCTTTCCTTCGTTGTTGGTTTCTTGTTGGGGGCATGTTAACCGCCCATTCTTTTAACTGCTAGTGTTGTTGCTGCTACAAGAGCCCATGCGGTTGGTGCTGTTGTTGTTGCTGCTGTTGTTGTTGCTGCTGTTGTCGCCACTGATGTTGCAACTGCTGCTGCAGCTGTTGTTGCTGTCATTACTGCTGCTGTTGCGGCTAGTTGAAACTCTACGGCATTGCGGGCGCCTTCTTGCGGCGGTGATTGGTGGCAAAATGTCACTGCAGATCTACAATAATAGTAGATGATCGATCAGTCACAAGCGGATCATGTTGTTTTTGCTCTCTTGATTTGGTTCCGGCGTGCGTGGTCTCACGTGAACCATCGCGCGGTGCCTACTGTAGTGTGCTGGGACAAACCACGGAAGGAAGGAAGATGGAAATGTGATGGTCGTGCGGTGGTGGTAGTGGTGGTGATAGTTTAATTGTGGTGGAAATTGTAGTCAATGCACTGACCATCTGGTCTCCTTCCAAACGGATTCCGGCATCGGCAAGGCCTAGGAACCTTTCTCCCGGGCGGGGGGAGACGATGGACGCTCGGGAGAAAACGAAGAAAATGGTGTATGAACTATGACGCTCGGGAGATGGCGAGGAAAATGGTCTATACACTATGATAGCGTATCCTAGTCGTTGCCTCTATTGTTCCGGTGGTCGGTTGCGCTTTCGAGGTCGTTAATATCTGTTCTTGGCATATCGGTGGGTAAAATTCAGGAGTGAGTCGTGTGATAGCGTGTTTGGTGAGGCGGGGAGGTTACTTTTTTTGTGATCTTTGTTGTCGTGGCGAGGATAAGGTGCCCGGAAGTCATCTATCTATCATCGATGAGTGGAGAAGGACGTGTGGTGAACAAATCACTCTCCTCTGTAGTCTAGAATGCGTTTTACCCGACCCACCCGCTGCAAGGATTACTGATCCATGAAATAAATAATATTTGCGCACTAGCTGCGAGTGTTTCGGATCCTGAGTGCACTGTTTCATGTTTTCTGCTGCTGCGTACTGAAAGGTGTTGTTGCGCGGTGTTAACCCCCCGCCGCTATGTGCAACAAAAATGACTTGTAGCTTGCAAGGAAGTCAAACAAGACGCAGCAAAACAGAAATTAGTTGCGGTGATACCCCCCGGCGCTCGCGCCCCATCCCCCCCCCCCTCGCGCGCTATGTGTAGCAACAAGGATGACTTGCAATCGTGAGGAGGAGAAAGTATTTCCGCGAGATACCAAGCGCATTCTTTGCGGTGTTGTCACTCACTTCCCCCGCCCCCACCACCCCCAAAGGTCTCTGCGAGGCACAAAAGGTACTCGTTGCGGTATCACCCACCCCCCCCCTCCCCCCCCCCCCCCCCCCCCGCCCGCTATGTATATTCAAAAATGACTTGCGTATGTATCTCGCGGAGGAAAAGTGTCTCTGCGAGAGGCAAAAGGCATTCGTTGCGGTCTTACCCCCCCCCCCCCCCCCCCCCCTTGCGCATACATGCACAATTATAATAGGTTATGAACACAACGCCTCCGCAGGACAGACGTTAGTCATTCTTCCGGTTCCAACCGGCCACGAAAATAATTTGAGGTATTGGACTACAGCACGCTTTCGCCGAGGACCCCCGTATCGTTGCAGCACCGCGGCGCCAGGTTTCCCTATTGCCATCTGGCCAAGAGTCATGATGGGTCGTGGCCGTCCAAACCAGTAAAACTCAGTGTGTGGGGGCCGACTCTGCAGTCTGGGGTTGTCAGAAGCTCCTTGCCGTGACTTTGCGGGTTGAGAAGGGTCCTGTTTCTTAGGAACAGGAACGGTTCGATGTGCAAAGCAACCGTGTACCACCCACACCATGAAGAATATAGCCAAGACCGTAAAACCCTCCTGCGCTACGTATCATTGTCGTAATATTTGTTGGTGGCTATCGTCGATCTCTCTTGCTTGTCGCGGTCATCTCGTTCATCTTGGACCCGATCTACGGCAGTCTTAGTTAGTCCCTATTGCCATCGTCATCGACGCAATAGTTGGCAGTATGTAGGTGCATCGTAGCCGCGTTTGGTTACTGTTTGATACACTGCTGTGTTCTCACAATAATATGATTATAATTCTTACCATCTAACAACGCATACCCCACAAGAAGAAAATCACGGAAACTAAAAGAGCCGCCGTATTCACATCAAGTAAGTAAATGGTGACGACTCAATGCAAAATCGAAAGCGTCTGCAGCTGTATGTGATGTAGAATATAAGTACTCAAAATAGAAATGTGTGTGTTACCGAACCAACGCGTTCCAATGTTCGTTGGTCTTGGACTCGCTCTCTTTGAGTAAGGTTTGTGACGTCAGCCGCAAAAACCTTGTAATGTTCCATCCCCCTCCATGTTTTCAATTTACTGTAGTAATTTAGATGTGTACAATACTCGTTATCTACATGGTCTTTTGAGGTCGCCGCAGAAAATCTTGTAATTATTATACCCTCGGGTACCTATATGTTGAAACTCAAACAACAAAAGAGCTCGCTTTTCACTCAGCTATATGTATGTTTGTACCAGAAATAATACGATCAACGTCCCTCCCGCCCTGCATACGAAAACAGGGAGAGTGTAAAACGGAGCCGCGATCCGGTGCACGGCCGTGCAGCATGCGTTTTTGAAAGTTTTGTTTTCGTCAAGCTCTGGCTCGACTTCTCTCCTACTCCGGAGACGGCACTGCTAGAGGTGGAGCTTACACGCTCGTAGCTCCCCCTTGTGCACCCAAGCGCTTGATGACCATTCGGATCTTCCGAACGGCCACACAAGGCACAACTGCCCCAGCGTGCGAAATGTATGAGTATTCATCGTCCCCAAGTCCCTAAATAATAACGCAAAGTGCAACTCCCCAAATTTGTGATTTTCTCTCGCAGGTGAGTTTAGAGGCCACTCTGCCCGAAAAACGCAGGCGGCACAACGGACCACACGAGGCCCAACGAGCCGAAGGGCTGCTCCTATCCCCCACAGAACCTCGTGACTAAAACGTGGGGAGTTTGCTGCTGACAGGTAGAGCCCGTCGCAGACGGGGCCGGGGCCACCGTGCCACCCCCCCCCGCGCCAGGCAACCAGCAGAAAATCACCATGCCTCGCCTCACCAAAGAGGAAGCCTATCAGGTCCTGGGCCTGGATGAGGATACTGGGGATAAGACCGAGGAAGAGATCAAGAAGGCCTACAGGAAGAAATCCTTGGCGACGCACCCCGACAAGAATCCGGTGAGGACGACCCCCCGTGTTTTTTCTACTTGCCAGCGTTGCTGTCGTGTTCAAGGCCGTGCGTGTTTGCAAAGGATATCTTTGTTTTTTGGTGGCGACTCGAGTACCATGCCGCCGGCTGCGTGCTCTGCTGTGTCCACTCTGCTATATTGATTAATCATGTCGTCTTGTGTCATGTCGGAATCCTGGGTGTGACTCGGATACATTGCGGCGGTGTTCGCTTGTGACCTTGCTACAATTGCTTCCTTGCTGGGGACTTCGAGCGTTGCGTTGCGGCGCTGGCTGAGCTGCCCTCGAGTTCGGACGATCGAGTTGGATCGCTCGGCACTATCCTGTACCACCTGGTCACAGGATCACGCACGAAATCTAATTCGCGCCTTCTCTCTTTGGCGCGGTTTCATGTTGTTGACTTCGTTCAAATCAAATGTGAAATCCTCGAAAACCCTCAAAATCCTCAATAGATCCGCCCAATCCCAATCCTCAAAGAACGTGTTTCTAGGCAAACGTTTTCTTCTCCCAGCTCCTACTCGTAGCTGGCTCTCGGTCTTGACTCTTACTCGTGACTCTCGAGACTCGAGGCCATGGCACCATGGCGCCCGATCCAAGACCATCTTCAAGTACAGCAGCAGCAACAGCAGTAGAACTACAGTAGTAGCAGCACCGCCGTCCACTCATCATGCCGTCCACCGCGTTTTACAACCGAAATCTATCAGGAATCGTGCATGAACCAACCATGAACCAACCACACGAGCGGTGCCGTGAACCGCCTTCCCATTCGGTGGTCCATTCGATGGTCCCCGTGCAGCAGCGAGACTTGGCTTGCTCTTCACTTGTGGCGGAGAGGCCGGGACTGCATCGCTGGCTCGCTTTTTGCCACGGGTCCATGTTGTGTTTAAAAAAAAAAAAAAAATCTCAAGGAGACACTATTAATAGTTGGTTCAGACCTCGAGTATCACAGCAGGTGAAGCTATTATTAATATACGACCCAAGGGCCCAGCCCACCCTTGGACTGCTTACTTTTTTTCATTTTTTCCAGTGTTTCCTGACGGTGTGTTTTCTTTTTTCTTGCGCGGTGCGGATTTTTTTTCGGTTTTTACCGAACCGTGCGGCAACACGGCACAGGCAGTGCCGCACCTTGTGAAAATCAAAATCTATAATCCGCGCCGCCCCGCACTGAGCCAACCGAATGTTATTACTCTAAAAAAATGTGATCCGCACTTGTACACCGCACCCCACTGTTGCAGAATAAGATTCTGTAGGTGGTAAAACCGCACCTCGAATCGGTTTTACACCGTGAAAAGCCTTTTGATACGAGTACTGATATTTTTAATGTGGTACATATTCTCTGTGTTCCATGTTTATCAACCGAACGGACAACCGGATTTGCACGGCGGTGCAACGCAATACTCTGCTGCTGGTTTTATATTAAAACGTATCATATCAGGGTGGTTATCGTGCCGGACATCATGCACGAGTATCATGGATCATATTTTCGATACTGCTATAATAATATCACGGGGGACTATAGTAAATCGGACCTATTGTACACACAAAAAACTATACATTTACCTATTTTTACTTGACAATTTTGGTCATATTTACCCCGTAATAGTTATATCTGGTGTGTACCAGGTACTACTGCTGTACCTGGTACGATATTTGTACGTTGTAAGAAACAGGAATGTTGCTCCAGCCCGGATTCCTTATTTAGAAGATATGTGCTCGTGCAGTTTTTATAAAAATAATGCTTGTGGTGAGTTTTGCTCGATCTTGAGTGCATCGGTTTCCGACTTTGTTCCTGTACAAACAGGCCTCTCCTATTAATACTGCTCCTTTTGATGTTCACGGTATTGAAGGCGTACCGATCTTACGAAAGTGTCGGCTACCGGAATCGAGTTCGTACCGAACCTTCCCGGAATGTTCGGTAGGGTAATGCGGTCGTACGGAACACTCCGGTAACCTTCGGTATGGTATTGCGGCCGTACCGAACCACTTCGGTAGGGTAAATACCTCCAGCATTCGGTATAAAACCCTTGCCAAAGTGACGGGTACCGATGTTTGAGGTCGTACCGAACTCACGGAAGGTCGGGTACCGATATCGAGTTCGAACCTTACTGGAGTGTTCGGGAGGGTATTGCGACGGTACCAAACACTCCGGTAAAGTTCGATAGGGTACTGTGGCCGTACCGAGCACTCCGGTAAGGTCCGGTAGGGTAGTTATTGAGAATATAAGGTACGGTATTTTTGCTGAGAAAATACCCCCGGTACGCTGGCATTTACCCTACCGAGCATACCGTTGTATTCTACAGTCGAAAAATCGTTAGCCAGGTGAAGGCAGCATTGCAGTAGAGGACGGGACACCCGTTTTATACAGAGTGCGAGAAGTCCTATTCGATACGAAACTGTACCCGACACTTCAGTAAGTTTCGTACGCCCGCGAAAAAAACCCGGATATCATACCGTTGTACCCCTACCCTTGGCATGGTACATCCACTTGACCGTGCGTGCGGGTCCCCAGGTATAGCGACCGAAAATGCTTTTCGCCGGCCCTGGTCGCGGACGGTTCCCAAATCCGGATGTATTTTACTGGTACGAGGTTTGATAGCAACCCTCTGATAGCAGCGCTTCCATATATACATGTTGGTAACCAAGTATTCTCACAGGGGGATGAAGGCGAAAAAGGCGATCCATTCCCTTCATCTTTGTTTTTTACGGTACGATACGTGGCGGTTCTTAATTGCGGTTCCTGCAACTGCTTCTTTCGCGGTATTACCGGGACGTACTCGTACATGCAGTAGAATCGCGCTCAAATCTGCGGTAACACGCACCCCTTCTGAAAACACGACCAATGCGGTCTTATCAACGGTCGACATATCGGACAGATCATCTACAGATCATCTATAGATAGGTCGTGATCTAGATTCTATAGGGAAAATACACTCCTGATATATATGATCTGGCTCATGTTCCCGGGTGGGAGCCGCATAATCTGCATGGCCTAATCATAGCACGTATTTCCTGGGGTTGAACCTGAACTTTATACAGATCCTGCACAACATCTCCTGTAACGACAGGTTATGATCTAGATGATCTAGGTGATCCATCTGTAGATGACCTATCAATATACGATCTAGATGAACTATGCGACGTGTGCAACCAACTGTCTAGAACGTGCAGCAGGGCGCACGCATTAGCATGCTTTGCGGGTGTGGTACAGCTCCTTACGTTCTAGAGTACCCCGTGCACCCCGTGCCCCGGCAAGTCGGGCTGCTTCGTGTGGGCGATACTACTATTAATACTGAGAACGTCTTTTTATTTTTCATGCTTTTTCCTTGACAGGCCGATCGAGAAATGTTTCTGTGTGCAAGTACGCCGTGGGTTGATTATATGACGAGATCGAAGGTCTATCGTCGCATGAGAGATGATTTTTTTAATCAGCCTGTTGGCAGTTAGATCGAGAAACAACAAATTGCGCCGCGTGCAACCGGGTAAAAATAAATAAATAAATAAAAAAATCCACAGCGCCGGGCGGTACGAGAATATCTGCTGCTTCTTGAAAGTAAATTAGTTTGGAAACTAAAGTTTGCAACTTCGTGTTTCCATTAGCACTGACTGTTTCCTCGCCGTGCCTGACCGTGCTCGCCTCTTCCGACTCTGCCGCGGGTGGCTTGGGCCGTGCTCGCGCCGTGTCCCTGTGGAGCGTATTGTTTTCGCATTTTTGCAACCATCTGCTTCGTTTTTTAGCCGATCCCCCATGGTACCGCCTCATTACCCCTGCAATACCCGTGTCTGGAGCAGACATCAAGATATCAAGTGTATATGTTTTCGTTGCTGACCCCCGAGAACAAGTTTACTCGCGATGAGGTCGTTGCGCTGTTTCCTCGTCGTGTCCGGTCGTGCTCGCCTCTCCGGCGCGAGTGGCCTTGACCGCACTCGCGCCGTGTCTAAGCCGAGCGTGCTGTTCATGTGGGGTCTCGGCTGGAGCTCAAATCTTAGTGATTGTTTTTTTCTCGTTCGAGCAACTGTATATAAGTTTACGTAGTTGCTACGCTGTCTTTTACACCGATGCACTCCTCGGTGCGACTGACGACTGGCTGTTGCGTGCATGTACTGTACCTGTATTAATAGTACTTCAACCCTTGATAGCTGCTCAGCATGTAGACTACAGCAGTACTGTGGTATTTGTACGTCGAGTACGTATCGTAACACTGCTGCTGCTCTGCCGCATGGGACTGCTGCTGTGCTGCTGGTGTGCCGCTGCGAGGTGATGTCATTGTATTGTATCGGTGCCATTAAATAGAAGGACCGTTTATATACTCGTAGGAATACCAAATTGACCCTTACTTTTGCAGATAGAGTAATATGTACGAACGTACTGCGGTACTCGTAGCTGTAGGTTCTAGTGCTACACTGCTGCTGCTACTGCTGTTCACCATCGTTCATCCGCCACCCGAGGTGTTCTTCCCTTTTAAAAAACGAAATACAGAGTACCTACGTACCGCACTATTTCGGTTATGAACAAACATGCAGTCCAGTATACCCCTTGGCAGTACGGTCACTTTTTCCGCACGTTCGGTGTTCCTGTAATACCCATCTTGACCCATCTTGACCTTTCCGCCTGCTTCGTGCGGCTCGTTAATGGTTGTTTTTGCTGTAAATCTTCCCCTCTGAAGCTCCCCCCCTCTTATTATATATATATATATATATATATATATGGGTTGGGTTGGCGTCGGTTGGCAACGACACTGTAAAACACGCCGCTTACTACGTGAGCTAGACATCCAGGGTACCGTTTTTTTTTTTTTTTTTTTTTTTGGCGGTCGCCCACAGCTGGTCGTCGAGTGAGATTATTTGTGCGAAGTAAAGAGCCTTCACTCTGCACAAGGGAAGTGATCGTATCACGTAGTGTTCAAGGTAAGGCACCCAAGAGGCAATTACATAGTACTCCCATTGCTGTCTCTGGGAGTGGCCACACCGGAAATTTAACTAACTCATTGAAGCTGTCATCCATATGCAAGTCCGCCTCACAAGCGGTTCTTAGTAGGATGCAGCCCACCCTTCATGCCACTCGCCGGACACCTCACGGCGCTTCGCGCTTGGTGCAAGCAATGTCTGCCTGGTCGGTGAAAACCCGACATGCTCCGTCCCGGCATTGTGGGGATGCGAGGGTCTATGGTCATACGACTACGGCCATGCATGAGATCGAGTACATCTCTCCTATCGAGTACCCCCCCCCCCCCCTCTGAAGCTCCTAAGGTTTTTGCTTTGACAAGTCGGCTCTGTTGTATGATAGGATATACCTGATACCTGGTACCGTACGGAAATTCAATACTTGAAATTATATACGTTTTAGATTACATTAATTTAATATTAATGTATATATGTAACTTCAGCTGTGAGGTCGACCGATAGAGTAGTCGAAAGTCAGCCTTGCAAGCCGAGTGACATTGGTACGTCTAAGTCGTAGTACAAGGGCTCCAATAGGCTGTCCCGATAATTAGGCATGCGACCTTCCGCTCTTTGTGCTGGCTTAAAGGGTATTCCTGGTGGGTGGTTTTGTTGAAAGGGAGGCCTGGCAAGCGCACTATCTCCCGCGAAGTTTACCTGCCTCCTCCCGGGTTTGGTTGGTCATACGAAGCGCAACTTTTGTTTATGTTGATATTTGATATTTATATCGGGTACGTCGAATCACGTTTTTTTCTTCGGGTTCGGTATGACATCGCGTTTTCTTTCTGTCTGCTCTAAAGCATGCCCCCCCTTCCGGCCTCCTTTGCGCGTACCTTCCGCGTCCATCTCTCCCCAAAACCCTTCCCCACGCGTGCGCGCGCTGCATCGACATTGCTCCTATGAAACACCGCCGTTCGTGACGCACCCGTGGATCGTGCTCGGAACTATTCTCGATATCGCTCTCTGAACCGTGCTTCAGAACGATCCTGAGGCAACAGCCAAGTTTCAGGAAGTCGGCGAGGCGTACATGTGCCTGACCCAAGAGGACTACAGCGATGGTGCGCGGTGGAATTGTGATTAGATGACCGGGGTTTGAATTGGTGTCAGGTTGTCGTTGGTTGGTTGGATGGTTGTTTCGTTGGTTACTCAGTTGCTGGTAGGTTGATGGGCTGGTTGCCTTAATTCGCGGGTTGTGTTTTCGGCTGATTGAGTAGCTGCTTGATAATTTGGTCGGTTGGTTGGTTTGTAGGAGATCGGTCCGCGCATTTTTACAAGTTTGGGTCAACAACTCGACGGCATTCAATAGTTTGGTCACTTGGCTCCCATCCCGTTCCCCCGCCTCCTCCCGCCCCCAATTGTTCTGAGCGAAGCGAGTTCCTAATTTGCGCGGCCGCCTAGAATATCGGGCTTCGTTCCAGCCGATTGAGGCGGGAAGATCTGCGTCGTCGTGTATACGTGCCGAAAACTTTCGAGCTTATTTTTTGTGTGATTATATGCCCTCCAGCGCACACAGCAGTTGACCGCGGTTACAAATATTGAACAGCGCGAGTTGTTTATATCGAAGCGAGGGCTATATGCCCTGTATTTTGTCCGCAATGTGTGTTCCCTCGAGTATCACCCGCATCTGGCCCCCTCACAAACCCCAATATGTACTTACTTTTTGCTCATGGGAATGCTGTTGCTGTCGCAACTACGACTACGGCAATGCATGATATCGAGTACATCCCCCCCCCCCTCCTCCCCTCTATTATGCATACATAGGGTGGGTTGGTGTCGGTTGGTGGCGCCGCTGTAAAACATGCCGCTCACTACGTGAGGCAGTAGACAAGCAGGGTACCGTTTTTACTTGTTTTTTGTCTGGCGGTAGGTCACAGCTGGCGATCGAGTTACAGATCTTTCGTGCTGGCTGGAGGAATTTTACTCCCCGCAAGCGGAATGATCGTATCACGTAGTGTTTATATGGTAAGGCACCCACGAGACAGTCACGTAGTACCCCCACTGTTGTCTCCGGAAGTGGCCACACCGGAAAAATAACTGACTCGTTGGCGCTCTCATCCATTAGCATGTCCGCCTCACAAGCTGTTCTTAGTAGTAGGATGCAGCTCACCCTTCATGCGACTCGCCGAGCGCCGTGCGCTTGGTGCACGCAATGACTGCCTGGTTAGGTGAAGACCCGACGTTCTCCATCACGGTATTGTATAGATGCGAAGGTCCATGGTCATATGACTACGGACATGGATGATATCGAGTACACCCTCCCTCCTTCCTCCCCTCCACCCCGCACTAAAAAAACGCCTGTTTTGGTGAACAGATGACGAGGACTTCGGGTACAATTCCGGAAACTGTAGCGATTACAGTGGCGAAGACAGCGACGGTGAAGGACGGGGGCACCATCGCCACAGGCACCGCGGAGGAGGGCAAAGGGGGGGGGGTCGAGGAGGGGGCATGTCTACGGTGCGTTTTCCGTTCAGCTTAGGCTAGGACCCACTACCGTATCACACGGGTGATAAGATAACACGCCTCCCAGCGCGAAATTTACGAGCCGGATTTCTCGAAGCCCAGGGGGGCAAACCCAACGAAAATAGTGGATAACAGGGGGGGTGGGGGGCACACCACGAGAATGGTGACTCGAAAATATCTCGACGAGACCTTTCCGTAGACGCATCGCTCGGCGTTTTGCACATTCCCCATTGTCGAGAAGATCATACTGATTATAGTATTGCTAGTCTCAGTGACAATCGTCCGCGGGTGTTATCTTACCGCCCGGGTGATAGGTACGTATATCCTCTTCCTGACTGCTCGCACGTTTTGACGACAAACCACTAGAGAATAGAAATTAGAGTCGAACGATTCCTTTCCGACAGCTCGCACGTTGTGGGGAGAAAACACTCGAAATTAGGGTTAGGCGTTTTTTGAGGTGGTAAAAGGATCAAGTTCGTTTTTTTTTTATTTCTCGCGTAAATGGACTTTTTTTTTCGCATATGCGAAGTAGTGGTAAGTGATTTTGAGGTAGCTTCGCATATACTTTATTATATCGGCATAAACTGCGAAACAATTAAGCATAAACTGGTAGGTCAAAAGTTATCGTGTGAACAGTTTCTCGCCCACGTGTACACGTCTCCTTATCCTTGAGTTAGATTTATGTTGTAACATCGCGTCGTTCGTTAGTTCGTATATAGTTTGGGATCAATGAGGCCTCTCTCTGCTGCGACCAGCCGGAGACTCTCACCCGGGGTTACTACTGCCGCCGTAATTGTCTGCCAATCAACGCGGCACCTTGTCGCAGAGAGTAGGTACCCCGGTAAAACAAACACTATCAAAACTGATGTCGTTGTCGACGGTACATCTCGCTACCAACGATGGGCGAGCGGGATGGTGTGTTTTTTTTCCTGGCCTCTTTCTACTTTGTCGTGCTGTTGTAGAGCTGCGATATCGCTCACGGAGTGATACTCAATCACTGTCTCCCCATACAACGACAAGGCTTTCCCGAAAAGGGATCCACCATGCTGGCGTCCCCTCTTTTCTGTTCCAGAGTACTGTTGTAACATCGCGTCATAGGTTGATTCGTATATATTTTGGGATGAATGAGGCCTCTCTCTGCTGCGGCATGAGATCACACCCGTACTCGCTGACCCTTCTCTTATCTCAATGCCGTCGCTCGTTCGATTTGAATCCTTTTGTTGGGGTCCTTCTCTTCCTTATTGTCACCAAACTTGTAGCCTAGTTGATTAGGGGTTCTGCTACCGTTGGTTGTCCCGTGGGAACGTCATGTACGATTTTCCGTACCCCTCCGACGGTGGCGGCGTCTCCTCTTTTCTGTTCCAGATTACCTTCTTATTCGCTGGGGTTTTTCTTGGCTTGTCATGCTGTAGTGTTACATTCTTGTGTTTCTTCTTGAACAAAAAAAAAAAACGCATGAACCCCGAAACAACCACTGAAACAAACTTTCAACAGTCGAAACACAAACTTAGGAACAATCTTGGGCAAAAGCACAAACTCTATAATGAAAGGAAAAAAAAAAATCAACACTTGAGAAACTTAACCAAACAACAGCAGCTAGAGGCGAAAACATGCGAATAACAAATAGTCGTAACAAACCACATATTAAGATTGAAAAAAAAAGAAGAAGCACAAAACAACTATAACGGGGGACCATAGTAAACAGGCCCAAATATTGTTAGTAAAAATAGGTAAATATATAGGTTTTTATGTATACCATAGGTCCTATTAACTATGGACCCCCCGTAATAAAAGCAAACGATAGCGGAAAACACACACTCGAACACGAACACAAACACAAACACAGACAAAACGCACCACCAACAACAGGAACGAAGGACTACGAAGAAGCGCACGCTCATCCTCGCGCTTGCTCTCGCTCGCTCGTCCGCTCGCCCTTCTCTTGCTCCGTTGTGTTTTGTTTATTTTTGTATTCCAGGAAGACTTCATGGACTTTTTCGCAGATGTTTTCTGCAGGGGCGGCTTCGACGACGTGGGCATCTCCGTCGGTGTAAGCGTAGGCGGCATCGGTCGAGCGTCCTTCATCCACTTGCCATCCCGCTCGTACGCTACGGCCCACTCTCGTGTAGGGGGGGGTGGGGGGGGGGGCAGAGGCGGTGGTGGACGGGGGAGGGTGCACTACCAGGACTCGGATGACGAGGATGCTGAGGACAATCCATATGTGAGACCCGGGGTAGGGGGGCGGGGGGGTTAGGGGTGGAAGTGGAGAAGGGGCAGTATGGTCGAGGAAAGGTATCTTGGTCTGGGGGGGTAGGGGGAGGAGGGGGGGGGAGGGGGGTCGGGGCAGTATGACCGAGGAAAGGCGTTTTTTTCTGGGGAAGGGTGGGGGGGGCGAGGGAGGAAAAAGGGGTGGGCGATGGTGGCTGCCATCGATCGTCATTGTGTGAAATGGTGGGGGAATGCGGCTACCAAGGGGAGGGGGGGGGGGTGGCAGTAGTGGTTTGTAGTATTAATAGTAGTAGTAGGGGTAGTAGTAGTAGTAGTAGTAGTAGTAGTAGTAGTAGCTGTAGCTGTAGTAGTAGCACCATTAGTATAGTGGTGGTGGTAGTAGTAGTGGCAGTATTAGTTGTGGTAGTAGGGGCAGATTTCGTAGAGGCCAATACAACAAATACGCGGGCAACAGATCAGCGAGAGAGAGAGATCAGATACAGACACGTCTAAGGTGTAAGTCTTAAGCCTGTCCGATACCACGAGCTAGTTTTTTCTTGTCACAGCAACACCGGAGACAAGACGCAGGCGCAGGCTGCAACCCTTTTTTGAGTTGCAACAACGTACGTATTAAGAATAAGGTACTTGTAACTAGAATCGAAAAATACGCAAGTAGAAAATATTGCTCGTGCTGTCAGCCATCCACTACTCGTACTGCGCCCGCGTTTGGGAGACAAAGCAGTTGAAATTAGTCTAGGAACATTTTTGGCGTTAAAAATAATAATAATTATGTTTGTGAAAATTTTTGTGTTTGTTCGAACATATCTCTTCGTTGGAGCAGTTTTCGGAAAAACGCTAATTAGTCGGACACGGGAAACCCGGCCGGACATATTGGTCGAGGTCTCGGCGCGATACGTGCACTCTGGAGCGCGTGGCGGGCGCTCAAATATTTTTTTTAGGCGGAAGTGAATTAAAGACGATTTGCCCTGGTTTCAGAACAAGAGGCCTTATTTTGTGCGTACGTTCTGGTAAAAATATTGTCTGTTTTTTGCCCTAGGCTCTCACGAGCACTCAGCCCAGACCTATACCAGGTAGACGACAGACGACATGCACAGAGCACAACGTGACAACGCTGCCGCCCATACGCCGTGCGTGTGCGACGCATCCTTATGCGCTGTACTGCTGTTACTGGTTGTGTTTGTCGGTACCTCCGGTCCGTAATCCACCATCTACCTCTCTTTGCTGTTGCTCTGTGTGAGACGGATCCACGCACACTCTGGACGGAAATGTAAGGACCGTTTGGATTAAATATGAGTACCTCCACTATCCTTATATTTCCGACGTTCTGTGTTTCATGGCCGAGGCACACTCAAGGAATTTTTTAGACATCAGACCACATGCAAATAACTCAAACAACGTTACAACTCCGCCTAGCGGCACGACCGTCGATTTTTGTTTTTGCGTTATTTGGAGCGAATGGGAGTTTTTTTTTTCAAGTTTTTTTTTTTTTTTTTTTTCACGGCATCCGCACAAAACAGGGAGCCCTTTTCGAGCTGACTGAAACCGTTTTTTTTTCAACACTAGGTTTTAAAGGGGTGTTGTGTACGACCGCCGAAATCTACGACCAGGAAATATTACGGGGGTCCATAGTTGATAGGACCCATGGTTTACATAAAAACCTATATATTTACCTCTTTTCACTAACGATATTTGGTCCTATTTACTATGGTCCCCCGTAATAGTGACTCCTTTCACTACTGCGGTATGCAAACACATGTTCGTATTTGACTCTTTTTAACCCTTTTAGAGCTGCCGTCCCGTTTTTAGGGACAATCCACTCAAATCCCAAGTACTTTGTTCCCAAAACGAAACTGCGGCCCTGAAAAAGTTAAAACTCCGAGTGAATTTGTCCCCGAAACGAGGGTGCAGTCGTAAAATGGTGAATACGACCGGACTATGATGCGTACCTTCCACCACCCCACACGAAGTCGGGGACAGCAGGCAGTGATAAGGCATCCCTCGTGCACCACGTGTCCCTAATGGCGACTGCTACGTACGAGTATACCGTACAGGCGCGAGTCATCTCTCTCCCCTTGTTTTGACCGATTTTCAAAGATGGATTGCTCCACGACCGAAAGGCTCTGCCCAAAAAACTGTACCGACTCATGTGAGGAAAGCTCTCAGCGAGGTCTTTTCCGAAACCTCCCTCTTCTGCATCCGTTGACATCCTCCCGGTTATTGGGGAGCAACCAATATTTCGAAATCGGCCCAGGGAGGTGTGATCGATGACTCGCATCCTTGTGGTTCTACGGCTGTCTTCGTTCTTTCCTCGGAGTGAGGGCGGAATGAGGAGTGGTTGTGGACTGCCAACGATTTTTGTCGAGGCTTTGACCACGCCGTACGCGAACGTTTCACTGAGTCACACGGCAACGTTTTCTACTCTCTCCTTTTTTTTTTCTTGTGGTGTGTGTATTTTCCCCAGGTGTTCTCTACCGACGGCACTTTCCGGGCTCGACAAGAGGCGAAGAGGAAGGAGAAAAACAAGCGGCGAGGGCCGCGAGGGTCAAGGCCAACAAGCTCAAGAGGGCCGAGAGCCGGAGGTGGGTTGGTGGGAGATTGGGGGGGGCGAGGAAGGGCGGGGGGTACTCATGTTTGAAGGGTTTGGGAAGGGGGAAGGGGGGAGTAGGTTGCTGGGTGAGTCGGTGGGAGGGGAACGGTAGGTGGGTGAGCCGGGTGAATCTTGCGGGGGCGAGGGAAGGTGGGCCTGTGAGTTGGGAAGGAGGGTGGTGGATGGGGTGGGGGTGTTGTGTGAAGTTGTTGGGGCCGCTTTGCTTTTTAATTCGTTGGTTGCATTTTTTCGTTTGTTTGGTTGCTTGTTCGTTTTTTTTTTTTTTTTTTTTTACGTGTTGGTGTATTATTTTCATCATATGTGTCTGCGCGGTAGTTCTATGTCTATCTTGTCTTGTCATGTCTGTCTGCCTCTGTCTCTTTATCTCCCCCTGGGTTTGGTCGCATGCATGTTCATTGCTGCCGTATTTCCTCCTCGTGCATCTATTGACGAAGACCTCATGTCGATTCGAAGCCCGTCACGAGATATCTAGAACCAACAACCAAAACGCTAACGCAAAAAAAGTAAACTAGTACGGACGCCGGTGTGCCCGCGCCTCTGTGTGTTTTGATGAGGTCAAAATGAGTCTGTGTGGTACTGATGGACAAAAACCGGTACACAATTGAAATGGCGAACTACGTGGACGATTTCCTTTTTTTATCGGATCTTCGAAATGATGTAAAAGGAGGAGCAAAATGTTTGCTTCGTTTTTTCCCCCCCTTCGCAGGGAAGAAGACGAGGCGTTTTGGGAACTGCAGGAAGAACGAGCCAGGCGCAGGCGCCAGCAAGCGGCGCAGAGAGAAAAAGAGAGGGCAGAAAGGAAGCAGAAGGCGACAGCCAAGCACCAAAAGTTTCAGAAAGAGAAAGAGGTGAGACTAGGAGTTCGACGCTCGGTACGAAGCTTCATTTTTGGTATGTCCTTGGCAGTAGGCAGTACTGTTCAACTGTTTCTTGTTTGTCTATACTTTTCACGTGTGTGTATGGTGGGAGGCAGATGGTGTTTTCGATGATTTTTCTTTGCGAGGCAGTTTTCGTCCGTGTTTGAGGGGGGGACGGGGGGTGTAGTTGTTGTCATGCATGGCCGTAGTCTCACGATCATAGACCCTGGCATCCCTGCATTGCCGGGACGGAGCACGTCGGGTCCGCACCGGCCAGGCAGACACTGCTTGGGCCAATCTCGAAGCGAAACGTGATGCGCTGGGCGAGTCGCATGAAGGGTGAGCGGCATCCTACTAGGAACTGCTTGTGAGGCGGACTTCGGCATCTGTGCGTACTTTCTTGCATAATTTATGGATGACAACATCGAGGGACTTGATTAATGCGGAGGGGGAAGGGGGCGGGGGGCGGGGTGTACTCGTAATCGTGCTTGACCTTCGTCGTATGACTGTAGACCTTCGCATCCGTACAGTGCGGGGACGGAGCACGTCTGGTTTTCACCGACCAGACAGACATCGCTTGCACCAAGCGCGAAGCGCCGTGAGGTGTCTGGCGAGTCGCATGAAGGGTGAGCTGCATCTTACTAAGAACCGCTTTTAAGGCGGATTTTCTTGCATATGGATGACAGCGTCAATGAATTGATTTATTTTCTGGTGTGGCCATTTCTAGAGACAGGGACGGGTTTACTATGTAACTGCCTCGTCGGTGCCTTACCATGTACACTACGTGATGCGATCATCCCCCTTGTGCGGAGTTGAGGGTCTCCCCGCGCGAAAATTATGTATAACTCGACCGCCAGCCGTGGTGACCGCCAAAAGAAAAACGTTATCCTGGCTGTCTAGCTCACGCAGTGAGAGGCGTGTTTTACAGTGTTATATTATAGAGGGTGGGATATCGACGTTTTTTTTTCACGGTTCGCTGTGTGTGGGGGGGGGTGTATTGTGTATGGTTTGTTTCCGGTTGGGACGGGTCGTTGTCGTAGGTGCCTATCGTCAATCGGTGAATGCGGGGAGAAGGCATGTCGCTTCGATTGTCGCAGTGATCCAAAGTACCAGGTGCATGGCCGTATTTTTGTTGCAGGACGATTGCTACGGTGTTGGTGGTGTTGGTATTGCGGTGGAGTTGGTATCGGTGATGGTAGTGATGCTTGCTCGCTGAACACAAGCCTGTTGTTTGTACGGGAGACTGAGAAGAGCGGGGGAGTGACGAACAACTCGCAAGGTCTCAACAAGACCATGCTGATATACCGGGACAGCAGTACACAGCAGGTCGGCCTTTCACTTAATTTATAAATATAGAGTGTAATGCGTCCGTGCAGCGCATTTGCAGATCGCGATTTTCGCGGCACCCTCGCCGCCCGTGTTCGCTGGCGCTAGCTCGTCCGTTGCTGTCTGCGCCCTCTCGCCATGCCCGAACACCCGATTTTCGCACAAATTTAAAGTGTCTTGGAAGGCGTTTTCCCCCCTTGGTAGATAACACATCGATTGCTTTTGTTCGATGTACCCTATGCCCAAAGATGCTACATCAGGCGTATAGGAAACTGCGGTCTGACCCCTGGACTGACGGGCCACTTACACTAGAACTAGTGTGATATGGCCGAACGAGGCCTTGACGCGCCCATATTACCGGTCTCCTCTTGCGGGTGGGCATATGTAGTAAGCAGAAACATATATGGTGTGTAAACCTAGGGGGATACAATCTGACCCAAAATATAAGGAAGGCTTGGATTGAATATTTAAACGCTAACCGTCCCTATATTTCAGGTCAGCGTCGTACCTGTGTTTTGGGTCCATCGTGGGTTTTGATTACTGTTACGGGGAACCAAACTAAGTAGGACCTACGGCACACACAAAAACCTATATATTTCGCTATTTTTACGAACAATATTTGGTCCTATTTACTGTGGTCCCCCGTAATATGTATTACTATGTAATACTATGGTCCCCCGTGATAGCAACTTTGGCCATAATACCACTGAGCCAGCAGTCGGCGCTGGCTGTTGTGAGTACGGTGTATACCTGGAACACCCCCAATCAAATGCGCCGCTCTGCGCGAGAGCTACCTCACAGTGGAAGTATCGCTCCGGCGCAGGGGGGTTTCACCAAAGGGGGAGCTTGACAACCGTGATTGTCTGATGATGACGGACGGCGTCTTGTGTCCCTGCGCTTTCTGCCCTATTTTTTTTCGTACTGGCCTGTTCGACGGTTCATCTACATCTACGTATTCTGCGAGCGAGCAGTAACGCTGTCAGGCGAGGGGCTGCCCGACGAAAGAAAAGCTGTCCCGTCGGGTTTTTTTTCGCCCAAGGAGAGCTTGACAGCCGTGGCTTATCTTGATGCTGATCGCCCCTGTTTCCTCGCGCTCTTTGCCCTCTCTGTCTCGTTTTGGCCTATCTGACGGTTTTGTGCGGCGGCTTCAGCTGGAGGAGGGAGAGAGAGCGGCCCGGCGAGCAGCCGCGAAAGAAGCGGAGAAGATGAAACGAAAGGCGAGAAGCCCTTACCCTGTTGGTCGATGGAACATCTTTGATACGTGAAAGTGACGGTATACATGTATTTTTCAAGTTTCCGAAGAAGTTTTGGTCGTATCCCGGCACTCAGTGGGACTGCTTTGAAACAGAAACCGTGGCTTGAGTCGATTGAATGTTTGACTCCATGTGACTCCACTTGAGTCCTCGTTGCTCCATTTGACTCCACTTGTGACTCCATTTGTGACTCCGCACTTATGACTACTTGACTCCTCTCGACTCCTGACTTCCCTCCACTTGCCTCGAGTTGACTCAACGTGGCTCGACTTGACGCGACTTGACTCTACTTGGCCGGAGTTGGCACAACTTGAGTTGATGTGATTCGACTAGACTTTGCTCGGCTCGGCTCGACTCGGCTCGACTCGACTCGACTTTGCTCAACTGTACGCATCTTTGCGCAACTCTAGTCGACTCAACCCGGCTCAATTGGACTGTTGAAACAGGAGGAGCTGGACAGCCGGGCCGAGAAGGCTGAGGCCTTGCGCTCGCGAGCGTTCGATCTGTGCGCTGCGGGCGACCTGGCGTCCCTCGCCCCCCTCCTTGATGGCGATGCGGACGAGGCCCCGGGCTTGACCCCGAAGCTGTCCGACCGCCGAGACGAGAAGGGGAAGAGCGGGGCCACCCTGCTGCACATGTGAGATGAACAAGCGCAGAGGGAGGGGAGGGAAAAGGGGGGGGGATGAAAGCAAGGTTTGGTTAGGTTGAACCTTTTTAGTACTGCACTGCACAGAAACGTATGCCTGGTATACATGCCACTCGGTTCCGAACTATAAGCACCGTTTGGTGTAACAATTAGTGTAAAACGTCCTTTGTATTGTGGGACACAGTGGTACATTGTAGTTCTAATTGCAAGAAATTTTCCCTCAAAGCGAGAATGCAGTCCTGGAGGGGTTAAGGAAGGAATGGAGAAATAAAAACAGGACATGTGGTGCATGCACGCCGGTACGTTGTGGTGATGACGCGTGGTCAGATCGACGAGCGATGCCGAACCAAAGCGACCTTAGCACAAACACACCACACCGCACCATACGACACCCCACCACACTATTGATACGATCAAACCAACCTACACCAAAACAAAACGAAACCAACCGAACCCAACCTAATCCAACCCAATGCACGACCGCAACCGCAACCACAACCACACCCACACAACAAACCAAACCGACCCAACCCGAACCAAAACACACCAAACCGAACCAAACTAAACCAGGTGCGTCACAACCTCGAACGAGAGAGCGCAGGCTGGGCAACCAGGACCTGGAAAAAGAACCTCCATAGGGAAAGCAAGGCTGGAGGTGGCCACTTACCTTGTCCAGGGGATTGTCCACAAACACGGGAGGCGCGGCGAGACGGACCGTGTTAACCTATCCAATGTAAGTCTTGCCGGATTTGCATCAACCCTTGTGAGACCTCAGTCCTGTTTGGGGGACGAACCACTCAAAATTGTATACCTCTCTGTACCTAAATATTGGGACCGTTTTCATTTTATATCAGTATACGAAAGAGTATTATATTTAGGGACAGAGTGGTAAGTAGTTTGTCTCCCAGACGGGAGTGAAGTCCTAAAAGGGTTTGAGGGAGATTTTCAGAAACATCGCGCACCTCTGATAGATCATGATGTGCTGTAGATGATCTACTGTACTGCAGTTCCTCACCTGAGTTACGGTGAGTTGTGTTCGTACAATATACAGTAGTGGCCCTCGACCATAGTGTGGAATGCGCGGTGGACACCCCTCGTGATGGGAACTCGCGCAGCAGGATATTTGCAAGTGTCGTCAACTTGAGCGCGTTGGTGAACGGCGATTGTCGGACGCAGTAGGCAACTCGTGAGGGGTCCGTTTGTTTTGCCGCCATCAAAAATGGAGACTCGTAGTCGCAGGTGATAAGTATGAAACATGCGTCAGCTGTTTTGTTCGACAGACTGAGCTGTCAAATCGTGGGAATCTCACCTGCAGTCAAATCGTGGGAATCTCACCATATGTGAAATGTTCAGCTATGGGAGGTGAAAATGTTGGTGGTGGCGGAGTTAGTGTGGGCAGAAAAACGCGTCATGAAGAACATATCACACGCTGAATTATATTTGTTTGTTGGCAGTTTTCCACGCCTCGGATGGAGCACCATTTATTTCTTAATCTAGATTCCTCAAGACACAAATATTCCCGATCTTGTATGATCTACAATAGCATTTAGGTTTTCTTGTTGTACTATTGATACACGTGTATATAGCCTAATGGTCCTTACATTTCGGCCCAGAGTAGTGTTGCAGGCACTTCTGTCGGGAGTCAGGAGACATGTCAAGCAAGGCAACACGTGCGGCGTCAAGGGCGTAGGGCGGAGTGTTCCACCCTTAAACCTAACGGGTAATAAATTGGTGTAGGTCAAGGCATGTCAAGGCAAAGTTGCGGTCTGTGGAGGGGGTGAAAGTGCTGTCTACTGACATCTTTGACTGCAGGCGATCGGGTGAAACACCTCCAGTACGTTGACTTTTACGTCTGTTATGTTCTTATGTTATATAATATGATATGTCCATATGGATGGTTGGTATTACTTACCTGTCGTAAAAGCAAATGGCGGGATTGACGAATAAAAAAACTCTACGGATAGTAACCGACATATTTGTATTCAACGTCGTATTCAAAATTCAACAGTCGTATTCAGCTGTTACTTTCAACAGTCAAGCGGTACATCTGCTTCCGCCCGCTCCCCTTTCTCTTGTTATTTCTCTTCTCTTTTTCTCCCAATCCCGCGGATGAGCGGATTAGGTTGATTCGCACGGCTTGACGGTGCTGCACAGGGCGGCTAGCGAAGAAGACAATGCGTTTCTTGCCCTCTTGCTTACAGAAAGGTGAAGTTCGCTGGGATGCGTCCCAGTTTTTTTTTTTTTTTTTTTTACGACCAGTGGTCGGTTGCTATTGCTGATGTTGGTGGTGGTGGTGTTGTTGTAGTGGTGGCCTCGGTGTGTCGTTGACCTCCTTGTGTTGGTATTGGTCGTTCGGTGATGCAGGTCTCGTGTGCGTTACTCCTATTTTTTGTTTCAGTCTCATTCTACACACCTGGTGCGCGCTACTAGTATTTCTTTTTGTTCTCCGCTTCTCGCGTGCTGTTTTTCAGGTTGTTCGTCTCTTGTATGAAACTAGGCGGAGTGACGGTACGCCGTCACTACGTACAGCCGCTTTGGTGACGGCGGTCTCGTCACCTGTTTTTTTTTTCCCGTCCAGTCGACTGCATCCTCTATCACCTACGAAACAAATAAAGCCTCCATATCTCTCTGGAACCCCCACGGATTCGCCAAAGCAATTACCAGTGCTCGCGCGTGCGACACAAAAACCGGGTACCTGCTATGTTGAGGTGCTGGCAGCTCGAACCTGAAACACCCTGCTGCTGTACGAGTGCGTCTTTTTTATTCGTCGTGCCGAACGCGACCTAACATGCCACCTCCTTGCGTCATACCACACGTTCGACCCTTCAAGTGGTACGAGATACACATGTGTGCGTATGTATGTACATACACCACACCCTTCCGTTCCGCCGTTGGCAGTCACACGTGTCTTGTTCATCGCATTACGTGTATATACCGATTGACGTTTTTGTTGCCCTCCATATCGATTTTTTCTCCAAACGCCGGAAATATGAACCGAAATGGGTCAGTTTGCAAGTCTTGTGTCAGGCGTTTTTGGCCAAACGGGGATGTTTCTTTCGTGTCCCCGAATTTTGCCGTAAATTGCCGTTACGTCAGCGGGTGGTTCAGTTGCGGTCACGTCAATTGGTAGACTGCGGTCACCACTCGTGCGCATATTTTGCTTTCAGGCGTTTTTTTTCTTCGTATAGAATATTGTATGTTGTGGTTTTGTTCATGCAATACGAGGTCGGACGCCCTGCAATTGTCTGTTGTTCGGCTGCTAAGACATGTTGTTGTTGTTGTTGTTGTTTGTTGTTTTTTTCGGCCGGTGCAGAACGAGGTCGGCCGCTCTGAAATTGGAGGCAGACCTGGACGCGACCTGCCTCGAAAAGGGGTGGACCCCCCTCATGTACGCCGCCTCCAAAGGAAACCTCGTGGCCGTGAATGACCTGCTGGAGGCCGGCTGCAGGGTGAACCAGCTCTCAAATCCCACTGGTGAGAGGGGTGCTGGGATGGGCTATGGTATCGGATGATGTCCTTCGGAGGAGGTTGTTGCTATTACGAGGGAATATACCAGGTGCCTGGTGCGCAGTATTCATAACTAAAATGGAGATCCAATCCATGGACTCAAATTTGGCACAAATAATGGAACCATTGATTATATCGAAATGTCTCGGAATTTGTATCGAAGCGAGGTCACTTCTTCCTTTCGCTCCCGAAACCTCGTAAGCTGTACGAATCCTAACCAAAATATGGTTGGTAAACATGGCGGGATACATGGTGCTTGGGTCCATCGTGACTTCTGATTACCTATGTATGATGCCCCCGCCACAGTGAGGCTATGTGACGGTCCCAAGGTTGATATCGTTTGTTCGTCACACGCCGAATATCTCTAGGTACCCTAGTAACAATCAGCGAGTCTCTCGAAGCCCCCAGTGAGGAATTCCTATTCATCTATATACGTGTCAGCCATGAACTCCTTTTTGTGTAGTGGGGAGGAGAGAGGAGAGCATGCTGTTGTGTGACTCCCGGATCTGAGTTTCGACTATTAGTAGGAGGGAGAGAAAAGAAGGGCGAACGTACGTGATACCGGTAAATGGGAAGAAAATACAAATACACGGTATAAAACAGAGGGAAAAGTTGCCTAAATCAAGTTAGTTAATTATAATATTAATAAAGCATTGGCCTCACGACGCAGTCCGGGCTGCCGGGTTAGGGTGTGCGTTCGTACTGCAGTACAAGGCGCGGTGAGACACACGCGCTACATGATGGTGATACTTGTAATGCCGCACGCTCTTCCTGGACGCTTGGTAAGACCGCACTATAGAATATCGCATCTGTCGTACTTTAGGTCGCCATGCCTGGGCCTCAAACGGGTTATATTGCCTCAAAAATATACGTATATATACATGCATAAAAGTACGGTGCGTGCCTTTTATCATGTAAGTATCTCGCATGTTACTACGATAGTAGAAACAGTAGTAGAAACATTCCTCATTTGTCGGCATGGAAGCATGACCCCCCCCCCCCCACCCTCTTTCATTCTCTCGTTTTGCCTTACTATTTTCACCCCTGCCTCCCGGCATTTTTCTACGTTCGTAGAAGCTTTCTAAAATGGTTAGCTTCAAAACGTTAACGTCCCTTCCCCCCTTCCGTCTCGCCTCCGTCTCGAAAGGGATGCGTAGTCAATGACCAAATGACTACGTAAGGCATGCAACAAATGAGTACTCTCCCCCCCCCCCCCCGCACACACACACTCCCTTGCTTTCTCCTTCCCTCAAGTTTTGATTTGCCCGTGCCCCTGCCGCCCCCTTCCCCCCCCCCCCCCCCCCCCCAACGATAAACATCGCGCGATGTCTCTGTTGGTGTTGTCGTTGGTGCTATGAGTAGTGGCGGGAATAGTGGTGCCCGAGCAGTCAGCCTTCGCGGTGTGCCAGTCCGCCATAGCTCGCAGCAAAAACCCCGACCAGAAGCTGCGCCTGAAGGAGGCTGCGGACGCCCTCGCTACTGCCGCGGAAAAGGTGGGGGTGGCAGGGGGTTAGGAGTGGTTGGGAGGGGGTTACTGGTGGAGGAAGTTTGAGGTCGGGGGGGTGGGAAGGCGGGGAGGAGGGGGGCGTTGAGAGGGTAGAAGGGGGGGGGGGTACTCGAGAAGACGCCGGGGGGGGTTGGAGGGGGGGGGATTGGGAAACCGGGGGGGGGGGGGGGGGGGGGGGGGGGTAGTGGAGTGTACGAAGTGATGTGACAATATGCTTGGTTGGGAAGGAGGCCGGGGATGGGAATGGGTCAGGGGGGGCTTTTTAGTGGTGCTTACGATATTATTTCGTGAGGATGGGGCGGGGGGTGAGGTTGGGAAGGTGGCGGGCGGTTGGAGGTTGGAAATGGGTGGAGGGCGTTTGGTGGAGTGTACGAGGTGGTGTGATAGTATGGTAGGTTGGGGGGAGGTGGGCGGGGGTTGGGAGGGGGGGGGGGGGGGGGGGAGCTGATTTTGTGGAGCTTGCGATGCGTTTTTGCGAGTTGTGACTCAAGCTTGATACAAGCCACGAGAGCAGTCGTACTGCTGTTTGTAGTAGCAACCGTGCTGCACCCTGCAACGTATAGGTTCGAACCTCGCTACGAAGTTTGTCGGAGTATTTTTTTTGTTTTTTTTTTTTTTTTTTTTTTTTTTTCCCGAAGAAGTATACATACGTATCACACACGACGGGTATCCAGGAGATACAATACAAATGCCCACAGGTATTTATTCGGTTGAAGTGGCGTGGGTGGTTTGTGCCGTATGAGCGTAAGTGTCCGAAACCGTCAATACGTGCGTGTCGACATGTGTGCGTGCGTGTGTGTATGGCCCCAATTCGCTTCCAACTTTTCGTGCCCGCGTGCTCTTTCTCTTCGCGTTCACTGATTTGTCTGGTAAACATACTATAGTAGTAATGAGAATCAAGCATGGTGCGTGAAGATAGTCGGGTTCATGGTTTTCTGCGTCCATCGTGGGTTCTGATTGCTGTTTATTAAGATGTATTACTATGTGTGCCCACCATGATATACTAGGCGAACCATTTACGGGGGACCATAATAAATAGGACCGTATATTGTTAGTAAAGAGGGTAAATATATAGGTTTTTGTGTGTACCATAGGTCCTATTTACTATGGTCCCCCGTATTAGAGGCAAGCAGAGGGGTGCTGTGTAGACCTCAGCCCAGCTTGCACGACAGAACGGTTGAAATACTTTTTTTTTACTGTTTACCCTATAACACCGACCGTCTGATAATAATATCGGAATGAACATATACTCAGTGCTGTTCACGAGTGAAAAAACTCGCGAGTCTGGTCGGGTGGGGTCGGGTCGGGTCGGGTTGACTCGACCCGACCCGACCCATGAGTTTTTGAAGACCTCCTGACCCGACCCGCGCGACGGGCCATGACCCGTGAAGAGCCCTGGATAATAGATTGAGGGGTTAGTGTGTAATATATGGTAAACGTCGCTAACTCGGCCAAGAGCCAGCATCGCTAAGGCACCCGGGTGATACTGACCACCCTCGCCGACACCTTTGAAGAGGCGTGAATCAGTACTGAAGAAGTCGCCGCCGTGTGCAAGTCCACACCAGAAGAAACAACAGTTTCGTTTCACACGCGCATGATCCATACGCCTAGGAAACCCGTGGATGTATCCAATATGTCTCCTGATGAAACGATGTTCTATCGAAGGTGGGCCAAAAGTCGTAAAACACCACTGGGAATACCAGAGGCCGCAATGTGACGGGGAATGTCGGTGTATACGCCCCTGTGTACCCTAGCGCGCCATTTTACTTTATACTTGGTACGAGCGACGGGAGTGATAATTTTTTACGGCCTCTTCAAATACATTACTCTGTCCCGCAAAATAATCACTATTTGGATGTAATATGAATATAAAACATTCTTTATATATCGGAACAGAGTGGTACGAGGTAGAGGCCTCGTTTGACCACCACCGTAGTACTGAGTTGAGCCGGAAATAATCCTACGAAGAATGTGCCTTCGGACCCAAAATCTCCGGTTTCTTTTTGAATTAGTCCGCCAGCGCACACAACAGTTGACGGCAGCAGTAACAAAGGTCTACAAGCGCTTCTCTCTCGCACTTCACTATATTCTTGTTTTATTGTGATTCCGCCGCGTTTTGCGATGAATGAAAAGGTCGTGCTGGCGAAGAGGGCGAAGGAGAAGCAGCGGCGCAACAAACAGGAAGAGGAGGTGGGTGGGTGGGTGGGTCGGCGGTTCTGTGGATAGAACTGTCCGCGCCTAACCATCGGCGTGTTGTATCGCCATTCGCGAGGCAATTGTTTGTGAAACTCGCCTGTGTGACATGTACTTGGTACGGGATATCGCTTGTTGGGTATAGGTTGCTTGCTGTTGGTGTTTTACTGCTGCTGGTGCTATTAGCAGTACTGCTGCTACATCAGTAGAAATACCACTGCTACTGCTGTTGATAACGCGACTATACTGTTCATACTATTATACTAGTGCTACTACTAGTCTACTGCTACGACCACTACTTATACTACTCGTACAGTACCTACGGAAGATAGTTGTTGGTAATATGCGGGTTTAGTGGGCCAGTTTTACATATCAGACGATGTTGGATACCTTAAAAGAAAGGCGGGGACAACACAATGCCACGACAGCAGCTTTCAGGGGGTAGATTTACTTGTGGGACAAGAGTTCGAGCAAAACAACAGGGGAAAATGCGATTTGACCTGTTTTTTCCCCCTAGAAAGCGAAAAACGTACGAAAACGAACGATTTCCTACTGTTTGCAGAATACGGTCCGCACATCACCCGGTTCGTATCCTTCTTAAACAGACAAGGCCGCGAATGAAAATGGTGGATTGTGCGGCTCAGACGGCGCACAGCACACCAGTGAAAGCGTTACGAGTAGCCCTGATGTCGTGGAGTAGTCGGCTGCCAAGTGAGATGCCTCTCTTCGAGCAGTGATATCTCTTCGAGCGGTGATATCTCAATACGTAAGCATGAGCTCTGATCGAAAAAAGGGTTATTGCACAATGCTCATCATGTTGGCAGGTGTTCCATGTAGGTTGCGTTTTTGAAAATGGGGTTGAATTCATGTAGATGTGCCGTTTTACACAATCGTCCCTTGTAGCACTACTCCCCATGTTTGCGAGGACGTCCTAGACGCAATAATGGGCCGTGGGAATGAGCCTACGCTTATTCAAAATAGTGTGATTTCGTGTTTCTGTATTTGCCACTACGTATGCGAGTCGGCTTCTTAGTGGTGCTGTAAACATATGTGACCTCTCCTATTAATCATTCTTGTTTTTATTTCATGTAAAGAAATAGACAAAAATGCGGCCAAAACTTTTCACCACAAGCACTCCTCCGTAGTTTGTATCAGGTAGTACAGTACTACTACTACTACTGCTACTACTACTACTACTACTACTGCTGCTGCTACTACTACTACTACTACTACTACTACTACTGCTACTACTACTACTACTACTACTACTACTACTACTACTACTACTACTACTGCTGCTGCTGCTACTACTACTACTACTACTACTACTACTACTACTACTACTACTACTACTACTACTACTACTACTACTACTACTACTTCCACGACTATTACCACGACTACTATTGCTCCAAAGTTCGAATTATATCATCACCATCACTGACTACTACGAAGTGCTATTAATACGTACTTCCACCATCACCACCACTCGACCTCCTCTTCACGTCGAACCCCGCACCCCGGTCCCCTTGTTTAGTTGCCGGTACTGTGGCGCCTTCGCTTATTTTTAACTTTTCAAACTGCTGGCTCAGGAGCGAAAAGCCCAGGAGACGACGGGCAAGCGGAACCTGGAAGAGGAGTTGCTCGAGAAGAAAAGGCTGCAGCGCTTGGAGAAACAGAGAAAGCAGGAGCTAGAGGAGGTGGGCATGGCATAGTGTAGGGTAGCGTAAGGCAGAGAAGCGTGGGGTAGCCTAAGGTAAGGTAGGGTTGCGTTGCTTTGCCATAGCGTCGGGTAGCGTTGCTAAACATAGGGTGGAGTTGCGTAGAGTTGCATATCGTGGAGTAGCGTAGTTGCAAGTCGCCGCACTTATCCCCCAAATAGCTGCATTTTGGCGAAATATGCCAAACCCATGCTAACCTAATTATTTTTATTCGTGTGATAGTACCCGCTAGCTGTACAGAACTACATCGTATATCCGCCGTGTTGGTGCTGTGTCACGTTGTGTTGTGTTGTGTTGCGTTTGGTGTTTCATGTTTTATGTTTTTCTTTTCGTCCCTGTTCACGATGATAGGCTGAGGCTGCGAAGAAGAAGAAGCAGGCGGAGTGGGAAAAGAACGAGCTGGCTAAGATCAGACGCGAAAAGAAGAAAGAGAAGAGGGACAGGGACCTCAAGGAGGCCAAAGAGCGAGCCTTCCTAAAGGAGCAGGAGGAGTGCAGGGCGGAGTACTACATGTACGGGAACAGGTCAGTCGCCCTGCGGTTTTCGTTTGAATATGAATCTGTTTTTTCTCGGGGGTAGGGGGGGGCAGGCGATGGCACGGGAGGAGTGCAAGGCGGGGTACTGCATGTATGGGATAGGTCAAGTGTCTCGCTGCTATTCGGAGAGCAAGGTCGTTATCTCCGTGGTTTTTGTACCAACCAGAAGGCTTTTCTTCTCCTGGGTAGTCAGGAAGTCAAGTGCAGGGCATGGACGATGAAGCAGGAGGAGTGCAGGATGGACAACTAGATATACAGGAACAGGTCGGTCTCGCCGCGGTTTTCATACTAATCGGACGGCTTTTTTTCCCTCGGGGGTAGCCATTCGAGGGCCCTCTGCCTTACCCAATATGAAACTCCACCCCTGCAGCGGAAGGAAGGAGGGAAGGAGGGAAGCGGGGACGGGGAGGGCGGGGGGGTAGACGAAGGAGGCGGGGGTGGGAGGTCGGGGGAGACCGATGTGCCACGGGGAAGGGGGGGGTGGAAGGAGAAGAATATAAAGTGAGGCCGTGGGGTGCTATGGGACTCTGGGGTTTCATGGGGAGCTGGCGCAAGTTCATCGGTGCCAAGTCGTCGTGCGAATCAGGCAGTCGGTTTTTTCCTTCGGATTAGGAGGGGAGCGGAGGAAGGAAGTCGAGAAAACTCCGTGACTCTTGTCATAGCAGGTACTCGAGAATTCAAAAGTGTACAACCTTGATTTGTGGGGATATTGGGGCTCAATGTTTCACATCTCGGACAGAGATCATGGGTTCCTACTTGATGATCTCGATCGTTCAATGCATAATCTGTTCCTGATATTCTATCTTGTAATCTAAAGTAGCTCATGCTGTTTGATGGGACACGGACTAGCACGTGTTTCCTGGGTTGGATGTGGACTATGCGCATCAAACAGCATTTTTGTTCAGGAGCGCGAAGGGAGACGGGCAAAAAATGAACGTGGTGGCGTGTTGTCACTTTTTTTTTGTTTTTTTTTCATCATCTCTTTTGCTTTCCAGCCTAACCCGTAGGAGGTTTTACCCTCAGCGATCTTCTGGGCAAGCCGTGGTCACAGGTGTCGTCCCTTCTCCCCCCCCCGTACGTGCCTTGAGTTTTTGTGGCGCATAGGGTTCAGCATTTCCACTGCTCGTCGATTTTCATCGTAGCTAACTCGCGCTTTCCGCTAATCAATGTTTTATGCACGAAAAGGTCCCTACGAGCATGCACTCGGTGAGACTCGAACCCACGAAATTGATCTTGATAGGCACGCGGACTACCTACCAAGCCACCGGGATGCGGTGCAACTGCCATAGTACTGACGAGATCTAGTAGTTCGCCCCGGCACTTGGGAAGCGGATCTAGCAGTTAGATTAAAAATTAAACCTTGTTCCGCTGGCCTTTCGATGTCTCCACTGAAGCCCCCCCCCCCCCCCCCCGCCCTGCTACCGCTACCGTCCCCCGTCCCCCGCCCTCTTTGTCGCCTTGCGTACCGCTGTTTCGGCCCCGCGTGCCGCACTGCTCAGCGGCGTATTCAACGGCAATGTTGCCTCTCCGCCGAGGCAAGAGGAGGAGGAGTGGGAGGAGTGGCACGTGGTGCCAGGTGGGGGTGTCAAGGCGGGCGCTTTGGAACGAGAGGAGGCGGAAAGGTGAGCGTACTGGTTATAGCCTAGCGGTTAAGTGTAACGGTTATTATTATTATTATTTGTTTAATTTCCCCCCCCCGTCCCCCCTATTATATATAGGTTAGGTTGGCGTCGGTTGGCAACGACACTGTAAAACATGGCGCTCACTACTCAAGCTAGACAATCAGCGTACCGCTTTTTTATTTTGTTTTGGCCGTCGGTCACAGCTGGTGGTCGAGGTAGATCATTTGTGCGAGGTGAAGAACCTTTACGGTGCACAAGGGGAATGATCGTATCAAGTAGTGTTTAGGTATGGCACCCAAGAGGCAGTTACATAGCCCTCCCATTGCTGTCTCTGGAAGTGGCTTCACCGGAAATAGTTCAACTCATTGAAGCTGTCATCCATATGCAAGAAAGTCCGCCTCACAAGCGGTTCTTGGTAGGATGCAGTTCACCCTTCATGCGACTCGCCCGACACCTCACGGCGCTTCGCGCTTGGTGCAAGCAAGGTCTACCTGGTCGGTGAAAACCCGACGTGATCCGTCCCGGCATTGTAGGGATGCGAAGGTCTATGGTCATACGACTATGACCATGCATGATACCGCATTCATCTCTCCTATCGAGTACACCCCCCCCCCCCCCCCTATCAAGCCTCCTTAATTAGTTTCGAATATCGCTACACAAACCCTAGATTTCCTTTGTTCAACCTTTAATCTTCCACATGTAAGGGCTAGTGTATCGGCAATCAGGTATTCGGCCAGAGGACGGTCAGTGTAGTATCGTAACATGGCTATGATATGCAGTGATCAGTGTAAAGGTTAGGGTTGTGTAACGGCCAATGTCACGGCTGGTGTAAACACTATTAATAGTGTAGCGATCAGTGTTACGACCCGTACAACGGTAAGTAGATATCGTGCCGGCAATGGGCCTGTGCAATGTCCTAATAACCCGCGACTTTTTACACAATGGTCAGTATGAAGGTTTGTATAACACCGAAGCAGTCAGTGTAACGGTCAAGCGTTCTATCCGGCATAGCGGTTCTGTACTGGTTAGTGTAAAGGTTCGGTAGCGGTGTGTAACGGTGAGCGAAACGAGTAGTGTAACAATTTGTCTGTAGTGGTCAGTTTAACTATTAATAGCAGTTTTTTCCGATTTGTGCAACATTTTTTTAGGGCAATGATGTATGTTCAACTGTTTTTGTAGCGGTTTGAACGAGTAGTGTAACGGTCAGTGCAACGGTTAGTGCATCGGTTTGAACGAGTAGTACAACGATGAGTGTATTTGTTATTAATAGTGTGACGACTTGTGTAGCAGTCAGTATAACGGTATGCTGAAAGTTATTGTAACGGTTGGTGGTTGGTGGTACGTTTTGTGCAACGGTTTGTCAAAGTTAAGTGTAAAGGTTTGTGGAACAGTTAGTGTAACGATTAGTCTAACAGGTAGTGTAACGCTTAGTGTAGCACTTGATGTAACGGTGAATTAAACTTTCCGCTCAGTGTGTAACGGTTGGTGTAACGCTCAGTGTGTAACGGTCAGTGTGACACTCAGAGTGTAACGCTCGGTGTGTAACGGTCAGAGTTTAACGCTCAGTGTAACGGTCAAAGTGTACCGCTCAGTGCGAAACGCTCTGAGTGTAGCGGCCAAATTGTAACGCTCAGAGTGTAACGGTCAGTGTGTAACGCTCGGTGGGTATCGCTCAGAGTTTAACGCTCAGTGTGAAACGCTCTGAGTGTAGCGGCCAAATTGTAACGCTCAGTCTGTAACGGTCAGAGTGTAACGCTCACTGTGTCACGGTCAAAGTGTAACGCGTAGTGTGTAGCGGTCAATTGTGTAACACTCAGTGTGTAACGCTCGATGTGTAACGCTCGTTGTGCAGAGCACAGTCTGAAACCCTCATATTGTAACGGTCAAATGGTAACGTTCAATCTGAAACGCTCAGAGTTTAACGGTCAGTGTGTAACTCAGTGTAATGGTCAGTGTGTAGCTAAAAGTGTAACGGTCAAATTGTAACGGTCACACGGTAACGCTCAGTGTGTCACGGTCAAAGTGTAATGCTCAGTGTGTAACGCTCGGTGTGCAACGCTCAGTATGGAACGATCGAATTGTAACGGTCAAAGTGTAACTCCCAGCGTGTAACGCTCAGTGTGTAACGGTCAAAGTGTAACGCTCAGTGCTGTCACGGTCAGTGTGTAACACTTGAAATGAACCGCTCGGTTTGTTAACTCAGTGTGACGGTCAGTGTGTAGCTAAGAATGTAACGGTCAAATTGTAACGGTCACACGGTAACGCTCAGTGTGTAACGGTCAAAGTGTAATGCTCAGTGTGTAACGCTCGGTGTGCAACGCTCAGTATGGAACGATCGAATTGTAACGGTCAAAGTGTAACTCCCAGCGTGTAACGCTCATTGTGTAACGGTCAAAGTGTAACGCTCAGTGTTGTCACGGTCAGTGTGTAACACTTGAAATGAACCGCTCGGTTTGTAACGCTCATTCTGTAGCGCGCAGTCTGTAACGCCTAGTATGCAACGCTCATATTGTAACGGTCAAATTGTAACGCTCAGTGTGAAGCTCCCTGAGTGTAGCGGCCAAATTGTAACGCTCAGCCTGTAACGGTCAGTGTGTAACGCTTGGTGCGTAGCACTCTGTGTGTAACGGTCAGAGTGTAACGGTCAAATTGTAACGCTCAGTGTCACGGTCAAGTGTAACGCTTAGTGCGTAACGCTCGGTGTGTAGCGGTAAACATGTAACGGTCAGTTGTGTAACTCAGTGTGTAACGCTCCGTGTGTAACGCTCATTGTGCAGCGCGCAGCCTGAAACGCTCAGTATGTAACGCTCATATTGTAACGTTCAATCTGAAGCGCACAGAGCGTAACAGTCAGTGTAACGCTCAGAGTGTAACGGTCAAAGGGTAACGCTCAGTGTGTAACCAACATATTGTAACGCTCAAAATGAACCGCTTGGTTTGTAACGCTCATTGTGTAGCGCGCAGTCTGTAACGCTTCGTATGTAACGCTCATATTGTAATGCTCAGTCTGAAACGCTCAGAGTGTAACGCTCAGTATGGAATGGTCAGTGTGGAGCAGTCAAGGTGTAGCTTTCAGTGTGTAACACTCTGTGTGAAGGTCAAATTGTAACGGTCAAAGTGTAACGCTCAGTGTTGTAACGGTCAGTGTGTAACGCTCGAAATGAACCGCTCGGTTGGTAATGCTCTTTGTGTAGCGCGCTCAGTCTGAAACTCTCAGAGTATAAGGGTCAAAGTGTAACGCTCAGTGTGTAAGGATCGAATTGAAACAGTCAAAGTGTAACGCCCAGTGTGTAACTCAGTGTGTGACGGTCGAAGTGTAACCCTCAACGTAACGCTCAGTGGGCAGCGCTGGATGTGTAACGCTCAGAGTGTAACGGTCAGTGTGTAACGCTCAGAGTGTAACGGTCAGACTGTAACGCTCAGTATGTAACGCTCGGTGTGCAACGCTCAGTGTTGTCTAATTGTAACACGCAGTGTGTAACGCTCAGTGTGTAACGGTCAAAGTGTAGCGCTCAGTGTGCAACGTCCAGTGTGTAACGCCCATTGTATTTCGGTCAAAGTGTAACGCTCAATGTGTGACGCTCGATGTGCAACGGTCACTTGGTGTGTAACGATCAGAGTTTAACGCTCGGTGTGTAGCGCTTGCAGTGTAACGCTCAGATTGTCACGGTCAAAATGAAAGGCTCAGTGTTGAACGCTCGTTATGTAACACTTGGTGCGTAACAGTTGGGGTGTAACGGTCAGAGTGTAACGCTCAGATTGCAACGGTCTAAATAAAGCCCCGGGTGTGGAACACTCATTGTGTAAGGCGCAGTCTGTAACGCTCATATTGTAACCATCAAATTGTATCGCTCGGCCTGAAACGCTCAGTGGGTAGCGGTTCGTTTGTAGCGATCAGAGTATTTGGGTCAAATTGTAGTCAGTGTGTAACGCTCGGTGTGCCACGCTCAGTGTGCAACGGTCGAATTGTAACGGTCAAATGGTAACGCCCAGTGTGTAACGCTCAGTGTGTTACGGTCGAAGTGCAACCTTCAGTGCGTAGCTCAGTGTGTAACGCTCAGTGGGTAGCACTCGGTGTGTAACGCTCAGAGTGTAACGGTCAGAGGGCAACGCTCAGCGTGTGACGGTCAAAGTGTAGCGCTCCGTGTGAAACGCTCTGTTTGGAACGGTAGGATTGTAACGGTCAAAGTGTAACGCCCAGTGTTTAACGGTCAAAGTGTAACCCGCAGTGTGTAGCGCTCAGTATGTAACGCTCAGTGGGTAGCCCTCGGTGCGTAACGCTCAGCGTGTAACCCTAGAGTGTTACGGTCAAATTGTAACGGTCATATTGTAACGGTTGAAGTGGAACGGTCAGTGTTTGACGCTCGGTGTGTAGCGCTTAGTATGTAACGCTCAGAGTATTAGCGTCAAACTGTAACGCTCGGTGTGCCACGCTCAGTGTGTATCGGTCAAAGTGTAATCAGTGCGTAGCGCTCAGTGTGTAACGCTCAGTGGGTAGCGCTCGGTGTGTTACGCTCAGAGTGTAACGCTCCGTGTGAAACGCACAATTTGGAACGGTAGGATTGTAACGGTCAAAGTGTAACGCCCTGTGTGTAACGGTCGAAGTGTAACTCGCAGTGGGTAGCCCTCGGTGTGTAACGCTGAGTGTGTAACACTCAAGAGTGTTCCGGTCAAGTTGTAACGGTCTGTGTGTCACGGTAAAAGTGCAACGCTCAGTGTGTAACAGTTAAATTGTAACGGTTAAAGTGTAACGGTCAGTGCGTAACGCTCAGTGGGTTGCGCTCAGTGCGTAACGCTCAGAGTGTCACGGTCAAATTATAACGGTCAAAGGGCCACGCTCAGTGTGTAACGGTCAAAGTGTAACGCTCCTTGTGAAACGCTCAGTTTGGAACGGTAGGATTGTAACGGTCAAAGTGCAACGCTCTGTGTGTAACGCTCAGTGTGTAACGGTCAAAGTGTAACCCGCAGTGTGTAGCGCTCAGTATGTAACTCTCAATGGGTAGCCCTCGGTGTATAACGTTCAGAGTGTAACGGTCAAGTTGTAACGCTCAGTGTGTAACGGTCCAAGTGTAACCCCCAGTGCGTATCGCTCAGTGTGTAACGCTCAGTGGGTAGCGCTCGGTGTGTAACGCTCAGAGTATTAGGGTCAAATTGTAACGGTCAAAGGGCAACGCTCAGTGTGTAACGGTCAAAGTGTAACGCCCAGTGTGTATCGCTCAGTGTGTAACCGTCAGAGTGTAACCCGCAGTGTGTAGCGCTCAGTGTGTAACGCTCAGTGGGTAGCGCTCGGTGTGTAACGCTCAGAGTGTAACGGTCAAATTATAACGGTCAAAGGGCAACGCTCAGTGTGTAACGGTCAAAGTGTAACGCTAAACGCTCGGTGTGGAACGGTAGGAGTGTAACGGTCAAGTTGTAACGCTCAGTGTATAACGGTCCAAGTGTAACCCCCAGTGCGTAGCGCTCAGTGTGTAACGCTCAGTGGGTAGCGCTCGGTGTGTAACGCTCAGAGTATTAGGGTCAAATTGTAACCGTCAAAGGGTAACCCTCAGTGGGTAGCCCTCGGCGTGTAACGCTCAGAGTGTAACGGTCAAAGGGCAACGCTCAGTGTGTAACGGTCAAAGTGTAACGCTAAACGCTCGGTGTGGTGGAACGGTAGGAGTATAACGGTCAAGTTGTAACGGTCAGTGTGTAACTGTAAAAGTGCAACGCTCAGTGTGTAACGCTCGGTGTGCAACACTCAGTGTGTAACGGTTAAAGCGTATCGCTCAGTGTGTAACGCTCAGTGTGCAACGCTCAGTGTGTAACGGTCAAAGTGTAACCCCCAGTGCGTAGCACTCAGTACGTAACGCTCAGTGGGTAACGCCCGGTATGTTACACTCAGAGTGTAACGGTCAAAGTGTAGCTCCCTGTGTGTAACGATCAAAGTGTAACCCGCAGTGTGTAGCGTTCAGTATGTAACTCTCAATGGGTAGCCCTCGGTGTGTAACGCTCAGAGTGTAAAGGTCAAGTTGTAACGGTCAGTGTGTCACGGTAAAAGTGCAACGCTCAGTGTGTAACGGTAAAAGTGTCACCCACAGTGCGTAGCTCTCAGTGTGTAACGCTCAGTGGGTAGCGCCCGGTGTGTAACGCTCAGAGTGCGCTCAAATTATAACGATCAAAGGGCAACGCTTTGTGTGTGGCGGTCAAGTTGTAACGCTCAGTGTGCAACGATCAAAGTGTAACCCCCAGTGTTCAACGATCAAAATGTAGCCCTCAGTGTGTAGCGCTCAGTGTGTAACGGTCAAAGTGTCACCCGCGGTGTGTAGTGCTCAGTGTGTAACTCTCAACGGGTAGCCCCCGGTGTGTAACGCTCAGAGTGTAACGGTCAAGTTGTAACGGTCAGTGTGTAACCGTACAAGTTCAACGCTCAGTGCGTAACGCTCAGTGGGTAGCGCTCGGTGTGTAACGCTCAGAGTGTAACGCTCAAATTATAACGGTCAAAGGGCAACGCTCAGTGTGTAACGGTCAAAGTGTAGCGCTCCGTGTGAAACGCTCAGTTTGGAACGGTAGGATTATAACGGTCAAAGTGTAGCGCCCTGTGTGTAACGTTCAGTGTGTAACGGTCGAAGTGTAACCCGCAATGTGAAGCGCTCAATATGTAACTCTCACTGGGTAGCCCTCGGTGTGTAGCGCTCAGTATGTAACTCTCAATGGGTAGCCCTCGGTGTGTAACGGTCAAGTTGTAACTTTAGAGTATTAGGGTCAAATTGTAACGCTCGGTGTGCCATGCTCAGTGTGTAGCGGTCGAATTGTAACGGTCAAAGTGTAACGCCCAGTGTGTATCGCTCAGTGTGTGTAACGGTCAAAGTGTAACCCCCAGTGTGTAGCGCTCAGTGTGTAACGCTCAGTGGGTAGCGCTCGATGTGTAACGCTCAGAGTGTAACGGTCAAAGGGCAACCCTCAGTGTGTAACGGTCAAAGTGTAACGCTCCGTGTGAAACGCTCAGTTTGGAACGGTAGGATTGTAACGGTCAAGTTGTAACGCCCTGTGTGTAACGATCAAAGTGTAACCCGCAGTGTGTAGCGTTCAGTATGTAACTCTTAATGGGTAGCCCTCGGTGTGTAACGCTCAGAGTGCAACGGTCACGTTGTAACTTTTAAGTTGTAACGGTAAGTGTGTAGCGCTCAGTGTGTAACGCTTAGAGTATTCGGGTCAAATTGTAACGCTCGATGTGCCATGCTTAGTGTGTAGCGGTCGAATTGCAACGGTCAAAGTGCAACGCCCAGTGTGTATCGCTCAGTGTGTAACGGTCAAAGTGTAACCCCCAGTGTGTAGCGCTCAGTGTGTAACGCTCAGTGTGTAGCGCTCGATGTGTATCGCTCAGAGTGTAACGGTCAAATATGACGGTCAAAGGGCAACCCTCAGTGTGTAACGGTCAAAATGTAACGCTCCGTGTGAAACGCTCAGTTTGGAACGGTAGGATTGTAACGGTCAAAGTGTAACGCCCTGTGTAACGCTCAGTGTATAATGATCAAAGTGTAATCCGCAGTGTTTAGCGCTCAATATGTAACTCTCAATAGACACATATAAAACTCGAGAATATCGCGATATTTGACCTTTAGAGCCAAATTATGTGCCTGACGAGTTTTATACGGACGTCGGGTGTAGGCGATATTTTCGCTATACGTGGTCCGCAACACACAAATATATGCTTGGGGTATTTTTACCCCAAGCATATATTTGTGTTCTCTTTTTTGTTGGTAGAGCCGAATTTTGTAGACAAGATTGGACACACCTCAGACATAGCCTGTCTCCTGTACTCGGTCATCCGATCATCACGACGCCGCCATGAGCAACAACAGCGGCGGTGGACGCGACGACTTGGTTGAATGCATAGGGCAGACAGGTTCTCCCGTGGTCGGGGACGGGCGGATGCCCGGGATGCCCGGGTTTAGCGACACCAGTCCAGAATCCAGTGTTCCGGCTAGGCGTCTCGACGATGGAGTCGCCCCAAGTCCATGCCCCCAACAAGCCGTGCCACCCACCCTATCCGGCAACAAGCGGGTAGCGGTCGGCGCGCCGGATGCCCGGACAGGAGGAGGAGCCGCTTGGCGGCCACTTCATGTCGGCGCCATCGCCGTAACATGGGTTCTGGTGTGAACTCTACCTACCACAGCAGCAGCAGCAGCAGCAGCACGTCCTCTAGCCCACGTGATGTACATACGTGCTTGACTTGCTGGAGGATGACGTGGACTGTCACCTAATTAATCAGACTCTTCATAATACACCCGAGTTTTATATCTCAGGTGCTTCTGGCAAAAAAGGCGATATTGAGTTTTATATCGAGGGATTTGCCAATACAGAAATCGCGATATTGAATTTGACGTAAAGATTCGAAATATCGCCCTCTCTTGAGTTTTATATATGTCTAATGGGTAGCCCTCGGTGTGTAGCGCTCAGAGTGTAACGGTCAGTGTCTAAGGGTAAAAGAGCAACGGTCAGTGTGTAACGCTCGGTGTGCAAAAGTGTATCGCTCGGTGTGTAACGCTCAGTGTGTAACGCTCAGTGTGTAAGGCACAGCGAGTAGCGCTCGGTGTGCAACGCTCAGTGTGTATCGGTTAAAGTGTATCGTTCAGTGTGTAACGGTCAAAGTGTAGCACCCAGTGTGTAACGGTCACAGTGTAACGCTCATTGTGTAGTACCCAATGCGTTACGGTCAAATTGTAATTTTCATTGTGTGACGCTCGGTGTGCAACGGTAGCGCTCGGTGCGTAGCGGTCAGAGTGTAACGCTCAGTGGGTAGTGCTCGGTGTGTAACGCTCAGCGTGTAACGGTCGCTCGGTGTGAAACGCTCAGTTTGGAACGGTAGGATTGTAACGGTCAAAGTGTAACGCCCAGTGTGTAACGGTCAATGTGTAACCCGCAGTGTGTAGCGCTCAGTATGTAACGCTCAATGGATGGCCCTCGGTGTGTAACGCTCAGTGTGTAACGCTCAGTAAGTAGCGCTCGGTGTGTAGCGCTCGGTGTGTAATTGTCAGAGTGTCACTCTCAGTGTAACGGTAAAATTCTAACGGTCATTGTGGAACGGTCGTAGTGTATCGCTCAGTGTGTAACGGTCAATGTGTAACTCCCAGTGTGTAACGGTCAAAGTGTAACACCCAGTGTGAAACGCTCAGTGAGTAACGGTCACAGTGTAACGCTCAGTGTGTAGCGCCCAATGTGTTACGGTCAAAGTGTAACGCTCATTGTGTGACGCTCGGTGTGCAACGGTAGTGCTCGGTGCGTAACGGTCAGAGTGTAACGCTCAGTGTGTAACGCACGGTGTGTAACGCTCGGAGTGTAACGGTCAAAATGATACACTCAGGGTTTAACGCTCGTTGTGTAGCACTCGGTGTTTTAAGCTTGTTTTGTAGCACTCAGGGTGTAACGGTGATACTGTAACGCTCAAATTGTAACGGGCAAAACAATGGCCAGTGACGTGTGGCGGGCGCTGGCCAGGCGTACGATAAAAAAGCAATTAGCCGCTAGTATGTACAAAACAGAAGACAAAATTTCTCGACCCGTTTCGAATGGCCAAGAACAGGCTTTTTTTCGGGTTTGGGAGGATACCGCAGGACGCCGCCGGCAAGCTCTCGCCCCCTAGAGCATGTATGCACTTTCTTTCTTCGATGCCGTCATCTATACTCGTTGGCCTTGCCCGACACCAAGCGGGTTGGCCGTGGGCTGAGTCTATATTGAGATCGAGCATCTATCGTCGCACGAGCTGATTTTTATCAGCGTGTTGACAATTTGCAACGAAAGAGAACAAATTGCGCCGCCTGCAGCCGTAGAAAAAAAAAGAAGAAAAAATCAAACATTTTTTCCCTTTTTTCCCAGAGCGGCGGTAGGAGGATATTTTCGGCTGTTTTTTTAAAGCAATATTTTTGAAAGGAAACTTTTGGACGTCGCGTTTCCAGTGGCGTAGGTCTAACGCTCAGGGTTTGGCACTCAGTGGGCACCTCTCGGTGCGCAACGCTCAGTGTGTAACGCTCGGTTTGTAGCGCTCAGAGCGTAACAGTCAGTGTGCAACGCTCAGAGTGTAACGGTCAAAGTGTAACGCTCAGTGTTGCGACGCTCAGTGTGTAACGTCAAAGTGTAACGCTCTATGTTTATGGTCAAAATGTTACGTGCAGTGTATAACGCTCATTTTGGAACTGTCAAAGTGTAACACTCAGGTGTATAACGCCGTGTGTGTGACGGTCAAAGTGTAACGCTCAGTGTGTGACGCTCGGTTTGCAGCGGAAACGCTCGGTGTGTAGCGCTCGGTGTAAAACATTCGGTATGCAGCGTTCAATGTGTAACGCTCGGGGTGTTAAGGTCAGAGTGTAACGCTCAGATTGTGGCAGTCAAAATGAAACGCTGGGTGCACAACACTCATCGTGTAAGGCGCAGTGTGTAACGCTCAGTTTGTAACGGTGAATTTGTACCGCTTGGTGTGTAACGGTCAGTGTGTAACGGTCTCAGTGAAACGCTCGGTGCGTAACGCTCGCTGTGTAACGCTCAGTGTATAACGCTGAGCATGTATCGCTCAGCAAATTGCAACGCTCAGTCTGATACTCTCAGTGTTAAGCGCTTTGTGTGTGACGCTCGGTGTGTAACGGTCTGTGTGTAACGGAAAAAGTGAAATGCTCGGTGTGTGTAGCGCTCAATGTGTAACGCCGAGTGTGTAACATTTTTTTTGTAACGGTCAAAGTGTAGCGCTCAAGAGGGTAACGCCCAACGTGTTACGGTCAGTGTGTAACGGTAACGCTGGGTGTGTAACGCTCCGTGGCTAACGCTCAGTGTACAACTGTCAGAGTGTCGTGGTCAAATTGTAACGCTCAGTGGGTAATGATCAAAGTGTAGCGCTCAGTATATAATGGTCAAATTGTAATGCTCATTTTTTAGTGGTCAAATTGTAACGCTCACTTTGTAACGGTCAGAGTGTATCCGTCAAAGTGTAACGCTCAGTGTGCAACGCTCATTGTGTAACGGGCAGTGAGTAATGTTCTGTGTTCCAGATTGGAACGGTCAAAGTGTAACTCTCAGTCTGTAACGCTCGGTGTGTATCCCTCAATGTGTAACGCTCAGTCTGAAAACCTCGGTGTGTAACGCTCAGTGTATAACGCTCAGTGTGTAACGCTCAGAGTGTTACTCTCAGTGTGTAACGCACAGAGTGTTACGCTCAGTGTGCAACGTTTATAGTGTTTCGGTCAAAGTGTAACGCCCGGTGTGTATCGCTCCGTGTGCAACGCTTAGTGTGGCACAGTATAACGCTCAGTGTGTAGCGCTCAGAGTGTAACGCTCAGTGTGTAACGCTCAGAGTGTTACGCTCAGTGTGCAACGTTTATAGAGTAGCGGTCAAAGTGTAGCGCCCGGTGTGTAACGCTCCGTGTGCAACGCTAAGTGTGGCACAGTCAAGGTGTATCGATCAAATTTCAACAGTCAAATACTCACGGTCAGTGTAGCGCTCCGTGTGTAACGCTCGGTGTGTATCGCTACGTGTGTAACGCACAGTGTGTAGCTCTCATTTTGTAACGACCAAAGTGTAACGCTCGGTGTGTAACGCCCAATGTGTAACGAGCATAGTGTGTCTCTCGGTGTGTCACGCTCTGCGTGTAGTCCGTGTATAACGCAGGTGTAGCGTGGAGCGTTCATTGTGGGTTTCATGTTATATTAATAGTCAGTTTTACGATCACTGGACAGTGTAACGTTCGTTGCAGCGATCACAACGGCCAGTAGCGCTGTCAGGGTAATAACCAGCATTTCGGCCAGTGTAACGGTCATGGCAACGGCAGGTGTGTCCGTGAAGCTGACAGGATAACCGTAAACGTAACGGTCAGTGTAATGGTCAGAGTAATGATGATTGTGATGGGCAGAAGCGATGAGTATAACGGCCGGTGTAACTGCTAAGGAATCGTAGTCTTTGAGTTTCATCAGCACACCCCCCCCGATATGGAATCTCAATCTTCATGTTCGACATCTATTCCGCCCGCCTTGGCCCCCACGCCATAGTAGTGGTATGATATGTTTTTCTACTGTGAATTAAAGTGGTTTGTAAACATCCCCCCCGCTCCCCTCTTCCCGCTCCCCTCTCTGCCCCTCCCCTCCTTACCCCCCCCAGGAAAAAGAAGGCAAGCGAACTGCTCCTGCAGGCCACGCAGCCCGACAACACGCTGTCCTCGCTGCAGCGCTACGAAGAAGCTCTACAGGTATGATATACTAGGGATTAGCCCCCCCCCCGTGCCTCTCCCCCTTATTATATACCAGGTACCTGGTATATATAGGTTGGGTTGGCGTCGGTTGGCGACGACGCTGTATAACACGCCTCTCACTGCGTGAGCTAGACAACCAGGGCACCGTTTTTTTTTTTTTGGCGGTCACGACCGCTAGCGGTCGAGTTGGATCATTTTTGTGCGGGGGTAACCTTTACTCCGCACATGGGGGATAATCGTATCACGCAATGTGTATATGATAAAAGGCACCCACAATGCAGTTACGTACGTACCGTAAAACACTTTAGATAACACGCCCCCTCGGGCGATTTTCAAACTGATTTTCTCGAGAACGGGGAGGGCGTATACGCCGAGCGATGCGTTTATGCAATCTTCTCGACGACATATTTCCAAAGCCACCATTTTTGTTGTATTTGCCCCCCACGATTTGAGCGAAACCGGATCTAAAATATGTCCCAGGAGGTGGGCTATATTGCGTGCTATACTGTAGTAAACCCATTGCTGTCTCTTGAAGTGGCCACACCAGAAAATAAATCGATTGATGGACGCTGTCATCCGTATGCAAGAAAATCCGCCTCAAAAACTGTTCCTAGTAGGATGCAGCTCACCCCTCGTGCGACTCGCCCAACGCCTCACGGCGGTTCGCGCTTGGTGCAAGCAAATTTTGCCTGGTCGGTGAAAACCCGACGTGCTCCGTCCCGGCATTTTAGGGATGCGAGGGTCTATGGTCATACGACTACGGCCATGCATGATAATGAGTACACCCCCGTCCCCCCCCGTTCGGGAGGGGCCATAGTTTGGAATTGACATATCGAAAGGTTATCGTGCGGTATAGGTATGGTTGGCGAGAGGTCTACAGTAGCTTGATGGAGTAATATAGCAGTGCCGGAACACAAGGTTGCAAACCTAGAAATATCTGACTGCCCTATAGAACATTGTTGGCCGTTGCAGAGTTTGGGCCGTCGAACAAGGTCTACCTACCTCGCGCAAAGCTCTCTAGCAAGCTTGGGGACAATCTATTATGTGCCGGATCCATGTAGTACTACGTGGGAGGATGTTACCTCCGTTCACCGGTTTTATTCGACCTTTAGCGGGTTGACGGTGGGTTGACTGCACTCCGAGATGGAAGGTCAAATGCGAGCGCGAAGCTTCCGTAAACAGCATCGATTTGTTGTGTGTTTTTTCGAGTCAATTTGGAGTAGTAGATACTGCACCGCATTTTCGCGCGGAGTTCGCTGCCCGTTTTTTTTTATGAAAGCGTTTGTCCGCGAAAGCGCCCACGACAGACGACGACGACTGAACCAAGCGTGTGCGGTAGCCCTGGCTGTGCTGTACCGACCTGACATCGTAGCGAGACAGACAAGTCCTATGCTTGACTGCCCTGCTGTCCACGCTGGCATAGAACACATGACATTCTTTGGGTTGACTCTACGTGTTTTTTCGGGTCTATGTGTTGGCCACCCGATTGTTTAATACGAAAGCAGCATAACGACAGCCGCGGGCTGTATCACTCATGTCCACGGCGAATCAGTATTTAGCCCGCGCCGACCCCGTTCCTGCTGTGCATCATGTGAACATGCTCTGTGTCTGTTGCGCTATTGCCGTTGGGTGGTGCGAATTCGTCCTACATACCAATATGTATGAGATGCTGCTGTACTTTTGCTGGTGGTGCTAACTGCTTTGCGGCAGCTGTACTGTTTGAGTGCTGTGGTTGTTCATGCTGCACATAGGTTTTGATTTGGGTTGATCATCATTCAGGCATAACATGATAAAAGTTCGACCGCAAATATATTTGTATTCCGACAAATGGATGAAATGTTTCAATCCGATACGCATCTCGCCAGAACAGACAGGCCTCGAGGGCACAGAAGGCTTTGTGCAACCGTCGTCGATACGTACCTTCGTTCGGTTTTACAAGTGCAACGATATTCGACGACGATGCAGTTAAGCCCATGCTGCACATAGGTTTTGATTTGGGTTGATCATCATTCAGGCATAACATGATAAAAGTTCGACCGCAAATATATTTGTATTCCGACAAATGGATGAAATGTTTCAATCCGATACGCATCTCGCCAGAACAGACAGGCCTCGAGGGCACAGAAGGCTTTGTGCAACCGTCGTCGATACGTACCTTCGTTCGGTTTTACAAGTGCAACGATATTCGACGACGATGCAGTTAAGCCCATATATCGTAGACTGTTGCTTGCGGTGCTCTACATCTCTCTCGCACGAGGTGTGCTATTGTACTCTAGAATCCTGGGTTAAGCACTTTCAATAATCGGTCGATATCCTAGCTTCAATAGGTTAATTTAGTATGGATGCATTCGTCAGCATCCTCCCCCGTTGTCGGCATGGGACCTGGCTCGGGCTGAGTGCCCCCCTCCCCCCTCCCTCGTACCCTCTCTATTCCTTTCCCTCCCATATGCTTCTTATCTTAGAATGGGCGGTAGACAGGCAGAGGAAAAAATATCGCGTGGAGAGAGAGGGACAACGGGGCACAGAAACGGAAAGAATGACCGCGGATTTTTTTTCGTCATGTTTTTCTTGTATCACGCCGCTTGCAGCCGAAGAGCACCGTCATGTAAATTCGCCTTTTGAACCACCTCTACATTTCTTAGTGACGGAATTTGCGAAGAAGTGAACGCCTGCCCCGCCCCCCCTCCCGCGACTGCGCGCGCGCTGACCCTTTCGCATCGCTTGTTTGTTCGGGGGCTGCCGGCGCACCGCTAGTCCCACACGCTCCGCAAGCTTTGAATATTTATCGACGACCAGCTTTTCCACTTTATCCCCCCCCCCCCCCCACCCACGCTGTCATCCATATACAAGAAAATCCGCCTCAAAAGCGATTCTTGGTAGGACGTAGCTCACCATTCTCGCGACTTACCGAACACCTCACGGCGCTTCGCGCTTGGTGCTAGCAATGTCTGGCTGGTCGGTAAAAACCCGACGTGCTCCGTCCCGGCATTGTAGGGATGCGAGGATCTATGGTCATACGACTGCGGCCATGCATGATACTGAGTACACCCCCCCCCCCCCACCCACACCCGCCTCCTCCTATCTATACGGTAGCTTTTAATGCATGCCACTGCGCGCCAAACGCCACAAGCTATTGACGAGTATGACCAATACAACCACTCTATATCTCACCCCTCCGCTGTCATCGGCTCCGCTCACAATCGCCTCCGTTTCCTCTTCGTACGACTGTGACTGCCTACATACGGTGCAATTTCAACGGTGTGGACGAGAACAGAACCAGGGATACGCACTCTCCAGCGGGGAGGAAGACAACTTATACGCGGACGCCGAAGCTAACCCCCCTCCCGGCTACGCCTTCGCCGACAAACCCGCCGGTCCCAGCCAACCTAATCGCGCTGCCGGAATAGCCCCCTCTGGCGCCAATGGCGGTCGGGGCAGAGGTAGGCATGGGCAAGACAATCGTACTACCGCACGCGCGTCATCACCTCAGTCGTCCTCATCACCTCCCCCGCAGGAGCAGTACGTCCCTAGGAAGGCACCGGCGCACGGGTCTGGGACAACTGGGGTGGCTGCTCCTGGGCGCGGAGCGCGCCGTGGAGCCGCCACTTCTGTCGCCGCGGGAGGCTGGGGTGATGGTGGAGGTGGCCGCGGTGGCCGTGGTGGTCGTGATGGTGGCGGTAGAGGTAGAGGAAACGCGACCACAAAAGCCGAGAAAGGTAAAAGACCACCTCAGTCCCCGGTGGGAGGACAGGTGCGGTCGGTCGCGGCCGGCGGCTGGGGCTCGTCGGCGGCGGTGACGGACGGCGTGGATGGCTGGGGTTTGCGAGACCACCCGGATGGGGAGGGGGTGGTGGTCGGTGCTATCCCCCTGCGACCCAAGGAAGACGTCGATGATAGAGGGGGGTGGGGGGGGGAGACAGCTGCTGCGACGGGGGCAGGGAAGGCGAAGCCCGCCAAGGCGAAAGCGAACGGTGGGTGGGGTGACCCGGCCCCTGTCCCGGCTAACGTTAACGAGGGTGGGTGGGGCACACAAGCCGCCAACCCTAGAGGCGGACGTGGCGGTGGAGGCGGGGGTAGGGGAGGGGGGGGGGGGGGGGGGGGGCAGCGCCGATGCGCAACGGGGAAGCCAAACCGGACTCATCAAACGAGCAGATTGACTGGGATGAGAGGGCGGAACGAGCGCGGCGCAACGAGTTGGGCGCTTTTGCGGCGCAGCCGGAGGCAAAGGCGACGCTTCCGGTTCCTCCCACACTCGCGCCTTTGCAAGCGCCGGCCAACACCTCGACTCAACAAGCCCCCCCCCCCCAGATTGGTGGTGGCGGTGACGGTGGCGGCCAGGCGTTGCAGCAGGCGAACCATCCGCCGCCGCCATCGCAGCAGCAGCAGCAGCAGCAGCAGCAGCAGCAGCAGCAGCTGCCAACCAACCCCTCCAACCCAGAGTACCACCCCCGATGCATCCGCGCCAGCAGAATCAGGGTCCACCGCCGCTCCCTCCGCTGCAAAAGCGGCAGCCGCCCCCGCCGCCGCAACACCAACCCCTGCCGCCGCCGCAACACCAGCAACCGCTGCAGCGTCAAGCACCGCCCCCGCAACACCAACCCCTACCTCCGCAGCAACAGCCACCACCTCCTCCTCTGCCACAGCAACAGCGCCAACAACAGCAGCAGCAGTACCAGCAACCGCCGCCCCAACAGCCTCCCCTTCCAACCGCCCCCCTACCGAAAGCAACCGCGGCGGCGGCAGCTGGGACGGCGACGACAGGGGCCCCGGGACTGTCAGCTGCGGCCAATGCCTACCGCCCTCAAGGCCAGGTGCGGGGCCCGCCGCCAGGGATCACTTCAGCCGGCACCGCCGCGGGAGTCGCGCGGAGGGGGGCGGGCATGACCGCGGCTACTCCCGAGTGGCTGCCGAGGCTGTCTACGGCGAAGGTGGCGGGGGGGGGGGGCGCGGGTTGGAGGAGCAACACCGACGGTATGCAGTGGGATTTTTTGTTTTTAGTTATAAAATTGTTTCTAGTGCTGTCTGGTTTGGTTTGCGGTGCGGTCTGGTTTGTTTGGTTTGGCTAGTTTTGTTTTGCTTCGTTTTTTTTTTTGTCGTGTTAGTCCGGGGTACTGTCGAAAGAGCAAGGTTGTTTGTTCTGTTCTTGAAAGAAATAAACTGTGCGTGTGTGTTGCACGCTTGCTCAGACAAAGCGTTCGCTGTTTGTCTTGTGTATTTGTGCTGGGTTTGCTGGCCCAACCTGGACATGGGAAGAACCTGCAACAGTGCCAGTATCATTTTGCTACGCGGGCGCGTATAGTATCTTGTGACACGTCTCCTTGCGTTGCAGTTCGGACACGCCCTCCCCTTCCCCAGCATCTCGGGCCGCCTTGTCGTGGCCGATGGTTGTAACCGGCACTTTGTTTGGGCACGTTTCCCCTCTAAAGTCCCGAAAGGGATACATGTATCGCCGGCAACCCATAAAAAGAGAAGAGAAGGTGGGGCTTCTTGGTTGTAGGGCTGACGTCGAGCTCCAGAATAGAATGCTCCCAGCTCTGACACATCCATTCCACCTGCTGCGTGATTTGTCTTTTTTTGTTTGTTTTTTGGTGACCGTCGCTGCATGCAGGCCGTCGACGTCAGCGTGTTGGAAGCGCAGATGGCTCAAGGCATGCCGCCCGTGGGTGGCGCCCAACCCGCTGCTGCAGCGCCGCCGCCACCACCTCCGCTGCAACAGCAACCGCAACATCAATGGGCAGGGTACCCCGTGGATCCGGTAAGATGACGGTGTGGATTTCTCATCTCCCCGAAAAAAAAACGTTTTTTTTTTTTTTTTTTGTTAATTACTCGAGGGCTGTACGTATAAACGTTTGGCCCAGCTTCACAAGAATATGGTTGACGTAAGCTTGATGTTCAACACTAACCCTAACTCTAACGCCGAGCGCTTGGGAAAGTTCTCGGAATTAATATGTAATGGAGAGTTGAGTGTGGAATACCAACCATTTTTTTTTCAAGCTGGCCAAGTCGTGGGCTCTCTTTTTCGGGGGGCCATAGTAGTAGGTTGTAATCAGAACCCACGATAGACCCAAAATCCAGGTAATCCCTTATGTTTTCTCCCCATTCTTTGTTCTGATTGCTATATTCTCCCGTGATAGTATACAAGTATACTAGGTATAGCCGTAACCCCGACCACCTGGGCATTTTCTCGGAATTTTATATGCCACGAGAGGTCAGTGTGTAGATTTTACCAACCGTTTTATCGAATCTAGGCCTGAGTAGTCGTCCTACGTATATTTTATATTTCGTCTTGAACAATCACAAGTGTTGAAGGGTTTTGCAACATTTACTACCCCCGTATATTGGGCCTGTATACATCGTGATGTATTGTATTTTGCTGCTGATGCGTATACTAGTGGTGCTGCTGCGGCTGATGCATGTGGATTGCGGTAAACATGGTACAGTAAAGGAGATGCTAATGCTGATGCAAGCATGCGCTAGTCCGCAGCAGACCGCATGGTAATGTGCGGATGCTGATGCGTACTGATTGCTGATGCGGATCCTTCACCAAATGGCCTGCACCTTTGCGTAGTTTTCGTCATTTTTTGTGGTCTCAGTGTTTTCTTTTTTTCTCTCGTGTTTTTTTTCTTGACTAATACCTCGGGCAGCGACCGCGGCAACCATGTGTTCGCCCAGAGGGCACAGGGCTCGGACTACGTTCCCCTTGTCGTGTGCGTGTGTTTTCTCGTTTATCAACCTCACGCGTTTTTTTTTCGTCGGGCGGTATCTGTGTCCGTTGTCCCTATCCTTCGCCTGTGGTCCGCGTACCCTTTCCTTCTTGTGCGCCTGTCTGCCTGTTGCTGCTGCATGTGCCGCTGTACTTGCCCCCTAAGTGCCGCATAGCCGTCTTGTAACCGGCGCCCCTATCCCCCTCCTGTCGTCAGCGTGCCCTTTCTTTTCTACGCGCCTGCCTATCTGCTGTAGGTGCTACTGTAACTGTCGTGTAACCGTCTTGTAACCGCCGCCCCTATCCTGCTTCTGTCGTCGGCGTACCCTTTTTTTTTACGCGCCTGTCTGTCTGCTGTGTATCCTGCTGTAACTGTCGCGCAACCGTCTCAAAGCCATCGTGTAACAGCCGCCCCTTATCCCCCTCCTGTCGTGCGCGTACCTTTTGCCTTGCCTGCCGTGTGTAGCTTGATCCCCAAACTCACGCCAACCTTCAAGTGCGAGCGATTTTACAGGCGGGTTTGGTTCGTGGAATGATGTTACCGACACAGGCTGCCCTTCGGGTGAGCCCCCCCCCCCCCTGTCCCATCCCGTCCGTGCGATTTACATTACGTACTACGGTAGTTTTTTTTTATGGAACATCCCATGAGACTTTCCGTGGGGCATCCCGTGGGACATGCCATGGGAAGGGTTGTCGTCCTTTCCCCCATCCGTCCATCTTATTCACGTTGCTAGGTTTTGTTTTGGGACTTTCCATGGTACATGCCGTGGGATAGCTTGTACCATCGGGCATATCCCGCATATGTGGTGAATAAATATATGGCGCTTCTCGGGACCCCCCTGACAGCTCCGGCATTGTTCTTCATGACTGGACTAGAGCTCTGTTGGTCCGGGTACGAGTACTCTGTGTCACTGATATGATGTATCTCCCCTTAGAAAGAGGTCTAGTGGCATCAGATGTACCAGTATCATACTTGTCTTTTTTTTCCTAACCCATTTATTTATTCGCCCTTCTGCCTCTCTCCGTCCTAGTCGTAGCCCAAACCCGGGGCCACATGCAGTAGCAGGCTCTCCCACCCCCTCCCCACTATGGTGCGTACCTTTTGCATTTTTTATCGCGAGAAAGACTTCAGCCCTTTCTTCCCTCGTCCACTCGCGTCGAATGGAAACAACCGTAGATTTTGTGGAATCAGTCACGCATAGCGCGTAGCCCTGGACTCATGAACTGACCCAGCTACGTTTGGATGATGCTCGGACTTTATATCGCTGCATGATTGGACTTGCACGGGTTGTGGCTTATCGTGCGGGAGAGCAGGTAAGTGGAGCTGAAACTTCACGGAAAATGCAACACAGTACACCACAGCGATGGTTTCAGTGATACAATCCCCCCCCCCCCCCCCCCGCCGTTTTTCTCCGTCTCTAAAGGGATGCGTGGTCAATGGTCAAATGACTAAGGCAAGCAACAAATGAGTACGCCCCCCCCTCCCCCCCCCGTTTTTCACCTGCAGCCTGCGCCGCAGGTGCTGATGTGTAACTTCTGCGGGAACATGAACCCGCAGCTCTTCCTGGACGCCGGGCAGGGCTACGCGCGCTGTCACGGCGTTTTCATTACCGGAGCCGTGTAAGTTGTTACCCGGTTGGGCCGCGTGCTCCCGAATTTTTGTTCGGGGGCGTTGTTCCGGCGCCGGTGGCGGCGGTATTCACAGGGCAAGCCTAAGTGTGCAATTATGCTGTCTTAACACGCTAGCGATAGCACACACCTTCGGACGAATATCACTGAGACTAAAGCTTGTTTTCTCGACAACCTCTGGAGAGTGCAATCACAAACACCGAGCGATGTACTACAGTAGATATTTCCATAGTCACCGTGTTATAATGTTTTTAGTAGGATGCAGCTCACCCTTCATGCGACTCGCCCAAATACCTCATGTTTCGCTTCGTGCTTGGTGCAAGCATTGTCTGCCTGGTCGGTGAAAACCCGACGCGCTCCGTCCCGGCATTGTAGGGATACGAGGGTGTATGGTCATACGACTACGGCCATGCATGGCATGAGTACACCCCACCCCCCCCCCCCCTTCTCCGGCTCGAACGGCATGCGTGGGCAATGGTCAAATGACCACGGAAAGCAATAAATCAGTACGCCCCTATTACATATATATATATATATATTATATTGGTTGGGTTGGCGTCGGTTGGCAACAACACTGTAAAACATGCCGCTCACTACGTGAGCTAGACATCCAGGGTACCGTTTTTCTTTTCTTTTTTCTCTTTTTTGGCGGTCGCCCACAGCTGGTCGTCGAGTCAGATCATTTGTGCGAGGTAAAGAACCTTTACTCTGCACAAGGGAATTGAGCGTATCACGTAGTGTTCAAGGTAAGGCACCCAAGAGGCAGTTACATAGTACTCCCATTGCTGTGTCTGGAAGTGGCTACACCGGAAATTAAACTAACTCGTTGAAGCTGTCATCCATATGCAAGTCCGCCTCACAAGCGGTTCTTCGTAGGATGCAGCTCACCCTTCATGCGACTCGCCGGACACCTCACGGCGCTTCGCGCTTGGTGCAAGCAATGTCTGCCTGGTCGGTGAAAACCCGACATACTCCGTCCCGGCATTGTAGGGATGCGAGGGTCTATGGTCATACGACTACGGCCATGCATGAGATCGAGTACATCTCTCCTATCGAGTACACCCCCCCCCCCCCCCTCCCGCTCCTTGTTATGGAGACTGCGGCTCAGAAATTCAACCCAGGGGATGTGTTGTATGCTTGTATCCGTTTTCATGGCACGTACGAGTATCCCTAGCATGTATCAAAATCACTCTATTCATTGTTAATTGTATCCCTATCCCTGGCCCGGATAATTTGAAACTCGCAAACTGCTTGGCCAACACCAGCACATATATTGTAACGATTACACCTTGGAAGGCCTTCGATGACCGTGGAGGGGATGGAACCGATCTGTGTGTATATGATATTTTATCCGGAAACGCCCCCCGTCCCGCCCCCGCCCCCCGTCCCGAAATGTACGGTCGAGCGGCAAATGGTAGGCTTTTAGGGCCCAGGCGGCTAACTCACGTGTCCTCGATTTGAAACGTTTGGTGCTGGTAGGTGCAAGCGCATCATGCCGTGGCCCGATGGCTTGCTCCCCGAGTTTAAACCGGACCTCGGTGCAGACGGGCAAGCTCGAGACCCGGGGCAGGTACGATGCGTGTCGTTTTTTTTGTTGCGAGTTTCCTGCGCGCGAAAGTAAGGATTTGAAGGGGAAAAACGTTTTTTTTTTCACGTGGTTCTTGTGCTTGGAAGTACGGTTGACGGAGGGGCAGGGGGGGGGGGGGGGGTGCTCGTTGTTGCTTGCCTTAGTAGTAAAACCACGCACCCTTTTCAAGACGGAGCACCGTTCCTACTCTGAATAGAGATACCTCCAACGAGGGGGGTCTGGGAGGACGAAGCCGCCGAGGGTTTCTATACTGGCGGCGGTGGCAGCACAAGAGCTGTACGTATAGACCTTGGCTCGGCTTGGACAATGGTTGAAGCATGCTTGAGTTAAACCCCAACCCCGGCCGCTTGTGAATTTTCTCGGAATTTGGATGGAATGAGGAGGTAGTGTTGACTGTCGACCATTGTCGTCGAAGCTGGGCCTAGCCGTAAAACAATACGTACTGGGCCGCGCAGAGGTGTTAAATTGGTCGTGTAGGACTGAGGAAAGTGCCTACTGGTGCTCTTCCTCTTTGCTGACGCGCATTGTTGGCTGCGTGTTTGGAGCCTACACACGAGGCTGCCTCGTAAGTACGAATTTTATCGGACGCCAAGCATTTGTCACCGCTCTTGATTACCTCTTTTTCTGGTTTGTGAGACCCCAAACACTGATCGCCGCTCTTGGGCACACCCCCCCCCCTCTCATTGCCTTATCTTCGTTCAACCAACAGGCGCAGCCCGTAAACCCTGCGGGTTTCGCCGGTGGGCGTTACCAGGCTGCGTACGCTCCTACCGCAATTCCCGGTGCTCCCCCGCCTCAAGTAGGGATGGGGTACGCCGCAGGCCAAGTGCCCCACCACCAAGTGTACGCTGGCGGCGTTCCCATGTCTCCCTCTACGCCCGCTTTCAACATCCACGTGCTTGATGGGGTAAGTGGTTTGGCCGGCGGAATGAACGGGGCAGCGGGAAACGTCGGGGGGGGTGGCGGTGGCGGTGGTGGGTTGGGTGGGTTGAACGCATACGGTGACGCGAATATGGCGGCGGCGCGGGCGAACCCACTCTCCTCCGCCGCGCCGGTGTTCCACGGTGTCCCTCCCGACGGTGGCGTGGGGGCGGCGACGGCAGCGGCGGGGACGGGGGCGGCCGCAGCGGCGGCTGCTGCCAAGCAAGGTGCTGCTAACCCGGTTCTGTTGTCGCAAGCGCCCCCGTACCAGCCACCACCCGTCGAGGGAAGGGGCTACGGGGCGGCGGTCCCGACCGGTGAGGATGTCCGTCCCCCTCCTCTTCCGCAGCAACAACAGCCGCCTCCGACGCCGCCGACAGGGCCGCCTCCTGCAGTACAGAATCACGTACCCGTTGCCGCCGCTCCAGATGCTACGTCGGGATGGGGCGCGCCTCCACCTGCTACCGCTGCCACCGCCACCCCTGCCGTCGCTGCGGCTTCTTCGTCCGCTTGGGGGGATACCACGCCTCCAGAGCAGCCTCCACCCCTGCCCCCTCCGGCGAAGCCGAGCGCTCCGGAGCCTCCCGCTGTCAACGGGTGGGGGGACGTCGCTGCACCGGCCGGCGCGCCGGCGGTGGCGGCGGCAGCGGTGGCTCCCGCCCCGTCCGGGTGGGGTTCTCCCACATCTGTACCTGAAAAGGCGGCGGCGTCTACAGCTCCGACTGGCTGGGATTCTCCGGCATCCGTACCTGAAAAGGGGCCTGCGGCGACGGCGGCATCAGGGTGGGGGGAGGAGCAGAAGCCGAGCCAACGGAAGCACCGGAACGAGAACGGTCACGGAGCCGGCGGAGGTGGTGTTAAGGTGGAAGCTTCTCCTTCTGGGTGGGGTGATCCGTCGCATGACGAAAACGACAATAACGCTGCAGCGGCGGCGGCGCCGCGAACGCTGGCGGAACCGTCCGGGTGGGGCGACACGGACGACGAGCCCGCCGCTTCCGGCTGGGGGAAGGATGACGCTGGTGCCACTGGGGCCGCGGCGGCGCCTCGCGGTACAGGCGTAGGACAGCCCGATCACCCTGCTCCTTCCGCCGACGGGTGGGGCGACGGTGCTGCTGCAGATGGCGGTGACGACGCCGACCCCGATGCGGGCGGGTGGGGCGACGGTGCCGCTGCTGGTGGCGGTGATGACGGCGACCCCACTGCGGGCGGGTGGGGAGACGCTAGCGCGGGTGGTGGTGAAAGTGGGGCGGCTGTGGCTAGGTCTGCGACCCCTCCCGGACAAAGGTCGAGAAGGCAGCCCTGGGGACCTCCCGCGGCGGCGGGGACAAACGTGAGGGCGGCAATCGCCGACGGTTTGTTGGGACCCACTCCTGCGGCTGCCAACCCCGCGCGCAGGGGGATGCAGCAGAGGAAGGCTCCTTCCGCGGAAAAGAGAGACAAGCTTTACGCCCAACTAGTAGAAATGGGTGCGTCATTTTTATTTTATATTTTGTGGGGGACGAATGCCTGCCTGGGTGTCTCATCTTTGTCGAAGGCGGTGATGGCGGCCATGTTATGTTGGTGTTATCGAATGTTTTTGTTTGCCGGGCGCAAGATTTGAGACTGTGCGTCGTCTTAGGGGTTGTTTTTTATCGTAAATTGTCTCGCTTTTTAGATGTATCCCGATTTGCTGTGCATCTTTTTTGGAAGGGTGGAATTAGTGGTGTAAGTCGCATGATGACTGAATTCACTACCGCTGCGCGGGGATCGGTGAGGCTATGATGGGGCTTTTGTATTTCGCCGCGCCCGCGCCCTGTGCAAGATTCCAACATTACGAACTATTAAGTGACACGAGCTTACGGTGTAATGTTGTGTTCGTTGGTAAAAGAGAGGATGTCACGTTTTTACATGCCAAAAGGCGTAGTTGCACGCCCCCCGTCTGCAGTGCCTAGATCAGTCATCGTTTAGAAGTGCAAGTGTACGTACGAGCAGATATGGATCACTCCACGAGGGTAGGGCACTCCCGTAGCTGATAGGCTTGGTAGCTATTGACAGCATCTCGACGACACTATACATGCCATGCTTACGCCTGCTTGCTGCGTTCGTGCCTCCCCTCATACTGATCCGTGGCTGACGATAGCCAGTACTAGATGGAATCGATATTTTATAGAACCTTGTCCAACATGCCGATGCTAACTAACGATCACCAGCACTTGTTGGACTCGACAGAAACTTGACTAAAGTGCCGATCATGGCTCACGATCACCGCCTGCCCCTTCCCCCTACCCTTTCAGGTTTTGCCACGGCTGACTGCGACCGCGCCTTCAGAGAAGTGGGCTACGACATCGACCCGGTCCTCAACTGGCTATTTGAGCACTCCTAGGGGCCGCCGGCTGCATCGAGTCTCTTCTCTCCGCAGTATACGCGACCGCGCGTGTTCGAAAGACCAGAAAGGTGGGAGGCAGGTCGTTATCGCTGTCTCTTCGTTTTTTTTCCTGGTGCAAGCGACCGATCTGGCGACACACCCCCATCGGCAAGAATCAAACCGGTTTAAGCGGGTCGGGGGCCTCGCGGCGAGGCTTCCTCCCTGCGTGCTGTTTATACAGCAGTAGTGCCCCCAAAGTTCCGAAGCTGTTTTTTTTTTTTTGTTATTCTTCCCCCCATGGAATCGGGCGGGGAAGGAGCGTGCGTGCGAAGTGGCAGATCAGCATGTGTTGCAAACAACTGGCCCGATACCGGGCCGAGTTGTTGAAACACCTGCTATCGGCAAATCCTTTCGCCGTCGCTGTGTGGTATGGTGTGTGCGGCGCACGAATCTTCTCGGCGGCTCCTGCTGTGGGTCGTGAAGGGCAGGAGGTGTCGCCGGCTTAGAGAACAGTTTTGTAGCGTGATCGCGTGGCCGTCGAAGTGATTTGTGGTCGAGGAAGTCTGCACAGTCAGGAGGATACAGGGGTTGGCGGGGGGGGGGGGGGGGGGGGGGGGGGGGGGGGGGGGGGGGGGGGGGGGGTGGGGGGGGATAGGGGAGTAGACGATGGCCGCCCCGTTTGTCCAGCAGTCTTGGTGTTTTGTCCATGGAGGGCTGATTTAGGTGTTGTGATTGGCGGCTTAGGGCGCAGTTTTGTTGACGTTTGTCTTTTGCACCTGCTGCGGCGGTTCCTAGAACGGCTTCGAAGGCTGTCGTATGTGATCATTGCACAGTTTGTCCAAACTCCGCGCGTTCCTGCGTTATTTTTTGTTTTTTTCAGAATGCGCTCTCAAAAGTGCAATTGACGGTTTCGTATGGATGTTGGTTCAGCTTAGTATAGTAGACGTTTTCGTTTTTTTTTTTTTTGTGGACCAAATCAGTGCGAATTTGGTCTCGCGAATCAACTGTCCTTTTTGCGAAGGCAAAAGCGTTGGTGTGTGATTTTACAACCTATCCCGTAACTAAAAACTACAGCGACTTCTTCGGCCATGGAAAATGTTGGCGCTCCCAGTAGCACCCTTTTCTACTGCTGAGCTTATCCTCAAGTACTGTAATTCCACTTGAGTTTGTCCCCGAATTGCGGGCACAGTTCTCATAGGGGTATAAATGCGTTCTGTTTGCTGTCGCAAGGCTGCTGTAGGGTGGGGTTGGCGTTCCATCTCGAGAGGGGCTCTGCGCAAGCGTAATAGGTTATTGTGAAGAACTACTGTATGGCTTTAGGACTGATGTGAGGGCGAGCCTCTGTAGTCGTTGTGTTGTGGATGAGATTTGCACGCATATTGTCCTATCGCGTGCGTTTTGAGAGGTTTCTAGGGAATGAAGGGTCGCTGCAGCTGGCCTGCCGCGCATCTCTTGGTTGCGGGGGGTTGTATGTACATGACAACAACTTGTGAACACCAACAAAATGTTTTTGTTGCTGTTGTCATATTGCCTTACGAGGTCGGAGAAGGAAATGATTCCTTGTCGAAATGGTCGTGTGCACACGTTTCGCGTTTTGAACACTATTGTGGGTGAATATCTCGCGTTTTGATTACCGCTACCTGACTGTTGGAGCTCAAAACTGAAACAAAAGGGCTTTCTCGATACGTGACGCCCCACTGAGAGGCCTTGAATGAAGCGGTTCTATCGGGGCGGTGAGTAGGACGGAATGCGCTGTGGATCTGAGGTGAGTCACCGATTGAAGTCGGTCACCGCAGTGTGGTTGTGTTGTGGAAGGGTTTTATACGGAATATTGGGTGTGGGGGCGGGGGCCGAGGGAGGGAAATATCATGTTGTTGGGGGTTTTGGGTTTTGTTTGGGACAGAGTACGTTGTTGGGGGATTGGTGGTTGGTGTGCTGCTGTCATTGTTACTGTTTTCAACATGCAGACCTTGTGGAGGTAGTAGTAGTGGGAATAGGCTTTGTGGAGGTGGTGGTAGTAGTGGGAGTAGTAGCGGTGGTGGCAGTTGTATTCTGAGGGAATTGAGCAACAATACCAAGGAAGGTGATCGGTCGAGAGGTGGCAGAATCGCCAAAGGTAGTAAAAAGCCAGGTGTCTTTCATGGTGACATGGTTTATTTTTATACTGCTAGGGTGTTTGTCGTCAGATAGATCTATATCTATTATGAGTATGTTGTTGTCTTTAGGGGGGGTGCAAGCCAATGGTAGTAGTTCTTGTTTTCGTGGTTGAGTTTTGTCGCAGAGAGCGAAGAGGATGGGTTGTGGCGAAAAATTGTGTGAAAAATGTGCCTAGCTCCTGGAGAATTGACGGGTGTGCATGTGTCGCGGCTGGTATTCCTCTCCGCTGTTGTGTACGTGTTTTTCTCGCGCCCGATTGCTGCATTGAAGTTTTAGGAACGCTCGGTACGACACAAGGTCCCCAGTTTCTCGACTATGTTTCTCTTGGAGGTGATCCTTATTTTCCTTGTTGCTACTCGAGCTAAAGCTCTCGGTGGTGTCCCTTACAGCTCTTTTTCGATATGATAGATGTGAAGTACTGGCTGCGGCGTCATTGGTTGGTTTTATTGGTTGGTTGTAGTTGATTTTTCGTCGGAGGCGTGTGCTATGCTTGGAGTGTCTCGCCCTATTTCATATGATACTTCGTGTGGTTGGCGCCTTTGGCTGCTCTCTCCCTCCCTCCCCCCCCCCCCCCCCCCCCCCCCCCCCCCCCACCCGCCCAAGGCGTCGGTTGGTTTCCTTCGCTCTGAATGCAGCTCTCTGCATGAATGATGATTTATGCGTAGATTACGGGTACTCGTATCAGTTTGGCAATAGTAGTGGTAGTAGTGGGAGTGTTGGACCATACACGGTTTCCTTCGCTTTGAACGCAGCTCTCTGCATGATAAATTAGTATGCGTAGATTGCGAGGACTTGTATTATTTTGGCTATAGTAGTGGTAGGAGTGGGAGTGTTTTGGAACCATAAACGGAATTTTCTGACGAATAAACAATATTGATAGTCCTGATGATACACACTGGTCGTACTTACCGTAGTACCAGGCTTGATTATACATGCATTTCGTGGTAGTTGTAGGATTTTTTTGACGATGTGGTTTCTTGCAGCAGCAGTCTTGTATCGTGTTGTATCGTCGTCGTGATGTTGGGTTCGCGGTTTCTGTCGGCACGTGGGAAAAGGTTTGACGCTCACCCGAATCCCGCTCTTGGTGACGATGGCGTGCATGTTTCATGGCGGAATGGGTTATAGCAATGCTTTGAAAGTACGTGGAGAAGGGGAGGAAAACGGGTGTTGGAACGGGGCGTGTTTGTGGTCCAACAAGTAAAAGTGAATAAGTAAAAACAAGCGGCTAAAAAAAAACATGTTCTGATGGTATTGTACGTATGTAGACGACGTGGGAAAACCATTATCATATTGACAAAACATGATGAGAACGGGGAGAACCTGTGGGCTCGTGTCCCTCTGGTCTGTCGCCTGTACAGACCAGAACACATATTGTTATGCACTCGTTCGCCGCACTGCCCGCACCGTGCCCGTAGCACATCTGTATCGACGCCGCACCTACCCCCTGGGTATACCTAGGGCCTCTATAACCAAAAGTAATATTTCTGTCTCGATGTCTCCCAATACAATGTGCACGTCTTGATCCGAAATGTCCCATCCTACTGCTGGGATAAACCCTGCAAACGCTTTCTGCCTGTTTGAGCACATATTTATGGTACAGGTATACAGGGCGCTTCGCTCCGCGGGCGGCCTACGCCGCCCGCTGCGCTCGCTCAGGAAGGAAACATCAAATTATGCGAAGCGGACAGAGGTCCATGATTGAATATTGTTTTTTTTATGGCCGCTGTAGCTGCAAACTGGCGACTTGATAATGCCAAGAGTCTTGCCGCCATGCTTCAGGAAAAAAAAGCAGCTCGGACGCCACAAATGCTTCGCGTCACGGGCAGTTTTCCGCTACGCTCGCTCACACGTCGTACATACGTACATACCCCAGGTAGGGTACTTATTTTCTTCTTTCGATATGCTCTGAGTCTGTGTACTCGTATGTATGTACGAAAGATAAAGCACAGAACGGCACAGCAACACAGCAAAAGCAACGAAAATGAAACCGAAATTTTCTAAAAGAAAAAAATCCCCGTCCCCTTTCGTGTAATAATTTAAAACCTGAGTGGAACACCTTACACCAGTCGAAAAATGAAAAAAAGAAAAAAATCTTACAGCAGAGCTTCTCTCTCAGCCTCGTACGCCGCCCGCCCGTCTCGCGACCATCTCGCCACCAATTCAGTCCGGGTAAAGCTTCGCTCCCTCTCTTCCACAGTGAGCCCCGTTGCCCGCCTCGCGTGAAGCCCGGTGCTCACCGTGGACCTCGACGCAAGCTCGACAATGTTGGTGCTCATTTGGGGTACCTCCCTCTTGTGACTCTCAGCCCGGTCGCGAAAATAAGCACCGCTTGAATATTATCTTACAATCCCGAACGACCCTTAAATACTTGTACGCACTCTACCTTAAATCATAAATGGAGGCCAGACAGAGCCTATTGATGCATCCCTCGTGTCTCGAGGCACACGCGACGCCTAGGCACGAAAGCGGCGACAGCGCTCCTTGCAACTCCCCCTCTATCCGCCAGCATCCGCTGACACCCGCGACGGTGCCGGGTTCGCCAGCGCAACCGTGCTCGGAGTACACGCACGCACACGAAACGAAAGAAGAAAAAATGAAAGAAGGGCTGCAAGTAAGTGCGACGAGCAATGGAGAAAAACAAAGACCCGCTGGAACGGTCCTGCAAGTAATAAACGGAGGCGATTCCCAAGTGGGAGCTCTGGGAGCTCTGAGAGGCCAGGGGTGTACCAACCGAGCACGCTCAGAGATCGAGACCTAAGTAAGTATATCTATGAGACAGCTTGCTCGTTCTTTGTCGCGGCTGCTGCTGTGTGGTTTCACTCCTGTCCAAAATGTATGTGCGAGTACCTGGCACCTGTTTTTGGTTTCCAAGCGAGTATTTTCCCTAGCTTTTAGTCCGAAAAATCTCAGGAAAATCCCAGAACCCATGCAACCTTAAATATGAGCACCTAGGGAACGGCAGGGCAACGCATATCGTTGGCGCTGCACTAGTAGTGATAGTAATAGTTGGTCTAGTGATAGTTGTAGTTACTCGTACAACAGGCAGCTCCCTCTTCGTCTTTTGCGCCGTTAATATACAGATGATGCTGCCGACCAGCCTTCACCCATGATATAACTTGCTGCACGGCGTCCCCGGTGGCCTGGTAGGTGGTCCGCGTGCCTGTCATGATCAATTTCGTGGGTTCGAGTCTCACCGAGTGCATGCTCGCAGGGACTTTTTCTTGCATCAAAAAATGATTAGTGGAAAGCGCGAGTTAGCTACAACATTCGATGAAAGTCGACGAGCAGTGGGAATGCTGAACCCTATGCGCGACAAAAAATAATGGCACATACAGGGGGGAAGGGGCGACACCTGTGACCACGGCTTGTCCAGAAGATCGCTGAGGGTAAAACCTCCTACCAGGTACGAGTTAGGCTGGAAAGAAAAAGTGATGACTTGAAAAAAAAAAAATGTATGTCAGTACCACGGACTCGGGTTCGTCTTGAGTCTGTCGCATGTGTCTGGGTACCGTAGCGTCGAGAAGAGGCGAAAGGTTGTTGATGGATGCGGGCTTGATGACAAGCCTGACGAACAATACGGAGAGTGGCAAGATGGGGGAGTCGTCTTGTCATACACCGGGCGATCTCGGGTCAATATTACCCATCAGTCACCGTCCGCCCGTCGACGAAGGATTGTACCGAGACATCACCGATGAGATATTGAGAGATCTGAAGTCACACTTGTAGAATCATTTGTGAGAAGACACTAATATCGTATGAGTTGAAGCGGTGATACCTCCATGTGGGATCCTTACGAAGATCCCTCTAAACATGAAGGTTGGACGAGACCTGTCACCCACACGTACATTTACTGGTAAACTACAAGTAGGCACGGTATCCACTCTAGCGCAGCGCCAATGATATGCGTTGCTGTGCTGTTCCCTATTCATAATAGATATTATTCATAGATGGATGGATGTTTCTGGGACTTTTCTGGCTTAAAAGTAAGGAACTACAGTGCTTGGGTGCTAAAAACACGTACATTTTGGATAGATGGGAAGGACTGTATATATAATAGCAGTAGCCTGGGTTACACTTCTTAATTGATCAGACAGTGTTCGATCCGACAGTTTCGATCGGACACGCTATACGTAGAAGATCCAAGGTAAACCTAGGGAATATACGTATAACAGTCACAAAGCCACGTGCCGTGCACATAATGCAGGGGGTGCTCAGGCCACGTATGGCCGTAGTCGTATGACCATAGACCCTTGCATCCCTACAATGCACCGACGGAGCACGTCGAGTTTTCACCGACCAGGGAGACACTACTTGCTTCAAGCGCGAAGCACCGTGAGGTGTTCGGCGAATAATTGCATGAAGGGTTAGTTGCACCCTACTACTAGGCAAGAACCGCTTGTGAGGCAGATTTTCTTGCATATGGCCGACAGTGTCGAAATAATGTATTTGTTTTGTGGTGTGGCCACTTCCAGAGACAACAATGGGTATACCATAAAACTGCCTCGTGTGTGCCTTGCCAGTACGTGAACAGCCATTCCCCTTATGCGGAGTTAACCCTTTTAGGACCATAGTCCCGTTTTTGGGACAAACTACTTGGAACTTGACTGGTTTGCCCGCAAAACAGGACTGCAGTCCTCGTAGAAGGGTTAAGGTTCTCCACCACGCACAAATTATCTACCTCGACCACCAGCCATGGTGACCGCCAAAAAAAAAAAAAAAAATGCACCCTGGTTGTCTAGCTCACGCATCATACGGAGGGGGGGCAATAGACCAAACAGGCACGCATGCAGGCGTATCTGCGCCACGTATTTTATTTGCCGCTCGTGTTGTTTTGTGAAAAAGTAGCACCATTGTTATTAAGTATCCCAGTAGTAATACAATAATTAGAACCTGACTGGGTGTATTGAAAAGGCCACGTCCCCATGATCCATATCATCGTCACGTAGCGGGATGGACACAGCAAGCAGCACTACCCCATGGTCACACAGCGGCCAAAATCAACGAAATAACACGAAAACGGCTCCCTCCGTTGTATCACTGGCTGTATCGCCCGGGACACCAGAAACGCCTACCAGGATATCTCTGTTGCCACCGCGAGAAATTAACTACTCCTTCCGCAACACTACAACAATGGAAACAGCGACAACAAAACATAACAATAGAACGAAACAAATTAAAAAACACGTACTCATACGTACTACTGATATTTATTGTCGTAATTCGGACTGATCAGAAACGGATTGAAAAAAGGGGCCTGTCACTCAAAAACAAAAACCAACAAAAACAACTGTTCGTACTACTGCTGCATATACTTTTTATACTTCCGCAGTGCTCACTCGTGTTGAGAAAGGGGAGGCTTTCATTTAGGGGTGCTCATCACCCCCAGCCCGGTAGGATAATGATCTTACGAACAGACAAATCCAATTCACCATCCCGGGAAATAGGGCTACCAGGTACTCTATACTGTTAATACCAGGTATCAACAAAGAACAAGAACTCCGCCAGCACCCCCTTGACGTGTACCAGGTACCACTCTGTCCGAAAATGCAAGGGCTGCTTGGGCATCCACATTAAACACCAAAACGGTCCTTACCTTTCCGGGGAGAGTGGTGTCCCTTCTCCCCCCGCAACACCATACGTTTAATAGCGCTGCGTGCAGTGCAGCAATAGTATTACCACACACACAAACACAACACAGGAAAACTGAAACGCATGCTTTACATTTCGAACACGGAACGGGCTTATTATTATTATCTTGCCCAACCGATCGCCGGCACGTTCGCCTTCGATTGGCCACGAATAGTTCCAAGGGTGCGCGCACTAACAGCAGGGTAACTGCTCTGGGCTACCCGAGTACCAATTCTGGTTGTTTGGTCATACTGTAACTGCTCTGGGCTACCCGGGTACCAATTGTGGTTGTATTGGTCATACTCGCGTAGGCCCCGGGTACCCTCGGTTATACCCGTCTAGGTACCCGGGGACCCCACGACAATAAAGTAGCTGGTGCCCTTGAATAATTCCTACCAGTATACCAGTATTGATAGTAATAGCTCGCCCCCCTCCGGGTGCATCATCGCTCGATCCTTGACTGAGAGGGAGGACGGCGACGCCGTCTCTCTTTCGACCGACCGGATACATCGAACCACCCGAGGTCTCTGGAAAACGCCATACTTGCCTCATACCGGAAATCCTGACGCATGCACAACGGGAGTCAAATCTACTACGGAGATTCAGCAACATCTACGTAGATTCAACGTAGAGCCTACCACCGGTGGCGGCGTGCTCAATTTAACGCATACGTACCCAAACAAATAAAAGCCCAGCGTGAAACAGCAGGTGAAATAAATAGAGTAGCCGTGCCAATCTCGATTATTTGTCTAGAATTTTACTGGAACTTTCGACGCGATGCATGACAAAAAAACACAACGCGGTCAAGGCGACCAAGTACGTCCCACTGCGGGAGGTCTACGGCGTGAACATCGTCTGTGTGTTGGCAGGCGATTAATGTCGTGCGGGGCGGCCTCTGGGCTACACCCTGAGCAGAAATCGCGCTACGGGATTGATACCGGTGCCCGTTCAACACGAAGACAAGAACAGTAAGGCTGCCCGGTATCGACTCCAGTAGGTAACACATAAAACAGCAACCAGCGCATCTTGCGCAGGAAACCGGTCCGTTTCCGGCATCGCCCCTTCACTCCCAATAGTACCACCACAACCGAATCCTCAACCAACAACCCGTGTGTTGATTTTTACATGTCACGGCGTCGAGCCCGAAAAGCGCCTAAACCCAAAGGCGCTTGGAAAACGCCCCAACTCAAAAGGCATCAGGTGCGTGGAAACCCCTCACTCCCTGCTCAACCTGCCGACAACACCACCAACCGACTGCCGGATGCTTGCACACGCATGCACGTGAAACCGAGCATAATCGACAGCAAAAAATACCACATATTGAGTGATAACTCTCTTGGAAAAACGATGCGTGGGAAACGCCTCCAATCAAATGCACCCGGCGCGACCACTACCCCCCGCTCGGCCCGCCGACAACATCACCTATCGCCTGCCGTGCTCTGCACACACAAACGTGAAACCGCGCTTAATTGACTACAAAGACCACACTTTTTATAGTGACAACCTCTTCGAAAAACGCGGCCGAAACTAATTGCCCGTTAATGATTGATAGTCGATGCCTGGTACTGGTATCGTTTCGCCAACTGCCCCAGCTTCCGAGGACAGCGCTCAATCACCCTCAAAGCCACAAAAAAACGTGATATACGCTTGGATTCTGCGCAACACAGCCACTACATACTGTTACGGGGGTCCATAGTTAACGGGACCAAATTTTGTGAGTAAAAATAGGCAAATATATAGGTTTTTATATACACCATAGGTCTTGTTAACTATGGACCCCCGTAATAGTATCAGCTGTCGTCAACTACATAAAACAAAACAAAAACTACGCGCGACATCGTGTAAGGTCAGCCAGTCGCTCGTCCGACAAACACTGCACCCCCGCCACCCCCAGAGCCCGCTGGCCTATGAGTGAGGTCACCCCATAAAAATAGGGTACGCTGAACTTCCGCCGTGAAAACCCCTACACCTCCACTCGATACTCGCAGGGACGCGATGGTCACAGTCTCTAAAGGGAGGGAACCGTATTCATAGCTGCCCTATGATGAAAAACGCTGTCGGAGGGGGGTGCACGCTGCTTCCGTGCGCAGGGTTCAAGCGCGCTGGCCGGGGCACTACAGTAGTAGCAGGAGTAGTAGCAGGGGTCGCTCACATGACTACAATCAGTATGCGGCACCACTTTGAGGAACTCCTACCTGGGTATATTGGGCCGGGCTGAAGTTCTTATTCTTGTGTGAAGAAGGGTGTGTCCTACTGGTACACTAACTCCGGTATAAAAAACAAAATAGTATGTTTGCCACGCAAAATCGAGTCAAGAAAACGTGTCAAACACCCTTCCCAAGTGTTTGTTTTTGGCAAACCTCGAAGTCAAAATGCGTTTTGCTTTTAAAACATCTTCTCAAACGGTTTGTGCATAAGTCGACCCAAAAGGTATCACAACATATCAAACCCCGCATTTTCTCAAGAGTTTGGTGCAAAAATCGAGCCAAAATGCATCAACTCCCTGATTTGTCAAGCGCCTTGTGCAAAAAAAAAAATCGAGCCAAATGGTATCCAAACTCCCAATCTCCCTTCAAGTGCTTTGCGCAAAACATAAACCCAATTTATCAGTAAGCAGTGTCGCGTAGTGCTTGCCTGTGGCACAGTCAAAGGAAACGTGCCAGCGCTACATGATAAGGTGCCATCGGCAATCTTACGGTCACCAGGGGATGGTTTCCGCCCGTGCCCTCAGGTCAGCGCGACGACAGACTATCGCTTCTGCCCTCACCGGAAAAGTCAAGGCGAAGTGAACCATGTAACACCTCGGGACAGATAATCGATTCCTGCTTGGATTATCTACTGTACATCTTCCACAGCAGATATATTCCTGATCTGTGTGATCTAGTTGCCGGGTGGGAGCCGTACAATCTGCATGATCTAGCACATGTTTCCTGGGTTGTCTCTGTGTACTTATACAGATCGTATACAGCATCTCATGATAGCAGGTTAGGATCTAGATCATCTATCTATAGATGATCTATCTGTAGATCATATGTCCGACGCGTGAAGACACTTGTATTCCACGCAGAAAAAGGCTATACTGCTGTGCTCTGCTCAAACCGGATTTTGACAACATCGGTGTGATGAGCGCTTGAACGCAACGCGCGCCCGGTCTCAGTTTTGAAGGATTCCGGCGTCACGCCTTTTGCCTTGCCTTAACCACTTTACTGCTGCCAAAAACAATCCCATATTAATCCTAAGAAGTCGACACCTCGGACAGATCATCGATTCCCAGGTCACGATCTAGATCTTCCAGGGTAGATATAATCCTGATCTGTATGATCTAGCTCATGTTGCCGCGAATATAGGAGCCGTACAATCTACATGCTCTTAAGACATGTTTCCTGGGTTGGACCTGTACCATGCAAATCCTGCACATCTCAAAACAAACAGGCTAGGGTCTGAATGATCAACAGGGTAGGATGTAGATGCTTTAGAACGTGGTCTGTCCGACGAACTGCAGTTTTTTGTCAAACCAAGCAATGTTGTGTAGTTCTGAAAGGGCTAACACCCTTGCACCGCAACTCTCCGAACGGGCCGAAAAAAAATGCACATGGCAGAGCGACAGAGAGGTGCAAAGGTGAGCGGGAAAAAAACGCATGTCTCAAAAGGCCGCAAACAGCAGCAGCATCATACCTATTCCCTCCTTCCGACCAGAAAAATCGACTCTTACGGTAGCACCCGTCGCAAGGCGAGCCAGCCCAGCCATGCGGGAAAAAACGTGTACCTCAAGGCCGCAAGCAACAGCGCCAGCACACCCGTTCCCTCCTTTCGGCGAGCGTTCGAATTCGACGGTAGTGGCCTAGTGCGTACACGCGGCATGAAGGTGGAAGCTCTCACTGAACCGGCATACGCAGGTCCCAGAGTTCCCCGCGCTAGACGTGGCCGGAGTATTGCAAGGGTGTGTCTAGAAGGCTATATGTATGCTCTGCGGGAACCCTGATGGATTGATGCGTAGCGATACGTGCCAAATCAACAAAAACACCCAGCAAAATCACCCCAGGACACATGTATGGCGCCGGCTTCCTCGTTGCACAAGGAGCTCTGCAGCCTGGATAAACACGAGGTCGCGACTTTTAATTCCATCCATCTCGGTTCCTCCTGGCTGCTCCATCGTATCCGGGTCTCTACCCGACTATATACTCTGGGGGTACCCGGGTACCTACATCAGTATGACTCAAGGGTGTGCAGTAGGGTATATACCCGATGCCCCAAAAAGTAGATACCCTACAATTATTAAACACACTTGAAACAGTTTTCCGACCGAAACTGCGTCTACTGTCAAATATTTTCGCAGTGCCGCAGCAATCCATCACACCATCTCTTTCCGCAAACCACGCCAAAAACGCGTGGTTTTCCTTCCACCTATCATAGTGCGCTAGCAGGGGAGAGGTCGGAACAACGCGTTTTATATACCCGAAACCCAGACGCTAGGCACCGCTCGTGCAGAGAGCTCTTGGCACTCACAGCCCCGGTGGCGGCAGGGACGCTTCTTCAAAATTGGGGCTGGCAGCGTGGGCAGCAGCTTCTCCCTCCGGGTCTTGATCTCGTCCCTCCGGGCCCTGCACGTCAAATTCCAGATGCCGTTGGTGATGCTGCTGCTGTTGCGGTTGCTGTTGTTGACGCTGCTGCCGCTGCTCACAATATTGGCCAGAGGAAGGACCCGACCCAGGAGTGCGCGAGGCCGAGCCGCCCCCGCCACGTTGATGAGGAGTGCCCAGGGGAGCAGCCCTTGCCGCTTTCCCCCTCCGTGCACCAGCCGCAATGCTAGCCGCAGCAGCGGTAGCGTCGGAGCTGTAAACTGTCTCGAGCTTCGCGAAGCTCGGAGGGGCGAGAAAAGAATCCGAGAGCTCATCTTCCGCCTCTTCTTCCTCCTCCTCCTCCTCCTCCTCTGTCCTTTCCTCCTCTACTCTGTTTCCCCGCGCAGTGGAGGCGACGGCGCCTCCGCCGCTGCCATCGCGTGCCTCCTCGCTGATCCTCCTGCTCGTCACGGGGGATGGGGTTAGGTTTCCACTGCCACCTACCCTACCGTCGCCGTCGGCTGCTCTGCCGACGCTGCTCAATGGGCTTGGGCTTTCTCCGAGCACGGTAACCTGCTCGAACTATTGCCACACATGGCAGGGGGGGGCGGGGGGGGGGGGGGGGGGGGGGGGGGGGGGGGGGGGGGGTCGACGTGAGCCAATCACCGTCGAGCAAAACATATCGCTTGACGGCACGCTTTCCCTTTGACGGAAAGGCGTCAAGGATAGACGTCAAGGATAGCCGTCAAGGACAGTCATTAAGGACAGTCATCAGGGAAGTCCCTAGACTAATACTAGTATATTAAGTCAAAAGAGAGTTTGACCGGCCAGAGCTAGACCATTAACCGACCTCTTTGCCGTCAAGTGGTCGCTTGCCGTGCTGTGATTACGGGATTCGAGGAGGGTCGGTCCACAAAAACTACCGATCGAGCGACACAAAAACTACCGTCGATCGGGCGGGGGAGAGGGGGGATCAGCGATGACCAGTATCAAACGCCCCCCCGCGTGTACCGCGCTGTGAAAACATGTTTGCACGACTACTACATACCTCGGGGTAACTTAAGGCCTTCCGCGGCTCAGCATCGCCTCAAGGCTCATCTGGTAGGCACGTCCTACATATGCGGTGCAACCTTAGCCAATGAACGGGCTTCAATAACTGCAAAAAATAGCATTTTGTTGCGCACAAGGAATGAACGTGCAGCACACGTGCGACTGACGTATCACCCAATCATGCAAAACTCAATTTCGCCTATTCTATGGCTCGGACAGATCAGATAGATCATTCCCACTTGAGGATCTAGGTCTTCAAGAGCAGACAGATCACATACTCCTGATCTGTACGATCTGCAAGATCTAGCCCATGCTGCCGGGTGGAAGCCATGTAATCTGCATGATCTAGGACATGTATCCTGGGTTGAAGCTGTCTGTACTGTACAGATCCTGCACAGATAGTACGTCATAACGGCAGGTTAGGATCTAGATCTAAGTAGATGATCTACATTGTAGTGCGTGGGCTGTCCAACGTTTGGACCATTGCATCGGTCGAACTCACGGCTGGCGTGTATGTAAACTACCAGGTATTTGGTTATAAAAAAAGAAAAAGAAAAAACGCCAGCTGTTAATTCGACCGATTGAATGGTCGATACTAAACTTTTGGAAGCTGCGTGGTACGGCGGCCCCGGAATGTAATAAAAAGAAATGATAAGCCGCGTCGACAGATAACAGGTTTCATTTATTTCAGTAAATTACCTCGAGCATCATGCGCGCGGCGTCCATTCGCCCAAGCTTCCCCTGCTCAAGCAACCTTTTCGGCGCACGAAAGCGGCGGCGATACGTAGCGACAGCGGATACGGCGGCGTTCAATGGTCAACGGGACGCACAGTAGGACACGCAGCATGGCGAAATAAATATACTTGTACGTTGCACGCTTTTCTTGCGAGAGGCCGGGCGTATGCGTTCAGCTCCAGTTCTCGATGACAGCGTCGACGCCATGTATCTGCCTTCGCCGAGGAATGAGAAAAAAAAAAGGTGTAGCGTAACCCTTACACGACTCGCAGACATTCTCCCACCCTAGTTCCAAATACATACGTTGTACCTACAAACGTGGGTGCAGTTCCATTTGGGGATCTACGTACACAAAATCAACGATGGCACCACTACTACTGCTGTTTGTGACACAAAAAAGTGAACAAAAACACCACTACTACTGCTGCTGCTGTGACACAAAAAACGAACACAACACCAATACAGTGCTGTTGTTGCATAAAACCAACAAAACACAGCTATGTTTCGTTTGGATCGTTCCAGTAGTGACGGTTACACGTTGTAGAGGAATGCATACACCTTCGCAGGCGTTATCAACAATAGGCTTGAGGTGGCAGCATCAAGGCTGTACTCTCCTCGTCCTGTCCTCAAAATACAAGTTGTTGCTGCCGTAGAGTACTGTTGTAGAACCTGCCACTCTGTTTCATGCAGACAAAACTCTCACCGTTTTACGATGTACTCATCCGCAGTGAGAGGCCTTTCTTCCGACTCCGGCGTTCCTCCGCCTTCCTTACCACCGCTAGCTCTTCGGCTGCTGCTAACGCCCGGCCCTCCCCCGCGAGGGCTGCTACGGCCCCGATGTGTTTGTCGGTGCTGCTGCCCCCGCCCTGTATCGTTCTCCGACTCGAGATCCGAGGAATCTTCCGCGCGTTCGTCGCCTTCCTCGACCGGTGCAAGCTGTCCCTGGTAGTCACAATCGTTCTCCTCTGCCAGCCCCTCCTCCTCCTCCTCTTCACCCTCTTCCCCTTCCTCCACCCTTCCCCCCTCCTCGTCCTGCGTAGCCCCAAAATCTCCTCTAGCTCCTTCACGCGACGACGCTATGTCTGCATTATGCACCGCCACGCCGCCAACGGTGCCCCCCTCCTGCTTCCCTCCCTCCCCTCGCCAAATGCCGCCCGCACTCCAAGACCGAATCGCTCGAGGGGCGGCGTGAAAGGCCGAGCTGTCGCCACCGTCGCCACCCACCCCAAACACCAACGGGCTCTTGCTGTTCAGGTCTACCTCGCTGGAACCCACGCTTCCTTCTTCCTCGTAACTCGCCGCCGCAGTGTGATCCCAACTACCACTGCCGCCGCCACCGCCGCTGCCACTACCTTCGCAACCCGGTGAACGCGTCCAGATTCCGTCTCTACCACCGCTTTGGCAGCCATCATCGGAAACCCACCCCTCGTCGTCCGATTCCTCCCCTCCCACTTCCTCCTCTTCCTCCTCGATGTACGTCGGTATCGGCACCGGTGCTTGAGTCGCTTGCGGGGCTGCCGCCGCCGCCGCGTGACTACGACCACCAACACCGCCACCGTACCGTGGCGTTACAAGGCTGGGGGGGCCCACCACGGCACCGGCCGAAGCAGGAGACAACCCCGGCGCAGCTCCAGCTCCAGCTCTTCCTTCTCCTCCTCCTCCTCCTCCTCCTCCCTCCCCCCCCCCTCCTCCCCCTCCAGCCACGCAAAACGGGCATACGTCAACCGTAGAGGCGGGGGCGATCCGCGCGTCGCGGCCACCGACCGCAACTGCAGCACCACCAGCACCACCAGCATCGCCAGGAGAACGGCACGGGCGGAGCGATTTGCCTCCTCCGCCTCCGCCTCCGCCGCCGCTTCCATGCTCGAGGCGCGCAAGGGACGGCGGGGGCGACGCCGACGGAGACTGCCGCCGCTCCTGTTTCTCCTCCGCCGTGGAAAGGTGGGGTGCGGGGACATGAGGAGGCGGAGCCAGGACATCCGCGAGGGCCCACATCGCGCGCCAGTAGATCATGACCCCCACGAGCATGAGAGGGATCAGCAGCGCGCGGGTTCCGCGAGAAGGGTCGCTGAAGGACGGGGTTGCCGGTCTGTGTTTGGCGAAAATGGAGAGGAGCGGGGGGGGGGGGGGGGGGGGGGGGGGGGGTGGGAGGGGGAAGGGAATGGAGGAGGGGGGAGGAGGAGGACGAGGAGAGGGGTGAAACTTGCTCACGTTGAGACGTACCAGTAAGAGGTCGATGGTTGTGCACGCTCCCACTTTCCTCTGATCGTAGGAAGCAGTCGTCCCTTGGACTATTAATAGGACACGTTACACTATAGTAAGCTTAAGCATTGTTGAACGACCTACGTATAACATTATCACTGTAAATTATAAATCCCTAGAAAGGTGCAATTAATTGAATGCTGCGCAGGGTGCAGGGTGGCGACACGAAACCACATTCCTCGGCATTCCAACAGCAACCGCGCGGCCACGGCACGCCTTCGTGTGTGTGTGTGCCGTGATTCAATCAATTAAATGTGTGTGTTTCTACGTCCTAGGTCGACAGGAATCACGGTACACACACAAATACGCCGTCGCCGTCACCAAAAGGAGAGCTTGATGCCCGACTGCTGCTGTTCCATGGCTGCCTCATTGTAGAGAGCTCGAGGGACGGTGTGATCAGACATGATACAGCAGCAGCCAGCAGCAGAGAAAAATCGAAAAAAAAAAAAAACTTCAAAATTGTGGGGTTTTCCGTTGTCCTGCTTGGCTCTCGTAGTGGGGCGGAATGCCTCCCCGTAGTTACTTGCTGAATTTCGCGACTTTGAAGTCTTAGAGCACGCGCCACGGGCCTTGGCCGGGGCTCACGTTTGCGCCGTGGTGTACACGCGGGCCCACCGCGTGCCACGCAGCCGAGAGTGAGAGAGGATATCGGCGGCCTAAAGAGAAAAGCTGTAAGTTCCGCAAAATAACTGTATTTGGGTACACAAACATGCAAGCGCACTGCAGGACACCTACGGTAGTAATGTCACACTCCCAAGAAGAAAGAGAGGCAGGACCTCCGCCGCAAAACGAAAAAAAAAAAGGGCTCTGTACCCTCGCTGGGACGGAACGTTCATCTATACCCTACGGAACTCTCGCAGGAAAGAAGACGAACAACACCAAAATGGACCCACTTCGACGCTGACAGACGAGTATGACGTAAAAATAATATTTTTAAACTTCACACCTCGGACGGATCAGATAGATCATCTACAGATAGATCATCTACAGATAGATCATGATCTAGATTATCCAGTTCCTCACCTGCCGCTGCAAGAGGTTGTTCTGGGCCTGCATATAGTACAGATGCAACCCAGCAGGAAGCATCTGCTGCTGTAGATCATGCGGATAATCCGGGCGCCCACCCGGCAGCATGAGCTGAATCATACAATATCGGGAATAGATCTGCCTTAAAAGGAAAAAGTGGCAACACCGAATATCTGTCCGAGCTATTAATATGAAAAAACTTGCAACTCACCCCACGGTGGCCAGCGTTAGGAGAGCGGAGTACGCAGCGTTGAGAAACGTGGGCTGCAAGCCCCTCCCTGTCGTCGCCGACCGCTCGCCTTCCTCCCCTTGCTCGCCATCCCGCGACGCGCGCAGGAACAAGGCCGTGCATGTGAACAGCACCATCAGTACACCCACGAAGGCCTGCAGAGCACGGAAAAGGCGGGAGCAAAGCAAAACTCTGTCTGTCGGCAAAAAAAAAACACCCATTGCTTTTGATTTATCGCAGGTGCAGCAGTAGCCATTTCTCAAATATTGACACACCTGGTCGGTAGCGAACTCGTCGCGTACAAAAAACTGTCAGTTTGTACACCACTTGAAACCTACACACTCCGTATCACGCTTTGATCGAACAGCCACTATTGCGGGGGACCATATTAAATAGGACCAAATATTGTAAGAAAAAATAGGTAAATGTATAGGTTTTTGTGTGTACCGTAGGTCCTATTTACTATGGTCCCCCGTAATATTACAGTATGGCACCAAGCTTACAGAGATGAATTTTGAGGAAATTTTCGATCTCACAGTTTCGGTGGGGTTCTCTCTATTGTTTCAAATATCATACCTGGTATGATCATTAACTCCGTCGCCAAAAATCAGAGGGGAAAGGAAAAGCGTCGAAAAAAAAGGTAGGGATCGATTTCAGCATTATCGGCCAACAAGAAGCAGCCTGAGCGGCGGCGGAGGTCGAAGGTATGTGTCCGAAGCGCAGAACCAGCAGGAGGAGAGATGTACGACACAACAGGGCAGCACGATACCACTCGAACCGCCGCTTCACGCTTTGCGTAGAAGGTCGATAAGATGAGACCGCAAAGAGCATTTTTTCCATTTTTACGTTTTTTTAGCCGCCGTACCTTCCACCCCCGAAAGGTTAGCTATACAACAGCGTCCGCCAACAACAGCGCAGCCCGGGCTGCGGCGAGGGGGGGGGGGGGGGGGGGGGTAGTAGACAGGGTGTACCCGCAAGTGCCACGGAAGGAGAGAGGTACACGTCACAACGGAGCAGCAACTGTTACACTCGAAACGTTGCGCGCTCTTTGCATAGAAGGTCGGTAAGACACATTAGACGCTTTTTAGGTCGCCCTACCCGGGGACCCCAAAAGCGTTACAACCCTTTTATTACGGGGGACCATGGTAAATAGGACCAAATACTGTTAGTAAAAATAGGTAAATATATAGGTTTTTTATGTATACCATAGGTCCTATTAACTATGGACCCCCGTAATAGTACCATAGTCCCGTTTTGGGGACAAACTACTTGGAATTTGACTGGTTTGTGCCGAAAACGGGACTACTGCAGTCTATACTAAAAGGATTGAGGGTGGTACATACAACTACGCACTGATTTTTATTTCGCCAGTCGCTGGTCGTCTTGTCTTTCGTTTTTTGGCCTGCAAATTACTTTTTTTTTTTAAATCCAACTTCACCTTTCACCTATTTATGTCTTCACATTGTAACAGCAAATGGCTCAGCCGATCCCTTTGCTGGCAGTTGAGATACAGCTGGGGCCCGTCAGGACTATCGGTTAGACGACCCGAGCTGTCAACTAAAAAACTCGAACAGATTGCGCAATTCCTGAACATCCCCAAAGCACAAACAAAAACCCCAAATATCCCGAAGAGATGAGAAACAAAAAAAAAACAGAAGCTGCAACAGCTCGGGTTGACAGGGAGCTAGCACTTAAGAACACGCTCGCAAAAAAACAGGATACGTATGCGCACGTATCTCCAAGAAACGACATGGATTCCCAACGAACACAAAAAAAAGTGGGGCGATAAGCTTGACCAGCCTGTGTAAAAGGCCACGGGAATGTACAATTATACCGGTAGCAATATTTTACGTGCCCCACAGCAAAAGGAGGCACGGCACGCCCGGGCCTCACCCAAATGGCATCCGCAACCCTCGCCCCGCCCGCTCCTCCTCCTCCTCCTTCTCTCCTCCGCCGAAAGAACAGGCGGGTTTTGAACAGATGCCGCGCGATCATCCCCGATGACGGCCGCGCCACCCTGCACCGAACGACCGCGTTCTTCGCGTTCCTGCCCCAACGAGGTCACCACCTGTAATGGTGCAGCAATGGGGGGGGGGGGGGGGGGGGGGGGGGTGCACTCATGTCATGCACGGCCGTAGTCGTACGATCGTAGGCCTGTACAATGCCGGGACGGAGCAGGTCGGGTTTTCACCGACCAGCCAGACATTGATTGCTTGCACCAAGCGCAAAGTGCCGCGAGGTGTTTGGCGAGTAGCATGAAGGGTGAGCTGCATCCTACTAGGAACCGCTCGTGAGGCGGATTTTCATGCATTAGATTACAGCGTCGAATTACTTGATTTGCTTTCTGGAGGGGGCATTTCCAGGCGCCGGGGGGGGGGGGGGGGGTATTCATTTGTTTCTTGCGTTGCCTTAGTCATTTGACCATTGACCACGCATCCCCTTCGAGACGGAGCACCGTTCCTACTCCTAATAGAGACACCTCCAACAATTGGGCGCTCACTACGTTGTTTCCATATATTACATAGAAACTTTTTGCTAATCTTATCCCCTTCCTGTTTGGCCTCCTGTGGCCACCATCTATCTCCTAAGATAGCCATCATTCTCTCGCTGCTATTCATTATATCAAACTCCTTGCTGGAGTGGGCATTTCCAGGCGCGCGCGGGGGGGGGGGGGGGGGGGGTAGGCGGCGTCAAGTCCGTTCAACAACGGAGTGGGGGGGAGGACGTTTCTTGCTTGCCTTAGCCATTTGACCATTGGCCTCATCCCTTTCGAGACGCAGCACCGTTACTCCAAATAGAGAGGGGGGGGTCGGGGACACTCCTCAGTCCTGTCAGGCAAAGAAAGATGGAAGCCAACTATAGCCCGCCAAATGCCGGCAACGGGGCGGGCTCTCTCTCTCTCTCTCTCACCTCCCCCGACGAACGCGACCCAAGGTGCCCGACGTAACGGCAACCCCCTCTCGTTCTCATCATACTCCACCACCGTCACCACCGTCACCGCTTCCACCGCCGCTGCCTCCTTCTTAGCCAAGACGTCGATTGACCGTCAATAGTTTCGATTGGTCGAGGCCTCTTTGAATTTAGCATACTATGAATAGTGCTACGTAGGGTGGGGAGTTTCGTTTGACGGCGGTTATCCGTCAAGGGGTTGATTGACGGCTGTCCGTCAACGTTTTGGCGGCTGTCCGTTAAAGTGTTGACGATTATCCGTCAAGAGTCTGACTGACGGCGGCCCTTTAATGGTTTGGCAGATTTCCGTCAAGGTGTTGACGATTATCTGTCAAGGGTTTGACTGACGGCTTTCCGTCAAGGTATTAACCATTATCCGTCAAAGGGGTTGATAAGCGGCTGCTTGTCTAGGTTTTGACGGCTCTCGGTCAAGGTGCTGACGGTTATCCGCCAAGGGGTTGATTCACGGTTGTCCGTCAAGAAGTTGACGGTATTTTCGTCACGGGCTTAATTGACGGCTGTCCGTCAAGGGTTTGGCGGCTGTCCGTCCCTCGCCCCAGGTGTAATAGGTTAACAAGTTCAGGAGGCGTTTTCCCTTCCATTGTTTTGTCCCCTCCTTTATACGTGCTCCCCACGAATTCAATCTTCACAGTTATCCGTCAAGGTGTTGATTGACGGCTGTTTGTCAAAGGTTTGACGGCCGTCCGTCAACTGACATTTGAGATTTTATCAGTATGATACGTCAACCCTCACCTCCTTTGATGCAGGCGATGCCCTCGAGTCTCGCCAGAGCAACGCAGCGGCCAACGGGCCCATGAGAGACAGGGTGCTCGCGATAAGCTTGCCGACCACGCTCCGGGGTACGAAGCACCGGCATCCAACCTTACAGGACAAGAAAAAAAAAAAAAAAACGGGAGAAGGTCAAAACAAAACCTTGAAAAAAAAAGTTCAACTGCTGAAAAAAAATAGTTCAGATGAACGTCGACGGCTGTCGTTAAGCTTGTATATAAAAAAATATCGGCGGGACGGGTGGGTTCCTTCGCTTCGACAGAGACCGCGCCGCTTTTGAGCGCCAGATACACTCTGCACGCGGTTGCATGCCAGGACAAAATCCTTTCTATGTATAGGGTTGTGTACTGGTGCCCAATGAACGAGGGACTCCGAGTAACTTGTAAGCTTCACGTACGTACTGGGTTTTTTCCGGGTTGGACAAGAAAATTCATCGCTGGCACCCACCGTCGAAAAAGTGGCCGCGATGAAGTAAGCGGCGTCCAACAACTCCCACCCTTCGGCCAGCGACAGCGCCAAACACGCCAGCAGCAGGTACACCGCAAAGGCAATCGACGCCCGCTGTTTCCGAACAGAGGGGGGCCGCGACGTGCTGAACAACCTGTCCGCGCGCGCCAAATGTGCGGTGTTCGATGGATAAGAGGGGGGGGGGGGGGGGGGGGGGGGGGTGTTTCGATGGATAAGGGGGGTGAGGCGGAGGTGGTCGCGGAGGGGGGGGCAAGTTTTGCCGGAGGTTGGAGGGGGTGAAGGGTGGGGGGGGGTACCCAATATCATGCATGGCCGTAGTCGTATCACCATAGATCCTCGCACCCCTACAATGCCGGGACGGAGCACGTCGGGTTTTCACCGACCAGACAGACATTGCTTGCACCAAGCGCGAAGCGCCGTGAGGTGTTGGGCAAGTCACATGAAAGGTGAGCTGCATCCTACTAAGAATTGCTTTTGAGGCGGATTTTCTTGCATGTGGATGATGTGGCCACTTCCAGAGACAGCAATGGGTTTACTATGTATAACTGTCTCATGGATGCCTCACCATATACACACTGCATGATACGATCATCCCCCTTGTGCGGAGTTAAGGTTCTCCCCGCACAAAAATGATCTAACTCCACCGCCAGCCGTGGTGACCGCCCAAAACAAAAAGGGGGGGACCCTGGTTGTCTAGCTCACGCAGTGAGAGGCATGTTTACAAGCGTCGTCGCCAATAGGCGCCAACCCAACCTCTACATGTATACCAGGTATATAATATAGGGTGGGGGTGGGAGGGGGTGAGGGGTGGGGGGGTGTACTCGATAGGAGAGATGTACTCGATCTCATGCATGGCGGTAGTCGTATGACCATAGACCCTCACATCCCTACAATGCCGGGACGGAGCATGTAGCATGTAGGGTTTTCACCGACCAGGCAGACATTGCTTGCACCAAGTGCGAAGCGCCGTGAGGTGTCCGGCGAGTCGCATGAAGGGTGAGCTGCATCCTACTAAGAACCGCTTGTTAGGCGGACTAGCATGTGGATGACAGCTTCAATGAGTTAATTTAATTTCCGGTGTAGCCACTTCCAGAGACAGCAATGGGAGTACTATGTAACTGCCTCTTGGGTGCCTTACCATAAATACTACGTCAAACGATCATTCCCACTTGTGCGGAGTAAAGGTTGTTCACCTCGCACAAATGATCTGACTCGACAACCAGCTGTGACCGACCGCCGAAAAAAAAAAAAAGAAAGCGATACCCTGGTCGTCTAGCTCAAGTAGTGAGCGGCATGTTTTACAGTGTCGTTGCCAACCGACGCCAACCCAACCTATACATAATAGAGGGGGGGGGGGGGGGGGGGGGGGTTCGCCCGAGGTTGGAGGGGGGGGGGGGGGGGGAGTACCCATTGTCATGCATGGCCGTAGTCGTATGGCCAGACACCCGCACCCCCACAATGCCGGGACAGAGAACGTCGGATTTTCACCGACCAGGCAGAAAAAGCTTGCACCAATCGCGAAGCGTCGTGACGGGGGCGGCGGTACCCATTATCGTGCATGGCCGTAGTCGCATGACCACAGACCCTCGGATCCCTGCGATGCCGGGACAGAGCACGTCGGGTTTTCACCGACCAGACAGGCATTGCTTGCACCCAGCGTGAAGCACCGAGAGGTGTTCGGTGAGTTCGCATGAAGAGTGAGCTACATCCTACTAAGAACCTCTTGCGACGTGGACTTCGACACCTTGTGCGTACTTTCTCGCAAATGGATGGCAGCGTCGAATGACTCGATTTGTCTACCGTGTGGCTGGTGTGGTCACTTCCAGAGACAACAATGGGTATGCTATGTAACTGATCACACGTGGGGTCTTCCCCGGCCACTTTCCATTCGCTTTACCTCCTACCTATTACGGGGGACCATATTAAATAGGACCTACGGTACACACAAAAACCAATATATTTCCCTTTTTTTACCAACAATATTTGGTCCTATTTACTATGGCCCCCCCTAATAGTAGAAGGTACCAGGCAGGCTACAGGCATGGCATCCGCCGTTAAGACTTACGAGCCGTCTTGTACCGTTACGAGACAGATACAAGCGGTCTGCCAGTGACTGCAGCTGATTATACTGGTATCGTACCACAGATGAAAGATGAAACGGATTAATGTCGTGAATTAAGGACCAGGTCCAGATCGAAAACACAGAACACAATAATCGCGCCCTGTCTGCTACTATTTAATACTACTACTGTAACACTCGTACTGCTGCAAGTCGTGCTCTGCATGCAGAGACACATGCATGCGTGGTCCTCACATGCAGGGTTGAAAATGGTACACAAAACGTCAGCAAAACAATAACACGAGTTGCAATCAGGTATGCTGGTATGCAGTATGCAGTACCTGGTGTACCTGGTATGGAGAGCGTATGTATGTGGAGAAGGTACTTACTCGTGCACAAGCAAGTGCAAGGTGTGATATATCTGATACACGAGCAAGATAGCTGCACAGCGCACGGCACACATCACGAGTGCGTACGTACAGCAGTCTACAGCAGTTGTACAGCTCCAGCACCTAACGGCCCAAGAAACCTGAAACACAAACGTGTATGAAAAAGTCTCCTACAATACTCTCGTTACCAGGTACTACCCGTACTGCTGTATGAGTTATTAATAGTGGCCTCAGATTCCCGCCTTCCCTTTGGTAGAGGTGCGCACGCGCACGCAATACTCACGCATACTTTGTACTGCTGCTGTGCCAAGCTATAGAACAGTACCAGTTAAATCCGAGAGAGCTATACCGGGGTATTCTTCCACTCCAGAGTTACTTACTGGAGCCTGTCCTGCGACCACGGACTGCGTTCTATTGTGGCGATGAGTTCATGTGAAACAACAACAACAACAACAACAACTCGTATGATCAAACAAATGCCACTGACGAGCGGCCGCGACAAGCCGAGCGTCGTAATGGTTGAACCTGGTACTAAGCCTTAAAAGAGGAATTCCCACGGGCTCGGCGCAGTCGGGGACGGACGGCATGGGTACCGTCGGGATCGAATATTTATCAGAGGTAACCACTTGTTCCAGAAAAATAATGTTTGCACCTGGTGCTATTCGAGGTTACCACTTGCTCGCGAAAATGGTTGATGTGCACTGCTTTCTACCGTGCCAGACAAAGTGCCTGTAACCAATGGTTGCTTGGGTCTTTTTGGTTTTACTTGCAGGGTTGGATTAAGGTCAGTGATACCGGATTTCGGCTGGCATAAATACATAGGTCGTGCTTACGCCTATCACGGCAACCGGCGACATATATTATATGGCTGTATGTATATGGACTCATGTCGCGCAATGACGGCAAAAAACGTCCCCGCTCACGATCGAAGTGCACACATACTACACAGTAGAATGCTAAAATGTGCGAACCCATACATTTATTTATTCATTATTTCTTAATTTATCTGAACTTATATCATCATTTTTAGCTCGTGCTGTAGCGCCCCGGCAGTGCTGGAAGCCCCCGTCGGCATGACGCTATCAACGGAGGCCGGCCTCTTCGTCATCAATTTATCGCGGACATCTTTGTACTTGGCTGTTTGACTTCTTGACCATCCACGATGACAGCGACATTGCAGCAGCAGCTCGCAGGGCCGCAGCAAGCTCGGAGTCCAAATATGGTGTCCAGGGTCCATAGAGAGAAAAATGCAGGGTTTCCTATGCAAATGTATGACTTGTGCTACCAGGCAAGTTGGGGCGTCACGTAGTGGCGGCGCCCACTCACCGTGCCAACGGCAAAAAAAGCACGCCGTATTACGTAATCCGACATCACTGATGAGGGCCAAGGTTGGTTCGGTTGTACAGCGGGGTATTCATTTTAATCAATTTAGGACTGCAGCTCCGTTTTGTAGTTTGGCCCCAAAACGGAACCGCAGTCCTAAAACAGGCCCCCCTCGAAAGCCATTGACTAAATGTGGTCTTGTTTCCAACAAAATGGTCTCATCTTTCACTAACTAAAGGGTAATTCCAACTATTTTTTTTCTCGTGACACGCCGATTCAGTAGAGCTTACCTCTTAATCGAGCATACGTACTCAAGAAGGACGCTAAGTAGGGGGCGGGTAATATGCATCCCCTCCCCCACGAACGCCTGGCGATTTATGTCGAACCCAACAGCGCGTTGTAGGGAATTGTCAGTAGTGGACAAACCTTGATAGTAGGTTTTCCTGGTGTAGCTAATTAGGCACTCTGATTGGCTAGGGGTATGTTTTACGCGGCTTAATCAACTTTCGAGTCTTTCCCAGTCACATCCCCGAGTCATCCCGAGTCAACCTAGAGTCTCCCCAAGCTCAGCATCCACGCCGGCCGAGCCAACCTAGAGTGTTAACAAGCACAGCATCCCAGCACTGACCACTGGCATAGGATTAGGGTTCGGGTTCGGGTTAGGGTTAGGGTTCGGGTCGGAGGGTCGGCTTCAGGCGTCCAACACAAAACCCACATAAAGATCTACGATCAAGGTCTGTCCACCCCTCGGAATTGTAGACTAGAAATGTTACGCAACAAACCCTACCCGAGTTTAAGGCCTATAAACTCGATTGCCACCGCATTCTCCCTCACTAGACATACATAAAACTCAACAGAGGGTGATATTTCGACTCTTTGCGCCAAATTCAATATCGCGATTTTCGTACACGCAAATCCCTCGATATAAAACTCAATATCGGGTTTCTTGCCACAACAACGTGAGATAAAACATGGGTGAAATAAAAATAGGCGGCAAGTGCACAAACACGTAGAACATCGCATGGGCTGGAAGACGTCGCTGCTGCTGCTGCAGCTGCTTCTCTACGTAGCTCGGCAGGCTACAGCGCCCGCGTACACCATGGATTTGGCTCTTGGCATAGACGATGGCGCAGCTCGGACGCGTCTCGTGCTCGTGCTGAGACGTGTCCGCCAAAAACTAAAGGTCGAGTTGGCGCTAAAGTACCCGCTTGTTCCCGAATGAGGTGGGGGTTTGGGGCAACTCCGGCAGAAAGACGCCCAGCCAGAGCACTGGATGCTGTGCTGGTGCCGCTAAACCGGGGCATCCCGTGCATCCGCCTCTCCCCGACCAAGGTAGCACCCGTCTGCCGTACTCATTCAACCAAGTCGTGGCGGCCACCACTGCTGCTGCTGTTGTGGTGCTTGCTGGCAGGGTAATGACCGGATGACCGAGTAGAGGGGACAGGCTGTTTCCAATTTTGTCTGCCAAATTCGGCTCTACCAACAAAAGCGCGTTGTAGGGAATTGTAGACTAGAAATGTTACGCAACAAACGCTATCCGAGTTTAAGGCTTATAAACTCGATTGCCACCGCATTCTCCCTCACTAAACCTGAGTTATCTCTTCTTGTGAGTAAGTCAGGGACCCCGATGAGACTCTTGAGTATCCAAGTTTTTACCTTCGACTTTTCGGTACCGGATTCAGTATGCAATGATCGCATTGCTCTCATCGTTCCTTCCTGGGTGTTTTCTAAGTGAATTAGTTGAGAAGGTTCTTGAACATGATATATTCCCCTTTTTCATTTTTTGGGGGGATAAAGGCGAGGATCGAACCACGGAGGACGTCGCTCGTCATAATCTCACGTCCTGCCGACGACGCCATTGTAAGGAAAGGTACACGGAAAATGTTTCGCAACCAACGCTACCCAAGTTTAAGGCTTGTAAACTCGATTTCCACCACAACATCAGCCGTTACCCGGCCTAACTCTTCAACTCAAATGGAATCGGTGCTCGGAAACTTGCAGATAGGCTTCGTTCTGCACTTCTGAACGGGCATCAATGCATCACACATTTATTTGTGCCTACATGATCTGTGATGGAAGCATGGAAGCTTAAACTTGTACTGCCTGCTACTCGTACGTATGGCGACACGGCATTATCATACGTCGAAAATATTTGTTTTTTCGGCCTTGCTAGGGGGGGGGGGGGCGCAGGGGGGTGACTCGAGTGATTCTCAATATTAATGGTAATAGTAATAATTAACGGATTCAATTTGTTTTTCTGGGCACCGTCGGGTGCGTCCAGCATTTTTTCGACTGGGAGTGACTCGGGATCTCGGGATAGGAGATAGGATGCTTGCTCTGCACCAGTACGGCAGTATATGCTGGTATATACCCGATCTATGGGGGATGAGCCGAATAAAGGTCATCCCCCGTATCATAGTACCCGACACCCGAGGTGCATATTCGATATATAAAGGAAAGGCCACCGAGCTACTCAGTCACAGCGATTTAACCTTACTTTTGTGTAAACCAACAAAAGAAGTGCACCTTTGGGCTGAACAAGGCCTCCAGCCGAAACATGCATGAAGGATAGACCAGACCACTGAGCTACTCAGTCAGTCAGTGCTAAACGAACAGCAGCAGTGCATCCCCGGTATTCATAGTACCCGATACCCGAGGTGTACCTGTATCTTTATTAGACTACAAATACTGCTGCTGTAGACTGCTGTACATACGTAACAGCAGTGTACAGCCGTGCCCGTTGGTTGAACGAAACGCTCTCCTTCCTCCTCATGAAATAGAAACTGCTGCTGCTGCTGCTGCCGCTGCTGCTGGCTGTGGTGTTGGATGTGCTTTGCTAAAACTCGCTCGCACGATGCGTGATGGAACCCGTGGATCAAGACTGCGGATACTCCTCGACAATGCTGCCCGCAGTCCGCACAGTTCTGCTGCTGTACCAGGTAGAAGGTACGATACCCGTGCCCGTGTACGTAGATTTTACGTGCTGCTGTGCTGTGTGGCTGTGTACCTGCTATACCGGTACTCTGCCGTAACCGCTGCTGCTGTGCGTGCTGAGAACCGAGTGCTAAACGACATCACGCCCAGGGTCAAGGCCCAGCCAGCCAGTATATGTTGATGTTATTATTAAGCCTATTTTCGTACGTGGAGCCCTCAAGTAATCAATTTTCAAATCGTTACCTGTTTACCGTTTACCATTTCCCTGAGCAGGGCAGGTCTTACACCACGCACCCCTACTTACTGCGTCTCGGTGAGGACGGAGGCAGACTACTGCTGAATGTATTATGCCGGTACAGCAGTACCGTTAGCACCCCACTCGCAGGTTTGTTGAGTCGACCAGCCGAAATATGATACCAGGTACCTGGTACTATTAATAGTGCCAATTTGGTACCTGGTGTGCAAGTAAAACTGCATCCACGTTCTGGGTTTCTTCATTCAGCATTACAAAGTACTTGGAAATAGTGGGGTTTGTTTTTTGCAGCAGGACGCAGCGAAATCTTCATCACTATGTGTAGTATGATAAGGTGCCTCCTCTATGAAATATGAAAACGAGCTCCAAGCTTTGATGATGGGCTTTCCTGTTTCCGCTCTCTCGCGTGGTGAGGCAACAAAAGCGGTTACATACACAATGGCCCAGCTTGATCAGTTCCAAACTCGCATGAGCAGCAGCAAGCACACCAACCGAATCACCCATGGCGATGAGACAAGAACGTTTGGACGCCGTGCTTTTGTTGTGCTTGCCTCATCGCTTATCCAGTTATCTGTTGTTGCTTGTAACATGCCGCGGTCAGTCGTCATCAGTTCGTTGCTGCTTTACGACCAAGCTCAATCAAAAATTCTTCGTACAAAAACTGGACAAAACACATCCTGCACTCTGCATATATATGATCACACGACGCACCTCACAAAGGCATCCAGCGGGTAGGACAGAGCCACCGCCAAGGTCAGCACGGTCACCAGCCCCAGGAACATCAGCCGGGCGGTTCGGGCCCGCTCTCCCAGCGGCGGGATGAGATGCCTGAGCTCACTAAAAGCCCACAACTGTAGTGAAAACAGAGAGGCCGCGTGGACTACTCGGGGCCGTGCGGAAACGCTCGCACGCGCCCCACGCCCTGGCGAGGAGGCCGCCGACACCTTCGGCGAGTACTCATGCATCATTGCGCTGGATCGGTGAGAGGTCCGTTAGAAGCAACGGGGCCTGTGGGGGCCCTCAAGGCGTTCGATATGCTTCTACTGCTTGCTACTACGGTTGTCTGTCTGTTGCGTCTGCTCTCTGCACCACAGCAGGTTGAAAGTTGAAACAGCACAACAGCACAACAGCACACACAGCACAGAGTCGCAGCAGGTCGGCCAAAAACAAAATTAAAGGCGGAGCGGGAAATCAATTTCAATGGGAAAATTAGTTTCTTTAGTTCTAATAAATCTTGAAAAAACGAAACCGACGAGCCGACGATCTGCTTCCAAAAAACACGAAACCGTCAAATCACGAGATAGATTGGCAGATACAGCTGCAGTCGTAGGTCGTGAGACATGCGACGGATACGACAACGACACACAGGCAAAACAGAACACAACAACACCAATAAATTGCACAACAACCTGAGTACATATTTTTATTTTATTTTTTTACTCATCAATTTCACTTCCCACCCTAATTCGTAAGAGGTTTTACCCTCGACGACCTTCTGGACAAGCCGTGGTCACAGGTGTCTTCCCTTCTCCCCCCCGGTACGTGCCTTTATTTTTTATCGCGCATAGGGTTCAGCATTCCCACTGCTCGTCGATTTTCATCGAATGTAGCTAACTCGCGCTCTCGCGCTTTCCGCTAATCAATCTCTTTTACTGTTTATGCAAGAGAAAGCCCCTACGAGCATGCACTCGGTGAGACTTGAACCCACGAAATTGATCTTGATAGGCACGCGGACCACCTACCAAGCCACCGGGGTATATACACGATAATTACCTACCATGGTACACGACTGCACGACAACACGACAACACAACGTCACGTACAACACGACGGCAAAACAACGCGACATCACAACAACACACGACAACAACACACGACAACACGACAATCCCACAACCCAACAAAAAATGGCGGCGCGACAACGTAACGAACAGAGAGGGGAAGGCAAACGAGAAACCGAAATAACGACTGCGCATACACACGCGCGTTTATTCGGCTACTTGTACGTCGCACTATTAATACTGTATTAAAGTATTAACGAGCCACTGTAAACAGAGCGGGAGAGCGTGGGAGGGAGGGCGTGGGAGCCGTGCCGGTTTTACCATTGGCCGAAACACAGCAGCGAAGACGAGTGGGCGAAGGCCATAAAACTATAAAACTGCTCGTACTACTACTGAGGTATGTGTTAAATGCAGCTCAGACTGCCCAACAAGATAAGAAATAATAACATAAGAAACAGCAATAATCGACGTTCATCACACGAGATAAAAAAAACTCGGTCGATTTGGAAACGCCGAACAAAGCAAGGAACACGTACAAGAACTACAGTACAGCACTTCACTTGTATTGCTATACAACTTCCTCCCGAGTGTGGAGGTTCCTGGCTGGGTTGCGTTTCCTTCATTTTCTCATTTTTTTCTCAAAAGCTTTTTTCAACCGGATATATATCCAGTCCTCTGCCCCCAAAATCGCAAGCCGATTTAGTTTGTGGCAACTCTGTTCATTTTCCAGGGGTTCTGCGGCCCGCTGCCGCCCCGCGTGATCGCAACCCCAGCGAGGTTCCGGCATTCTCCATGCACAGCGCGGTGGCGCATCGCTGGGCTTCGCTCGATGGCCTGTACGTTGTTGGCCGTTTCCAGCGAAATCAATGAATATCAACATACCTCTAGTACATCGGTGGGTGCAACATCCAAATAGACACAATTCTCGCTGTGGGCACAAAAAAAACCTGAGGAAACTGGTGTTAAGGAACTCACTGGGATAATAAACTGCAGCGAGCGGTTGGTAAGCTTGGTAGGTGGTCCGCGAGCCTGTCAAGATCAATATCGTGAGTTCGAGTCTCACCGAGTGCATGCTCATAGGGACTTTTTCTTGCATAAAAAAATTGATAAGCGGAAAGCGCGAAAGCGTGAGTTGGCTACATTCGATGAAAATCGACGAGCAGTGGGAATGCTGAACCCTATGAGCGATAAAAACTAAAGGCATGTACCGGGGGGGAGAAGGGGCGACACCTGTGGCCACGGCCTGTCCAGAAGATCGTCGAGGGTAAAACCTCCTACGAGTGGGCTGGAAAGTAAAAGTGATAATTAAAAAAAAAAAGAAAAAAAAAAAAAAGAGCCCTAAACGTTAGAAATATCCCGTTTAAGAACCGCAGCGAGCGGTCGAAGCGAGCCCAGAGAAATAAGAAACTTCTCCTCAAGAAATATAGCTGGAGTGCGACTACACAACAAGGCATTGAGCCTCAACGTCAAACCAACGTTTCTTAGTAGCGGACCTTATAACTGTATACGCCCACCTGTACTCTCGCCGTACCTCTACTCTTCTGTGGTGTATTGTAGGTGTAATGTAGGTCTATGAATCAGTACAGGAAATACGGCAGCAGGACGCAGTGCTTCGACGATCGTGTATCTATCTGTGTGACAAATCCGATTAACCAGGAAATAGGTAACACAACAGAAATGTATACAGCCAGTAGTATAGTACTGTAGTACCTGGTACACTCCTAATAGTAGCTCTGGTGTGCTTCGTTTAGCCTAACAATGTGCGGCCGTCCCGTCAAACAACGCGCCACGACGCACTACACATGCCGATACGTACACACTTAAAGAACTATCTACGTACGTACCCGTTTTATGTATATTGGATTTACGATTTGGGCGGGGAGGGGGGGGGGGGTCGTTGGTCGTTGTTGGCGTCACGTCCTCAAATGTCCTTCGTTTTATTCTCGAAGATATAAAAAGGAGAGAGCTCTCTTCTAATAGACGAGGAAGATTAGACGCGCGAGCTAAGTGATACCATCACAGCAATAGTAGCAGATGCCGCCAGGACACGATAGTGTATGTCTCGCGCGGCCATTTTGAGGGGGTTCCGGACGCAACCGGATGCTCACGAATACTTATAGAGCAGCGACCCGGCGACTCCGGTAAATAAATCATGGTGTTGACGGGCTGACCAATCACATCACGCGTGGGCACTCTACGGTAGGTTATATATGCCTGCGAACACACCTACCTGCAGGGTGATTATATATTTGGGGGTGAATATATATTTGGAGTATGGATGGGTCCTCTTTAGGGGTCGCAACGCTTGCGCCGATTCTGATGAGAACCGACAGATATCAGGCTTTGAGACTACTAGTACTATTTGTACTACAATTGGCACTGCTGTGTTTGCTACTACAATACTGCTGCAATACTACCCTTCCATTGTGCTATTACTGGAGTACTCAGTGGTTAGTACTGTCGGAGGGTACCTGCAGGCGTGGTGATCACGAGTGGGCGGCTGTCTCTCTGTTTCCCCCCCCCGAACCAGGCATTCGTGGGTGGCATTTAACTATGTCCATGGGAAAGGCATTGAATGGATGTTTCGGTGTGCCACGTGCAGAGCTGCGGCGGGAAGGCCACCACGGATATTCTTCACTATTTCAGGAACTTGCGACTCGGTAACCGTATGATATGATTATCACTACGATACCTACGATATACGACTGGCAGAGAAGTGTATGAGGGATACTACTGATTTACGGAAGGATATTAGGTTTATATAGGAACAGCACCTACGCTATATTGTCGGAAGGCAAGCATAATAAAATAATATACTCTGCATTCAGGTGTAGTTATCAGCATCATCACCATTCATGATGATGATGATCATCATCATTCTTCCCATCGATACCGGCGCCACTAATCATGCACCGTACTTATATTTAAACATAATACTTGTAGATGTAGTCGAGCGAACTCTCGCGCTGTTTGGGAGTTTGATATGAAATATCCGTGCACACACGTGAACCCCGATGAAACTATACCAGGTACGAGGCGAGAGCGCGCGACGTGTATTTTTTCGACACCTCAAGTCGGACTATTACGGGGGACTTTTTGGTAGTCGGAACACACGATGGACCCGACAACCATACATTCCCCCTATGCTTGCAACGAATACTTGGTGCGGATTACTATGTTCCCCCGAAATTGTCGCCTTCCACCCTTCCAATAGGGGGAGGGGGGGGCTACCTCTGACAGCGTGTCTCCTCAACAAGCAGTGTACAATCCTACAAAAAGGGGACGATAGAGAGTTGGAAAAACTAGCAATAATAACATCTCTGGTATCGTACCTACCTGGGGTGTTTACATTTATTTTATAAAATTATGAAATACGTCAGCTGTGAGTTCGACTGATTAAGTAGTTGATACTCAACTTTGGACGCTGCGTAATACGCCTCGTCTATATTCCATTTTTACTGAACTTTACACGCGTAATAATAATCCGAACGCGCGTATTATGTAGGTATAATTCCTTGTCGAGGATATAGGTCAGTGGCTCCCCTGGATGCTGCCCAGGTATTTTTTTATAAATTTTGAAGTACGTCAGCTGTGAGTTCGACTGATTAAATAGTTGATACTCAACTTTGCAATTTGAAAAAATGACGGAGGAATTAAACGAACACCTCGTTCACAGCTAGCCGTGAGATCGAACATTTCGTCGAAACTCACCTCTCTCTGCAAACTGGGTGTGTTACCTCTATATTTGCGGTCATCGATGGTAATACGTACCCACCCGTGGCTATACGGCGGTGCAATCATTACACACTTCGTTTTTTTTTTTTTTTAGCCTCCGGCGGATTGGTAAATTAAAATAAAGCTTAAGCTCAACACACTTCCACGTTCCAATTTCGTGTCGTGTGTCAATTTAGCCCAGTTGGGTACGTTGACCCGACCTGACCCCCGAGAGGAGCAGGTGCGGTGGAGATAGCCACCCGGGAGAGAGAGAGTCATCTCTCCCGGGTAGTGTGGGACTTGCGCGAGCTCACCCACTAACAAAAACACTTTTTCGGTCGCGCCTGCTATGATAGGGGTTGCTTTTTTTTAATAGTTCGAGGGAAATGACTAAATGTCGTAAAGGGCGAGTTCGCAAAGGGATGCAATCATCGCCTTTCAGCGCCCATTCTCTTGACGGCGGTAAGCGTGCTACAAAAAAAGTCGAACATCGTATTTTCGGAAGGCTCTTGACCAGATGTTTCCGGAAACACCTTGTTTTGTTCGGTATTGGCGACCTTCCCGTTCTGGAAAGATCGAGAGCTGAAAAACATAGATTTCAGGAGGCAACACTCCCACCCCTGGACAGACAGCAATTAATTTTGCCTTGACATGCCTTGACTAACCCCAAATTACTAATCTCGAACAACCAGCCCTGCACCCTTGACAGAGCACATTTTGCTTTGCTTGACATATCTCCTGACGTTTTTGCTGAAAAACGACCACACTCACTGTTCGGTCTCAACGCTCTTTTTTCGCGGTATCGAACATTCAGTACACGTACTACTAATAGTATGCCTTGCAGAGCGCGTACCAGGTAGTGACCTGCCATCGCGGTACGCAGCCGTTTAACTTCTGGTCGCGAATCTGCAAAGGTCGTCAGAGCACCTACGTTTTTTTGTTTTTGTTTTTTAATCATCACTTTTACTTTCCAGCCTAACTCGTAGGAGGTTTTACCCTCAGCGATCTTCTGGACAAGCCGTGGTCACAGGTGTCGTCCCTTCTCCCCCCCGGCACGTGCCTTTATTTTTTGTCGCGCATAGGGTTCAGCATTTCCACTGCTCGTCGATTTTCATCGAATATAGCTAACTCACGCTCTCGCGCTTTCCGCTAATCAATTTTTTAAGCAAGAAGACGTCCCTACGAGCATGCACTCGGTGAGACTTGAACCCACGAAATTGATCTTGGCACGCGGACCACCTACCAAGCGGGGACGCCGGCTACCAGGCTATGTATATCAGAGTCATTGGGACTGGCGAGTCCGAGTCATTTTGAAGTAGTGAGTCCCCAGGAAGCCAGATGCTGAAATGACTGAGTCCTCTCTCTTGAGTCCCCAGGGTCCCAACAGCTGAAATGACTGAGTCTTCGCGAGTCCTCAAGATACCAGAAGCTGATATGACTAGATCCTCACGAATCCCCAGGGTACCAGGAACTGCAATGACTGAGTGCTCGTGGGTCCCAGGGTACGGGGAGCTGAAAGGGCTCAGTACTCACGACCCTCAAGGGTACCAGGGGCTGAAATGACTGCTACTCCCTGGTACTGGTACTCTGACGATCTTTTGTTGTATTATTGTGCACACCCTGGTGGTGTATATTTACTCAAGTAAGGTATACGCTGTTCGCTTGAGTCTGGTCCGTTTATGTATAACCAACCGCCGTTCTTGTTCGTGGGATGTAGAAGGTAGAACGATCTAAAATGTTATTTCGCCCGCGAAGCGCGGTGATATAAGAATTACCCTGGGCTTGGTAAGTGACCCGATATTTTACCTCTGTTATAGCTCAGCAGGTAAACATCTTCACGTACGGGTGACGTCGTCGAGGACACGGGTTCGAATCTCACTCCGAAAAGTTCTTTTCAGGAAATACTTGCGCGTGCGTCCCTAAAAACGTGTCTCCCTGATTCCCCAAGTATTGATTGAAACGAAGTGGGTAGGTCCACGTACGATCGTATACAGTATATTACCGTTACGTCCCGAAGATAACGCCGTTCAGAGAGGGCGAGGAGAATGTTTAAAGGACTACCTGTTACGTATCATACGGTGGAAATCCAAGGACCCTAACCCTAAACCCTGGGCTGGGTAAAAGTACATGTCGATATTTTACCCCTGTAGCTCAGCAGGTGATACTGGACTGGTTGTTGTTGGCTGTGGATGGTACTCGACGGAGGACTTCGGAACAAAACGTTGAAGAAGTGATGGTATAATTAGTACCAGATCCCTGATAATTACTTTTTAGTTACGTGTAACTTTTGCCGGCTGGGGTTGGTTTTGTGACGAGGGAGGGCTCCAACCTCCCAAGTGTTCTGGCGCCTTGGACACTATGTACAATTGTCGGAATCTCCCCCCAAAAAGCACGCCGAACGCAACAGGTATCTCACCTCCCCTGATCCTTGGTGTTCCGTTTCAAAAGCGTTATTTTCAAGGGCCTGAAAGAGGGGTGTAGATGCCTTGATCGTGAATACTTGTGGGGATAAGGCTATTCGCGTTCTCAGGCTAGGAGACACTTTCCATGGTGAAATCAAGGTACGGGCATAGACCCAACCCTGACCCTAACTGTAACCCTAACCCTGACCCTGACCCTGACCCCAACCCTAACCCAACCCCTAACCGTAGCCCTATAGCCCTAACCTTAATTTGCCCGGACCCCAGCTCGTACCCAAAACCGGCCAGAAACGGGCAAGAAACAATGCTGCGTATTTATTTGTCGTTTTCATTATTCCGCGATCTGCGGACCTCAGTATACCCCTGCGGATTTACGGCGGCTGCTATCCAACAGTTGTAAATAGGCACCTGGTACCTCTTGAAGTTTCACCATTAATATTTATTCATATCATCAAGGTTTGTCCGTACTGGCTTGCCTGGAAGATCTTTTGCCTTTTTCGCGCATCCTTCCTGTTTCTTGTCCTACCAAAGACAGGCAATAAGTTTCGTAGTTCGTAGGCATTACTGGAACAATGCTTCACGCACGCCTGTTTCAGAAACGTTTTCCAGAGGCGTTATGGCTATAAGCTTGGGGGCAAATTGTAGAAGCGTGAGGGAGTCGTGAACCACGAGATCTGGAGAATCAGGAGCAGCGCGCGACTTGGCCACCCGAAGAAGTGACTCAGAACCCGTCGTAGAAGAAGTGGCACAGCTTTACCACTCGTTCGTATATGTGAAAGAGCAATAGGTACATACATCTGACCGACCAGGATCTAAAAGGATCTACTACTACGGCAGACTGTAGATCCTTGTCAAGCTGCCGTTATCAAAGGTTCGTGCAACATCTGAATAGTACGTACTGCTGCTGTACTTGGTGTCCAACACAGGAGACGTATGCCGCTGTTGATAGGTCATGCCGTTTATACGGCCCCTACTCAGAAGCATGATGAGTAGTCCCAGGCAGATCGTACAGGCTAGGAATATATCTGCCTTGAAAGGTCTAGATCATGAGGTGGGCACCGTGAACTGTCCGGTACCTGGTACCTGGTACTGGTATATAGGTGTAATAACAGCCACACAACAAGTTTGGCCGTATGTACAGGTATACCCACACCGCCGATGAGCAATTGGTTTTCGAAGCGTCCAGTGGATAGTGCACAAGAAGGGTAGGGCTCCAGCCCCCCCCCCCTCACCCCCCGATGCTACGCGTATGCCTGGTACATAATCAACAGCATCGCAGCATCAGCATCCCAGCTCGCAGCTACTAGTATTTAATAACAAACGGAAAGTGCTCAGCTCAGCTCATTGCGGCGTAATCAATACCGGTTCGCGCCTGGAGAATGGAGAACCTCGAGCAAAGATGCAAAGATGCAAAGATGCTATTAATAGGAGACCGCCGTTTGACCGCTTGACTGACCTCGTTCGAAACTAAAACTAGTATACTAATGATCTAAGAGGCTTTGACGCGCCCAAAATGACCGGTCGCCGAGCATATTGGATCTCGAGCAAGGTGATCCGTGTCCAAATACCTGGCAATTCAATCCATGTGATCCACAACTATCTCGTATCACTCTCGAAGGTGGTTGGATATATGGGTAAAAACTTTTTCGTACTGTACCTCTCCTTGCTATTGCGGCACGTGCCATGGTCGATCATCGCCGTCGCGACCTTCGCGCTTCCTGGCGATGGGATCGGGCAAGAGGAGGAGTCAGCATCGATCGTGCAATTACCCGTTGGGGTATCAGCGGCGCAATCTGATGGCCTCCATGATGATCGTGGTAGACGAGCGATGCCTGCAGGCGAGGCTTCGTCATCACCATCAGCGTTCGGTGAGCGCTGAACGTTGACATCTCATGCATAAGATTGCTGTGGTTGTGAGGTACGAGTACAGAATAGCCACGGCAGTTGTTGTGGCATCGCTGCTTGTACAGCTGTAGGATACCGAGAGCTTTCACGTCGTCCGCTAAAAAAATAAAACATGTACGAGTGGGTACACCCGTATGTACCTGGTATATATATACCGCACTGGGCGGTATTTTATAAATTTTGAAATACGTCAGCTGTGAGTTCGACTGATTATTGTAATGACCGTTAGTTCATAAGTATCGATACATAACAGTCATTATATTTGCGGTTAGAGTCAGTCAGAGTGGTGCTCGTACCAGGTACGTACGTATGTTTACCACCTCTCTGTCCTAAATGAGCAGGACCGTTTGTGATTCTTATTACGGGGGACCATAGTAAATAGGACGTACGGTACACACAAAAACCTGTAAATTTCCCCATTTTTAATAGCACTAATTGGTCCTGTTTACTATGGTCCCCGGTGATAGTAATTCTAAGACGGTTCATTTTCATTTTTTTATAAATTTTTAAATACGTCAGCTGTGAGTTCGACTGATTAAATAGTTGATACTCAACTTTGCAAGCTGCGTAATACGCCTCGTCTATATTCCATTTTTACCTAATTTTACAAGTATTGTGATAAACCGAGCGCGCGTATTCTATATGTGATTCCTTGTCAAAGATATAGGCCAGCGGCTCCCCTGGATGCTGCCCGGGTCAACAGGACAAATTTAAATAATCATTCTGCGCACTGATGCTATATAACCCGAACAAGGGATATGGATATGATGTTGCAACATGTTGAAACCTTTGCATTTCACAAATATGTATAGATTGATTGAGTGTTGTTGATTTGGTTCTAAGTGTGAATAATTTATAAAATTAGAAAAACAACAGCTGGCAGATGAGATCGAGGATTTCGTCGAAACTCATCTTTGCAGGCTGTGTGTCATACTAGTGATCCTTATCCTTCCATCGCGCGTACTACGGGTTTTGTATGGCCTCATGTAGGATACACGTTACACATACGAATATGAGAGGAAGACAAAATCTGAAGCAGCAGAATTTAAGGAGTATGTGTGTGTCAATATTTCTATACTTGGATAATAATAAGAATAGAAACATGTTTCCGATGTTGCACGTAGCTTAGCACGAGCGGGGATTTTTTTCATTTTTCCGGTGTGTATTTTGTACCAGGGTGTCTGGTATTATGGATAGGGTGATATGATACCGCTGTGTTATATTGTACTCGTGTACTTCGATGGATGTCAGAGGGAATATCCTTGCGAGCTACGGGTACACAACAAACAGATACGGGTACGAGCACCCGTTGGTCGTGTACCCAAACTAGGCGCCGGCGGGGGTACCACTGTATGCGCTACGGCAGCTTTGCAGCTGTAGAACGTACCTTGCACACTTGATAGTACAACTGTTCTTGTAAGGAAATTAACGCCTCACAGAGGCGTATCCGTATCCGAGACAAACACATCAAACCACGTACCAGGAGTGGGGGTGGTGAATTGCAAGCACCTGGTAGAATATAGCAGTACAGTACTGTTCCTGATATCAACAAATTACCTATCCTGTCAGCTAAATCTGTAGCCTTAATCGTTAGGACATGTCATGATCTATCTGCAGATCATGTAGATCATCTACAGTAGACCCTAACAACCTGCCGTTGTGAGTTGTTGTGCAGGATCTGTGTAGTACATATCCAGCCCAGGAAGCATACCAGGTAGGCTAAATTGTGCAGGTTATACGGCTCGAACCCGGCATCATGAGCTAGATCACACAGATCAGGCATCTACAGTATCTGCCGTGAAGGATCTGGATCATGAAATAAGGATCGATGATCTGCCCGATATGTGACAATATCAATATTCCCACCATGTATATCCAGACTCAAGTGCGACGACGCCCCATCGCTTCCGCACAGCTGAAGAGTCGACTCAAGGCACCCGGAGTCCACGGAACGGCAACGACACTTTTCAGCAACGAGAGCATGCGGAGGTCGACAACCAGACCTCCAGACCCTCGGAGGGGAGCCCCACCGCTTCAGTAGCTTGCTCGTCTGAACTTTCTACGCCTGGCACGGCCATCGCGCTAGACTCTACTATGCCTAGCACGGTCATGCCGCTACTAGTAGACCGTGCGATCCAGCTACATCGAGCAGGGGATCTTGACGCGGCAGCGGTGGCGTACACCAAACTTCTTAGGGTGAGAACGCTCGGATCATACACGCGGTATGTACTCATTAGTGTTGGGTATCGAACCAAAATCGGGTTCGATACGATACCGATAAACAAAAAAGAAAATCGTAATCGTTACGATTTCGATATTTGATGCTGGTACCTGGCACATCGAAGCTTTTGTTCGATGAGGGAACAAAAAACACGGGGGATGCCAGGGGATGGAGGGCAAAGCACGTTCGATAGATACGATATATCAGGTGTCGAAATATTCGATATATTGAAACTTTTGATGCGATATCCAACACTATTAATAACACGGCCTCTGGCGGTGGGCGCGAAATACCGTAGAGGACACCCTATACTATAAGCTGCTGGTATACCAGGTATACTACAGTATGTATCAGAAAACGAGAAATAAGAAAGCCGGCCTGAGATTCAAAAGGAAACAGAAAGTCAGCAGTCGTTATACTAAAGTTACTATCGTTGAGACCTACTGTACCGCAGTAGCCGTAGTAGTAGTATTCCAGACAAGAAATCCACCCTGAGCCAGCTTTCCAGCTTGCGTTGAGTGAATTTGGTAGGATGGTTCCGTGAAAACCATGCTGGGTGCTGTATGCACTTCGTCCGCCTTCATCCACCGAGCTCGCGAAAAGTGTTCCAGTACAGAGCGCGGTTTCGTTGCCTTACTCACCCAACCTTGCCCGCATTCCGTGCGCCGAAACATTTTTCAAATAAACAGGTCAACCCTACGCATGTGCATGTACTGCACCGCCTAGGTTTAGTACGGTATAGCCAGGCAAACATTCTTGCGAACACTGGGAGCAGAGCTACGGCCTCCGACGCAGCGAAGATGCAAGGTGGGGGACGTTTGGTCAGAGCGCTGACTACCACTTGTTCGACACTGCCAGTATGGTATAGGGTAACTCTGTGTACGAAGACACACCATGAAGTCAAGTAGGTTAACGAGGTTCCCCTATTCTGCCATGCGCACCGCCTCTCAGAAGTGTCACATCTCTTCCTCTGAAGATCTTAAGCAACCATGCACAACGTTCCCGTATATATTGCCCGGATCCTGCACTCCGAAATCCTAACCCTAGCCTAGACTCTAACCCAATCAACAATGGTCAGGGGTTACCTCTTCGTCACGTACACGGCGTGCATTAACCATAGTGCCGAGAACCAACCACTCCGGATGTCAATGCAAGGACAGTTTGGTCTTCTTATCTATACCCCAACGTTGCTTTCATTTCGTCCAGGGCGGTAAGTGGTGAGCGCTACTGTTTGGTCATGCTTACAGCTGTAGACAGGTACCCCCCTTGCTGTATAGCGTGGGGCTATGGAAACCCTGCTGCTACAGCAGGCTTGCATGCTCCCATGCCCCCTAAGCAGAATATGGGTTTGATTCTGCTCCCTTCCCTGTCTATGGATTGCTGTTGTAAGGTCTATTCAAAGAAGCGCAGCGAGTTCTGTGGCAGGCCTTGCTTTGTACGCCAGAGAATCAAGACACCTTCCTCGTCGTGGGAGCTCTGGGAGAAGTGCTGCGAGGGTCGGGGAGTAAAAGAAACGCCGAGCAGGTCTTGAGAGGCGCCCTCCGACAAGAAACTCTTCCGTCTGATGTGAGCTGGGCGTCCTCCCCCAGAAACAGCAGGGGCATGGTTGAGAGGAATACTTCGCTATGTTCCTGAAGACAAGATGATCGACCTCAACTCTTTTCGTACTGCAATGTACGAAGTACATTAAAAAAGTGCAACAAATCTGACTCTAGTTCCAAGTATTTTGTCATCACAATGGAAGAGCAGTTCTAAACGGGGTAGGGAAATATCATGGGCTAAACGTCAGGAACATCCGGGAGAAAAACAGCAAAACCGGGGTTGAGCGTAATACGCTCTTTTTTCGGTTCCTGAAGACTATCAGCCTTTTAGGAAGTATCACTGCAAAAAACGTTGGCAATATTCCTGTTCTCCAACAGCTTTTCCTCGCTGGTACTTCAGATATTATTGTAAGCCGTCCGTCCTGGTGATGCTAAGGGTATGCCCGTTGATATTGAGACATCCAAAACCCACGCTGCAGCATCCAACTCAAACCCATAAGGCATAGTGGTGGCAGTGGTATACCCATCGGAGCTCCGACGAGGCCTTGCGGCATTAATTGATCGAAGTGCTTGCCATCCACGCCATTGTGAACTGGCGACTACGTGAAACAAAAAAATATTTCGGGTTATCTCTGGCGCGGGCAGCGAGGGTGTGCACAGTAAGGGTGCGATACGTACTTGTCACATACAAGAGTACTATCAGCATACCACCGCTTTTTGGTAGGACCCACCAGTGCACAGTTTTTCCCTGTACTCGTAGGGTAGGCTTGCCTAGCCAGTAGAGCGTTGTTCAGAATAAAACAACCTCGTCCAGTATTTGCCCTGCGCGATGGTCCGTTCTTTCGAGGCATGTACACATTATTGTCTTTTTTCGCGACAAGCCGTGGCATGCCGTGGCACCGCCTGCGGAAAAACCTTCCACGGCATCTTCCACGGCATACCACGGAACCTTGCACGGACCTCCACGGCGTACCATGGAACCCTAACCCGAACCCTAACCCTAACCCTTGGTGCCGTGGACATTGGGGTCACGTGGGGGTTGCCATGACATGCTGTGAGGTTTCCATGGAGTGCCGTGGCGGTTGCCGCGGGGGTTGCCATGGTACCACCCATGGCATGCCACGGCATCCCTCGCGGCGCCATGGAATCCTATGCCACGCCATGAGATGCCGTGGGGATGCCATGGTATGCCATGGGTGGTACCATGGCCATGCCACGCAAACGTCATATAGTGTAGAACCCTGGTTCTTTCGCACATCAGATCAGATCAGATCAGATCACCACTGCATGATCTGCATGAATCAGTTCATCTAGCCGAGTGGGATCCGAATATTCGGCAGGATCTGGCACACGTTTCCCTGGTTGGATCTGTACTAAACATATATTGCACGACATACCATATAACGGCAGGTCACTATCTACTGTAGATGATCCACAGATCGTGAGCTGTTGGATGAATGCAGTTCTTTGACTTGGGATTAGGTAAGCACGGTTCACATGAGCATGCGATCAGTTCGTCTTGGTGCCTTTGAGCTCCTCTTTCACCCCCCCGAGACGTTAGTCAGTACTGCGGCCGTTCTAATCGCGAAGCACTTTAAATTCGCACTGTTTGTGCGCTCTTCGTTCTGCGCATGTAGGTCCGAGGAGAAATCGCGTTCAATCTGGCGGTTACGCTTGTAGAGCTTGCCTGGGAAGAAATACAGACGGGCGCCGGAGGGAAGAGAGGTACAGTGCAGGACATCCATACCAATAAATAAGAATTAAGAAAATTGATCTAGCCTAGATTTCTTATGTAAGAACGGGTGCATTCTACGCTAACCACGGCAAAACGACTCCCAATTCTCTTATTTCCCTGTAAACCTCAGCCTGTGTGTCTCAGTACTTGTTTCCTTAGTAGCTGTCCTGTGCTACATCAGCACCGGAGTCGAATAGTCGAGTCCGTGCTGATGCGGGCGCTACACAAGGTCTCGCGGGGATTCAGGAAACTAGCTTCGCATAGTCGTAGCATTCCTTATGGCACGTTCACCTTTCACTATTTCGTTTGTTTTTGGTGGAGCGCCGCCGCCCCGTGGCACTTTGTCGAGACGAGCACAAAACTGCAACCCTTGTTGAAGGTTTTCCGTAGTCACGCTGCGGTTCACGTAACATACGTTTTGCTCTAGCTGAAACTCCTAGTGCTTGGGCGGAGATGCACCGTAACAACCTCAAAGCACCAACCCCTGTGCATAGCAGAGAGTACGAGCAGTTGCTCCTGTGAAATGAACAACACAAAAAATACTACAAGTCTGATCGTAAATACGAGACACGTCTAGATGGTAAGAAAATGTCGAAATGTGTCTTAATCTTCCAGGTATTAATTCGTTCATGCAATTTCAAGACAATAGTCACTAAAAGTTTACCCCATACCCACCATACATTAAACCATAAAATGCCTAGTTCGTACAGTGGTTCAACAGAAATTATGGGGTTACAATCGGAGTATGTACCCTATAGATATATTTCGAGTACATAAGCACCCCCCAGCTCTCACTTTCAGTGTCACGAAAGGTACTATCATACTTAAGGGAGAAAAATCCTTATAGTGACTGATTGTTGCGTGCTGATCAAGCGGCCGAACCTTTCCGTTTTATCAGGCGAAAGTCGGCTATCCCAGGTTGAAGCGGGCGGAGAGGTGGAAGAGCTATTGCTGGGGATCATTAATGGCCCGGTGGACGACTCCATGGTCGGTGGATCCGTTGGATCCGGGTCACTAGCGGTATCACGTTGGAGTTGTGCTAAGAAAGGAGTAATAGTAGCTAATGTTAGTGATCAATCAGCCTATCTTGTCAATGCTCGGTAAAAACAGGAAAGCTGTTTCAGACTGGATTTTTTATGTGATCATTTTGGGTGCGTTCCACACTAATTTCAGTACCACGACACTCGAAATTTGTTATTTTATTTTTTATTTTTCGTTTCCTTAGTAGAATGGGTGTCCCGCACTGTGAGTGTAGCATGGAGTAACCCCGAAGAGAAGAAGAAACATAACTGTCAGCGCTGACTGCAAGGTCGAGGGTTATGGTGTACATCTGACAAGCCGTCTTTGGCTCGCCTTTCGCCTGGCTCACCGTCCCACCTTGAGCGCCCAACAACCAAATCGCAGCTCACCCAACGTGTTCACCCGAAAAACCGTTATAACGTCGACCTTTGCTGTGTCTTGGGAAGTAATTTGTCTCACTGCGTCTAGTAGGGTGAATACTTTACATATCAGAGGAGCAGTTTAATCGAGCGGAGCCTATCGGAACGGCAGCAACGCCACTCTTATATTGACAACGCAACCAATCGCTTACCTGGAACGAACCTTTTGTGCCGCGCCGCTCGCTGCACGTAATTTCAGTGTCTCTCTGAGAAACCAGCAAAATAAAACTGCTCAAAACTACTGCCGGATCCCTCTATGGTGGCTATTGTTGTTTGTTTCATTTGCAAACCGTAAATTGTGTAACTGTCGCACGGCCATTTAGTTCGGCGTCGCTCGGAATCATCAGCAAAGTATCAACTACTGCTATATCGTAGGTTTATTTAACAAAGCACCATAATATATCAAAATGAACTGTAGAACAATCCCTAAGCCCGCAGAGCGTGTCTGATGTATCACGCAGCTTGCAAAATTGCGTTTCGACCACTCAACCTGTCATACTCACAGCTGACGTATTTGTAACAATTTCATAAAAAACGAAACTTATTATTACCGGGGACCATAGTAAATGAGACCAAATTTTGTTAGTAAAAATACGGAAATATATAGGTTTTTTGTGTGTACCGTAGGTGCTATTTACTATGGTCCTCCGTAATAACTCGAAACTACCCGGCCGCTATGGTTGTTGTTATTTTTGTTGGTGCTGTTGTTGATATTGTTGTCGTTTGTTTCGTTTGCTTGCCGTGCATTTTGTTACCCTCGCAAGGCTACCTTTCGGCAGCAAACAGACTTACCCTGCGTCCACCGCGCGTTCGTCCATGTCGCAGACCTTCATGGCGATGAAGCAGCTAGCGCTCGTCATGAGAGATCGTGGCGATGAAGCTGCCGCCGTGCACTGGTTTCGGAAAGCGGTATGATATCACACAACGCCCGGTGGTACATGGTCGGCTGGGTGCATCATTGCGTGCGCCACCGTTTGTTTGTGTTGGGGAGGGGCATCCCTACATGAGCGCTTCCAATAACAACAGCGCTATCACGGGGGAACGGGGTAATCAGAACCAAAGTTGGCGTGTAAACGTTAGGGGGATACCCTTTTTTTTGCTGATTACTTTAGGCCCCCTGGAAGTGGCCACGTCAGAAAATAGATCAATTCATTGACGCTGTCATCCATATGTAAGAAAATTCACCTTCAAAGCGGTTCTTATAATAGTAGGATGCAGCTCACCTTTCATGCGACTCGCCCAACACCTCACGGCGCTTCGCGCTTGGTGCAAGCAATGTCTGCCTGGTCGGTGAAAACCCGACGTGCTCCGTCCCGGCATTGTAGGGATGCGAGGATCTATGCTCATACGACAACGGGCATGCATGATGATGAGTACACCCCCCGTGATAGTCCGCGCTCCCGAAGCCTCCTGGGTCGGAATTGGTATTTCGGTGTGGTTGTGGGGGTGAAAAAATGGATTCGAGGACGCCCTCCCAACCCGCCGTTTGTACCAACCGAGTGCTATGGTGCCGTGTAGTACCAGCAGAGCTTACCACTTTGCTTATCCGAAGAAAAAACGGCTGACTCATGCTTGTGTTCGAGGCGAAAAGGATTACGTGCGTAGCCCTGAAACGTTGGTTGATCAGCCATTGGGGGTTACGGAGAAGGATAGGGGTACAGGGTTGGTCATGTAGCTGTGGGCACCCCGACTTACGAGGGGGGTTGTGGTACAGGCCAAAAACACATATCTGAGCTACAGTAGCTTTCTCTCTTACGCATAGTGGAAAATAAATACCTTCACGAGCAGTGTAGGCGGAGGTCCAGCCGATTTGGCCTCTTTTAACTGCACTATTCTCTTCTATAGCGTGCCCTTTCTCAAGTCGAGATCGCCACCGTATTTATATTGTACACAACAGTGTCTTGTCAACCTTGTCGTACGCTATGGGCGGAAATATCAAGACCGTTTGGTATTCATATTCCAACTCAACTGTTCCTTACACTTCCAACCTTTGAAATCCTGCGATAACGAAACATCTCCGTGATGACTTCTCTAAACCGGCAGTTGGAGCTCGAGCCGCGTAGCCCAGATGCGATGGAAGAGCTGGGGCGCGCCCTGTCAATGTTGGGAAGAATCTCGGAAGCCGAGCAGGCCCTCAACCAGGTAACTAGTTGCCCTGCTTACCGTGCACGTTACGGCTATGAGTAAGGCATGCCTTGGGTGGAAATGATAGCTACTTACTATAACAGTTAGGTGTCCAAGTAAGCTAACTATTACGGGGGTCCATAGTTAACAGGACCAAATTTTGTTAGTAAAAATACCTAAATATATAGGTTTTTATGTACAGCATAGATCCTATTAACTATGTACCCCCGTAATAGCTGATTTACTGGCATAGCCTGCACAATATTTTACATGTTTTATCACACGTCGATCCACAACGCGCCAGTCAGATATATGCATACATACCAGGTAAATACCAGGATGCAGAACTCCGCTATTTTCCAAACGAAACTAAGCCGCTGTAAATACTCACGCCAACTACTTCATATTAACAGTCGCCGAGTTATAGTCCAGCCAGCTAACTCAAGGCCCTACAACAACGAAACATTTTTACTTACGAGCGCAGTGCGCGACGGCAGTGAACAATCTCCTACTGTGGCCAAGGATACGTAGCGGCATATTGTGACGTCGACGTTGAGCATGGGTTCTTGAAGGATAGATTCTGTATATGATGTATATACGGTGGCGTCCTTCGCTTAGCGCAAATACTTAGCCGTAGATCCTTAATATTTATACATACGTATATATGTTAAACTCAACCCTGAACATTTCAACTGCCAGGTCTCTCAACACATGTCGTCTACTGCTGTAGCCAACTAATATTTTTCGGCGACACATTGTCAGCCAACCCACGGCCCTACAAAAACAACACGTTTTGTGTATGCGCGACACCAGGTGCTAGAGATTACTGAAGGGGAAGCGGATCGTATGTCTGTCTCCTCCAGACAACTCGCCTTGATGCACCTGGCGTCGATTGCAGCTAGTAAAGGAGATCTCGACTACGCGGTGGATGCCTACCGGAACATAATCAGGTGGTTGATGGCAGGCGGGGGCGTGGCATACCGGGGGGGGGGGGGGGGGGGGGGGGGGGCTGTGCTATCAATGCTGTATATGACGAATTGCGTAGGAGATGATGTATACCTGGTATATATTTATAAAAGTAAAAAAAAAAATAGCTGTGAGATCCAAGATTTCGTCGAGGCTCCTACTTTCAAGCTACATAAACACAAAAAAATTGATAGTTTGTCAGCGTCCGGAGGCGGAGTGTACTAATGTATTATGGTATTTTTTGTGATGTGTACCCCGTATACTTCAACCAGTGAGCACACGGGTGGACGGACCCTGTCGCCGTTAGCAGCTTCAATTAAAGCATGAGAGGAAATAAAAGCGTAGAGCCACGCGCTCCACCCGCTGTTGCCTATTGCAGTACCACCGCCGCATACATAAATATTCTCCCCGTCATGCCGTGACGACTTCCGTCCGTCTTTTCTCCCACTCGTTTTTTTTTTTTCTTGCCTCGTATGCGTAGCGCCTATCATCCTCCGCACGCCATGGCTCTGAACAACTTGGGGGGGGCGTTGATAACCATGGGACAGGAGCCAGAGGGGTTGGAGTACCTCAGTCAAGTGAGTCGAGCCGTTCTACTCGTATGGTATGTAAGGTGTTGACATTTTTAGCCTAATCACTTATGGAACTCCCCAGTTTAAGGAGCTACGCAACCAACCTGAGGAAGCTCCCTAACCTGACGAAGCTACTCGATCTGAAGGACCTACGCAACCTGGGGCGCTACGCAATTGCAACGAAACGCTTAAGTTTCACTCCAAAAGGGAAATATCGCGATACCCTGAGACAAGAAAATTCTGAAATATTCTCGCTACAAGCTACGCAATTGCAACGAAAGGCTTATATTTTGACTCCAAAAGGGAAATGTCGCGATACCCTGAGGCAAGGAAGTTCTGAAATATTCTCGCTAAAGAAGAAAGAACGCAGAAGCGCGCGCGCGCGGCGAAGGGGGGGGGGGGGGGGGGCTGCTATGTGGCTCCGGATCTGGCATGCGACAGGGGGGGAGCTAGAGAAGTAAAGTAGGGCGAGTATAATAGATGGGATGAGAAGACAGGAACAACTGGGTCGTTGTGTAGTACCAATAAGATTTTAGGGTAAACCAAATGTCAATTCCCTCAACCCTACGAGGTAAGCCTTGTAACATTTGCATCTACAGTATGAACTACATATCAGAGCGGTCTACGTACTTCTAGTGTGATTGAGTGCCGTTGTAGGCAGGAACAGTGAGTTCCTACCGTGTTCTCGCGCGCGGTACGCTTCTGACCAAGATCTACGGGTGATGTACGGGTGTCGGGATACGGGCGGCTATCTATTTGTTGTATGTAGGCCCAAACATCTTACGGCGCTTCGCGCTTGGTGCAAGCGATGTCTGCCTGGTCGGTGAGAACCGGACGTGCTCCGTCCCGGATGGGAGGGTATATGGTCATATGACTACGACCAATCATGACATCAGTACACTCCACCCACCCCTTTTTCTTACTTATGTATGTTGTTGCTGTTTATGTTGTTGTTCTCAAATTAAGTCATCGCCGCAATGTAGGTTGTGGTCACAATATAGTCTGCGACAATTCTAGAGTGGAACAAAAAAAAACAAAGCACGTGTCCACGTTGTAATCGGCTACAGCCTTGCAAGTTAGAGGTGTGGGAGTGGGTTGTGAAGTGCCGCATCTTCGATCCATTTTCCGAATTCTCCGGATGGGCTTTGGTTCGTGCCTGAGTTTTCTAATCTACATATACGGCCGTTCAGGGTGGGCTAGTGTTATGGTATCCCCTCTCCCCTGTTGCGGCATTAGGGTTTCTAGCAATTGTCCTGGCAGGCGTTGTCGCCTGCCTCTCTGATGAGCGCCTCGCCCCTTTGTTCAGAAGACATCTAGCGAGGCAAGCAATAACTAACACAAGAGTTTATATCTTCGAACATCGTCAAGCACCTGGTGTGAGTGACCAGAGCAGAGCCAAAGGCATCAACCTGCTAGCACCAGTCGGTCCCTAGGTCCATTCTGACTTACACTTAACAAAAAGACAAAAACAAAAAAACTGAGGAAAATCGAATCCAGCAACGAACAAATTAATGAATATATATTAAGACTGTTTGCAGAGTTGAGTATCACGCTGTGTGTATATGGTAAGGCACCCACGAGGCAGTTCCATTGTAAACACACTGCTGTCTCTGGAAGTTGGCCACGCCAGAAAATAAGTCAATTCACTGACGCTGTCATCCATATGCAAGAAAATCCACCTAAAAAGCGGTTCTTAGTAGGATGCAGCTCACCCTTCATGCGACTCACCCAACACCTCGCGGCGCTTCGCGCTTGGTGTAAGCAATGCATGCCTGCCTGGTCGGTGAAAACCCGACGTGCTCCGTCCCGGCATGGGATGCGAGGGTCTGTGGTCATACGACTACGGCCACGCATGAGAATGAGTACACCCCTGTGGGAGTTCAACGCCAGCATCGTTGGCAAGCAGTTAGCGTTGTACAGTTTACAAGATTATTCGTGACACCCCTATTAAAAGGCCACGATTGACCGTGTGCTCGTAGGGTTAAATTTTCATTCTCCACCTCGAAAAAAAGTTATGGTAGTTTTTGGGGTCCGCTAACTGAAAAAAAGACCCGCAAGCCTCCAGCGTGGGGGATCAGAGCAAAAAAGAGCTAACACAACAACCGTGCCCTTCCACCCGCCGTTACACGACCAACGTCTAGCTTGACCGTAGCGGCTCTATCAAGTATCGACATTTATCGCCACCCGTCCCGACTCCCTCCCCCCCTGCCCTCCTCCCTCCCCTCCCGCACCTCCGCTCCGCCTCCGCGTGGATCCCTGATATACTCAGGCGGCTCTCGCAGACCCGTCGCTGCCCCAGCCCCTTATCAATGCCGCGGTGCTGGAAAAAAACAACGGGGATCTTGCCGGTGCACGGGACCTGCTCTCCCGGTAAGGTGCTTTGAAAGAGCTATTGTTGCTATTCTTACTATAAATAATATAATAGTACGGCTGTTATTAATTGCTGGCTGACAATAAGTCAGTCATCGACTAGCTTTTAGTTGGCTGGGAATCAAATATTGGGTTCTTTGCGTGCGGTATTTTCTACGGATTTTTTTCGTTGGCTAGGTATTTGAGGTTAGGTTAGTTGCATGCGTGCGGTGATTGTTTCTCGGAGTTTTGCGTGTTTGGAGTATATATCTGCCTCGCGCGGTTGAATGTGGGTCGACGTGTATTTCATATTGAAGTTAAAGAAGGGAAAAAAAATTCGAGAATAGTTGGTTTTGTTCGCTACCCAACTATTGATAAATCACTCGCCTGCAGTTGACACTTATACTACCGCACTTTGGTACATCAACCTAAATTGTACTCTAATTCCAAGTGTTTTTGTCCCCACGATGGGTTGTACTCTAATTCCAAGTGTTTTTGTCCCCACAACGGGTTTTACTCTAATTCCAAGTGTTTATGTCCCCACCACGGGTTTTACTCTAATTCTAAGTGTTTAGTCCCCACAACGGGCTGTACTCTAGTTCCAAGTGTTTTGTCCCCACAACAGGTTGTACTCTAATTCCAAGTGTTTTGTCTCCACAACAGGAGTGCGGTGCTTGAGACCTTAAGGGGTCGTAACCCTGTTAGTACTGTACTGCACAGAAACGTATACCTAAGTCTAATTCCAAGTAATTAGTCCCCAATCGTCCTCAAAAGGGGAGTGCGATCCTAGAGGAGTTAGGTCGGTTCATCAAGGTTTTCTTTCACAAGAGAGCTTTGTTTCCATGTTTGTGAAATGATTTCCAAATCCGTAAGTCTACGTACGAATCTTTCCTGGGTTTTTCATGCCCTCTGTTCAGTTTCACATACGTACGTCTCTGGAAGTTATTTCTGGAGTAATTCGGAATTGTTTCACAAATACGGAAAACAAAAAGCTCTCCAAAAATAACATTGGGTTATTCTTTCAGTCGGCTTTCTTCGCCCCCCAATTCATTACTAGCCGTTAGCTTCAAGTACAGCCAAGTCACAGCCCTGGCTGTTGAAGCTATTGTATTACTACAGAAATATTACGAGGGAACATACATAATAGTAACATTTAATCGTTAGTCATAATATGGTAGATATACATGCGAGGATGTACGCACTGGTTTGGGGCACCTACTGAGCTCTAGGGGGAATATATCGATCGATTACCCGGTCCAGGGTAATCCTTGTAACAGTCCATCTTAGGCTTCATACAGAGTAGGAGGCGTGACACCGTAGGGGGTGTCAGTATACAACGTTCCCCGGGTGATACAATCGGATGGTTGTGTCGGGACTTGATACCATGGTATAATTTATCACCCGAGTGACATACTCCGGGTGTGTGGTATATAACGTATGGGGTGATATACACCGGCGAGTACGGTACGGGATACTGTACGGTTTTGGGGTCCATCATGGGTTCTGATTAGGGCCGTTAATATCGAAGACTTCCCCCCCCCCCAGAATTTCCAGCGTTTTTTTTTTTTTAGCACTTTTTTTTTATCTTCCAGCTTTTCTTGGTTTCTTTTCCAACTATGTAAAATTTAAACTGTCCTGATTTTTTTCCCTCTCAAGAATTTCACAAATTTGCAGGAGGCCTCCCTCCGTATCTTGATACAAATTTCCAAAAAATCGTAAATTTAGAAAAATACGGGGAAAAAACTCTCCGACAACAACGACCCTTACTTTTTAAACATGTTGCCCCGAAACAAAGGTCTACCTTGTCTGAATTTCGTGTCGTAAAACCCGTGCGGAGAAAAAATACGGTAGAACCCAGGTACCAGGTATGATTTTTCCGCGTCCGACCAATATGGCTTTTTTCTCCGGATTATATGTCGCCATGTGAGAACTCGCGCTACATACGTATAGTAGACATTTGTAACTGTCGTCTAATAGTGTACGCTTGCGGAGAGGCATTGGTTCGTCATGATTGGTTGGTGATTGGTAGCAAAGAATAAAACTCGCGGAGTTCGGTCTGATCTCGCGGAGATCTGGCTTCAGATCTCCGGCTTCAGATCTCTGACTCCAGATCTACCGTTTCAGACCTCTGGCGTCTAATGTCTGGCGTCAGACTCCTGACTGCAGATTCCTGGCTTCAGATGTCTAGCTTCAGATCTCTTGCTTCAGACCTCTCGTGTCAGACCTCTGACTTCAGCTATCTGGCCTCAGATCTCTGGCTTCAGACCTCTCTGGCATCTCTGGCTTTAGATCTCTGAGGTCATACCTCTGGCGATAGATCTCTGGCGTCAAATCTCTGGCTTCAGATTTTCGGATTCAGATCTCTGGCTCTAGATCTCTGGGTTCAGATTCCTGGCTTCAGATCTCTGGCTTCAGATCTCTAGCTTCAGATCGCAAGCTTCGGACCTCTGGCTTCAGATCTCTGGCTTCAGATCGCAAGCTTCAGATATCTAGCTTCAGACCTCTGGCTTCAGATCCCTGGCTTAAGATCTCTGGCATCAGACCTCCGGTTTCGCCCAGTTCGGCTAAAAAGGGGCCCCTGTGTATTGAGTGGCCATGCAAATTAGCGACGTCGTTTCGCTCGTAAATATGTTCTGCTGTTTTTCAAGATGTGTGTCTTATCCCGTATGTGGTGCCGGCCCTGATGCTCTGGCAGTCGTAGCGGAGGTGAGATATTCGACGCCTAACTTATTGTAGCATTCCACAAGAAAAAAAAGTACCAGGTAGACCGATCTTGCAAGTGATTGAGGCACCCGGGTATAATCTAGCTGTCATGGTCATACTTGGGCACCTACCCGGGTATCCCAAGAGCATACTTGCGTATACACTACTAAACACACCCAGAGCGACCGGGTATCAAACCTGGCTGTCATGGTCATACTTGGGTACCTATTCGGGTATCCCTAGGGTATACTCGAGCATACCCTACTAAACATGCCCTTGAAACCATACTTGGGTACCTTCTGGGTTACCACTTGGGTACCGACCCGGGTACTCAAGAGCATACTCGAGTATACCCTACTACTGTAAGCGGAACTTGGGTACCTATTCGGGTATCCAAGATACTCGAGAATACCGTACTACTGTAAACGGAACTTGGGTACCTACCCTGGTACCCAAGAGCATACTCGAGTGTACCCTTTTAGTGTACAACACACGCTTGAAAACCTTAACCTTGTGTTCAATGTTGCGCGACTGGCAGGGCGCACAAGCTGACAGGAGACGACGGTCTGCTCGTGCGAATGGCTCTTCTCCTGTCCCCGGTAGTCGCCAGCGAGGAACAAATGGTGGAGGAGCGGGCCAGGCTCATCCAGGAGGTCCGTGTGGATAGTCGGGGGTGTGGGTTTGGCGTACAAACTGACTTGACGACTACTTATTATTAATAGTTTGGTGGCGAAAACTGTCAACCACTGCTGTACCTGCTGTACCTGACCCCGTGTTTTATCGATGGAAAGCATATATAGGGCCGCGAGTTTACTGGGCTTTACGGCTAGTCACTACGTACGATAGGGGTGGCGATGTTTGGATAAAACATTTTCTGGATGACGGGGCTCCCTAACCCGAAATATTTTTTCATTTTCATTTTTTGAGATTTACGATATCTTTCACTGTACTACGGAGGGGGGAGAGAAGCGGGAAGTTTGCATCATGTGGACGAAATATATGTGCTTTTTCTGAATTCGGGGGAGACGAAATCGCCGGAATAACGCCATTATTTTGTCGCAACATATATGTATGTATGTCAATGCGCTTCTGCAATGTAGCTCGGGTATCAATCATCCTCTTCCCTAGCAGCCACGGTTGATGCCTGCTTCGTGTCGCCGATCGACTCTGTAATCGTCAGTTTTTTATTCGACCGCCCCCCCCTCCCCCCCCCTTTTTCAGTCTCAAAGGACTTACAATCATTTTACTGCCGCACCGCTGTACATACACGTATATATCTGACACTAATTCTGAGTCGTCTTGTCTCCAAAACGCGTACTACGATAGGAGTAGCACTTTTTGGCTATTTTTTTTTTCCGAATGACGGGGTTCCTTAACCCGAAATCGTCGGAAAAAATGCAACATTATTTTGTTGCAATGCCAGGTATGACCGTTTTTGTATACCTTGGCCATGGGAATATTCGTCGCCCATTGCGCTTCTCCCAATTTTCTCAAAAATCGTTTTTTTTCGGGCGAGGTATAGAGCACCTGTACTATGATCAAGTGCGGCGTCTCAGAAAACAAAAGTGGTGCACATCTGCCTTACTTAGCACGTGTCTGGCGAAAACAGTCTTCTGGTTGACTGGCTTAGCTCTCTTGGGACTTAAGTCACAATACCACAAAATGACGATTTCACCACTGCGTGATTGGGGGATGATATTCTATAACATGGTGCCCGAGTAGTTGCAGTGCAAGGAGTCGTACGGCACGGGCGCGACATGGTGCTACCGCTGGTGCTGCTGGGCTCCTACGCTGCTCGTGGACGATTGGTCGCTGCTCGTGGACGATTGGCAACAACACGATAGTGATCAATCAATGTTTTGGTCGCTCTCTCGACGCCCCTAAACACCAGAGTGATCAATCATTGTTTTTGGTCGCTCCCTCGGCGCCCCTAAGGGGTCATAACTGCAAGCCGAGTGATTTGTTGAGAAGCGAAAGAATATACCAACCAACCGACTTACTATTTTATACCAGGTGTATGTAAAGCACACGTCGAGCTCCAGCGTTCCGTGGGTAGGGCGGTGTGAGTTGACTGGACTCCACTGCTAAGTTTCTACTCGGATGGCGAAAAACTCCAACTGACTGACTTGTTAATAGTAGTTTACGGAAGATAAGAAACACACGTCGAGCCGCACACGCGCCAGTCGAATACTGCAGGTAGCTCCTTGTACTCGTAGGAGACCCTGGCTCCGTGTGAGGGACCCTATTGCGTTCGGGGATTGGAGGCCCCTTGCATACCAGCGTCCCTCATCATTTTTGGTACCCCCGTCCCTTAAGGTCAATAGTCAGTGGTGGGCTACCGTTTACTATAGACAAGATAACACACCCCCTGGGACGAATTTCAGACCCGGTTTCCTCCAAAACATGTGGGGCACACACACGTGGAACCCTGACTCTTACCATAACCCGACGAATTAACCTTTAGGGCTTATCCTCTTCGTCGTCTCGGGCAAAGCGTGCGCCAACGACAACAGTGTCGAAATAACTGGCAAAGCTCTCCCACTGCTGTAACTCTGAATATTGTACTCGTAAACTACTGTAATTCCATTGGTACTCATACATACCGGTACCAGCACACACCAAGCTCGCAAAGTATGAGCTTTGAGGAAAATATTCGATCTCACAGCTGACGTGTTTTTTTTCTCTCATGCACAAATATTTCCTCGTACTGGTACGTAGGTTAATCGGTTGACCGATCTCCAGCGGAATGGCCTGCTGTCGGTTTCGACCCCGGGGAGCCAGCTGGAGCAGGCCCCCTTCTATTTGGTCTACGCGGGGACCAATCAGCGGCCAGCGATGGAGGCCGTGGCCAGGTGAGCTCTCCAGGGGCACCTATGTCGTCATAGCTTTCACACGTCGGACAGATAGATCGCGATATACAGATAGATCATCTACAGTTATATACTCTAGATCCTAACCTGCAGTTCTGATGTGATGTGCACGATCTGTACACGAGTACTACATGTCCAACCCAGGAAATATGCCGTACATCATGCAGATATATTGCGCGGCTCCCACCCAGCAACATGAGCTACTGTAGATAATACAGATCAGGAATCTATCTACCTGCCCTGAAAGATCTAAATCATGAAGTTGGAATGATCTATCTGATATATCCGGTGTGTGCTGGTAGTGTCATGCTAGTCTAATTCAATTCGGATATCGACTGCTTGTGTAAAGGATTTGACCTACCAGGTACAGTACTCGTAAGATATAATAATGTTGACAGTTTGTACGTGCACGTTCGTAGCTTGTTCGGACGGACTGCGAAATCCAAACTATGGCCGGCCCGTCATTGGAGCGGAAGGCCCCTTCTAACCCCTATTATTAATAGTCTCTGACACTGGTAGTTGTTCTTTTTTCCCCGCTTCATCTACAATATTTTCACTACTCTCTGTAGCCAAAAGATACCAAGCCGTGGAGGTTTCAGTGTAATCGCATGTGTGAGTGGAGCAGTGGCCGGGGATCCTGTGTGATGTCCCCTAGCCACCTGGCTCGTGGTCCGATGAGGATCACTCCGTGATAATACAAGCTCTAAGAACAAGACTTACTGAGTGCGAGGCCAGCGAGACTGGTGGAGTCCCTCGCTGGAAGCCCTCTTGCTGATATCATCTGGCAGAGGCCATAATATCTAGATATTCGCGGAACTTCTGTTGGAGGAGTTTTCGGCTGCGGAGTATTGGGTCACAGCTGGGAAGGCAGTTGGCCCGTTGGACGGATCGAAACGGCTTGAAGCGCACAGCAGGGGAGGACGCTCCGGGAGCTGGAGGACGCACAGGTCAGGCGGCAGTTTCTCCGTTATTACAGTAGAGTCCAGGTGGACTGCTGTGGATTATGGCGCACACGGCAAGCACGCCGCTGGTGGTAGGGGAGTCTCTGACTCCACCGAAATACGGAGAGGTGTGGACCGAGCAGGCCAAGTCCGCTGCCGCCCGCGAGGTGTCAAATCTGTTGCTGGTGGTTGTGTAACCAGCGTGCTGCCTAACAGCGTCCAACAACTCCGAGGCGGTCATCGTAGTCTGATGCTTGTAAAATCCCTCAAAACACCGATGAATGTAATTGGGGATAAGCTGGCCCATGCTCACTTTGGAGTGCTGAACCACCCCCTGAGCGTTGGCGAGGCCAGCGAGACTGGTGGAGTCCCTCGCTGGAAGCCCTCTTGCTGATATCATCTGGCAGAGGCCATATCTCTCAAGATCGCTCCCTTTGAGTAGCCCGGACTCGGCATCATATTGCAAGCACCCCTCCTCCCTCTCCACTAGGTGCGTGCCTTCGTTTTTATCGCGAGAACGGAGGTCGCCCTTTTCTTCCCTCGTCGACTCGCGTCGAATTGCGCATATGTACGCTATTAATAGGCGCTTTTTGCGGGGGGTTCGACCAAATGAACCTTACGCAGACGCCCGTTCGGTACTCCAGAGGGATGATAGGAGGATTTCATAACACGAGTCGCATTTCTTATACGGCAGTACAGGATATCCAACACGAAACAAGAAAACGACTACAGGCTGGAATTCTTACTGAAGAACGAGCGCGTACTACACTACTTGCAGTGTAACGACTCTCGAATTTACTGTTTTCCCGTAAATCTCGACCTGCCTTTCTTGCTGCTCAATTTTTTTAGTAATCGTCTTGTGCCGTAGTACATATGCTTTGCACAACGGGGGTGCTCCAGTGCTGGCAGCGAACGTCGGCGGGCATTGAGTAGGTACGGTGCACTAAAGGTAGGTTCGGCCCCTCAAAAAGAAACACTGCTCAGCCTTTAACAGGGTTTTGTCGCGGGATGCACCTGAACTGAAGGTGTCCTGCGAAACAACGGGGCGGTCCGCTCAATGGAGTATATACCGTATAGCATCAGTATACCGTAGAACACGTGTGAAAGATGACACCGTAATACACATGTGATAACATCACCGTATAATGCGTGTGGTAAGACAACACACCCTATTCGGACGAATTTCCAAGGTCTTTTCTGTGCTCGACAACGAGGAGAGCGCTCGTACACGCCGAGCGACGAGTCCGTTGAAAAGGGCTTTGGTCTACGAACAGCAGCAGCAGTGGGTCTTTCCTGCCAACGCCACCACAATATTCGTTGGGTCTGCCTGCCCCTCTTGATTTTTGGAGAGAGAGAAACAAAAAAAGCGGCCTTGGATGGAAAAACCATCCCAGGAGGTGTGTAATCTTCGCGTGTTATACGATACCAGTATGTGTGGAAACGTCCTACGGTGGGGGTATATGGCTTATAATATACATAGTTGTATATAGTTATATATAAGTAGCTATATACAGTTATATACAGTTATATATTATAGTTATATATATGTTTTTTTGAGGGGACTGCTGCTCACTTGAGGAGCTCCATACCTCACTCAAAACTGAGTTTTGATGTAGTTAAATGTAGGTTTAAGGGGACGCTGGCACCCACCCAAGCGTCCCCTTGTTCCCGGGTTTCCAGTCACTCTAATATCTAGATGTTTTATCGCAACAGAAAAACACATCGCTAGTTTAATACGCTGCGTTTACAACTTCGGCTGGTTCGTGCTTATCAGAGAGCGACGGTGACTTGAAAGAAGTTCATCACAGCAGCTTGTGTTTCTCTGGAGATTGATCTCCCGCCCGTTCTCAACAGAGGCCTACATCACGACTTAGAGGTGCTGCAGTGGTCGAAATCGGTCGAAATTTGGGGTGCACAAAATGAGACAAAAACCAACCCTCAACTGAACGTTTGCACCTCATTTGCGGACAGCTACAGCTCCTCGCGGGATATTACAACCCGCGAAATTGAGGGATGCTCTTGGTGGGATGTGTGAGCGTACCGGGTGCGCCAGGCGGCAGTCCGCGTAGGCGCCCAGAAGCAACTCACGAGGTGTTCTCGTGTACTCGACGTTTCGAGCGAGTAGCACAAAAAGCTCGCAAAAACGCTGAAATGTTCCATCTTACGCAAGGGAGCATAGCACAATGGCTACATCACCGATGAAGCAGTGGCCTTCGCTATAATGTTGCTGTTCTCCACGCGGATGATATCTCTCTTGGAGGGTCGTCGTCGAAGATGGAGAAACTTCGTTACCACGATGGGTAGTAATTTCTTGGGCCCAAAAAAGGGAAAAAAAGGGCAAAACAGCCCAGGATTCTTGTAACTTTGCATCGACTGTTCTACACAACTACGAAATGCGGATCTTGGTTACAAATCCCTTGTTCTAATTCCAAGTCGTATGTATATGCTGCCGAAACGCCTACGCGCGGGTACTTGACGACGCATTCCTGAGGGTGCCAGCGTCCCTTTCACCCAATATCGCTGGACAATCGTTATTGCGGGGGACCATATCAATCAACAGTGATCAGGACCCATAATGTACACAAAAAACCCCCAATATATTCCAGTATTTTTACTGAGCATATTTGGTCCTGATGGGTATGCTCCGCAGTAGTGGGTGCTAACGAAAACTGTCGTGCAACACCTGTGGGATACGCACATACCGCGCAGTTCCTCCTCAGTTGAGGAGTGTGGCAGTCGGTCAGAAATATTGCCTCATAAGGCAAAAAGTGTTGTCCCCATTATCGTAGCACGCTTTTCTGGACTTACATGTCAAGACCATTCAAGTACTCCTGTTGATGCCCCAACGGTACTTACATTTCCGCCCAAAAAGGTACATTTGATCTCCGTCGGGTGTCTGATGTCCACGGTGTCTACGTATTCATGCCGAGAAAAATCGAGGAGACTCACAGCAGTATTACGGTAGGCTCCGCTTCTTCCGCCACCGGACGTGGGGCTTAACCGCACACGGAAAAAAACAGTCAACACAGCACGGTGCCTCTGATTCGCGCGGGCAACGCCAAACCTAGACGACCTGCACAGACTCTGTTATCAGATGAACCGTAGCACCGAGCACGTTCGAACGCGGCGACAACCAGTGCATAGCTACGCATGGCTACACGGCGCAGCTTCTTGGTTTTCCCGAGGCCCTTGCAAGCGTCCATGCTTTCTTTGCCCCCCCGCCCAAACCAAAGCTTCCCCCCCCTATTATTATATGCTATATATATCAACCCTGTACCGATGTGCCGCGTCTTGTTTCCTCAAAATCAGGATGCAAGCATCGATTGCCCCCGGGCTCTTGGCCGCAGCGAAGCATCTGGCGGGTGGAACAAGCTTTACTTCTTCTGGGTCGGGAAAAACAGACACTGCTGTTGCGGTGGACGACAACAACGACGACGACGTTGGCGGGTCCGAACTCGCTCGGCCGCTACACGTCGGTTTCATTTCCAAGCTCTTCGGGGAACAGGTGTGGGGAACGACGATCAATTTCTACCGTGTGAGTGAACGTGAAAGATGTCGTGTCGGTTGACGGTCTACCAACATTTCCCGAAAAGGACCGTTTCAATATTATTATTTATATCGAATGGTACTTATACCTCAGGACAAAGTGGCATGACAGTTTTGATTGGTCAAAGTCTCTTTAGACTTAGTATGCTGCTTTTAGTGTTGGAAAAATCTTGAAAAAATCTTGACGGCTGTCCGTCAAGTTTGTCAAAAGAAAGAAGTACCGTCAAACGGCGTATTTGCTTGCACTTTGACGGCAAATATGTCTTTCGGTGGACGGTCTATTTTTGGTCCGCCAAGGCCTCTCTAGACTTACTACCAAAGCAGTTGTGTTAGTGGTTCGATCAGGAGAAAAGAACCGCGCAGTCGACGACGAGGGTTACGAAATCGACTTGCCGTTTTAACACGTCGGTTTCGTTTCCAAGCTCTTCGAGGGGAAAGGTGGGGGGCGGTGTCGGTAATATGTGGATCTCTAAGGGCACCTCTAACGGATGGACTTATAGATAAATGTACTGATTTTCCGTTCGCTGGTCGTTGTGCCTTTCGTTTTTTTGAGCTGTCATAGTTTTCACTATTTCAACGGCTAGTGGGCCTTTCGTCTTTTTTGCAGCTGCACAAAATGCCATCGATGTTTTACCTTCTGCATCAATCACCCCACGTGTGAATGCCTCCGAAGGGAACCTTGTACGGGATACGTACGCATTCTACCTGCGTGTTTAGGACTGGTAGATAGAATGAGTGACTTCACGTTTCTGACACGCGGTGCGAATGTCGTAGAAAATGGGGATGCTCAAACTATCGCGTAGCATCCCCCAGTTGCCACTGCTTCGTTCCCCGCTTGGTTTTCCTTCTCTGCCCTGGATGGAGATGAATGAGCTGAAATATTACCAATACAGTCCAAACATATACTGTAATGTAACAAGGATACGAGTAATAAGAAAGGTATGCTGAGATTTTTTAGAAAATACGAAAATTCTGGAGTCGTTTCACCGAAGTCAGTGTAGAACGCAGCCATTCTCAAACTAATAAATCCATCCCGGACCGGCTTTCCTGTCTCTTATTGGGTGTCCGGTGCTGCATGGAGAGAAAAAACTACCTACTGCAGCACCGACATCCCTGCGTCCCCCGAGGGAGCAACTATCTCATGTAGCTGCCAGCTAGGGCGAGCCTGTTTTAAGCGGCCAGCAAGGGCGGGCCTGCGTGTAAGCGACCAGCAAGAGAGAGCGGACCCAAGTGCCGCAGCGGTAGAACACAGACGTCTGCGTACGTATGCATGCGCGGGGTGCCGCCTCAGCTGTTGTAGATCCACAGAACAACGGGACCATTAGATTGACTCGATAAAAAGCACGCATGGAATTTTTCAGGAGCCCACTTGTCGGGGGCACCCTAATCACAGCCACGTGTTGGGAGGACCGTGCTACGGCAGAGATTGTGATTAGGGGTTTCAATGAGGGGTTGCAATTAGGGGTTACTGTTAAGGTCTTAGTCCGTTGGGCTACTGGTAAAAGGTTACCCAATCGCCCACCCAATCTAAGCCTCATATCACTCTCCCCCCAGGAACGGACCGGATATACGGGTCGACGTACCATCAACACGCGGTTCCAATTTTTGGGGATCCAGGAGTATTTTGTTCAGATTCTTGAGATGACGTAAATCACGTTTCTTTAAAAAGCGAATTCACGGTGGACGTGAGGTTCGAACTCACGACCCACGACCCGTGGCCTGCCGACGACGCCATATGTTAAGGTCTTAGTCCGTTGGGCTACTGGTTTAAGGTTACCCAGTCGCCTACCCAATCTAAGCCTTGCAACACTCCTGCCGACGATGCCATTGGTTAAGGTCTTAGTCCGTTGGCTATTGATAAAAGGTTAACCAATCGCCTACCTCATATACGCCTTATAACACTACAAGTAGGGGCTGCAATGAGGGGTTACAACTAGGGGTTAAAACTGGGGGTTGCCATTAGGGGTTGCAGTTAGGGGTTGCAGTTCTGGATTACAATGAGGAGTTGCACTTAGGGGCTGCACTTAGGGGCTACACTTTTGAGCCCAACACACTACTCAATGACCGTGCTCCTCCACCGAGGGAGCTGCATACATACACCCCCTATCGTTGGACTTTTATGTATTTATACGTTTTTTTCGAAACTGTTTTTAGCCCCATGGTATCGTGTATCGGTCTTACAGCTGACCACTCTGTGCGTAAAGCACAAGGAACATTTACACACTAATATGAAGAGCAATCGATCCTGTACGTTAATGCCCAGAGTAGGGCGGGTGGGGTACAGAGCTCTCGTCAAGCGACGAGGAAATAGCCTTAAAAAAAAATCGCGAGGTTCCTTCTAGTCAACACTTCTCCTACCCCGTTGCATGCGTCGGTACATACTAAGATACACTCCCGGTGCTTCTCCTTCCAATCGATCTTCCTCCCACACACATACACACCCCATTGCGTCGTGCCCCTTAAAACAAAAACAAAAACAAAACACAGGAGCCCCATGGGATGATTCTGGAGGGAGTGGTTCAATACCTCCCCCGTCCTCGTTTTCATGTCACCATATGCGCCCTCGGGGGCAGCGTTTCCGCACGGCTGGAGACGGGGGCCGACAGGGTAGTCCGTCTGCCTCTGACCCTAGACGGCGCCAGACTTGTTCTCGAAGAGTTACGGTAAGTGCTGAGAGTTTTTTTTGTAGACAAGACAAGCCCTACTGGAGGTACTCATAGTCTATCATACCCCGAAAGAGATAGTATCCCGGTCGATGGGAGGGTCGGTCGGTCGGTCGGTCGCTTCGCAGCCATCTTGTACGAAGGAGCTCCTGTTTGTTTGGCACCGTGTTGTAAATTACAAGCTCGCACGAATGGTGATTCCAGGCGTTGTTGTTTTTGTGTCTAGTGCCCATGTTGGCCAAGCAGAGCCACCGTTAACGCCTTGGAAAACGTAATACCCTCAGCTGACTACCTCCTTCACATTTGCATCTACACATTTGGGGGAAAACTACTTGGAGCTACGAAAGTAGGACCATTTTCGAAGTAGTAAGAGATTTCCGCAGATCGTTCCGCGAACCGTTCCGGAGACCATTCCGCAGGGGGGTTAGGAGTGACGGTTAATGCTTCTCAGCTACTATTTTTAATAGTGTAATACCTACGTTTTGGCGGCCAAGTACATGGAGTTAGCGTGTATTTTTTTATTACCTGCTATCCATCGAAAAATAGCAACCAACACAATCCGACGCGGTGAAAGCAGCAACCAAAATCCAAAGCCGCAAAGGGTATTGAAAAGATACCGTAGTTCGGGGTATATTTCGTCTTTGACCAGCTTACACGATCCAGTTCGATCGAATCCAGTCCACAGCAAGCCTTGATTATTTCCCGCCGTGTCTTTCGGCCTGTATGGCAACCGACCCAATACAGTCGGACCCAATCCGATCAACAGCTCAACAGCACCAGTGATTTTTATTTTGAAGCTCGCCATATATTTCGGGCCATCTACTCTACGTCAACCACTTCAATGCAATTGCATTCAATTCAATTCTCAGAAGCAGTGCGTGGTTGTTGATATTTAGCTCTCCGTATCTTCAGCCAATGGTAACCGACCCGATACAATCCGACCCTAGCAGATCCAATCCATAGCGAGCCGTGGTTTTGTTTTACCCGGCGTAGTGGTTCGGCAATCGACCTCGATCAAATCGGGTCGAATCCAACCCACAGCAGCAGCAGTGGTTGTTGATGTTATTGTCCACCGTATGTTCCAGCCTATCTATCGCCAAAGGTTCGATCCCGTTTGATCGAATCCAACCCACATCAAGCAGTGGTTGTTGATTTACCCGCCGTAATGTTCGGTCTATATGGCAACCGACCCGATCCTAATCGGATCCAATCTAATTCACATCTGCAGTGGGTGTTGATTTAAGTACCGCCGTGCCTTTCGGCCTTTGTCAACTCACCCTATTCAGGTTGATCGGGTGCTATCCATAGCAAGCGTTGCTGTTGAGTTACCCGCCGAATCGTTCGGCCTATAGGGCAACAGATTCGATACAATCGGATCGGAACTGATCAGCAGCAGCAGTACAGCAGTAGTTGTTTATATTAAGCTCGGTGAACTGCTTGACCAATGTTAACCCACCCGATACAGTTCGATCGAACCCATTCAACAGCAAGCAGTGGTTCTTGATATAATTCCCGCTGTATCTTTTTGCCAAAATGACAGTCGACAAGATAGAATCGGGTAAATCCATTCGGCAGCAGCACCAGTGGTTGTAGATATGTACGTACTGGTAGTTTGATCAAGTCCAATCCACAACAGGTAGTTGTTGATTTGTCCGCCGTATATTTTGGCCTAAACAGTAACGGGCCGGATCCCTTCGGATCCATTGTAATCAACAACAGCAGTGATTTTGTTAGTATCAACTAGCTCGCCGCATTCGTCTTGTGTCAACTCACCCGACCTAATTCGACCAAATCCAATCCACATCAAGCAATCAATGCATCGTAGTAGTTGTTGACTTACCCGCCGTATCGTTCGGCCTATATGACAACCGGCCCTATTCGATCGGAGCTGCGGTTTTCCAATCCTCGTCTATTCTGCAGCAGGGTGTTTATAGCAGAATCTCACCGTGTCCTTCGGCCTACGTCAGCACACCTGATTCAGTTTGACCGCCCACAGCAAAGCAGTGGTCGTTGATGTACCCGTCGTATCTTTCGGCCTAGACGGCAACCGAACCGATCGAATCTGATCCAGTCCAATGCTCAGCAGAAGCGGGTGTGTGATATTTAGCTCTATAGATGTCCACCGGCCTGATCCAGTTATATCGAATCTAGTCGACAGCAAGAAGTAGTGTTGTGTTTTACCCGCCGCACCTGTGGGCTTGTGTCCGGCCCGATACAATCGAATGAAATATTAAATCCATTGTAATAACTACAGTAGCAGTGATAGAAAATAAAAAACTAGGCATATACTTCATGCTATCTATCTCAACAGTTGTTGATGTTCATCTCGCCGTATCTTCGGGACTATATCAACCGACACAATCCAACTCAAATCCAATCCAAGCCACGTTGCAGTGAGGTGTTATTCATTTAGCAGTTGACAGTCGTATATTTTGGGCTATCTATGCCAACCGACCCCCTACGCAACCGGGTCCGATCCAATTAACGGCAGCAGTGGTTGTCACCGTATATTTCCGCCTACTGTACATGTTAACCAACCCGATCCAGTTCGATCGAATCCAATCCACAGCGAGCAGTAGTTGTTGATGTACTCGTTGTATCGTCCGGCGTACATGGCAACCCGACACAATCCAGTTCGATTGAATGAAATCGACCGCGAATGGTGTAGATTTACCGGCCGTATCTATCGGCTTTAACGGCAACAATTAGATCCAATTTAGCACAAGGCAGTGGTTGTTTCTACTAGGCTCTCCGTATCTTCCGGCCTACAGTATCTCAACCGACACGGTCCAAACCAATCCAATCTAACTCACTCCATGCACCCAGTGAGTGGTTGTTGATGTTTAGTTAGCCGTGTATTTCGGGCTGTTTGACCCCACATCAAAACATTATTCAATCCTATCAACAACAGCAGGGTTTATTGATATTAAGCTCGCCGTATCTTTCGGCCTATGTTGATCGATCAGATCCAATTCGACCGAATCCCAACGACGGCAAGCAGTGTGGTTGCTGATGTGCCCGCCGTATCGTGCGGTCTATATGGCAACCGTACCGATCCAGTAGGAATACATACAATAGGAACGGGAGCAGCAGTACGGCAGTAGTATTTGTTGCTGGAAAGTTGGCCGTATACTTCTGCCTATTGTGTGTCCACCGACCCGATTCATTTCGCCCAATTTCAAACCATAGCAAGCAGTGGTGGTTGGTTTGCTGGCCAAATATATCAGCCATTACTATTGTGGCACCTTCTAGCAGGCGTTCTGACCTCCTTGCGTCATTTGTATTATGTTTCATTTCAGAATGTATTTTCGTTTCACTGTCTTCTGGTTCTTATTTTCTGGTCTTGCTTGTGCTATGTGTGTGTTCTCGTACCCGGTACGCTGGCATTTCACTCGATTAACCCACGAAGTTGCATTTTTTTGTTTCTGGTATATCTCTGTCTCACAGTCTGTGACCACAGCAGTAGTATCTCTCTAGGATCTGGAACTAGGACGGACACCGGGTGTACCGATGAAGCTGGGTGGAAAGATTCAATGTGAGAACAACACACACACATGGCAGCCGACCCGTTCCAGTCGGGTCCAATGCAATCCGCAGCAAGCGTATTGATTTACCCGTCGAACATGTCAGCCATCATGGCAACCGGCCCGTTCCAGCCAGGTCCAATCTACATTATATCAGCTTGGTTGTTGATGTGTATCTCGCCGTATGGTTTGGTCGATCTATGTCAACCGACCCGACCAAAAGCGGATCGAATCCAATCCACAGCACCAATGATTGGTTGTTGATATTCGACTCGCCGCATACTTTAGCCTACTGTAGAGGACATCGAATAAGAAAGCGAGCAAACAAGAAACGCAGGCTAAGATTTACAGGAAAACACTAAATTTGGAAGTCGCTACAACAACAAAAAAAAACTGAAGTTGGTGTATACCGCATCCATTCTCAAACAAGAAATCTAGCCTGGACCAGGTTTCCTGTTTCTCACTAAATGTCCTGAGCTATGTATGTCAACCGACGCAATACAGTTCGATCAATGGTTCCCGTACATACATACGAAAAAGGCTTTCTAGCGTTGGTCGTGTTGACCCTACGAGGAGACTCCGCACAAGTGGCGTCGCTTCCAAGCCTTAGTTTTTGCGCGCCCCGTGGCTCAAGCTTGTGTATAGGTGGCGATATGGTACGTGACACCTTTCTTATTTTTGGCCAGGACGAAGTACCTATCTATGTGGGGCAGGGAGTGTCCTGCACTACAGCAAATTCAGCATTAAAAAAAAGTATGATCGTACTATGTATGTTTGATGAAAAGTCGAGTCCAAACGTATTGTGAAGCGGAGCCCGCTCTAGGGTAGTGGTAAGGGTAGTGGCAAGGGACGCAGGTTGTTCTGGCAGCTGGAAAGCAGTGCTTCGCTTCTTCTGATTTAGATCTTCGTATTGATGGCAAGAGCTGAGGAGGTGCTCTGGTAGAGAAGTGAGAGGTAGGGGGGCGGGACTCGACGCCCAGATATACTCGTCCCACCCCACGCCACAAGCTCTCCTAAATTCATCTTATCTGATGTACGCCTACAGAACTTTCCCATGGCTACCAATCGTTCTTCTGCTAATATAAGAATATCTCACTTCGTGGTCCTATCTGCGCTAAGGAACATTACTCTCGTCTAAGGGGTTTTCTGCCCTAGGGAACATTCCTAAGAGAACGTTACTCTCAACTAACGGAATTTCCGCCGGGTTAATCCATTCTTTGGATTATTCTCGTATTCGTGAGACTACAAGACTGTAACGTATTATCTATATCTATAGCCCATGAATACTCTACTCATATCACATTAGCCCACCCTGAATAGTCGTATATGCAGACCACAAGATGGTCGGAGGGTGATGACAAAGTTCATCCCGAACGGCCAGAAAAAGGTGGTCGAAGATGCAGCTATTCGAAACAAAAGAAATGAGGCTATAGATCCCCCCACACCTCGTAATAAACCCAAACACTAGGGCTCTTGATGGGTCATGCTTTTTGTAAACTTCACGGGTTGGCTCGGGTCGGCACTCAACCCGACCGGCACACCCGACCCGACCCGACCCAACCCGACCCGACCCGACCTGACCCGTCCTGACTCGCGAGGTCTGATCCGACTCGTGGACAGCCCTGAATCTTTTCCAATTTCTTAGTTACTGTCACGTACTACTGTACTGCACTGTACATACAGGAGCTCCAAGTACCGATTATCCTTTCTTTGTGCAAAAGCTCAAGATGGTATGGCCGATCCCGCCCCCTTCCTGCCACTCACCGTTGCTTCGTTTCGTTTCCCCGTTTAATTTTATAGGCTGGACGTGTTGGTATTTGCGGACACGACTTGCGAACCCGTGTCGAACCTTCTGGTGCTGGCCCGGCTGGCCCCGGTGCAGGCCGCGTTTTTGGGCACCCCGATAACGTCCGGTGCGTCGCGCACCTCTCGGATCGAGAGGACGGGCTTGGCAATAGAGTTCACTGCTTAATCGACACTAAGGCTGAAACATAGTGTGCTTGATTGGGTCTGATTGGATCAGGGTCAGGGTTAAGTTTACGGCAACAAGGTAAAGTTTAGTTCTATTGTGAAGGTCCTATTTTCCATCTGACAATGTGCAGCTCTTGCTTCCAATCATACCATCCACATATAAAAAGGTAATTATGATGGAATCTAATGACTTTAAGCTGTTCATATCGTATACGGTGAAGCTACTGTAGACCATCATAGTGCCGAATAAGATATGCGGTACTCCATTTCGTTATGTTTCCTCTTGTTCAGGAAGCCCCGCGATGGACTATTATATCTCCGCGGACGCTATAGAAACGTCAGACCAAACGACCATCAATTCGCCAGAGCACGAGCCCTACACGGAGCAGGTAGACATACTATGTCATGGTGCATGCCACAAGGCTCGTAGGAGTGCGCCAAACATTTTCTGCACAGGTGCCCCCCCCCCTGAGCAACGCGGGCGTAAACGAAATCCTTGCGGGAGACATTGAACGATGTAGCACAACTGTCAGGCGTACCGCATCGACGTGGGGTGAAACAAACATCCTTTGTGGAGACATTCAACAACGTAGCACACCACTAGGCGCACCGAATTGAGAGGTGATCGACACCTAGTGTGGGGTTTGCTGTACGGTGTTCAGTGTCTCCACAAAGATTGTTTTGCGCCCACATTGTGCAGCGGGGGGGGGGGGGGGGGGGTACTCATTTGTTGCTTGCCTTAGGCATTGGACCATTGACCATGCATCCCTTTCGAGACGGAGCACCGTTCCTACTCCTAATAGATACACCTCCAACAATTGGGCGTTCAATACGTTGTTTCCATATATTAAATACAACCTTTTTGCTATTCTAACCCCCCCCCACTGTGCAGGGGGGGGGGGGGTCTCAGCCACCTGTGTGCTGTGTGAGGCTCCTCAGTTGAGGGTTACGCAGTGTGGGTTTCTTCGATGGTGGTAGCATTTTTTTTGCCGAAAGGGCTCCTTAACCCAACATCGTTTGAATATACCATTGTTAATACTGATGTTTTACTATATTTTTCGTTTAATACCTGCAATAACAGGCGTTGGGATTGTTCGTCGGGCTTTGCACTTTTTAGCGTTTCTAAAACAAAATCAGGTTTTAGGTGAGGCATAGAGCTCCTCAAGTGAACACCTACCCCTACAAGGCAAGTACGCGTCTCGTGTCGGCTTTGTTTGTTTATGATGTCTAGACGTGCTCCGTACTCTACGTACTAATAGTTTTCGTCGCCCACGGCGATGGGAAGCAGTGAGTGGTACACGCGCTACCTTGCCCTCGTCCCGCCGATTCCCCTGCAACAACAGGTGGTGCTACTTGGTGGCCAAGGCATCTGGTACCCCGCTCCTACCCTTCCCCCAGAATTGGCCCCACCCCCCCCTGCCATCACCATCGCCGTCGACATCGTCAGCCACGCCAGCCTCTACTTCGAATTGTCAGTGATTGGTGTCCCACCACCGCAGTAGAGTCTGCACAACCGAGTCAGTGCTGGAGTAATGTAGGTACCTGCCATCACTCCCGACTATACACGATCGTGGAACCATTGATCGCGCTTTTAGCGCTTTCAAACGCACCCTTATCACCCAGGTTAGGTCGTTGTTAGAGAGATAGCAGCAGAACAGCGTGTTTCGTTTCACACGACCAACACGTATATTTAGCAGGTTCGTTCGTTGTACCACCCGGGTAGCTACTTTACGTTATAGCCGTACCTGGTACCTGGTGCCGGTATATTTGAGTAGGATAGAGCAACGACGAGACAAGCAGGTGCAACCAAACAGCATTTCTTTTTAAAGCATGAGCTGTGCGATCGAGGATTGCGTCGAACTTCTATCTTTGCAAGCTGCGTACGTACGACACCGCTCTAGGCGTAACCATCAGGAGCGTTTAGAGGTCAATCTGAAAACGAAGCGACCCTTATAAATTCCTTCCGCACAGGGTGGTACTTCGATTTGTAGTATGCCGACCCAGCAGGACATAGATACAATGACTTACAGCGAGCACGCAACAAATATTATAACCATTCCAGCCTTTCTTCGTGCGCCGATCCAAACAGACACAGAACGATTTGCAGCGAGCCCGCAGCAGCAGCCTGGGTGGGGCTGGATGGGGAATGGCGTAGTAGTAGGTGCCGAAGAAGGCGGAGGGCGCGCTTTGAGAGAGGGGAGGAGAGTCGTCCTTCGGGCCGACCTCAAGGAACAGATCGGGGTAGATCCGGGAAGGTATTATGTGTCCGTGATGTGTGCAGGAGAAGCTCCAGCGAAAACGCAGTTATATGTTCTCTAGGCAGCTATTGATCAAGGAAGGAACGCCCGTGATACCTATGTACTGTAGTAGCTCCATCGAATACTGAGTAGAAATGTTTGACGTGCTCTCTGAGGAGCTACGATAACACTACGTACTGTGATAACTGCTTCGTTGGGCTTGTGTAGGCCGAGCTCTAGCGGTGAGTCAATCGCCCCCGTCGGTGTTGGTTCCACCCCGGAATGCATGAATGACATGACCGGCATGACAGAACTTCAAAATGTCGCGGTCTCCTCGCGCTCGCACCCACCCTCCGCTACCGTTCCTCGAGTGTGAGTTGTACCGTAAAAGCGCTTCGGTTTGGCTTAAAGAGGTGCGATCGTTTTTCAGGGCTCGACGTTGCACGCATCGAGAGCAGAAGTGCCCCCCCCCCCCCCCCCCTTGCACAATGTGGGCGAACAGAAAAACCTTGTGGAGACATTGAAAAACGTACCAAACCCCAGTAGGTGTCGAGAACCTCTCAAATTTCGGCACGCGTAGTGGTGTGCTGCTTGTTCAATGTCTCTACACGGAATGGTTTACGCCCACATCAAGCAGAGGGTGGGGATCCCGGGCACCTGTGTATATCATGATCTAGACATTTCAAGGCGGGTCTATTCCCGATCTTGTATGATTTAGCTCGTGTCGCCGGGTGGGAGTCGCGCAGTCTTTGTATGAACCAGCGATCTTTCCTGGGTTGGGTCTGTACTACGCAGATCCTGAATAATTGAAACAAGCTCAATCCCTGTGATTGGGCTCCTGCTGTCTTCGCGAGGGGGGCGAAGTATGGTAGCTCCAACACTGCTCTATCTCCGGTGCTCTGCGTAATGCAAGGCCTGGCTTGCTCGCAATCTGCTCTACTCTTCATGCTATCAAGTACTCTCAAACCGTCGGACCTGCAGCTCCTTTGAACCCCAGGTTCTGATTGCAGTACTGTTGAGCTATGTTAGCTCCGTTTCTTGTCTCGGTTCGTCGACAGGGCAGGTGCAGTAGGCGTGATGCGGATCTCAGAGTTCTCGGCCAGAAAAACACTTGTGAGCATCTGCTCTCCAATCGTCACGAGGGTTTCTCGTGGAGGCATTCATTCCCTGGGTTGTTTCTCATCATTTGACTCCTTGGATTGGGGTCGGCTGAGTGCTCGGCATGGGTCCTGGTTATTGCTCCGCATGCCAGTCTTTCCCGGCAGTCCTCTTCAAGGCAACAACCTCGTGTGGCTTCAATTCAGCGGTCGCATTCATACGGCTAACTTGTGGGCCTCTCGACGCCTAACTTAGCAATGCCACGTAGCGACAAGCCACCGTGACACAACCTCTCACAATGGCAGGTTAGGACCTAGATGATCTACAGTAGATAGATAGATAGATAGATCATGGTCAATCTATCCGAGGTGTGGAAGGTTGCCTATGGCCGAACAGGGTGCTTTCGGAAAGATCTGGTCAAGTTACAGGAACTTTCCGAAAAACTCAACATGCTGTACTTGAACAAAGGACCGTTTGGATACAGTAATGACGTATAAAACGTTCCTTTTTACTGGTATTGTTCAACCTAACCTTCTGTGGTGGAGAAAACAATCAAGTGCCGAGAAACGATCTCACATCTGTACGTACGCAACTAAAAGCACCTTACGGCTACGTGTGTGCGTGGCGCATATGTAGCACATCCAAGCACCCACCTCCCGCTTTGGGGCCGCTGTGAAAGGGGTGTCGGAGGCATCCGTTTCCAACCATGTGGTGTTTCCCGCTGGATTTTTATGTCACCCTCGTCCCTGCTGTGCTGTGCATGAAAACTGAGGTGACAGAGAGAGGTGCATGGTCACTCAGGGTCAACACTCTCATTGAAGAGTTATTCTAGACGTGTTTTTCTCTCTCTTTGTTGCCACATAACAAAACAGGGAAAAACAGGAAAACACTCCTCGATCAGGATTTTTTTTCGCAGAGCTATTGTGATGCCATGATACGTGAAAACAACAGGAACGCTACGCAAGCATTCCTCTCCCGACAAAAACAAGTACGTAGAAAATCAGGAAAAGACTAAAACAAATCTAGAAAAAGGAGGAAACGACAAAAAGTTATTCAGCTACGTATTGTGACCTGCATTCTCCCGCCGCTTCTCCGCTTTTCTCCGCAAGTGTGGTGTATATGTGCGCTCAGAGCATGTTCAAGCTACACCCCCGCTTTGACGCTGCTGTAAAGGGCGTGTTGGAAGCGTCGGCTTCTAACCATGTAGTTTTTACCGCTGGAGGCGTCCTCGGTGGACTCAGGATTTCAAGATGAGGCTCGGTTTGGCCCTCGGGGATGTCCTCATGCAAAAGGTGAAAAAAGAAATTCGGTGCTACGCTAGGGAAGACTCGTTTGTGTACGGGGATGTCTACAGCAGTAGCTTCAAGTGCGGCTGTAGTTGGTGGTGGTAGTGGTGGCGGTGGTGCTGTTGATGTTGGTGGTGTTGGTGTTTATGCTGTTGTTGTGTTGTTGTTACACGAAAGAACAAGCGCACGACGCTGAGATCCTGCGAATCAAGATCAAGATGCCCCCCCCCCCCCCCCCCCCCCCCCCCCCCAGGTCCCTAGCCCTCACCATTTCCGAACGACTGGTGCATCAGAAAAAGTGTTGTCTTGTCTTCTTGCCCCAAATCGTATCGGGAGAGGCCTTTTCGTCCTTGCTGGCATCGGCGGATTTACACACCTCCGGCTACGATGTGGGATTCCGTGATCACACCTCCCCCCTCCGCCCCCCCGACCCCTACACTTCCCCATTTACGAACGGCTTCGTGCATCCGAAAAAAGGTTTTCTTCGTGCCCCGAACCGAATCGGGGGAGGCGTTTTCGTCGCTGCTGGCATCGGCGGACGTTGTGCTTCATCCGTTTCCTTTCGGAGGCTCGAAGACGTCAGCTGACGCCCTCGCCGTGGGGGTAAGAAAAGTAGCCTCGAAAGAGAAATTGCCTGATACCGGTATACCGCAAGTGGGGTACTACAACAAAAGTTTTTATTGAAAAAAAACAAGTTCATTCAAGAGAAAACAGGCTTGACCCTTGTAAGGTAAACTGTGGTACCATTTTGCCGACAAACTACCACAGATTTGAGTGATTTGTCCCCAAAAAGGGACTGCAGGTGTAAAAGAGTTAAGAAACGGTAAAATTATTTTTTGCTACATACGGAAACTTGGATGCATTTAATCCAGATTTCGCCCCTCCGACTTCATCCCGCTTTTTTTTACGAGCTTGTGCCCTCTTCGAGCAGACAAATATCCCCCTAGTATTTTTCTTGCAAGATATAGCTTCGCTCGTATACGGAGATAACATCAACACATCGCTCTTAAACGGGGGCAGGAGCGGCTCGGAGAAAATAGCGGCAGCGCTGGACTGTCCCGAGGGAGTGGCTCTTGACCCCTTTAGTGGCGCGGTGTACATAAAACCAAAATCAGACAATAATTCGGAGTGCTTTGTTCCCACAAAGTGAGTGCGGTCCTAAAGAAGTTGAACCGGGAATCACACAGTAGGTGTCCCTCTATAATGCCGGTTTAATTATGCCGGTGCCCTTAGTAATGCCGGTGAAGTCGCTTGGCGCAGATGGGCTTAATCGGTGTGGCAATGTGCAGAATAGTGCCGGTTGCGGCTGTATACATTGCTGGTGTCATGGGTTGACGCATACCGGTACTGATGATGATGGTGGTGATGATGATGGTGATGATGATGATGATGTGATGATGGTGATGATGATGAGGATGATGATGATGTTGAGGATGATGATGATGATGATGATGATGATGATGTTATCACAGTAGCTCACTTCCGTGAAATCCTGCCTGTGGTCACGAAACAGGCTGTAACAGCATGCATCTCGACCATAGAGGGACCATTGCTGTACTGTATATACACGTAGTGTAGCACTTGTTTTGTCTGCACAAAACCGTTAATGTTTGGGATTGTCATGACGCCATGACTGTTAGGCGCAAGAATGCAGGCCTCGAAAGGGAAAAAGCCCGGCACCGGTAAATACTGGGGCTGTGAGTTGACTGACTCAACGCTCGCCAACTCGTTCTGTAGTTGGGCTACAGCAGTAGGTATTGCAGTTAGTTGCGTGCGGTAGTTTGTACTTTGCGGAGTTCTGCGCCTGTTTTGTATGTCTGGCCGGCGTGGTTTAGGCTGAAAAGGGTATTTTTTATTGATAAATACAACCCACTCCAGGACGGAACACAAGGGCCGTTTAGACTTTAATGATAATACTACTGTAAGTGGTCCTTATGTTTACACCCAGAGCAGTAAGTCGGTTAGTTGGCTTGCGTCGCCACCCAAATAACAACTAACATGTCCCCAGATATAAGAATCGTTTTTTATATATGTTTTCATTAATATTTCGTCCAAGCGGCTCGCATATTCAAGGACCGAGTGGTAGCCGTCAAGTCCGGCCGAGGCATGCCTTACTCACAGCTAAGACACTCCTTACTCACAGCTAAGGCATTGCTTACTCAAAGCTAGGGCATTCCTTACTCGCAGCCAAGGCATGCCTTACTCTCAGCCCTAGTGTAGAAATGAGGGTGCGATGGTTGGGTTTTATGGCACATTCGCGTGATTCGACGCGAGTCAACGAAGGAAGAAAGGGCTGAGTCTTCTCGCGATTAAAACGCAAGGCACGGACCGTAGTGGGGGGGGGGGGGGGGGGGGGGGGGCAGAGGGGCTACTACGTGGCCCCGGATCTGAGTTACGACTACTGTATAAGGGAAGGAGAAAAACACGGGCGAAAATAATAAATGGGATGGAAAAAAAGTGAACAAAACACAGAATGCGAGGTTTCAAGTTTCAAGTTTGTATTGATTGGTAGACTCGCACGAGCTCAAATTCATACATATAGGGGGAAGTGAAATGATTAAATTAAATCAGGTACAGTACCGGCCCCTCCACGAGTATAGCGCCCCTATGTGCAAGCCAACAATACCGGCACTATAGCGTCAACCGGCACTATATACCCCGCAAACTATTAATACCACAATGGTGAATCTCATGTGTGCCACGCGATTTTCACCGGCACTATAGCACTACTTGACCGGCACTGTAGAGGGACCACTGCTGTAGTTATCTTTGTTGAGACGACATCAGCCTTTGACGGGAGGAAGCGCGCACATTTTTTTTGCTTTCCCAGGTGCCGACCGTGGCGATGAGCGGAAGATTTAACTTCGGACGTATGGCTCAGAGCTTTTACACGACCATGGGTTTGCAAGACGTGTGTTGTGTGGCAACCAACGTTACAAGGTGCTTGTGTTCGATGCGGTGCGCGAGAGCACATCAGTTTGGGAAAGGGGGGGTACAGGTGGCCGGAGCGCCCCCCCCCCCCCCCCCCCCCACGGCCATGCGACTACGGTCATGCATGGTACCGACTACACCCCCCCACCCCTCCCCCCTCCCTTGCACAATATTACTATGGTCCCCCGTAACAACTGCCGAGCGGTGTACGGTACTGCGGTATGTGCACGTATTATTTTGTACGGGTAGACGGTAGACTCATCCCATCCCAGAGCAGCAGGGCTGTCCTTTTCGGCTCAACTTTTTCTGATCGGTTGAGCTTTCTCTTCCTGAAGGTACAAACTACTAACGGTCGGTACCACTACGAATAGTGCCTGGTGTGATTACTTTTACCGCGGCCGTGCTCGTTTTAGCACTATGTATCTCATAGAAAATATTGGTCGGGTGTGCACGAACACAACGCCTTCGAAGTCATATTTTCGGGTGAGGAGCTAAGAAAATAAGCCACCGCCACTAAAAGGCATTGTAGGGGGTGAGACACTGGTGAGCTTCTCCCGTAAGGAGGAGCTCAGAAAGCAAGACAACCACCCCCTAAAAGGCTTCCCTCGGTAACCGTTTTCCTTCCCGTCATCGGCAAGTTTTTTTTGTTCGCCTGTCTTGTAACCACGGTCTATAGATATTTCCGGGAACTGAGCTAATAACGTGATGACGCGTGCCATGGTAGCGGTACTGTAGCTCCGATTTTTTTTTCAATGAGGGTCCTCATTTTTAGGAGCAGTCTGCGCACCTCATCCAAGTAAATCAAGGCAGTCAGTCCCATGGCCGAGTCCAAGCATACAACGAATAAGGTATCAATAAAGAACGAATGGCATCCCGCCGACATTGAATAGTTCCTCGGCTGGGAGGTTATTTTCCCCCAAAAGGTCCTATATCCATGGTAGCACGCTCCTGATATTGCCATCATCATCATCATCACCATCGCCGTTCTCGCGCCTCTCAGTTACGTTCGTCTGGCAACGCGCCTTGGTGACGATGTCGAGTTTCGCGCCAATGTGGTGGACATGATCGACCGGAGGCAATGGGCGCTCTGGGAGAGGCGAGCCGAGGTGTGTGTGTGTTACTACGGTGGACAAAAACAAATGGTTGGATCTATCCGTTGCAGAGCTACGTAAGTAGCTGCTGCGAGGAAAAAAAAGTCTGGGTTTCTTTTTTCTCTTCTGGGAATGGAAGTTTTAAGAGTGACCAACGTTTAAGCTCATCATGCTGCACATTGTCGACAAAGCAAACACAATGTTATTTCTATTGATGACAACACAACTACAATATTAAGAAGAAGGAGAAGAATCATAACATTACTGTACAATGATATTAAATATGAATAATACGTTTCGTTACCAGGTTGACATAAAATGACAATCTGGACGTAATATTGTGTTACTACTGTACGTGCCGGGGATTGGCATAATTGACGATCTGGGCGTAGCATTGTGTCACTACGTGCCACTTGGACCTGAAATGACTAGTAGTACATTAGTATCACAGTAGCAATGACAATACTGAAAATAATACTTGGAGTATAACGTTAATGCTACCTCCAGCACAGAGACGAAGCACGCCACATAACCATTGGCATTTTGATCGACCACTATCGCTTTGCTCCTTGGTGGCCTCGGGGAATTGACCAAGACTACGTACCCTGTCGGTGCTTGGGACCTCGACTTGCGTACGCCTCCTTTCCTCGCAAGGGAGACGCATGTCTTCGCATTTACTTGGACTCTAAAACAATGTAGAGAGGGAGTAAGACGACAGGGCGAGATGGAAAACTGCGTATGAACCGCCGCCCTTCACTGACCGCCGTGCTTCAAGCGATGCTTGAGGCAGGCAATCCGCGTAGTTGCATAATCGGGGGAAAGTCAATCTCGGCCTACGCATCATTAGGATGAACTCGCGACAGGAAGGTTTTCTCTCGGATAATAGTGCTATGGTCTACAGAAGGCTTGAAAGAGCTTCGAAAGGCCAGTAATTGCCTGAGTTTAGGTGTAAGGAACGTATATACATGTTTACTTGCGAAGCGCACTTTAGATGGGCAGACAGGGAATAACCCTTCTATAGATGCAGTCCCGTTTTGGGGACGATTCACTCTAATTTCAAGTAAGTTCGTCCCCAAAACGAGACTGCAGTAATACCTGCAAAAGGGTTAAGGGCGAGGTTTACCTGAGCCCTGTGGGACTACTACGGGGGTCCATAGTGAATAGGACCTATAGTATGTAAAAAAAATAATTATATATTTACCTATTTTTACTAACAATATTTGGTCCTATTTAATATGGTCCCCCGTAGTAGTCCTCCATCGTGACCGAATTGTGGGATACAGCTGCTTGTTCTTCTTCTATCGCTAAGCAGAAATCAAAACACGCGGTGGGTGAGTGGCAAGGAGAACCTGCTGCTCAAATAGGCGAAACCTGGCGAGGGGTAGAGGGATAGATACTGCGTGTTTCAACCTGAGCCTTTTCGTAGTAAGGTGACGCACGGTACGATAGGAGCTCTGTAGCCTCCGCAAAACAAAACTAGGATTGCAATTAGAGGTTGCAACAATGGGTTTCAAGGAGGGGTTGTAAATAGCGATTGCGCTTAGGGGTTGCACTTAGGGGTTGCAATTAGGGTTGCAATTAGGGGCTGCATTTAAGGGTCGTAATCAGGGGTTGCAGTTAGGGGTTGTAATTAGAGGTTGCAAAGGGGTTACAATTAGGGGTTGCAATTAGGGGTTGCAATTAGGGGCTGCAGTTAAGGGTTGCAATCAGGGGTTGCAACCAGTGGTTGAAATTAGGGGTTGCATTCAGGGGTTGCGCTCAGCGGTTGCACTTTCCAGCTCAAACATTTGTCCCTGGCGAACCTCCTTAAGGGCACCGAGGAGCAAACCTGCCCACCATGGTTGGATCCGATGATGTGGGGAATAATCTTAAGAAAACAGTTGAGGTCGTACAGGGATGTGATCGTTTTTCAGTGCTCGTTTTCTCGACATCAACGGTAACAAGAGTCGTTTTTCTCGACATCAACGGTAACAAGAGTGCTAATAGAGTCGAACATACCATTTTTTATTCCGTCAGTAATCTTCGTCGAAAAGGTAATATGGTTATATTTTTACCTTATTTTACACCCGGTGAAATTCCCGTGGGCAGTTTCATTAAATTAATTATCTTTTATTACGGAGGACCATAGTAAATAACACCTGCGATGCACACAAAAACCTATATAATTCCTATTTTTACTAACAATATTTGGTCCCATTTACTATGGTCCTCCGCAATATTGGATATTGGTCCATGATGTATTTTCTTTTTGAGTTTAGGTACTGGATTTGTAAATGCTTAGCAAATTGGTAGTCCAGATTGGGAATGAGATTATTTTTGGAAGGCTCTCTCTCTCTCGACCAGATATTTCCTAAAACAAAATCACCTTGTTATTCGGTATTGTGATACGGGCTACAGTCGTATCAGGCCAGCGTTTGACCCACCAAAAAAAAACGTTTGTCGGGCCATGTGTTGCATAGGCAGATAGACCACAAATGGATGCGAGTAACTGTTTTGACGCTGTCATTCATACGCAAGAAACGTCCGCCTCACAAGCGGTGCTTCGTAGAATGCGGCTCACCCTTCATCATGCGGCTCGTCCAACGCCTCATGTTTCGCTTCGCGCTTGGCGCAAGCAATCAATGTCTGCCTTGGTTGGTAACAACCCGCCGTGATCCGTTCCGGCGTTGGTTGGTAACAACCCGCCGTGATCCGTTCCGGCGTTGTAAGGGTGCGCAGGTCTTTGGTCAAACGACTACGGTGATGCATGACACAAGTGCTTCCCCCCGCACCCGACCCCCTCCACCCCGCGACGCTCTCCACCCGACCTCTGGCCTCTCGAATCCAGGTGCTGGAGTGGGCTAGGTTTTTGTCAAGAGTTGGAGGGTTACCTCCGCCGACACCCCAAGAAGTGAGAAAAAAAAGTCGAGCCGACCCACGGTAGGGTTGCAACTAGGGGTTGCAAATTAGGCGTCTGCACTTTTGAGCCCCAAGCATTTCTCGCTAATGGAGCTCCTCAACTACTAGTATATAAAAAAACACTACCCGATAGGTTTGGATGGTATTTACCTGGAATATGTTTTCGATCTCCTGGGTTTGATGGTGTATGTACTGCGCATATCCTGCACAGCAATCACCTCGGGACGACAAGTTGAGGGTCAGCAGGTAATCTAGATAAATGATCTATCTGATCTATCATGGACTATCTGATCCATCCGATCTATGTGTTCCTTGAGTTGCGCGTATAATACAGTAGTGGTGGTTCCTCTATGGTGCCGGTATGCGCCGGGTCAGCAGGTAATCTAGATAATGATCTATCTGATCTATCATGAACTATCTGATCTGGTCTATCCGATCTATGTGTTCCTTGAGTTGCGCGTATAATACAGTAGTAGTGGTTCCTCTACAGTGCCGGTATGTTTCGGTCGACAGTACCGGCACTACTCAGCGCACTGCTACACCTGGCTAGATTCCAACGGTTTCAAGCGGCACTACTCAGCGCACTGCTACACCTGGCTAAATCCCAACAGTTTCAAGCGATTTCACTGGCAGGGCAGCCCGGCACTACGTGCTCAACCGGCAAGTTAGAGGGACCGCTACTGTACAATGTTTCTCGAAGTCGTGGGGGTTGGGTGAGATGTCAGAGTTCCTCATGTAAACAGTAAAAACCGGACAAAAAAAAACAGGCACTGGCATGTCTTCGACGTTGTGACGGTTTTCACTTCGAAAATGAACCTTCGAGCTATGGTATTTCTCTACGAGGAATGTGTCCCCGGGAGTCATCGGCGGGGGGGGGGGGGGGGGGGGGGGGGGGGTCCAGCCGCGAAAACTAAGGTGGTGGCATGACTTTAGCGTTGTGACGGTTTTCTTCTCAGCGATGAATCTCTAAATTGCGACATTTCTCGACGCTGTGACCAGGGGGACCGGGGGGGGGGGGGGGGAGAGTTGTCCGTCCGTGGTTACCCTGAGGACAATCGCCCTCACCAGGCCCAGAAGGAGGGCGAAAAATTTTAGTTCGTCTCGGTGCCGGGAACCATACGTACCTAGTAGCCTTGCCCTACGCGTAGCTGTTCCTGATGGCGAGTATTCGTTTGTAAGACCCTGATCAAAATAGTTGTGTAGAATCACGAAACTCGAACTTGTGATTCGAGTAACCCACTCCCTCCTACCAGGTGTACTCGTGGCATGCATGGCGGTAGTCGTATAGGGGGGCGGGGGGCGTATTTATTTGTTGTTTTGTCCTAGTCATTTGACCATTGACCACGCATCCCTCTCGAAACGGAGCACCGTTCCTGCTCCTATTAGAGACATCTCCAACAATCGGGCGCTCATTACAGTGTTTCCATACCAGGTATATTACATAGAAACGTGTTGCTCGTCTTATCCCCTGACTGTTTCGTCGCCTGTGGCCACCATCTATCTCCTAGGATAGCGATCGTTTTCTCGGTACTATTCAGTGTACGGGGGTGATTTCGAAACAAGTAGAATATGCTGAGAGAACCAGGTAGAATATGCTGAGCGTGGCGTTAAATGCTAACTGAATGAAGGTTCGAAGTGCATCCAAAGAGAAAATTAGACGCCCACTGCCACCGGGAGAATTTCTCTACTTCGAGAATCGAGATTCGCATAAAATCGATATTCGATTTTCTGTGGTTACTTTGAACAGGGCTTGACCCCCCTTTTTGCAACTGTATCCATTTTTGGGGGATGAGTTACTTGCGAGTTTTAGCAGGTTGGGTTTAATGCTCTGGTGCGCCATCCACGAGAATGCCGACTTGGTCGTGAAAACCGCCCCCTAGACCCACGAAAAAATTCTAAGCTCCACGTCTCCCCACCGCTTTTGCTCTCCGCGTATGCCGCCGCCCGTTATAAAATTGTATGCGCACAAAGGTTGGGCTAGTGCCCGGGGCTGATCGCGTGTTGCCTCCTCCAACCCAAGGGCTTCATGGGTGGTTGTGACCCGCTGTATGTAGCAGTGCAGTGTCAACGCAAGGACTTCATGGATGGTTGTGATCCCCCGTATAGGTAGCAGCAGTGTAGTGTCAGTGCAAGGACTTCATGGATGGTCGCGATCACCGACGGTGCGATGTGTCGGTGTCGGGCACTCGATATTTACTACAGCAGTTATCGCCTAGTCGGAGACGACGATTTTTTGTTTTATCACCGAGGGTGAAATGTCAGGTGTTGGCACTCGATGTGCGCACAGATAGTGTTGCTTTTGGCTGGGAATGTTATTTTTTTACGATTACCTCCAAACGGGCGATGCGAAACTTTTTATGCACCGAGATGTGAAATCAGCCTCTCTCGGTCTAGAGGGGCATGTGGCCTTACAGTTGTTATCAGGCCACTCCTTCATGGGGGAAACGTATCTGGGCCTGAACGTGCTGTTCCATCGATTATTTGCCGTATTGTTTCGGTTTGGCCACTATTTATGGGGCACGAAAGCGCGATTTCGGGGCTCGTGAGATCGGTGGCCCAGGATTCGTGTCGTCCCCGCACGAAAAAAACGAACGGATATTCTAGTACAAGTAGATCGTGCACGGATCTCAGCTTATTATGCGATAGCAAGATGACAACACAGGATCACACAGCCTTTCTCGCAGTCACAAACATCGTCACAGACGGCATGTCAAAGCCCACAACGAGCGTAGCAATAACACTAGATAACCAATCATCGCGTGATGAAGGTCGGCCAGAGTTTGAGAACGGTGTTGATGATGACGACCAAACAATGTGATTTCGTTGCAACCTCGATCATGTGTGGCCGTTGTGCAAAAGTTGTCCGACAAACCGCAGTACCAGGCCAGGTATCGCAGATACGTCGCGAGAGATTGTTCTAGCCTGCAATACTCATGAAACTCACTCCGCACAACGGTTCCGTTTGAGATGTAAGGCGACAAAAGCATGTTAAAGTCGCGCGACTCGCGTCACTGCTGTGGGCCTCCATGGTGGCCTTGCCCTGTAAATCTCGATGTGATCATCGCCTTCAAGGATATGTCCAAGGACCGCACGGTTGCACAGATACCTTCGGGTGTGCGTATGGTGCCGCAACCGCAGCAATACAACAGAGAAGAGCCAGACGGTGCTTGCTCTTGTCGTAAAAGCACACACCCAGTTCAGCAACACGTATACGTAATCTTCGTGTCTTCCCTTCCGTCCAATGAAGTTTGATGATGCCGGCGATGATGATCGTGGTTGATGATGATGCCCCTCTCCCGTCAATGCGTATAGAGCCGCTACGGCAGAGCTAAACGTTGCCAACAATGAGACAAAAATAATAACACCTGTGGTGGCGTGGCAGCTGGATCTGCCCAAGATGCAAAGATAAGATACAACGATACGTCCGTTACACACACAAATAACCATGCGGAGCAAATATGTCCGCAGGGGACATGTCAAGCAAGGCAAACGTGCGCTGTCAACGGTGTAGGGTCGAGTGCTCCGCGCTAAAACCTAGTAGTTTGGTGTCAGTCGAGGCATTTCAAGGCAAAGTTGCTGTCTAAAGGGGTGAAAATTCTGTCTCCTGATATCTTTGATGCGGAGCAAGCTCGTACAGTAAATACACGTCGTACACGTCGACTTCAAAATACACATTGGTATACCGGTGTAGGTGCAGACAGTGGACCCTGGAGCGTCCCGCCCTTGCCCGCGTCTCGTGCAGTATACCCTCTTCCTTTCAGATTTGAATCCCATCCGACCGTAAGGTTCGATCATCCCTGCGTTGTCGTGGACGGGTGCTCGCTGGGGCGCGCATCGCGCACCCGTCGGTTTAGATAATTTATGATCGTCCCCATACCAGTAACGCCTCGTAAGGTGCATGAAAAAATCAAGCTCCTCGAGACGAGACCTGTGGAAGCACCCTTCCCATAGCCTCAATAACCCTGCCGGTAGCAGGTTGGGGAACGCCTACAGACTCCGTACCATTGGTGAGAGTAGTTTGGGCGTTTTCGGAACGGTGGAACCTGGTGAAGTAGCCAATGGAGCTGTGCAAATCAGCTACGAATGAACTGTACGAAATACAGAATTAGAGCGCAGGCGCACTCATGAAACGTATACACCTGGTACGACTGCTGCTGTCTAAACGGCGATACACGAGACTGTCAGATTGTCTAGTCTATTTTCAAGTAGTTTGTCCCCTGATCGGCAAGGACTTTGAGTTGACTTGACCATAAGTCGCCAACTGCATTCGTGTACCTGGTACCTGGTAGGTATTAGTTGGCTAGATAGGCATTACAGCAGTAGTTAGATACCTGGTAGACGGGTTTTACAAGCAGAGTACCAGGTAGTTGGCTAAGTACACGTACGGAGTAGTGTGCGGTTATTCGCGAAGCCTTAGTATCTGTCTTTTGGCGCGTTTGTTTGCAGTGTGACTCGACCTGTTGTTTGTTGAAGAAACTTCAATCAAGGTCAGTCAGTTACCACTGCTTGTGACCGGTCGTATAAGTTGCGCTTTATATTGATGTCAGGCTCCAAATGTTGCCTGCATTTCCGGTCGGAGTGAAACAGCTGTATGGACTGCTGCTGTATGTATGGTGATGGATGGGCCCAACAACAAAAAAAAACGTACGAATACGAAACTGCTGCTGGTGTACCGGTACGTACTATTACTGTACACCCGGCTGCAGAGATTGCTATACACGTCGTACGTCGTCAGCTCTGCTTCGTAATGACTGTCGCGATGATAGCCAACGTGGAGTCGGAGGGCATTTTTCACGGGTCCGTAGAACAGCAGTTGCGGCGCCGTCTGACCCTGTTGCTACTACTGTCGGTCGGTACACAATACACGATACAACCTTCTTTCGGGCATGTACGAGTACGAGTAGGACGCTCGCGTACATAGAGCATAGCAATCGCGGGCGGGTGCGGTAGCAAGTGGCGACTGATAGTATAATATTTTATTTATTAATAGTACCAGTATAACCTATAATACCTGATACCAGGTGTATGAAGATCGGGGGTTGGAAGACGGAACAAATAGCACGAATCGTCGTATACCGCGCAACACCCCCCCCCGCTATGTAACGATTTTCAGAGCTGGATTTCTCTACAGTGGGGAGGGAGGGCGTACTGAATGCGCCGAGCGATGCGTCTGTGCAACCTTCTCGACGAAATATTTCCAAAGGCGCCGTTTTCGTTGTGTGTGCCCTCCCTTAAGGCATGTTTTGGAGGAAATCGGGTCTGAAATTCGTCCCAGGGTGTGTGTTATCTCGGTTATATATAGTACACGGTATTCGGTCGACCGCTATATAGTGCCCATGCGGGGGGCACTAGTCAAACACGCGACGGCGGTGCCTCTATGCCGAAGTGCAAACTCGACGGCCAATGTGCGGCAGTCATTGATTTACCACCCTCGCCGGCCCTTCGCCGCTTACACGCCGCGGCATGCTAGACGCAAAGAAGGTTTGGGCGAGACAACCGGTCCCAACCCAGTGGCCATCAGGGAGTACAAGAAAACATTGAAGCATGGGCAGGCCTACCGGCGGGGGAAGGAGGCCTCATCTGATCCGTTTGGTGACGGCGCAGAATAATGCAACACGAAAAAAAAAAAAAAAACGGAAGCAAACGAAAATGTAGGCAGCGATGGCACAGAGGTGGCCCCATGAGTTGGAGCCGATGTCATCTGAAGAATGAGTTGCAAGTCCGATCATTGTGCTTTTCCTGCCGCTGTACCGCCCCAAAGCCAGCGAACAGAAGTTATTGGAGAAATACCGACCGTTCCACCCACCCAGCTTATGCATCCAGCAGTTTCTGTGTTTACAATATATTCGCGGAGGTGTATCCCGCGGGCGAGGCCCTCTTGCTTCGGGGCAGGAGGGCCTCATTTAATAACATGCTTGATTTGCATGACCGGTGAATGCGCGGAAGAAACACCACGGAAATTTGAGCCAAGCCATTAACCCGTTTGAGGACTGTAGTCCTTCTCGTTTTGGGGACGACCCACTCATGTTCTTATTACGGGGGACCATGGTAAATGGGACCAAATTTTGTTAGTAAAAATAGGTAAATATATAGGTTTTTGTGTGTACCGTAGGTGCTATTTACTATAGGTAGTCTGTCCCCAAATCGGCACTGCAGGGCTAGAAGAGTTTAGAAAATCCCCTCATATTCTAAGTAGTTTGTCCCCAGGACGGGACTGCAGTACTAGAAGGGTTAAGAAAATCAACTCGTATTTTAAGTAGCGCATTCCCCAAAACGGGTCTGCAGCACGAGAGGAATTAAGAAAACCAATTGATACTCCGAGAAGTTTATTCGGGACTGCAGTACGAGAAGGATTAAGAAATTCAATTCATACTCCAAGTAGTTTATTCCCCAGAACGGGGCTGCAGCACTATTAATATTACGGGGGGACCATAGTAAATAGGACTAAATATTGATGGTAAAAATAGGTAAATATATAGGTTTTTGAGTGTACCGTAGGTCCTATTTACTGTGGTCCCCCGTAGTAGAAGGATTAAGAATCTTATGGTGACGCCATCCGCACACAACATCGAAGATAAACTACTGTACGATTGTATAGGAATTTACCTTTTTCGGCCTGCAGTCCCATTTAGGGAACATTCTACTCGAAATTTGAGTGGTTTGTGTCCGTCCGGGACTGCAGCACTAAAGTGTAGCGCTCGCCGCTGATCGCGATTCATTTTGTCCAATTTTTCTTGCTCGTAGCTTCCGCTCGAAGAAGTGAGCCTCAGGTTCTTGTTGTGTTCTTTCCTCATATGCGCTTGAGTCGGCGTACTTTGCGACCCGAGTGATGTCACACCTTCCGGTATCGCCGTGAAGTGTAACCGGACTCGCAGCTCTGCATAGGGATGCGATGGTTAAGCTTGCGCAGAAATGCGACGGTTGAGGCTCGCTTCTCCACCCGGCAGAACTAGCTGTGCAAGTCCAACATAATTTATTAATAGCCGTGAAAACCCAGCCAAACCTACAGCCCTACACACCTCGCGTTCCCTCGGCGCCCACACCAGGCTCCCCGCGGCACCTGCTGCGGACGTTGCTCTGTGTATATATATATCTACATCGTGTGACGTCAAACGGGCGGCCGGAGCGCTATCGTGCTGCTCGACAACGATGCCGGACCCTCGACTGGACGGCGGGGAGGAAGTTGACGAAGAGGAGGAGGACGAGGAGGTCAGCGACAACCCTCTCCCCGCGTGGCTGGAGGGTGACTCCCTCGCCCCACCCTGCCAGGTGAGCCTTGACCCCCCCCCCTTAAGAATTTCGCGCTCGCTTTTGGCGGACAAAACTTCTATGCTTGGAGTTACACTGCTAACAGTGTGGGGAAATCCCAGCAGTAAAAAAGGGGTTGAAGAAGGGACCAGGAAAACCTAGTATAAATCCCTCTCAAGTGTTAGGAAGATTATCCTGCAACTCCTAATAGTATTGTTTCCGAAACGTGGATTGAGTGCAGATGTGTAGGGGTCAAGACCTTCAACCCCCCCCTGGTCGGTGAAAACCCGACGCGCTCCGTCCCGGCATTGTAGGGATGCGAGGGTCGATGGTCATACGACTACGGCCATGCATGATAAATGAGTACACTCCCCCTGCGCGCGCCCACGAAATTGGGACTGCGTATAGCTCCACGGAGCTTCCCACCCAAACCAAAAAGACAAGATCGACGTTTCATAAATTATTAGTGCTGCTGTTGTGCACCACGAGCAAAAGCAGTCGGCATGTTTTTTCCTGTTGCTGCATCTCCAGCTGCAGTTCCACGTAAGCAGTCGAAACCGGGGGACGACCGAGGGGTTGTTCGCCTCATCAAAAAAAAGTTAGACCAAAAAAAATAAAACGAAGTATCGCACGGAGGTTGAAACGTTCGATCTGGCAGCTCCAGAGGCGTGATTTCTGCTCTCACGGGGGGAAATGGTAATCAGAAGTAAGTATGGTGTGTATGCATACCGGGATATATATACCACTCTGTCTCTAAATGTTAGGAGAGTTTTGAATACCTACTAATATATAAAATGTACAGAGTGATACGTTTTTTGGGTCCATCGTGAGTTTTGATTATTAATAGTATAGTCCCTGGTAATAATGCTGGGCGCTTGTGCCACAAGGAGAAATCGCAGTACTTTTTTTGTCTACCGTTTTTTGAGCGTGACACTATCGACAACCCGCGCATCCGTGTATTTTTTTTTTCGCGGAAACATTGAAGGCGGACATGGACGTGGTGCGGGCCATCATCGACTTCGCGGGAGTAACGGAGGATGATGTGAGCTGTGGGCGTGCTTCACTTGTTTGCGCGTCTTCGCGTGAGTGTTTTGTCGCTCAGTTCCCCTACGTTCTCAGTTCCCTGAAAAACTGCTTCCGTCTGCTCGAGCGATTGACGCAGAATGTCATCGTCTCCCAAAGCTAGTTTATTGAATGTTTCTCCCCCTTGTTTGTGCTGTACAGCAGAACCAACGATGTGCGTTTCTTTGCTGTTCCCTACCAGGTAGGTTTTTCCCTAGCACTATCGTTTACGCGATCGAAATGGTGGTGGTCGGCGTCAGAGTCAATGAAGATTTTCGGTTGGGAACTGCCAATTCGGCAAAGAAATAAGAACGAACCTATTTTTGGTTTTTTGTATTTCACCACCTTGTTTTGAAACCCGCACTAAAGCACTTACCAGTATATCATTACTCTGGTGTCCTATGAAGTTGTCGATTCACCGATGAATCAAAAGCGTCAACCAGTCTGTCGAATCGAGCAGCCAACCGATCGGTAAATATTTTCGACACCACCCAAAGACTCCCTTCGTTCGAACTGGTAGGCGCGAAACGAAAGAAGGCGCTACAGACGCACAGGACGCCTCGACCGTACCTTACGATGGTCACCTAGAAACTATCACGAGGGACTGCAGTATTCAGAACCCAGCTTGAACCCAAAAAATCATGTATCTCCGTATGTTTACCCACCATACTTGGTTCTGCTTACTACATATGCCCACCCGTAACAAGGCACTGTCATCGCACGCGACGCCGACTCGATCGCGGTGTCAATACAACAATACAAGCTTCGTCATTGTGCGCACAATATCGAGCAAAAGGTTTGCGCAAGAGCCTCAGCACAAGGCTGATCTCGAGGCACTGGCCCCCGGTTCGCCTTTTCAACCCCCCCCCCCCCCCCCCCCCCCCCCCCCCCCCCCCCCCCCCCCCCCCCCCCCCCCCCCCCCCCCCCCCCCCCCCACCCCCCCCATCCCCCCCCCCCCCCCCCCCCCCCCCCGCCCGCCCCCTATATTATATACCTGGGATATATGTAGGTCGGGTTGGCGACGGTTGGCGACGACGCTGTAAAACACGCTTCTCACTGCGTGAGCTAGACAGCCAGGGTACCGTTTTTTTTTTTTTTTTTTTGGCGGTTACCACGGCTGGCGGTCAAGTTAGATCGTTTTTGTGCGGGGAGAACCTTTACTCCGCACAAGGGGGATGATCGTATCATGCAGTGTGTATATGGCGAGGCACCGACGAGGCAGTTACATAGTGAACCCAATGCTGTCTCTGGAAGTGGCCACACCAGAAATTAAATCAATTCATTGATGCTGTCATCCATATGCAAGAAAATCCGCCTCTAAAGCCGGTCTTAGTAGGATGCAACTCACCCTTCATGCGACTCGCCGGACACCTCACGGCGCTTCGCGCTTGGTGCAAGCAATGTCTGCCTGGTCGGTGAAAACCTGACGCGCTCCGTCCCGGCATTCTAGGGATGCGAGGGTCTATGGTCATATGACTACGGTCATGCATGATAATGAGTACCCCCCCACACACACACACCGGCTTTCCCCTCCCGCCTTCTCTCTGTGCACGGCTGCCGATGTAGGTTTTGTACGACCTGGGGTGCGGAGACGGACGCATCTGTATCGAGGCGGCCGAGAGCCGGGGGGCCAAGGCGTGCGGTGAGCACCGGGACCGCTATTACGTAGGACCATAGTAAATAGGACCTACGGTACACACAAAAACCTATCTATTTACCTATTTTTAGTAACAGTATTTGGTCCTATTTACTATGGTCCCCCGTAGTAGCTGCGGTAGCAGGCACGTGCTACAACAGAATGCGTTGTATTGTGGCGATGAGCTAATGCGAGAACAACAACAGCGGTAGTACGGGGGGCCATAGTGATCAGGACCCATCCTACACACAAAAAGCTGTATATTCCAGTAATTTTACCAAGCATATTTGGTCCTGATTACTGTATTCCGCCGAAACGTTTCTGACTGGAGGGGCTCCTCGAGAGGGCACCGATAGCACTACCAAAGTAGGAATCGTGCTTTTTTTAGTTTCAGTGTTTGTTCGCCATGCACCTTTCTTCGGGTTAAGTCGTACACATATTTTCTCGAATGAAGGTTCGGGTAAGGTTTCAGTTTAGAAGGTCCGCAGGCGAAGCGCCTCGGAAAAGTTTAGGTGCACCCCTATCGTACACCGATCTGGGCCGAAATGTAAGGGCCTTTTAGCCACCAATATCAATACTAAGCGGTTCTTATATTTACGTCCAGAGTGGTACAACATGCGTCGGCAGCGCTGAGCTACATACGGCGACTCCTCACGGTAGCATTGCCCCCCAAAGGTCGCGCCATTCCTTCCGGGTTTTCACACGCGAATGCGTGCGTGTACTCATGTAAACAGCTCGATGCGCGTTTCGTTTCGTTTCGCTTTGTTTTTTTTTTTTTTCGTTTCGTGTTGTTTTTCTTGTTTCGTTTTGTTTTTTTGTTCCGTTTCGTTTTTTTTTGTTTCGCTTCGTTTTGTTTTTTGTTTCGTTTCGTTTTTTATTTTCGTTTTTGGTTTTTGTTTTTAGCCCGGGTGGGCAAATTGTACGTATTTACCCCACCGGCGCTTTTGCATGTATATACGTACCCGCCTCTTCCTCACGTATTGCCCGCTTCGGCAGTATGCGTTGAGGTGTTTTTTTTTCCTACCCTCGGTTTGTTCCTACAGTAGACGCCTCCGTTTATGTCGTCACTCGTCGCCTGAACCCGCCTCCACGCGTCACCAGGGGTGGAAATTGAGGAGAATTTGGCCGACAAGTTTCGACGACGGGTTGCTGCTAAAGGCCTGGAGTCAAAGGTGTGCATGGCCCGCCGAGGCGTTTTTTGCAGGGGCATGGATTGTGTTGGTACCTTCAACAGGAGAGCTGCAATACTTGTGGTCGTTGGCACAGCGCGCACAAACCTCTCAGTCGAACAGCTACTTCAGTGTACGACCCTGTCCCGAAATATACTTGGGCCCATTGTGTGTTCACATTGAGTACAGGTGGCACTTAGATTTCTGGACATAGTGGTAGCGCGTACCGTAACCAACATGTGGGATGTCGTGTCGACCCGCCCGCATGCTGCTTGCCGTGCCGCGAAGGAAGGAAGCGCGGAGTCTGCGCTTTCCACCGAAGCGTTTCCCGCGTCGACCCACGACCCGCAGACGTATTTGGCTTTGCGGAACGAAAACAGGCGCTCGCTTTTGCGCGAGTTGTACCGCAAGGTGGTGGGTGTCCCTGTGCCATGCGCCGGCGTCGGTCGTTCCTGTGCGTTTGAAAAAAAACCTCTCCTCTCTAGGATCGTTGTCGTCGTTATTGCTTGGACATGTACTTTGCCGAAAGAAATCGGGTGCGGCTTCCTTGCAACCCGCTGATCCAAGGGAGGGGAGGGCATGCCACACAAAGCTAGCGCCCTTGGCGTCTAGAATACCACCGTTGTCAACGGACGATGTCTTTTTATGGGCTCAATGCTAGAGCACCACCGTGTTCCCACCAACGGGGTTTTTGATGGGCTCGATACTTTCAGGCTCGCTGTTCCGGCGGAGCGTTTTCGCCACCTTCGGGACGTGATTTTGTCGCAGAAGCTTTTGTACCCCCAGGAGGAATGTTCCGGCATCTTCGACGTTTTCTCAGTACTATCCCTCTGAAGAATCTCTATACTGTGGCTTTTGAGGTGCGTAAAAAGACCACGATCCAAGGCGCTCGCTACACATCAAAGGTGTCGGGAGACCGGCAGTCGTGGGCCGGGTAAGGGCGTATAGTAGGGACGAGTGTTCCACACTAAATCCAATTAGCAGTTTTCCGTCCTTCAAGATAAAGTAGTTGCAGTCTGCCGTCTCTCAATAGGTGAAAGTGCCGGCTCTTGACATCTCTCGCTTACTACCAAGCCATTTGGGCGCCCACATTGTTATGAGAGCCACGTTTGTTCCTCTTTCCAAGTGCAGTGCCCATTTTCACAATCCAACAAGGCAAACTACTCTTCCGAGCGTTCTTAGCCGGTTTTTCCCTGAATTCCCGACGCAGGTTTCCGTCGTTCATGGTGATCTTCGAGACCTCGACCTCTCCGACGCCACCGTGCTGGTGATGTACCTCCTCCCCGAAGCCATGAGCGACATCGCCCAGTCCCACCTGCTCCCCTTCCTCCGACGCGGCCGCTGCGCCACCCCACCGGGAGAAACAATCCTCACAGGAGACGAGGAAACCTCGCATCATTGCAGTGGTAGTAGCGCGGCTCTTCCAGAAGGGGGAACGGATGAGATCGAGGGGGGGCCGGGGGGGGGTCGGGGGCGGACGGGAAGTGCACGCTGCGAGAAGCCCTTCCGCATCGTGTGCAACACGTGGGGGATACCCGGCGCGACAGCGGTGCGGGAGGTGGGGGTTGGAATGTACGGAGGCGTGAAGCTACGACTCTTCACGAACGAATCGCTTCCGGTAGATGCCACGTGACACGTGAATCGGATGTGTGCGGTTATAGGGAGAACACGATGATTCCGTTCCTCAACTCATCTAATGTTTCAGTGTGGAAAGCGTCGGCGGACTTGTGCTCGGAGAACGTTGGCTCGGCCTTGCCGCTGTCGAGGCGCAGGCCGCCGTTTATAGTTTTTCGACAATCCTGCGGGCGGCGAAAATTGTGATCTCGTCGAGCTGATCGCCCGCCCACTTGCTACACCAGTGATTCAGTTGTTGCTTTCTCGGTCCCCAACTATTGTGATGCTCCTTCCGATCCCTCGTTCTACGAATCTGCATGTTTGGCTTTCATCAACCCCTTTAAGACTGCAGTCCCGTTTCGGGGACAAACTATTACGGGGGTATATAGTTAATAGGACCTATGGTATACATAAAAAACCTATATATTTACCTATTTTTACTAACAAAATTTGGTCCCGTTAACTATGGATCCCCGTAATAGTTAGAATTGGATTGGTCGGTCCCCAAACGGGACTGCGGTTCTCAAAGGGTTAAAAGCCTGTGGTAATCAAGCAGGGAACATCCGGGGTACACCCCCGGGTTTCCTACGTGGATGGATACGAATCTTGCGGCGGATACATAGGATACTGCTGCTTGCTGCTGGGAACGCCGCTCACAGCAGTCATTCCAACAGGGCTACTATCTAATAATTAAGTAGTGCAATCTTTCATTTAGTGGTGGCGAGGGTGATCATCTTACTCAGGTGCTTCAGCGATGCTGGCCCTGGAGTTGAGCTCGGTCATGTGGCCCCACACCATTCGCTGATCGACGCCCCGGGCGAGGAGAGCCTAAACACAGCCTCCAGCTCCGAGCATCACAGCGCCGCTGACCCTAACCCGCCGACAAATACAACGACAGTAGCTACGCATGCGTGGCTTTCGGGTGGGTGCAAACGAAAGCTTGCTCACACGCCAGACAGACGACGATTTAGACAGATCAAGACCCTAGCCTGCCGTTATGAGGTGCTGCTGTGCAGCATCTGAATAATAGTACAGACCCCGCCCAAGAAACACGATCCTGCAGGTTCTATGGATCCCACCGGGTAACGTGAGCTAGATCATACAGACCATACAGAACAGGAATCTGTATGTCTGCCCTGAAGTATCTAGACAATGAAGTGGGAATGATCTGTCTGAACTGTCCGAGGTGTGGAAGCTTGGACCCGGCGGTCACCAACGAACAGAGGTACAACACGAGCTGCTGCTGTGGTGACACCGCGTCATCTCGGGGTGATGTCACTACTCAAGCATGCTCGTGTGAGTCCACAAATTTCGCCGACCTCAGCCAGCGCTCCTAAACCTGCTCAATGCGGACAGCGCAGCGAAAAATTGGGGCGGGGTGGGGACAAGAGGGGGAGGGGGGGGGTTACTCATTTGTTGCTTCCCTTAGTCATGTAGGCCATTGACCACGCATCCCTTTCGAGACGGAGCTCCGTTCCTACTCCTAACAGAGACACCTCCAACTCTGGGTGCTCAGTGTGAGAGGCGGGGGGGGCACTCATTATCACGTATGGCCGTAGTCGTATGACCATAGACCCTTGCATCCCTACAATGCTGGGACGGAGCACGTCGGGTTTTCACCGACCAGGCAGACATTGCTTGCACCAAGCGCGAAGCGCCGTCAAGTGTTGGGCGAGTTGCATGAAGGGTGAGCTGCATCCTACTAAGAAACGAGAGGGGGGGGGGGGGTCCCTCTTGTGTTGTGTGCTCTACAGTTTCTGTCAGAAATTACGCTTTAACGGATTAAATACATGTATTGAAGCTCATTGGCTCACGTTGAACCGCATTTGGTTAAGGTTATACCGCATTTACTTGTGTAACGTGACATATCTATCAGTTATATACGAGTAAAGTTCTTGGTTGGAGATCGACCTCAGTTCTCCGTCCGCCTTCCTGAAGACATCGACCTCAGTCCCTCGTCCGCCTTCCCTAAGCTTGCAGTTACAAACAGGTACCATACCGCCAGTCACACCATCGTTTCTCGTCGACCTTCACCAGAGAAACGAGACCCGTAACACAAGGGCCGGCTTCGTTTTTTCTAGGCTTGAGACATTTTTTTTCAAAACTTCCGCTCGAAAAGTCCGATACTATATTTACTAAAAATAAACCCACCAAATTTACGGGTGGGCACATGTAGTATTACGGGGGTCCATAGTTAATAGGACCTATGGTACACATAAATACCTATATATTCACCTATTTTTACTAACAATATTTGGTCCTATTTACTATGGTCCCCCGTAATAAGCAGAACCATATATGGTATGCAAACCTAGGGGGATACCTGTGTTTTGGGTCCACCGGCGGTTCTGATTACTATGTATTACTATTTATTACTACCGTATGGCCTCCCGATATACATACACAGCTGATTGGTTTTGCCCATCGTGCACCACGAGGTCGTGCTACTTTCTAGCAAGCAACTCCTCCGCATAGGCAGGTTTCGTTTCAAAGCGTTGAGAATTGTCGTGCCCACCACCTCGCAAAAACGGAGCAGCAGTCGATGCCGTTTTCGCACCTGTGTCCCCGCAAGCCAACAATTTCGAAGCGGGGTCTACCACCACCACGCCCAGGTCCCTCAAGGTCGACAGATGCCTGCGGTAGAAAATCAGGACACACGCCCAATCAAGTCAAGGCGAGGGCATCGTCAAAAGGAGCGGTGGGAGAGGGCGGGGGGGGGGGGGGGGGGGGGGGACGAGAAGAGTTGGCCCCCTCCTCCTTTCACCACGGAGAGCAGAACGTCATCCACGGGAGGGGAACAGAGTGTTCTGAAGATATCGGGATGACCTGCCTCGTACGTTTCGCCGTAGGTGTCCGTGTCCGGGATGGAATTCAACACAATGCACAGCCACCACCAGCTCCTGTCATGGCGGGGGAAAAAAAGTTTACGAGGTCGCAACGCCTAATGTCATGAAGGTGGCAAGTGCTTTCATCCTCCTCCCCCCCCCCTTGGAACCTGAAAGTGGCCTCACCAGAAAATAAAACAATTCGTTGACGCTGTAATCCATATGCAAGAAAATCCGCCTCAAAAGCTGTTCTTGGTAGGATGCAGCTCACCCTTCCTGCGACTCGCCCAACACCTCACGGTGCTTCGCGCTTGGTGCAGGCACTGTCTGCCTGGTCGAGAACCTTTACCCCGCACAAGGGGGATGATCGTATCACGTAGTGTGTATATGGTGAGACAACCACGAGGCAGTTACGTAGTAAACCCATTGCCGTCTCTGGAAGTGGCCACACCGGAAATTAAATCAATTCATTGATGCTGTCATCCATATGCAAGAAAATCCGCCTCAAAAGCGGTTCTTGGTAAGATGCAGCTCATCCTTCACGCGACTCGCCCAACACCTCACGGTGCATCGTGCTTGGTGCAAGCAATGTCTGCCTGGTCGGTGGAAACCCGACGTGCTCCGTCCCAGCATTCTAGGGATGCGAGGGTATATGGTCTTACGACTACGGCCATGCATGATAATGAGTACCCCCCCCCCTGGAATCGCTACGCACAAAGGGATTATGGCCGTGTTTACTCCTTGAGGCACGGGAGTGCGTTAAACGGTTCAAATCCCCCAAGCATGAGAAACGAGCAGTGGTCCTTCGACACCAGTCCCGCCTCTCTTCCCCCGCACCCCCCAGAAAAGCAAGCAACCCCCCTCCGACCCCCTTTGCGATCGTGGCTTTTATTAAGACCAAATTTATTAAGGCCAAAACAAACAGTGTTAAAAAATAACGCGTACCACCAGAATGGCGGTTAGCTGTGTCGCACCTCGCACAAGGTATGGGCACAAAAACACCCACACTCTGTGTATGTGTCATCGAAGTAGCACACACAGCTTGCAAACTATGGATTTCGAAGAAAATCGTCGATCTCACAGTATTGTTTTTTATTTTATAAATAAGTGTGTCATCAACGCAATGCCTACGTACGGCACACCGCCCTGCTGGTGCCAGTCGACCAACGACGCGCCGCAAAGCCAATAGAAAGACTCTTACCGAGCGGTCATCGGGTGTTCCCACATGTACGTGTTCATGGCGGGGGCGACGACAAAAGGTTTCTTCTCGCTGAAATTCCAAGCTCGGGCCACACAAGTCTGTACGCCGACGGAAAAAAAAAAAAAAAAACGAAAAAAAAAGACGGAAGGCGGCCGGAGTGCGATCGATTCTCGGTGAGTACGTATGCGGTGGAAGCTTTCACAACATCGGACAGATGGCGATCTACTGTAGAATATCTAGATCCCGTAGTATTATGCCGTCATAAGATATTGGTGCAAGATCCCTATCATAAAGATCCCACCCGGAAGATATGCGAGCAAGGGTGGTGTCACACAGACAGATCTTACCCGGCAAATATGATCCATTGTAGGTCGTGCAGATCATATAACAAATCAGGCCATACCAGATTTCCGCAAAAAATACAGCAAGAAATGCAAGGGGGGTTGGATATATGGAAGTGTTTGAGAGCGCCTGGCAGAAGGGGTCAGGGTCCCGATCGTTTATGTGGAAGAGACGTGTCGATACATTCCTCAAGGTTGCGCGCAGGAAGTGCCGAGACCCACACAGGTCTGCAATGATAAGATCAAAATATCGGTCCACTCGGTGATGCCTGCAACATTGACATCGTCTTGCGGGGAGCGCGCGCGTTTTATTCTCCTGAGCCTGGCGCAGGCATGAGTCTAGGCAGGCACTCGGGGACAAAGACGCCAACAGTGGGAGCAGAAAAAGGCAATAGTCATGCCGAGACCGTCCGATCGATCGGGCAGCGTCGTAACAGGGTGCACAGCCAGCAGTAGCGGCAGCTCCAGCAGCGGCGGCAGCAACCCTCGCCCCCAGCGCCAACGCTTTTGATCCACGCTTGCCCAAACGCCCCCGGAAGAAAAAAGCGGGTGACGTACTATACGACAGCAAAAAGCAATACCCTTTCCCATCCGCCCTGTCTTTTTTCTATTCCTAACTGTTGTTTTTTAGGCATACGCCATACCCACCGAGTCAGCAGTAAGCGCGGACTGGTAGCCCAGTGGCTGTATATGGCGTACATTTATCGAAAATGCACGACCTGCGGCCTGTCTGGCTGGTAATTAACTCTTTATTCTTAATAATGCACTGTGCATGTGCCTAAATTGTACTCTGATTTCAAGCGTTTTTGTCCCCACAACGTGCTGTACTCTAATTTCAAGTGTTTTTGTCCCCACAACGGGTGGTACTCTAATTTCAAGTGTTTTTGTCCCCACAACGGGTTGTACTCTAAATTCCAAGTGTTTTTGTCCCCACAACGGGAGTGCAGTCCTTAAGGCCTACATAGGTTAACCCTTTTATTATCGCAGTCCTGTCTTGGGGACAAAGTACTTAGAATTTGACTGGATTGTCCCCACACAGGGACTACGGTTCTAAAACGGTTAAACCCTTCCGCACAATACCTTCTCTGTTTGCCGTGCTACGTCTTCGTTTCTACAGCAGGAGCATGGCCGTCGGTTGCGTGTGGACGCGGGACGAACGGCGGGACAAAACCGCCACGCTCGTGTCTTTTTCCTGACCCCCCGCGAAGACGAAGGACGGCTGCACCCGCTCTCACGGGCGCCCGCGATCCGACCCACGGCGAGAAGTACCGACAGCCTTAACCAACCAAGCGAGCGCACCCGACGGAACGGCTCTCGCCACAACGGCTCTCACCATGAGGTTGTCGCACAATCCGTTGGCGAGCTTCGCCAGGGTGTTGGCGGACAGCGGGGCCACGAGCATCAAGTCCGCCCACTTGCGAAGCTGAGGCGTCACAGCCGCCGAGCCGAGCAGAGCCAAATCAAGCCAAGCCGATCCAGCCGCCACCGCGCCAAGCCGGGGAGGACACGGCGTCCCGAGGAGGGGGAGACGGAGATGAGGGGAACGGTTACGTTGCCGTTAGCGACCGCGTTTGGGATCGTACGGGGATAGGGCGGGTCAAGCGTCCACGCGGTGCGGAAGGTTGCACAGACGTTTTGGACACATTTAGATCTCCAGTGTTGTCGCTAGGTTCGGAAAAAAAAGCATCCAGTACAAAATAAAACACGAGTTGAATCGAGATACGACGCAAATGAAATGACAAACGTACCAAACACAAAAAAATGAGCACAGCAACAACAAACCAACTCCGAAAACAAAAAACAGCGACAACAAAAGAAGAGAAGAATACCTGTATATGCAAAACCGGGTCACCGACGGTGTCCCAAGCCCCCCATTCGTCCGCGTCACCAAGCACGGGTATCGGTGGGTCGAGCGCAGCGAACTCCGCGTGGGCGGGCCCGTTGTATGCCTCGCTTCTGTCCAAGAAGTGCTTGCTCGCTTCCGTGACGATAATCTTCACCTGCGTGTGCAGACAAAACTATATTACGGTATCGGATACACATAAATAATTAAGAAACAGGAAAGCCGGTCCAGGCTGGATTTTCTATTTGAGAATGGGTAGGTTCTACACACTAAATTTCAGTACAACGCCTCCCGAATTTCTTATTTTCCTGCAAATCTCAGCCTTCCTTTTCTTACGGCTCATTTTCTTATTAACAATAGGCGCCCTGTACTCCGTAATCGCTTCGGGGTTTCAGAGGGGAAAACAAGAAAAAAATGTCGACCAAAAAAGCGTCCAACAAAAAATGATGTGATACAGCATCGGCCACATAAACAAGCAGCCCGGGTTGCCGAGAGTAGAGGATAGGGCATGCGTCTGATTTTTTAACGACACGCGCGCTGCGTGATGATGGTTTTATTTGTTGCACGCTCTTCCTAGTTTTTTTTGCTGCACGAGAAAAATACCGCTTTTTTTCGCTTTGGTTGACCCAGCATTCCGTAAGCTACTATTGCGGGGGACCGTAGTAAATAGGACAAAATATTGTTAGTAAAAACAGGTAAATATGTAGGTTTTTGTGTGTACCGTAGGTCCTATTTACTGTCTTCTCCCGTAATACTAACTGTATAGTAAATAGGACCAAATATTGATAGTAAAAACAGGTAAATATATAGGTTTTTGTGTGTACCGTAGGTTCTATTTACTGTCTTCTCCCGTAATACTAACTGTAGTGGCGCTGATGCTGCCTAGCTCTAACTGGTACTACTTTGACCGTTGACGACTTATCCCTGTCCCTTAAGGCTAGGCCTTCCTTTCTTTCTCTTTTTTGACGTACCTTGCCGGGTTCGTTACCTTGCGGTTCAGAGTTGTGGGAGTGGATTTTGAGGAGCCGCATCTTCGACTCATGTTCTAGCTTGCGGGATCGGGGTTTCCACGAATTTCCCATAATTCTGCCTATACGGCTCATCAGAGTAGGCTAGTGTTATGGTACTGCTTTGAATGAGGCTGAAAACCCGGTAATTACCTGGGTTCAGATATTTGGGATCGTATTGGTAGTATTTGGGAGGCGTATTTTAAATGGAAAACCAAGGGTTTTCCCAATGAGGCACGAGCCTTGCTCTTAGTCTCCCCGTGCACGAAAAGAACAAAGCTGCTGTTCTTCTATCTCTAAGCAATCGAAATACGTGAGTACCAACGAGTACCTGCTCAATAGGCAAACCTGTACAGGGATACAAAGTGTCCCGACCTTGATCTTAACATAACGCTGAGAAATTCTACTTATTCCAGGGGACCACAGTAAATAGGACCTACGGTACACACAAAACCTATATATTTACTTTTTTTTCGAGCAATATTTAGTCCTATTTATTATGGTCCCTCGTAACAATAATAATAGTGTTTCATCAAACCTTGATCCTGTGGCACTGGCTCTGCCCCGCTGCGTGCTACGCTCACATGCAAGCTACTACAAACTGACCCGAGGTCCTCAAGGATAATATACCGGCACACTTAAATTGCACCCTGCGCTGATCTGATTGGCCCACTTCTTCCGTAGGTACAAAACCCATATTTTTTCGTACTTCGATATCATTCAGCTTATTGTAGCACTGACGCTCTTTCCTACATACCCGGTACCTGGTATATAAGAACATCGATAAGAGCATTTTTTCGCTCTCTTCAACAGTAGGTCGCTACGTACCTGCTGTACAACAGTGGGTCAATCTGTAATACATGCAGCCTGGATTTAGGTTGCGGTTGCGTTTGGCTTTTTTACAACTGCAAACCTTCACAGCTCGGAAAAAATAACACTCCGACAGCACTTGCCTACGTTATGGGGCCTAACGCAGGGACGTCGCCACGTGCTAACATAGTCTTAGCATTAGAGGAGCAAACACGTTAACGCCGTAACACAGTGTTATCTGGAAACCCGCGAACGTGCGCACGTCTTAACGTTATGTTTCTGCTCGATTTCGTCCATCACTGGTACAGTAACAAATATTATGTTTGCCGTGAACGGTGCTTTCACTACCACTGATGACACAATGTTAGGACTTGACCATACACGTACGTTATCACCCTAACATGCCCAAGTAGATATCCGCAGATTTACTAACATGAAATCAGAATGTTACTGACTACGCAGCGCTACACATAACACACTAGCACTACGTTATCCTTAAGAGAAGCGTTACACATACCACCCCTACACAACGTTACCATGTGTTGGTCAGCACTAACACCTAACATTATGTTTCAAGTAACACTATATTAATAGCAAAACATGACGTAGTGGCCAGCACTACTAACATTACGTTATTCGCACCCCCCGTCTGATTGCTATAGGGTCGGAAAACGTATCATTTGACATGCGTTAGCAACGTTACAGTCTTAGCCAGCCGATACGTAACATTAGGTTCGGGTGCTAGCCTAAATGTGGAGGTCTCTCTAACAATATGTTACGGTGTTACTATCAGTAAAGATCTGATTTTATCATTTCGATACTATCTGTGTTACCATAATAATCAATCTGGGTCTAACATTATGTTACTGAGTTACTGTTGGGGCCGAAGTCGTTCTGTGGTCTAACATGTGGCACCTGTGGTAGTGTTGTATCGGCGTCGCGAAGTAACGTAATGTAGCGGGGTTATCTAATTTCTATCGTCGAGATCCCAGTAGGAGACGCCTACAAATTATCCCGGGGGTGGAGGATGACATAGCATCCCCGGTAAACAAATGCCTCCATATTTTTGAAACTCATAACAGGGGATATTTAGGGGGTATCCCCGGAAAAAAAGCCAAAAAAATTAAGAAACCCCGTCAGTACGTTATCCATCCATAACGTAATCTGCGTACTCGCACATACGAATTAACACAGCAGCACCAAGTAACATATTATTGATGTTAGATTGGGGATGTACGTTGTCTGCTATTACGGGGGTCCATAGTTAATGGGACCAACTTTTGTTAGTAAAAATAATTAAATATATAGGTTTTTATGTATACCATAGGTCCCATTAATTATGGACCCCCGAAATATCTTGTGCTACTATATAAATTGCATACTTGCTAGCACATCAATATAATGCTACTGCAGCGTTTTATTGATCATGTACGTTATCCGTTTGACGTATGTCATGGCCGTTTGACGTATGCTACGGTAGCAAAACTTCCGTTAAAACCCTACCATAACGGTTAACACCCTAACATAACGTCGCTTGACACGAACTGCTGCTGCGGCTGATACGGTAACATTATGCTAACGTTATTTTGGCCATACCATGGTATACGTTTTCCCTCTAACATGTACGGGTGTTGCGATAGCCAATAGGAATTCCACTAGCACCCTGACATAGTGTTCCGTAAGCGTTGAATTGGCCATATACGTACGTTGTCCGTCGAAAGGGTGTTACGGTAGCAAGTAAGAATCCCGCCGACACACAAACATGAAGTTACTCGCTATGGGCTGATGTCGCTAACACGGTAACGCAATGATAACGTTTTATTGACCATGTAAGTTATCCCTTCAACTTGTGTCACGATAATCACCTGGAATTCCGCCAACACACTAACATAGTGTTACTCGCTATGGGCTGCATACCCTAATGTTAAGATCAAGCAAGCGGGATACTTTGTATCCCTGGACAGGTCTGCTTACTAACTCGGTACTCGTTGGTACTCACGTGTGGTGCTTGCTTAGGGATAGAAGAAGAGCAGGTTTATGCCTTTCGTGCACGCGGAGACTGAGACCAAGCTCGTGCGTCTCTGGAAAACCCTGGTTTTCCACCTGAGGTGCGCCTTCCAAGTACTACAAATACTTTCCCATTGCCTGAACCCACGTAATTACCGGGCTTTCAACCTCATACAAAGCAGTATCGTAACACTAGCCCACTCTGATAAGCCGTATATGCAGAATTAAGGGAAATTCATGGAAACCCCGATTCCACGAACTGGAACATGAGTCGAAGATGCGGCTCCTCAAAACCCACTCCCACACCTCTGAACGGCAAGGCAACGAAGCCGGCGAAGTACGTAAAAAAATGAAAGGAAGACCTAGCCTTAAGGGACAGGAAGAAATCGTCAACGAAAACCACCGCCATGTCACCCGCACGGGGGGGGGGGCGAGGAAGATGCATGGGAAAGCGAAAAGGGAATACCAAAGACGAGAAGAAAAATAACACGGAAGACGGCAAGAGCCACCTAAACCCCCCACAACTCTGAAAACGCGTCCTGGGTCACAGATGAGTGGCCGACCACCTAGACCAGCCCCGACACTAACACATATACTGCGGTCAATACAGGATCAAGCGAACACTCTAACATAACGTTACGCGATCGCCCGCCAATATCACAACACACTACGGTATGAAATCACAAAATCCAGAAAGTAGTTAACGTAGTAACGTAATGTTACGATTTTGTTTCGCTGACGCCTAACGTTCACATAAAATTACGTTATCCGAGGTGTGTGGACGCTCCTTCCAGTAGTGAGTAGGTTTAGCAATCTGGGAGAAAGGATCTTTAGGGGTGTTTTTGAGTTGAAAATTGCGTAGCGCGGTCTGCACTTCTGAATCGTCGTCCGCATTTGAGAAATTTACTGGTTCGATGCGAACGCGGTGCAGCCGCGTTCATGGCCAGTTTTGGCCCGTTTGGGCTGCGGTTTGGGGTCAGGGTCAGGGTTAGGGTTAGGGTTAGAGCCAGGGGTTGGGTTGGGTCTTCGCCCGTACCTTGATCCCAACAGAAACCAAAATATCTGAACGGCCTACCAACCTAAAGATCCTTTCTCCCAGATTGTAAGGGGACCTCCCAGTAGCACTCGTGTGATCGCTCGCAAGTCAGACAGGTAGAAAGTAGAGAGTACCGCCGGCACTGACGTTGCCAGATAAGAAATAGAGCCAGTGCCGTCGTCGTTTCTTGACAATAAAAAAAATCGCCATGCGCAAGAAATCGATTTTTTTTTTATTCCTGGCAGCTTCGCACGCAAACGCGCCCGCAGAGCGATGTTGAGTTTTTCGGGTTCAGCACACCTTTACCCCCCGCTCTTTTTATCCCATGGGTTATCTCTCTCTCTTTGATACTTGGTAGAAGGTACTACTGCTGGACGAGGTACTGTTAATAGGTACCTCTGGTATGATACTGCTACTCATCGGCTCGTAGGTTGCATGTACCTTGGTCATTTCGAGGAACAAAACAATATAACGTTTTCGTCGTTCGTTTCATTTTATGTTTGTGCCATTAATACCGTATGCCAAGATATCATACCGAGTATCATATTTATTCGTAGAGTAGAAGTACGTACGTCGACCTGTCACCTCAGCAAACTCCGCGAGCATCACCGCCAGCTGCGGAGCCTTGACTACCGCAACGCTCCCACTCAGGCATAGAAGTACCTTGGGCCTCGCTCGGTCCTCCATGGCTAGTAATCACAAGGTTCGGTGGACGGTAGTTTTCAGCTATTTCGCTTTTTCTACTTTTGGCAAGCCAGGAGTTCCATACTTTCGGTGGCGTTATACAAAAGGGCCTCTCGACAGCTGAAAGGGCCTCCGAAAGCACCACGGCGACACAGAAGTAGCAGGCAGCAGTTAGCAAGGGACGAAACCAAAACGTTGTTGCCATGCTTGCCGCTCGTACTACCGGGACGGCCTCCCTAAGGAGTGCGAGGCCGACCACGGCTTTCGCTTTCGCCGCAGCCCGCGTGGCTCCTCGAGCGCTCAGCTCAAAACCGCCTGAGAAGCCTGTTCCCAGTCCTGAGGAGGAAGCAGCGAAGCAGGCAGCACAAATGCGTGCTTTGGATGTTGTGCTGGAGGCGCAGAACACTACCGGTGAGTGGGTTTTTGTGGCCTGGTCTCTGGTGATGTCTCCAAGTTTCACTCTTCCCTCCAATCCAAGGCGAACATCTGCGTTGTAGAGCAAGTTTGAGCTTCTTGCGCCTGTTCTGTGAGAGGATGGTGCTGTCTACGAGTACGTAGAGGATGGTCGATCGGGCGAAATGTGTTCGTACTCGTACGTACTCCTGCACCAGGTAGTTCACATGAGGTACCTGATACCTGGCAGGTCTCGGGTATGTTAGGTATGTTGGGCAAGTCGAGGTGGCGCCAAAAGGAATAGTCGATCGCTTTCAAAAACCGCAGCAAATGTGCATGTCCCCTTTCTCTTTCGTCACTCTCAATTACATGGTATGTAAAAGTACTCGTACGCCTGGACTTTGAAGGGAAAAAGCGAAAAAGCGTCGCACAGACACGACGATTTACAGCATCTCCCACACGAACCTAGCCCGGACTGCTTGGGTATCTCGTACAGCAGCAGTGGTAGCAAGGGGGGGGCTAATGAGATACACGGCACCCGCGCAGCATGCTGCTGCTACCCGTACTGGCACACGTTCTTCCTATTAATAAACGGCTGATAATATCGCGCTATTATTAGTAAATAGTAGTAATGTTTTTTGTTGCTATTATAGAACTACAACACATCTGGGGTAACTTAACACTCACACTTCGGCTGTTTCCTATGCGGTTCGATTTCGACCTTCAGGTTTGTATTCTGCGATCTCAAAAATGAATGACCCTGCTTATGCAGTCCAAATATGCAAAATCCGACCGGAATTTTTTCGATTTGAGAATCCGATGACCCAGGTCGTCGGATTTTGGACGACCTGGGTCATCAGATTTTCAAATCGAAAAATGGCATGCTCTTTAAATTCAAGATGTTATCCACGACAGCAAACAGCAGCAGAACGATCGATGAGTTGGATGGTGATACAGCTGTATAGCGACGTTGCTTCGCGCCCGACGCGCGGACGGCGCGTCCCTCCGTGGCCAGACTAGAGTCGACTGGCGCGGGCTCGGGCCTAGAGACCAAGAGAAGCGCACTCGGCACGCGCCTCTCCGTGGATACGTACTCGTAGACTACACTGCTGTACAGCAGCAGCAGTCACAAAATGAAACACAAAATACCAAGACAGGTTGACTCTGGCGCACTCGCCGCGTCTCTTCGCCGCCAGACCAGAGGCAGTCAGCGTGGGCTCGGACGCTTGGGTCCTACGCACAGGGCAGCGCACCCAGCGCGTCTCTTCGCGGCGCCGAACCGCAATAACAGCAATTGGTCTCGGCATTTGCTCGAATCTCTACACGCAGAATAAATCTGATTTTTCCGCATAGGAAGACTCTTTCGATTTGCCAAGTTCACATCTGAAAATGCCATCGGGTCAAAATCTGAAGCTCAAAAATCGAACCGCATAGGAAACGGCCTTATCTACGTTATGGGGCCTAACAGAGAAACGTAGTAACGTACTAACATAGTGTTAGCACTAGAGAAGCGATCACGGTAACGCGGTAGCACAGTGTTAACTGGAAACCCACGAACGTGCACGAGCCTTAACGTTATGTTGCTGCTCGGTCTCGTCCAGCTCTGGTACAGTAACATTATGTTATGCCGTGATCAGTCCTTGAACTAACACCGTAACACAGCGTTAGGCTTTGACCAAACACGTAAGTTATCACTCTAACATTCCCAGATTGACATCCGCATATTTACTGACACGATAACATAATGTTATTGTCGACGCAGCGTTGGACGTAACACGATAACACTGTGTTTTATCGATCATATACGTTATCCGTTTGACGTATGTTATGTTGTTATGGTAGCAAGACTTCCGTAATACCCTCACGTAACGTCGCTCGAAACGGACTGCTGCTGCGGCTGATAAGGTAACATAATGTCAACGTTGCATTGACCATATACGTCATCCGTCTAGCGTGTGTTATGATAGCCCCTAGGAATTTCACTAACACACTAACATAGTGTTATGTACGCGTTCATCTGGCCGTGTACGTTATCCGTCGAAAGGGTGGTACGGTAGCACGAAGAATCCCGCTGACACACTAACATAATGTTACTCGCTACGGGCTGATGCCGCTAACACGGTAACATAATGTTAACGTTTAATTGACCATGTACGTTATCCCTTCAACGTGTGTTACGATAGCCACCAAGAACTCCGCTAACTCGCTAACATAGTGTTACTCGCTATGGGTTGCATACCCTGACACCGTAGACACCGTAGCACATACACTCAGTACGAGATCAAGGTAAAACTCTAACATAATGTTACGCGATCGCCCGCCAATATCATAACACACTAACGCTATGTTATCACAAAATCCAGAAAGTAGTTGACGTAGTAACGTAATGTTACGCTTTTTTTCCGCTGACGCCTAACATTAACATAAAACGTTTAAGTGTTACGTTATCCGAGGTGTGAACTACTTGTAGATTTCTCACTCTCTGAGCGTGCTCGGTTGATACATCCCTGGCCTCTCAGAGCTCCCACTTGGGAATCGCCTCCTTTTGTTACTTGCCGGACCTTTCCAGCGGTTCTTTGTTTTCTCCATTTCTCTTGGCACTTTCAGTCCTTTTTTCCTTTTTTCTTTTTTCGTTTCGTGTGCGTGCGTGTACTCGGAGCACTTCACCGCGGGCGAGCGCGGCAACGTCGCGGGTGTCAGCGGATGGTGGCGGGTAGTGGGGGGGTTGCGAGGAGCACGACCGCCGTTTTCGTGGCAAGGCGTCGCGTGTGCCTCGAGTCACGAGGCAAGCATGAATGGGCTCTGTCTGGCCTCCTGGTGTGGTTCCGGTTATACTATATACGAGTATATAAGGGTCGCTTTGATATGCAAAATAAAATTGAAGCGGTGCTTATTTTTGCGACGAAACTAAAAATCGCAGAGAGAGCGAGGCAGTCTGAGCACCAACTTTGTCAAGCTGGCAAACCACGGCCACGGTGAGCACCGGGCTTTACGCGAGGCGGCCGACGGGGCTCACTGTGGCAGAGAGGGAGGAAAACTTTACCCGGACCGAATCGGTTGCGAGATGGTCGCGAGACGGGCGGGTGGCGTACGAGGCTGAGAGAGAAGCTCTGCTGTTCGTTTTTTTTTTTCTTTTATCTGTTCGACCGTTGTAAGGTGTTCCAATCAGGCAAGAAATTATTACACGAGAGGAGACGGGGATTTTTTTTTCGTTCCGAAATTTCCATTTCCATTTCCATTGTTTTTGCGGTGCTGCTGCTGTGCCGTGCTGTGCATTCTCTTTCGTACATCAGACATAGAGCATACCAAAAGAAGAAAATAAGTACCCCACCTGGGGTGTGTACACACGTACGACATGTAAGCGAGCGTAGCGGGCGGAACCGCAGGCGACGCGAAGCGTATGTGGCGTCCGAGCCGTTTTCTCCTGGAGCAAGTCGCCAGTTTGCAACTACAGTGATGGAAAAAACAATATTCAATCATGGACCTCTGTCCGCTTCGCATAGTTTGATGTACTTTTGCTTCCAGAGCGAGCGTAGCGGGCGGCGTAGGCCGCTCGCGGAGCGAAGCGCCTTGTACCACCGTATAAAGAAATTGATTAGCGGCAAGCGCGAAAGCATGAGTTAGCTACATTCGATGGGAATCGACGAGCAGTGGAAATGCTGAACCCTATGCGCGACAAAAAATGAAGGCACGTACCGGAGGGGAGAAGGGACGGCACCTGTGACCACGGCTTGTCCAGAAGAAGACCGCTGAGAGTAAAACCTGCTACGAGCTAGGCTGGAAAGTAAAAGTGATGATTGGAGAAGAAGAAAAAAAAAAACCCAGTAAAAGCAGCGCCTACGTACGTACTACGCACTCTGTATTAACAATAATAATAATAATAATAATAATAATAATAATAATAATAATAATAATAATAATAATAGTGTTCCCTCTATGCGTAGTGCCGGTCGAGAAGTGCTGGTTGCCCACTACGTGCACGGGTAGGTGGCTGTAAAATCGCTTGGCCCATCTGGGATTAGCCAGGATGGCAGTGGTCGGAGTAGTGCCGATTGCCCCTACAGCGCTGGTATTGTTGGTTGGCTGGCACGTTCCGGCGCTATGAAGGGACGATCACTCTGTACGAGTAATACCATACACGTACTGTAGTTGGTACCAGTATGATAGTACTGTGCCTGGTGGTAGTTGATCACCTCGGACAGATCACGATCTATCTGTCTATGGATAAGACCATCTGCTGTAGATCCTAACCTGCCGTTGTGAGTCGTTGTGCCTGATCTGTGCAGCACAGATCCAACCCAGGAAAAAATGTCCTAGATCGTGCAGATTATATGGCTCCCACCCAGCAGCATGAGCTAGATCATACAGATGATTCAGTTCAGGCATTTATCTGCCCTGAAAGATCTAGATCGTGAAGTAGGAATCGATGATCTGTCCGTGGTGTGCAAGTACTGTACTCGTATCCATATACCTGGTACAAGTCTACCGTCGGCCATAAATGGGAAGTCGTACCGGCTTCGAGGCAGGGCTCTTATCGCAGCAAAGGCAAATACTAAGGCTGCCCTCCTGCTCAGGGGGCGCTGTGAATGCCCACACAATCACGACATGGACGAAATATTGAACTCTTGCTATTCAACTCTTAGCCTTCATTGATGCCCAAGGGCGGCAGGACGAAAAATGCCACCAGGCAACCATAGTATACACGGTATTCCTATAAGTAGGAACCTATAGTAGGTGATTCCTTTCCTTTTTTTTTTTTTCATCATCACTTTTACTTCCCAGCTTGAACTCGTAGGAGGTTTTACCCTCAGCGATCTTCTGGACAAGCCGTGGACACAAGTGTCATCCCTTCTCGCCCCCGGTACGTGCCTTCATTTTTATCGCGCATAGGGTTGAGCATTCCCACTGCTCGTCGATTTTCATCGAGTGTTGCCAACTCGCGCTTTCAGATTTTTCAATTTTTATGCTAGACAAAGTATCTGCGAGTATGCACTCAGTGAGACTCGAACCCAGGAAATTGATCTTGGTAGGCACGCCGACCACCTACCAAGCCACCGGGGACGCTGGTTTAGGAATCCCTGGTAGTTCATGGATGCATACGGCACCAGGTCCCATCCCCTACCTGTCACCACCTCATTTCGCTACTAGACCTATACGGCCACCTCGAGGGGGTTAAACTTAAAACATGCTTCGTCGCTGACCCCGAGAGTGTGGATGCTCTTATTAATATATCTTGAACGGAAGGTACAGGCAATAGAGGTCGAGAGCTTGGGCGATAACTCTAATGTACGTCGTACCTTGTACGATACGTCGTACAAGGTACGACGCGCTACTGCTGCTGTACGCCCGCCCCCCCAGCAAAGGGTTGTACTGGTAGACACGCACGGGAGGTACCGGGTACCGGCAGTTCTTTTTAACATATATTCGTAGGCGCTATCTAAAGTAGAGATAAAAGGTCTGAAGAGTCGCAGTCGGGATTTCGGCTGAAGGAGGCGTTAACAAGACCAATCCAACCTTCCCCCGCCACCCCCCCCCCACCCGCCTCCCTCCCCACCCCCACCCTCTCCCCCTCCCCACCTCCCCTTCCCACTCCACTACCCCCCCCCCCCCCCCCCCCCCCCCCTCGAAAGGGCTGCGTGGTCAATGGTCAAATGACTGAGGCAAGCAACAAATGAGTACGCCCCCCCCCCCCCCCCCGCCCCAAATCCGTTCTCCGGTTGTTTTTTTATTCGGAAGTGTCGCCTCCGATCTACTCGAAACCCCTGGAACCCTTTGCGGAAAATCCCGAGGAGGCGTTGGCCCTGGACCCGTTACCCCCCTCGGTGGCCGGACGCAAGGTGATCATCTCGCAAAAGAGCAAACCGGCGACTACCACCGGGGACGGCGGGGGGCTTTACAAGTGGAACCTTACCTTCAAGCAGCAGGTCCGTTTTTTTTTCAGGTCGCGCAGGTTGTTGTGAGGGCTGGCTGGTTGTCGTTGGGTACGTGCTACCGGTATGTAGAAATAAACGGTTTCACACCTCGGTCAGACCACCTACAGATCATCTACAGATCATCTATAGATATATCAGGATCTAGATCGGATCAGGGCAGATATACTCCCGATCTGTATGATCTGTATGTTCATGGTGCCGGGTGGGAGGGTGCCGGGTGGGAAGCCCTACGTATTGTTTGCATGGACCTGCACGCGTTTCCTCGAGTCGGGTCTGTGCCACGTGTGTACATGAAAATCCTGCACAAAGCTCTCACAGCGGCGTGAGAGGAAGTATTATTAAAAAGATGATCTACTGCACCGTATATCATGACCTGTCTGAGGTGTGAACGGTTTTTTAATCCCTGCGAGGCTTTCAGAAGGGAAAACATGTCGAAAAGTATGGCGGTTACATCATCGGCCACGCGAAGGAACACACGGAGGGGTGCTGGGGCAGGGGGTAGGGGATGCGTCCGTGGTGCAACACGGCGGGGGGAAGGGGGGGGGGTGTAGGACCCGCGCGCAGGCATGACGATACTTGTACATTCTTCTGTCGCACGCTCTTTTCCTCTTAGGACGGGCTATACAGTAATCAGAACCCGTAGTAGACCCAAACATAACGTATCCGCTTATGTTTACACACCAGTTTCTGTTTTGATTGCCGTGAGTGTGTTCACCGCGGAATAGGAGGTTGATGAGACCATACTTTTGTCAATTTTGAGGTCGCTAGACTACCCGGGTCCCAACAGGGTGAACGTGAGAACCGCTGCGACTACAACAGACGAGGCTATTAGATAAGAGCTCTGGGATAAAACAAGGTTGACACCTACCGGGTACCACCCTGGACGAAAATGTAATGGGCGTTGGACCTTCATACCACTGTGTGAACGTCCCTTATATTTCCGTCCAGAGCTGTGTATTTCAGGTGCATGAAGGGTGTGTTTAGTAGGGTATATATTGTGGGGTATCCGAGTACCATACCGGGTGATGATGGTCATACCCGGGTAAATACCCGTGTAGATACCTGGGTAGGTCCCCAGGGTATGTTTAGTTGGGTGTATTTTCTGGGGTATCCGAGTACCAAACCGGGTGATGGTGGTCATGCCCGGGTAGATCCCCGAGTAGATACCTGGGCAGGTATCGAGGGCGTGTTTAGTAGGGTATTTTATCTGGGGTATCGAAGTACTAAACCTGGTTGTGTTGGTCATTACCCAGGTAGATGCACGGGTACATCCCAGAGTACATTGAATCCTACTAAACATATTGAATCCAACTAACCACAGCCTTGGCGCATTGTTTTTTTACCCTCCTAGACGGTGGGCCCGTCCACCCGCTTGTTTTGTTTTGTTTTCGTTTTTTTTTTTCCCGCCGGGGATCCAACTCACACAAGCTTGACGGCGGCTGCGTATACCCTGCTGCGCGAGTTTGTTCGCGCTGTGCCTGCTATATGCTTTTCTTCTATGTTTTTTGTTTGTTTGCTTGTTCGTCGGTCCGTTTTCTAAAGCTCGTGCTCCTTCCCCTCTCTCGCTCACGCGACAGGAGCGCTGGTCCAACCCTCTCATGGGATGGACGAGCACAGCCGACCCGATGTCGAACCTCAGCCTGAGCTTCAGCACCCCTGAGCAGGCGGTCAGGTTCTGCAAGAAGCGCGGCTGGAAATACGAGGTGCGGACCCGATCACGACGGTAGAGGGGCGGGGGGAGAAGCCACCCCCATATTCACGCGTAGCGAACAATTCCATTTTCACACGTACACAAAGAGTTCATTCAGACATCGGACAGATCATCAACAGGTCATCTACCGATCATCCCCGCTTTATGATGTAGATGTTTCAGGAACTCCTGATCTGTGTGATCTAGCTCATGTTGCCGCGTGGGAGCCGTATAAATGGGCACCATCTAAAACATTTTTTCTGGGTTGGATCTGTACTGTACAGCTCCTATACAACACCTCAAAACAGCAGGTTACATAGGATGTAGATGCTTTACAGAAGAATCTACGGTAGATAGATAGATCGTGAGCTGTCCGGAGTGTGAAGTACGATGTTAATAGCATCGCCTGCCTGTGCCTGTACTTGGCTGCTTGTGTACAGGTGAAAGCCGCGGCGAAGCGCGAAGCCGTGTTCGGGAAGTATGCCTACTCCCACAACTTTTTGCCCCACATGGTGGAGCACGACCTCAGAGTCAACGGGACCAAGACAGAGTGAGTCCTCTCTTCCTTCCCTGTCCCCGCCCTTGCGCCCGCGAGCACTAGTACGGGTAATCCTCCCACACCGCGCTCCTTTGCCCCTCCGATATATCGCCTCGGATTTGCCGCGCGCCGCCACCTCCCCCCCCCCCCCCCCCCCCCCCCTCCGCTCGAAACCCTAAGTTTGTGGGACAATTCCTAGCTTCGTGCGCTGCTCCAGTTTCCTCGTGTTTTCCGCGAGTCGCCACCCTCCCCTCTTCTTCCCATTCGTCCCTCTTATATAAAGATGAATGTACTTCGTGTATATGTTATAGCCCACTTGGTTTGTCCCTCCCTATACAGCTGAAACCCTACGTAGAACAATCTCATAACATTAAGTCAATTCTTAGTTATATTCATAACACGCCACGCGCTACCGCCCTCCCCTCCCCTCCTCCCCTCCATCTCCAAATTAAGCGAAGTATCTTGGTAGCTCGTCCACATTGATCCGTTTCCCTCGTACTTACTCCCCCCCCCCCCCCCCCCCCCCCCCCCCCCCTCCGTCTCCCCCCCCCCCCCCCCCCCCCCCCCCCCCCCCCCCCCCCCCCCCCCCCCCCCCCCCCCCCCCCCCCCCCCCCCCCCCCCCCCCCCCCCCCCCACCCCCCCCCCCCCCCCCCCCCCCCCCCCCCCCCACCCCCCCCCCCCCCCCCCCCCCCCCCCCCCCCCCCCCCCCCCCCCCCCCCCCCCCCCCCCCCCCCCCCCCCCCCCCCCCCCCCCCCCCCCCCCCCCCCCCCCCCCCCCCCCCCCCCCCCCCCCCCCCCCCCCCCCCCCCCCCCCCCCCCCCCCCCCCCCACCCCCCCCCCCCCCCCCCACCCCCCCACCCCCCCCCCCCCCCCCCTCCCCTCCCCCCCCTCCCTTGAAAACCCAATAACCTTAGGCATTTCGCCTTCCCGACCTCCGGAGCGAGCCACTACAACCGACCACTGAACTTCGTGGGCACTGCCCCCGTCCGCCAGCACGGCAATCCTGAGAAAAAGTAACCGTCAAGGGGGGATCGAGCGTTAAGCCAGTCATGTTACCTATCGTATTGGTTGAATGGCCATCATGTTGGCTTGGTGGGTGGTCTATCTTTGTGGTTGGGTAGCCAATCATGTTGGCTTGGTAGCCTGTCGTGTTGGCTGGGTAGCCAATCTCAATGTGGCTGCCTAGCCAATCAATCATGTTGGCTGGATAGCCAACCAGTCATGTTGACTGGAGAGCCGATCGTGTTGTCCAGGGGCGTAGCCAATCGTGTCGGCTGGATAGCCCGGCCTATTGGTTGGGTAGCCCATCGTGTTGGGTGGATGGCCAATGGGGTTGGCTGGATTGGTAGTGTTGTCGTGTTGGTTGGGGTAGCCAATCAGGTTGCCGGGTTAAGTCGGTTGGATAGCCAATCGTATTGGCTGAATAGCCAATCGTGTTGGGTGGATGGCCAATGGGGTTGGCTGGATTGGTAGTCTTGTCGTGTTGGTTGGGGTAGCCAATCAGGTTGCCGGGTTAAGTCGGTTGGATAGCCAATCGTGTTGGGCGGGAATAACCAAATATGTTGACTGGGTAGCCAATCTTGTTGGCTAAATAGCCAGTCGTGTTGGATGACTGGATAGCCATTCATTTTGGCTGCATAGCCAATCATGTTGGCTGGGTAGCCAATCATGTTGGCTGGATAGCCAATGATGTTGGTTTGTTATCCAATCATGTTGACTGGATAGTCACAATCATGCTGTGTCGTCCAATCATGTTGGCTGGTGGGTTGCGGCGCGGCGTGCAGCACACGTACGTACGTACGTGCGCACGTGCCGTCGCAGGCAGCGTGGAGCGGTGGCTGCTCACCAAGGCGACAGTACATTTGTCTCTTCCCACCCCTCCCCCCTCTCCCGAGGGCAATCGGGGTTTCTTTGAAGACGTTTTGTCTCACGGGGACACCAATATAATGACAACACGTGTGTAGACCGAGCTCAGAACTGGCGTTTTACCGTTATAGCGGTTTTCGGACGGGGACGACCGAGCGGCCTCTCCGGCGGCGGCAGAATCGAGTGTGCTGTTTGTTTTTGTGACGATTTTTTTTTTTGTGACGTTTTGTTCTGTAACGGGGTCTGTTGATGGCCCAGGAAGAGGAAGGAGCCCCTTTTTTTGCGGTTGTTTCAAAACGTTGAGACGTTTCATTCTGCAATGGTATTTGAATCAAGAGTAGAAAGGAACGAGGCCCTTAGCGCTACGTAGCTTATCGCGCGTACGTACGTACGTGACGTGTGGGAAGCGCAACTGCTATAATGTTGTTGCAGTGCGGGCGACTTGCTGGTATGTTTTCGATGGAGGGTGAGCGCATTTGGCGAGAGCATTTTGAAGTTGGTCCTCCGAGAGATGTACGTTTGATCTTGGTCCCCCAAGAGATTTCCGATAGATCTTGGTGCTCCGAGAGATGTCCGTTAGATCTTCGAAGGGTCCCGGAAAGAACCCCAAAGAATCTCGGACGAAAAATCGAAAGATCTTCGAACGAGTGTCGTACGACGTTGTGTACAAGGGAGAGTCGAGTCTTGGCTTTCGCTGACTTTTTTCCGAGTCGTTTCCGAATTTTCGTCCCGCAGGTTTCGTGGGAGTTTATTTATTGTTTCGGAAGTGAAAAAGAAAGGGTTTGCCGAAGAAACTGATTCAATACTTTTATTTTGCCTGAAAACGACTTCCTTATTGGAAAATGCCACAACCGCAGAAACGAAGGCAAAAATACCTGGTACCTGGTATTTTGCAGTGCTGTTCACGGGGCGGGTCAAAACTCGCGGGTCGGGTCGGATCGGATCACCTAATATCCAACCCCGACCCGACGCGCGAGATTTTGAAGACCTTCTGACCCGAGCCGACCCGTGAGATGTTGAAGACCTCCAGACGCGTGAACAGCCCTCGGCTGGTATTCTACCAGTACATGTTTTTGGTACTGTTTTCTCGGTGCCCAAAATACCTGACCCGGCCCCTGAGATGTTGAAGATATCCTGACCCGTGAACAGCCCTGATAGAATATTCCGGTACATGTTTTGATACCGTTTTCTTGGGGTTCCGAAACAGTCGTGAGCATTTATGCGAGGTTTTTGTTAGCTTGGTGGACGGAGTTCAATGCAGGGTGATGCATGTGATGTGCCGAGCCGCCGGCATTCCTTGCGAGCTATAACTGATGATGCGGCAGACAGTTTCAAATCTACTAGTGTAAATGTGGCTGCTAAAGGGGAAATTCCTGGCTCTATTTAGTTTCGGCCTGATGTCGAGTTTTTGAGGTCGTCGTTCGCAACTGAAGGCAGCACATCCTTCGAAAAAACACACAAGCGATAAAATCTGGGCACTTTTTTTAGTGTCTCAAACTGCTTAGAAGGAGCGTCTGAGTTGGGGGAAAATATGTTCAAGCAAGCCTCCATAGACTACTTGTGTTGAAGCCAGAGAAATCAAATTTACCGCATTGGGGGGGCTTCGCCCCAGAGCAACTAACTCACATCTCGCATAGATCATGACCTGTCTACTGTAGATGATCTAGTTCCTCGCCTGCCGTTACGAGATGAGGTGCACGATATGAATAGCACAGATCCAACCCAGGAAACACTTGGTAGATCATGCAGATTATGCGGGTGCCACCCGACAACATGAGCTAGATCATATAGATCATACAAGACCGGGAACAAATCTGCCTTGAGACATCTAAATCATCAAGCGGGAATCGACGATCTGTCCGAGATGGGAAATAATTATCGCCAACAACAAAAAAAGCTTGAAAGAAAACTGGCTGTATCATCCAGTCGCCAGCGACTGTTCTGATGTGTCGTATATATTTAGAGAAACATACCAGGTACTGGCATACGGATTCAGCCATCGACGGATCGTCAACAAACCGTTTTTTTTTTCAAAAATTTAGCCGTTCGCCAAACGTGCATCCGGTGTTCGTAGTCAGGCCGGCGTCCCCGGTGGCTTGGTAGGTGGTCCGCGAGCCTATCAAGATCAATTTCGTGAGTTCGAGTCTCACCGAGTGCATGCTCATAGGGACTTTTTCTTGCATAAAAGAGATTGATTAGCGGAAAGCGCGAGAGCGTGAGTTAGCTGTACATTCGATGAAAATCGACGAGCAGTGGGAATGCTGAACCCTATGCGCGATAAAAACTAAAGGCACGTACCGGGGGGAGAAGGGACGACAAAAATATCGGCGTCCCCGGTGGCTTGGTAGGTGGTCCGCGAGCCTATCAAGATCAAGTTCGTGAGTTCGAGTCTCACCGAGTGCATGCTCGTAGGGACTTTTTCTTGCATAAAAGAGATTGATTAGCGGAAAGCGCGAGAGCGTGAGTTAGCTGTACATTCGATGAAAATCGACGAGCAGTGGGAATGCTGAACCCTATGCGCGATAAAAACTAAAGGCACGTACCGGGGAAGAGAAGGGATGACACCTGTGACCACGGCTTGTCCAGAAGATCGTCGAGGGTAAAACCTCCTACGAGTGGGCTGGAAAGTAAAAGTGATGAAAAAAAAAAAAAAAAAAAAAAAAAAAGTATCTCGTTTCCAGAGTCTCCAGGCTCAACTACGGTCTTCAGCGGAATCCCTGAGAACCCAATTGCCCTCGAAAAACACCACAAAGTGGTATGCTCGTAGCGGTTTTACACCAGTTTACGGTACGCATACTGTAGGCAGCTCAGGCCCCAACAAAATAAAAGGGGCAGGCAGATTCGTATGTCTCCGGTATACCGTTTTCTGGGACGCGGCCAAGTCTGATGACGCCAGAGCGAAATAGCCCACTTCCGAGATTTTGTTGGAGCCATTTTTTAGTATGGGTGATTCATTTATTACGGGCGTAATTTTGACGGCGGCTAATAAATAGGGACCCCTCTCGAGGTGCCTGAAGCGTTCGGCGTACGTACGCCGTCCGCACGCACACAAGCTGACGATGTCGACCCTGGTGGCATCCAGGGGAGTCTCTGGCCAGTAGTCAATCGCGAGGGAAATAATGGAAAACGCGCGCGGTTCACGCAGCTTGCAAAGTTGAGTATCGACCGATCTGCCGATCGGTTGAACTCACAGCTGACGTGCTTTCTTAGTTTCTTATAAAACAAAAATATCCTGCTGAGCAAGTTGTTATAAAAATACGAAGTACGTCAGCTGTGAGTTCGACTGATTAAGTAGTTGATACTCAACTTTGCAAGCTGCGCAATACGTCTCGTCTATGTATCCCATTTGTACTGAATTTTACAAGTGTTATAATAAGCCGAACGCGCGTATTCTATATGTAATTCCTTGTCAAGGATACAGGCCAGTGGCTCCCCTGGATGCTGCCCGGGTCAACAGGACAACTTTGAAGCGACAACTCTGCTTTTTCTCGATTTCTCCTCCCATCGTAATTTTGTGCCGGGGTGCAACTTTTCAGCCGAGCTACAAACTCCGCCCGCAAGTGTTTCTGTATATGACCCAAATAAAAACCCCACCCACCAATGCAGCCCGTGCCCCGTGGATCGATTGCTGCCACTATGTGCGGCGGATCAGCTGAATCTACATCCGGCGGAGCAACTACAGCTACGTACGGCGGGATCGCCACCGCTACAAGCGGCGAAATCGTTACCGATACGCACGACAGAATCGTTACCACCTACCACTACACCACTACGTACGGCGAATCGTTCACGTGCGGCGAAATCACTGCCGCAACAAGTGGCGAAAACACTACCGGTACGCGCGGCGGAATCGCTACAGCTACGAGCGGCGAAACTACTGTTACCACCACATGCGGCGGAATCGCTACCGCTATGCAGAGGAAAAAAAAACTCCCGTTCGCAGACAATCGCCAGGGTCCCGGCTACATCTGAGAGCTCAGGAGTCCACCCGCATGCTCTCGCACCGCCGCTTGCAGCACTTCGTGGACCTGACACCCCGCGGAAAATGCGGAGGGGGAGAGCAGGACAGATGATGGTAGGGTTGGTGAGCTGGCCGAATCTGCAGGACGAAGAGAGTTTGTTGACCCCTTTAGAGCTGAACCCATTTTTTCGGGGACAAACTGCTTGAAATTAGAGTCGGAAAATTCCTGCAAAGGGTTGAGGAGGCTGGGTTGGTTCCCTTGAGAGCGTCGCAAATCTCTCTTTCATCGATGTCACGCGCTTCCATTTTTTGGAATCAAGTTCTTTTTTTTTAAATGTCAGCTGTGATGAGCTCGAGCATGTAATTCGATACCCAGAATATCCGCAACAGCGTTCTGGACCGTCGTAAGGCGCTCGTCGAAACAAAACCCGGTGTATTCATCTGTATCCGTCCACGAAAAAAACAAAACAAAACTGCAACGGTTGAGAGCGCATAAAAGTTCACAACAACAACAACAACAACAACAACAAAACGCGCTGTGACATGAGCCCCGCTCGTTCCCTCCTCTCTCGCCTGCTGGCACGCATCGGTGGCTGCTCGGAGCACCTCTTCGAAAATCTCTAGCGGTAATCGCGACTCCATCTTCGCCAGAAGGATCTTATCCTTCTCGGGTAGCATGGCGACGGGAAGGTACGGCCCTCCCAGGGCTTGCTCCACGTGGTTCAGGTCCTGACAGGGGACAATTTCATGGTCGTGGACGAGGCAGCGCCAGGTTTTGGCGGGTGGGCAGAAGTGGGCCAAGCACCGGTCACGGGACGGAAACGCTGTGCAAGATACATATGCGCCAGGGATAATACGAGGGATCATACTGTAGTAGTCACTGTAGGACCCATCATATGCATAAAAATCTATATACATTACAGTATTTATACTCGTCATATTGGTCTTGATTACTATGCTCCGTAATAGCATATATATTTTCGTGAGGTTCCTCGCTTGAGGGGATCTATCTAAGCCTCCCCCGAAAATGACAGATTTTGAGCCATTCGTACACCTGGTATACAGTACCAGGTAATAGGTGCTGTTCGAATCATAGAAAGTAATAAAACAAACAAACAAAAAAGGATACTCGTACAGTACACGGTATTGGGTAGTTCAACAGTCGAGGAGCCTGACGCGTGCTCATACACGGTAGGAGGAATACATAGCACCTGAATTTTCTGAGAATTTTCCGAGGCTTGCTCACTTTTTGAGAAGCCAACAAAAAAACCGGTTCCCGAAAAAACGTTTGAAACCTGAGTCCGGTGCGCACCATCGCGTGGGTTATTCATCTTGTCGAACAGCCTTCAGAACTTTACATATCGGGTCCATCCAACGATTTTAGGTCGTAGCTCCTGTTATTGCGGGGGACCATAGTAAATAGGACCAAATATTGTTGGTAAAAATAGGGGTATATATATGTTTTCGTGTGTACCGTAGGTCCTATTTACTATGGTCCCCCGTAAAAACATTTACCCTTTTAGAACTGCAGTCTCCTGTTGGGGACATACCAAAACGAGACTTCGGTTCTAAACGGGATAGGAGCTCGGTCCCAGTGACATTTGTGTTGGCGCATAAGTGCCAACACGATACCGCACATACATAGGACACGGCTCAACCCGTTAGTCAGAAACGTGTTTTGCCAAAAAAATGCCACTTTACAAGTAGTACCCTCTTTCGTAGCTCTTGCGTCCGGACGCCAACCAGATAAAAAAAAGCAGGCGAATTACACAAACTATACAGTATCGACGGGAAACACCGGCAGGTACTATACCTTCGTACACACAGCAGTTACAACTCAATTTTCACGTCCTGTTTCAAGTCGTGCAACGCATTACAGTATGGGCCCGCCAACAAGAAGCACCTAATCCGGGCAAAACCCTGAGTTCTTATTGGGGCGCCATCTTCAAACAACCTTGAGCACAGTCTATTATATAGGATTTAGTGTAGAGTTCACCACTGAGCTGTTTTCTTAACCCAATTTTCTTAGCGTTCTCCCAAAATTGAGCATTTTGTTCTTATTGGGCACTTTCTTATTGGCGGGCCTACACTGTATAAGATTTTACAGCAGGTACACGTATATACGGACGCTGATGGTGGTTCGGAACAATATTTTTTTAACGATTTGTACGAAAGTACTGCTTTAGCTGTGTGCGACTTTCTTTCGTACTGCTGTGTTGTTTTAGTTTCTTGAGCTGCTGCTGTAGGATTTTTTGCCTGGTCGGGCAAGCGGGTGACATAACCCGCGAAATGCGAAAAGCGCCGACCTGAGCTCGGCGCGAGCCCCCGCTCGGTGCGACAGATACAACAATAGAAAAAGCAGGTGGACATCATGTCCGTACCGCATACAGCGGGGAGGAGAAGGAGCTGCCAGCTGAATATGCGAACTCGGATCCGGGCTACGACAGGGAGGGAGCGGGAGAAGTAGGGCAAACACCATACAGATGGGATGGAAAAAAAACTGAAAAGAAAGCATAAAAGCAAGAACAAAAGCAAAAGCAACAAGATGATCAAGAACAAGAAAATCAACCAAAACGACAACAACAACCATGCTTGCCCACCATGACGGGCATTCCGTCGAGATAGCCGGCGGAACACGCCACGATGAGGTCTGACATGGCAACCCCCGCATCGACGAGAGCCAACGAAGCCGCGTTGATGCTCACGGGCAGCACTCCTCCGTCCGACTGAATAACGTGCAGGTAGATGTCGATCTGGGTCCTGTGGGCAGCGATCGGAAACGATGGGAGGGAGGACGGGAGGGAGTATGGCATTTAATAGATAGGGATGAAAGGAAGGAAGTGAGGAAGGATCGAAGGAGAAAGGGTGGTCCACGCGTGCGAAATGCAGAGGGAGGGGGGGGGGGGGGGTGTACTCGATAGGAGAGATGTACTCGATCTCATGCATGGCCGCAGTCGTATGCATAACCATAGACCCTCGCATCCCTACAATGCCGGGACGGAGCATGTCGGGTTTTCACCGACCAGGCAGACATTGCTTGCACCAAGCGCGAAGCGCCGTGAGGTGTCCGGCGAGTCGCATGAAGGGTGAGCTGCATCCTACTAAGAACCGCTTGTGAGGCGGCCTTGCATATGGATGACAGCTTCAATGAGTTAGTTTAATTTCCGGTGTGGCCACTTCCAGAGACAGCAATGGCAGTACTATGTAATTGCCTCTTGGGTGCCTTACCTTGAACACTACGTGATACGATCAATTCCCTTGAGCAGAGTAAAGGTTCTTTACTTCGCACAAATGATCTAACTAGACGACCAGCTGTGGACGACCGCCAAAAAAAAAAAGAAAAAAAGAAAAAAAACGGTACCCTGGATGTCTAGCTCACACGTAGTGAGCGGCATGTTTTACAGTGTCGTTGCCAACCGACGCCAACCCAACCCATAAATGATCGGGGGGGGGTGGAAGTGCTTCACACCCTACCTGGTAATAATTTACGGCGATCAAAGTTATCGTAAGATTAAGGTCTCGTGTGCTGGAAGGTGCATACTTGCACAACCTACACAATGAGCCGCGCGTGTGTCCCGTGGTCTGTCTGAAAAGAAAAGCACAAGAGAACTACGAAATACAAAATGCAAAATGATGTTGACAAATACAGCATAAGCCACCCAGAACAATGCCCACAAATACCCAGCTTGTGTTCCGTAGCCTAAATATATATATATATTTGGTACAAAAAAGGACCCAGCAAATTCAGCATGGAACACAAAACTCAAAACGACAACATACGAAATCACAACACGCAACACACGCCAAGCACAACATCACATACAAAATACAGCCCGACCAAAACATACAGCGAGCCCCCAAAATCAGCGTGTCGCTGAGGAGGCCACAAGAAGAAACACAGCCATGACCTGGTAGAGGGGGGGGTGGGGTGTATTCGATATCATGCATGGCCGTAGTCGTATGACCATGGACCCTCGCATCACTACAATGCCGGGACGGAGAACGTCGGGTTGCCACCGACCAGGCAGACATTGCTTGCACCAAGGGAAGGGGGGGTGTACTCATGTCATGCATGATAGTATTCGCATGACCATAGGCCCCACCATCCTAAAAGCCGGCACGGAGCACGTCGGGTTTTCACCAAACATGCATACATTGGGGGGGGGGGGAGGGTGCACTCATTATCATGCATGGCCATAGTCGTATGACCATAGACCCTCGCATCCCTACAATGCCGGGACGGAGCACCTCGGGTTTTCACCGACTAGGCAGACATTGCTTGCACCAAGCGCGAAGCGCCGCGAGGTGTTGGGCGAGTCGCATGAAGGGTGATCTGCATCCTACTAAGAACCGCTTTAGAGGCGGATTTTCTTGCATATGGATGACAGCATCAATGAATTGATTTAATTTCTGGTGTTGCCACTTCCAGAGACAGCAATGGGTTTACTACGTAACTGCCTCGTGGGTGCCTCACCATATACACACTACGTGATACGATCATCCCCCTTGTGCGGAGGGAAGGTTCTCCCCGCACAAAAAATGATCTAACTTGACCGCCAGCCGTGGTAACCGCCGAAAAAAAAAAAAAAAAAACGGTACCCTAGCTTTCTAGTTCACGCAGTGAGAGGCGTGTTCTACAGCGTCGTGGCCAACCGACGCCAACCCAACCTATATATACCAGGTATATAATAGGGGGGGGGGTGGGAAGGGTACTCATTAATCATGAAATGACCGTAGTCGTGTGACATTAGACCCTCGCATCCCTACGATGCTGGGGGACGGAGCAGATCGGGATTTTCACCGACCAGGCATGAACATTGTTTGCACCAAACGCGCGAAGCGCCGTGGGGGCGTCCGGCGAGAGTCGCATCAAGGGTGAGCTAGCTGCCTCCCAAGCTAAGAACCGCTTGTGAGGCGGATTACTGCACGTCGGTAACTTTTGCGTATTTTTCTAATAGGGGGGGTAGGGGACGGCACTTTTGTACCTTTGGGCCAAACATTCTCTGATTGGCGGGGCTCTCCAGCTAAGGCCCTACTACTGGGCCAAACAAATTAAGACTGACGGGGTTCCCCAACGGAGGAAATAGCCAACATCTCTTGGAAACCCATGTGCGCAATACCACAACAACAACAGCAACAACAACACACGGTTGAAATCCTAGAGCCCATGCGATCGATCGTCCATCGGGTTGCGTATACCAGGTACAGTTTCTCACAAAGTCGGGTTTCGGGCGAAGATACTCAGAGCTCTCTGTATACAGCAGTAGCTCCTCATGTTGTTCACCCTTTTTGGACTGTAGTCCCGTTTCCGGTGACAAAAATCGCTCAAGTTGTAAGTAGTTTGTCCCCAAAACCGGACTGCAGTTTGCCCTACAAGGGTCAAGAGCCCAGAAAAATGTTACAGTGCTGTACCGTATCTATCACACTTAAGATAGCACACCCCCGGGCCGACGAATTTCCAAGCTGATTTTCTCTTCTTAACAAACGGCGAGCGAGAAAACGCCGAGCGATGCGTCTACTACGGGAAGGTTTTCGATGAGAGGCTTCCACACCTCGGACATATCGTACAGATCAGATAGATCATGATCTAGATCAATTACTAATAGTTCTTCACCTGCCCTCGTGACAGCTATGCGCATGACCAGCTTTCCAGTGCAGATCCAACCCAGGAAACACGCGCTAGAGCATGCAGGACGCACGGGTCTCCACCAGGCAAAATGAGCTAGATCCTACAAAATCAGGCATAGATAATCTATGTCTATCTGCCTCGAAAATATCTACATATTGAAGTGGGAATGATCTGTAGATGATCTGTAGATGGTATGTCCGAAGTGTGGATGTTTCCAAATCCACCATTTTGCGATGTTTTGGAGAAAACCGGTCCAGAAAGTTGCCCCAGAGGGTGCATTATCTTGCGCGATATACACTACCTGGTACAATACTTCTCACAGGTCGGGTCTGGGCGAGACGTAGCGCTAGTACGGGGGACGATAGTAAATAGGACCAAATATTGTAAGGAAAAATGGGTAAATATATAGGTTTTTGTGTGTACCGTAGGTCCTATTTACTGTGGTCCCTCGAAATAGCTCCTTACACTAACAGCCCGAGGAATGTGACAGTGGGTACAGCAGGTACCCCGTCCGCCGTGGCGCGGTTAAACAACCTCGTGCGGTGGACATCTCTGTGCCGTGCGGATTCTACCAAGCCCTGCAAAGCCGCAGAAGCCTACCGAAGGGGGAAAAAAAAAGAGAGGCTCCTACTCCTAGGCAGTCCAGGCTGTCGAGATAGAGGCACGCCTCTCGCCGACAACGGGCGCCAAATCTTATCACCGAAACAGGGCGCGCGCGTGACGGAAAAGCGATAACCCCCTCGCCCCCACGAAAAAAACGCCCCCCTAAACCAGCTCAGGGAAACGAGACAAAACAAAAAAAAAGACGCTACACACCTCATGAAAGGTCCTATTGATACAGTAACGAAAAACAAAACCGGCGGGGGTGGGGGATTTTGATTTCATTCATGTACCAACAAAAAAAAAGAGTGATATTTCAGTTTGTGTGTTCCGTGGTTTTAGCATAGCACCCTGTCTGGGTCTCGAAAACGGTGGCGGGGCGATAAATGTCGGAATCTGTTTTTCGCGCTCTCCCCTCTGCCGACACCCTCACCTTGGGTAGAGGTGGAGCATGATGCCTCCCTCGAAAACCTCCTTCACTGCGAGCGCTATCTCCATACTTTTCCGTTCCGTCTGGGGAAACACAAAAAAAAACGCACGCAACGCAGGTGGCGGAGCCAATCACGTGTGTTCCGAGAGGGAGGGGGAGGGTGGGAACGGTGGGAAGGGGAGGGGATGGGGTGAGGTGGGGTGGGGTGGGGTGGGGTAGGATGGGGTGGAAATCGACGGGTAGTTCGAGAGCCAGATCACAGCCAGTGCTATTACGGGGGGGCATAGTAAATAGGACCAAATATTGTTATTAAAATAGGAAAATGTTTAGGTTTTTGTGTCTACCGTAGGTCCTATTTACTATGGTCCCCCGTAATAGTACGTATATCTAGGCGATAGCGTTGAGCATTTAACAATTACTTACCTGGTACGTCACAGCAAGACATGGCATGACCACCTACGCTCTCCCCTCTCACCGGTCGTCGCTTTTTTTCCGCTCGCTGCCGCTGAAGGGGGCCACATTATACTCGCAGTTCACGATAGCGGCGTCGTTTTTCTTGTCCTGTCTGGAGCATTTCGCCATGGATAGAATAGGAGATAGGTGTTCGTCATGCATAAAGATGGAGGCATTCGTCATGCATATACTTCGAAGTAGGCGTTTGTCATATGTGGAGGCGTCAGCCATGCATGGAGGCGTTCGTCATGCATGGAGGTGGAGACGCTCGTCATGAATGGAGGCATTCGTCATGCACGGAGATGAAGGGATCTGATGAGTGCAGGCACTCGCCATGGACGCGTTCTTTATGTGTGGAGGCATTCGCCATGCGCCGAGATGGAGAGTGGAGGCGTTCGTCACTCACGGCGGTGGAAAAAATCGTCCAGAATGGAGACGTTGGTCACGCATGGAGGCGTTCATCATGCGTGCAGGTGTTCGCCATGCATGGAGGCATTCGACTTGTTTGGAGGCGTTCGACATACATGGAGGCATTCGCCGTACATGGGGGCGCTCGTCACGCACGGAGAAGTTCGTCATACATGAAGGCGTTCTCCATGCACGGCGGTGCAACAGCAGCATCAGCAAGGTGGTCAGGGCGGACGAAGACCCCGCCACAAGCGCAGTACAAATCGCCGAATCGTCGGACCACCAATCACCCCAAGCCCATTAATCCTGTCGTCCAACCTCTCCACCCTCCTCACCTCCTCGTGACCTCCCTCGGGCCTTTGACGATGGCGATGACTTTGGTTTGGCCCATCTCCAGGTAGGCTGACCCGTCCGCCCCCTGCACAGGCGTACGCGTATGATACATGTTTCAACAACAGACAACGAGACGCGACCACACGGTTGAGGGCGAGTGTTGTCGCTGTTGCTGTTGTTGTTGCTTTTGCTCTTGCTGTTGGTGAGGGTAGTGATGGCTCTTGCTGTTGGTGAGGGTAGTGATGGCGTTACTATTACGGGGGGCCATAGTAAATAGGACCAAATATTGTTAGTAAAAATAGGGAAATATATAGGTTTGCGTGTGTACCGTAGGTCCTATTTACTATGGTCCCCCGTAATAGCGTCTACTACTGTTGGTGTTGGTGTCCTCCTTGGGTCTTGACATTGTAGGGGGCGGTGATTCAAGGGGTCAAACCGCGGTCTCCTTTGTATATGATACAAGTACGAACGCGTATACTTCGTATAATCTCTTTCTTCGGTGGGTACTGCCGTACTTCGACTCTGTGATGACGCCAGTACCAGGGTGTTCGTTACCGGTACGCCGCACTCGCCACGAGAGGTCAGGGGCTGTCTCTTTTCTCAAGGAGATCAACAACGGCATAAACACGTACGTATCGTGACGACAATCGTTACCAGGTACCTGGTACGTCGCACAGCAGCAGGATATAGCTGGAACACAGAGCAGCATTCGTCACCACGCTCGAGCTTATCGGGTATCGGCATCGGCCGGCGTCAAGTTTCGGCTTCTCACGCCCTGCCCTGTGCGTTGAGATACACCCGAACTGGCACCTCGTATGTACATGCCACCCTACACAGTGAGTATCGTACATATTCGTGTACAACGACACACAGCAGTACTATTAATAGTCAAAACCTACGAAGTCTCCTTTGTTATGGAAAACAGCAGGTCACTGGAACCACGAAAGCGGGATGCGAAATGCACGAGATCGCACAGGTGCAGACGACGACCGCCAGTGCATACCGTGCTGCGTGCTGCGAGGCTATATTCGTATACAGTATATGCGACGAGTAGGAAATACCTGGTAGCCTAACAGCCAGGTGCTGCTGCACCCATCAGACCTGTGTTGGTGCTATATACGAAAAGCCGATATACGTGCAATACCTCAACAGCTTTGATACCTGGTACGTCATAGCTCGTAGCCTGGTGGTACACCACAACGCCATGGTACTACGGTACAGCAAACCTGTGGTACAGCAGCACTGCTGGTACCCTTTGGCCTGTTGGATATCAGTACCCGAGGGCATCTTGCTTGGTGGCTTTGTGCTTTTTGCGCCTCACCTTAAACACGCCAAAGCGGCACCGAACTCGACGTATCTCGCGACCCCGTCGCCCATCAGGCCTAAGGCCTGCCACGCTCATGAATCCTGCCCTGTTGTCCATGGTGGATTTGTTCACAAACAGGGAAGCCTGCGGTCACTCTCTGCGTGGTGCTGAGTCTGGGCTGTGCTGCTGCCGCTGCCGCTCTTCTTCTATGCGGGAGTTGCACAAAATAGCATGTCTGCATGCCTACCAAAGTTCAAAATTGCGGGGTTGGGGGCTATTTAGGGTGAGCAACTGCCGTCGTTCAACAGGACTGACACCGGCACACACAGAGCGCTACTCAGCGCCGACAACGCGGTGGCTAGTTAGGTACCATCTGTCCCATTCGCTTGACTCTAGAAGTGACTACCTCGCTTGGAAGAAGACGGACCCTCTACGACGAACATGACTGGTGAGGAACCCCGATGGCCTTGTACTAAAAAACCTGACAGTCCCTTCATTGCATGTTTGTATGCGGTTGTGATGACTCGACGGCCCCGTGTGCTAGGGCGACGACCTAGACAGGGTTAGGCAGTCCGGTTACAGACCGAGAGCGTCGAACCTACTGTTCTAGTACGTCGTGGCGGCGACGGCAGCAGCAGCAGCAGCAGCAGCAGCAGCAGCAGCAGCAGCAGCAGCAGCAGCCACGAACGTTGAAAGCTAGTTCATTTTTGCGTACTACTTGTACTTTTCACCACTTCAGAATGTTTCCAACTTTAATTCCAAGTGTTAGTTTGTCCCCACGACGTGGGTGCACTGCTCAGCAGTTCTCAAGGGTCTGTCGCCGTACCGGTTTGAAATCTCACAGCAATGAGCTCGATCTTATCCCCCGCGCAGTGTCACGAGTATCATTCGTAGCGCGCTGCTTGCAGTGCAAGCATTGCTGACTGTATGCAGGGCTCTTCACGGATCGGGTCAAGAAGTTAAAATCTCACGGGTCGGGTCGGGTCGGGTCGGGTCGGATCGGATCGGGTCGGGTTAGGTCAGGTCAGGAGGTTTTCAAACTCACGGGCCGAGTCGGGTCTCCCTTACCCGACCCGAACCGATCTGACCCGCGAGGTTTGACGCGACCCGTGAAACGGCCCTGGCTGTATGTTGCTGCACACTTGCGGTACAACTCCGTTCGGTTTGGGTTCGGACACATGATGAAACCCAGCGACCCCGCCGCGATGCGTTCGTGTGGCCGTCGCCGTATCGTTGCTGTGTGCTGTGCCGCTGCTGTACCGTATGAAATACCATGGTTCACCGTTTCTATCATAGAACACGTGTGATCAGGTATTAAGTAGCACATGTCCTCGGCTGAATCAATCTCCACGCTGATTTTCTCTAGACATTGGGGAGAGGTGCAAACGCCGAGAGAGATGTGCCTACGGAAAGGTGTACCAGGTGTAGACCTTGATCTTTCCTATTAATAAGCCACCAGTGTAGTTGTGTGTATGTGCGTGCCCCCCTTGTTACGAGTAAGGACGACACAAGAATACCAGACGTACGTGTAAGACACGACAAGAGGGCAGAGAAGGGAAATAACTATTGACAAAAAAAACGAGCAGTCCTGTGTCTAGCTGGTGGGCCAAGGACGGACAGGGGAAACTGAAAGAAGGACAGAGACAGAAGGTCGGGGAGCTGAATACACACAAAAAAAAAATCGAAAAAATAGGGTGACGCAGCCGACGCAGCGGGGCAGAGCACGGGCGGAGGGGGGGGGCAGGAGGGGGGATAGCATTAACTTGACAGGGAAGAGGGCGACACGAACAAGTAAAAGGGATTGTATCACAGGAAGCAGTGCTCGTAGTTGCTGGGCGTCTCAATTCTGAATAGAAAGACAGCCAGTGCCACGTTTCGGCGCGTACGGAAGAAAATCGTCTCGGAAATTCGTCCTGTACATGGGGAGTGTTATCTCGCGTGTTGCTCATACCGTAATCGTCGTTTTTTTTCGTCTCGATCTCCCTCTCGAGTCTCACGGAAGGGGTAAGGGCTATACAACCCCTTCCACCACGTACTGAAAAAATGATTCTACTTTCGTGAGAATAGTGGTTTGCCAAACATACTACGAACCGCCGTACTCTGCGGCACTTTTAATCCCGCATTTTTAACCCTTACCTGGTACAAAACAATCTCACTCCTTAGAGTACCTGGTGTGTTTTTTTTTTCGAAAATAGGTTGTTATTTTTAGTTCAACGCCATTAACAAGCTGTGGCAGATCAGACAAAAGAAAAAAAATCAAGACCGAGAAAACATAAACGAATAAAACTGCTAGAAATTTATTATCATATTAATTAGGACTTGAATTTTAGAACTATAAGTTTAAGTATATAGTTCGTCCCCGAAAGAAGCGTGAGATTGTAAAGGGATTGCGAGTGAACCCTTTTAGTGTGACAACTACTGTAACTTTTATCCCTCACTCGCTCCAAGTACCTTTGTCCCCCCGAAGAACCTGGGCGCAGTTCTAATGGAGTAGCGAGCTGCTGCCTGTATATACAACTCCCTGGACAATAGACAAAATACAGTAGGAATTTAGTATTGTCTCCTGATAGGTTTCTATCGCAATGGACTCTTGCCTGTTGATATCAATAATTCCATTCAGTAGACACATTAGTAGAAATAGAAATTGTCCAGGGTGTGACTATACACATGAGTACTGCCTGAGGGGGTGGTCAACCGATCCCCATTATCCAAAGCCCCTCACCTCCCCCTGTCCTTCCCTGCTCTCGCGTTTTCCCCCCCCCCCCCCCCCCCCCCCCCCCCCCCCAATAACAGGGCTTTCTCGAGCAACGTGGGTTGTTCTCCCGGTCGCGCTCGCCCTCGTGACCCCGGCCACCACCACCACGGCCGCCGCTGCTGCCGCCGCCGCCGCCACCATCACCGTCACTGCCTCCCAACCGTCCCACAAAACCCTTGCTTTTCACACCGCAACTCGTCGTCACCGTGAGGACCGCCACGGAGTGACAACCGAGCCGTCGCCACCCTTCCATACCGGCTGGAAGAAATCATATCCATATTTACCCGCCGGATTCGTGCCGGCAACAAGAAGATCGTATCATTTTGTACCCGTCGGATTTGTCGCCGGTCCGGCCCGGACGGTGACCTCGTCGTCGGGGGAAGGGGGGTCAGCGGCCGCGGAGACCCAGGGTAGGCGGGGGCGGTCTAGGGCGTGTATTAGTGCCGTACGGAGTTCTGGAGGGCGGGAGGCGGGAGCATGGTGGGGTGGGGCGCGATCTGGACGGAAACAGCGGTCCTGGGTGGGACGCGCGGGGGAGGGGAGGCCGTCGTCTTTGGTGGTGGTGGGTGCGGGTTCCGGGGAAACGGAGTACTATTCCTGGTGGGTCGTGTTTTTGTCTCTTGTTTCGGTTTCGATATCCCCAGAAAACACACGCCTACGTATCATATACAGCTCATAAAAAATTAGCCTGCCGGGGTATTTTTCCTCCGCCTTCCGGCAGGCCTGCCCGCTCGTTTCTGCCGGCGTATCGTAACGAAACGCTGTACAAGTATAGGGTATGTGGCCAATGATGTGATCGCCGTCAACCCCCCCCCCCCCCCCCTCCCCCGCCCCAAATAAAACACGCACGTTAACACGCTGCGGCTTTACCGGTACTATATAATAGTCGCAAGCGTAGTGCAGCACGGGGCGGCGGCGTCCTAGCCGCGGAGGAAACAAATTGGAAACCGAAAACAGCGAGGACTCACCCCAACCCAACCCAACCTAACCCAGCAATATTTCCTCAAATTCCCCCCGATCGTTAACGCCTCCTGCCTCCGTGTATCGGCCTTCTTTTCCCCACCAACGACGCCAAATGTATGAATTTAAGCATACATGCCGGGGACATCACCTTTGCTGGTATCTAACTATTCTTGTAATAGTAGCACATATCAGGTACCAGGCATCCTTCCTTGTACCAGGTTTTTATCTATGCATACTATCACCTGGCATGTTTTCATTGGTGTTGGACCGCTTATCAAAAGTGTCGATGTGCTACTGTACCAGGTGTAATAGGTATAAAAGTATCGAACTTGCGATACTCGTACGTAACTTTGTGCTGTCGACCGTTCTTTGCCCTCCGTATATTTTATGGTGTCTTTTTGTTTTCTGTTTTTTTTTTGTTTATCGATATCGTATACATCGATTTGACTGGTCTTTGTTTATCGATGTCGTATGGATTCGACTTCTTCATTTATCGATGTCGTATCGATTTGATATTTCGTTTACCGATATCGTATGCCATCGGTTTTATTTTTTTGTTCGGTAGACATCGTACTAGAACTACAGTACCTCTAATTTACGTATCGTACACTGGTATGTAGGTAGCATTGAGGATTTTTTTTTTCGATTTTTCACGGCTCACTTTTTTTGTTTCAAGAATGTTGTTCACGTATGTCATACCTGGTCCCTGGTATCATATGTTCGATACGTGTGGCAGGACGGAGACTGACGCGGACGTGGAGGTGCGCGTGCCCCTGCCCCCCGGGACCGCGGCGAAAAGCGTGCAACTGAGCGTCACTAAATCCTCGCTCACGCTGGGGCTCAAGGGGCGGGAGGGACCCGTCTTGAAGGTGCGTGCGTCAAATATCGAGAGAAGAGAAGGGGGAGAGAACGGACCATTTTCGTCTGTGTGGTTTATGCTTTTTTCGTTTCTTTGGAGTTGTTCTTCGTTTTTTGTTTTCCAATCTCGTTTCATATTCGTTTCCGTTGAAATTTCCGTTTTCGTTTCGAGTTCCGTTCTGATGTACTTCCGTTTTGGTCTCCACTTTCACCTTCGTTTTCGTTGTCACGTTGTGTTTCGGTGCGTTTTTTTTTTTCGTTCTTGTTCTTGTTAGTTTTGGTTTTTTGTTTTTAGGCTTGGTTTTGTTGCATTCTCTGCTGGGGCTTACGGGCTGGGATAGCCCCCCCCCGATGGGGATGATCGTATCACGTAGTGTGTATATGGTAAGGCACCCACGAGGCAGTTACATAGGAAACCCATTGCTGTCTCTGGAAGCGGCCACACCAGAAAATAAATCAATTCATGGACGCTGTCACCCATAAGCAAGAAAATCCCCCTCTAAAGCGGTTCTCGGTGGGGTGCAGCTCACCCTTCATGCGACTCGCCCAACACCTCACGGCGTTTCGCGCTTGGTGCAAGCAATGTCTTGCCTGGGCGGTGAGAACCCGACGTGCTCCGTCCCGGCGTTGTAGGGCTGCGAGGGTCTATGGTCATACGACTATGGCCATGCATGATGATGAGTACACCCCCTGAAGGGTTGTCATTGGAAAAAAGGGAGGCGAGAGCGGCCCGTTACTTTGTTTTGATTGGATTATTACGGGGGTCCATAGTTAACGGGACCAATTTTTGTTCGTAAAAATAGGTGAATATATAGGTTTTTATGTATACCATAGGTCCTAGGGTAATTGATTGGTTATTGATTGATTGGTTGGTTGATAAATTGCTTGAAGGCTTGATTGTTTTGGTTGACTGATTGATTGATTGATTGATTCCTTGATTGATTGGTTGATTGATTGATTGATTGATTGGTTCATTGATTCCTTGATTGATTGATTGGTTCATTGATTGATTGGTTGGTTGGTTGTTTGATTGAGTGATGAAGCAGTTTTTCGCCCTTATTATATCTGAACATAGTACCGCTCTGTCCCCAAACCATCCGGACCTTTCAGTGTTAATATTTCATACCAAAAGGTCTTTTTATTAGTGGGCATAGTGCTATATCCCACCTGGCGCGCTGTAATCAGTAATGTTGAGTCGGTTTTTTTCTTTTCAGTCCCCCGGCGGATTGCTTGACAGTCGTGTGAGAGTCTTTTGGACACCATCACTACGACGACCCAGTATTAAATAATGAGGAAAGTCTAGCTTGACACTTCCAAATATTAAATGCGTGACGTGTGTCAATTAACCGTCGCCGTCGTTGCAACGGCAGTAGACCAGGCTGCTACTACTTCGGGCGCGTGAGGATGTTGACCCGAGAGGATCGGGTGTGGTGGGGATAGCCACCCTCTCGCAGTCGCTTGTCCGTGCCTATGCTCTCCTGGTGTTTATAGTTGATGTAGCTGCCGTGTTTCGGGCAACGTCGCCGTCAGACGGGGGGGGCGCCTTTCTCCCGTCGGTCTCTGTCTGGCTGTCAGTCTGTCTGTCTGTCTGTCTGTTTGTCTGTCTGTCTGTCTTCTGTCTGTCTGTCTGTCTGTCTGTCTTTCTGTCTGTCTGTTTGTTTGTCTGTCTGTCTGTCTGTCTGTCTATCTGTCTATCTGTCTATCTATCTGCCCCCCTATCCGTCTGATTTTTTGTCTGTCTATCTGTCTAATTTTTTCGGGTCGGTTGGTACGTGGGTGAGTGCTCTTGTGCCTGTGGGTGATGGCCCTGTTATTCGCTGTTGGTAATTTTGTTTCTTCCGCAATGGGGATCTATCTGATGTGTCCGATGTGTGCAATACTTTCGCCTCGCACCTTCCGCCAGCACGAAGAGATGGTACCCAAGCATATAGGGTGGTTCAAGCTGACCCGTCCACCCCCCCCCTCCCCCCCCCCTCCTTGCCTCTCGCTACACGGCTCGCACCGTGGTTCCCCCATCTCCCACGCCATTTTCGCTCGTGTGCACGGTTGCAGGGCAGCCTTAAGGGGCCGGTCCATGCGGACTTGAGCCATTGGACGATGGGTACGTACTTAACCCGGTTTTTTTTTTTTTTTCACTTTTTTTCGGTTACAACTACGGCAGTAGTGGTCCCTCTATAGTGCCGGTTGGGTATCGCCGGCTTCCCGCTGTAGTGCTGGTGTAATCGCTTGGCGCGGGTGGAATTTCTTCACTAGCGTGGCAGTGTGCGGAGTAATTAGTGCCGGTTGGTTGCCGCTATATGATAGTGTTGGTATTGTTGGCTGGCGCATATCATACCGGCACTGCAGAGGGACACTCACTGCTGTGTTAGATACCTCTATGGACCACGAACGGAAACGCAAGGACCGTTAGGTATTGACATTTACAAACGAAAATGATCCTGTACACCGGTACAACTCTGTCCGGTCCTTGCGTACCGTTGGGGTATTCATACGAATATCCAACGGTCCACTGCTCGTTTCGTTACTATTTGCGAGACATTTATAGATGTTATTAATAGATATCGTACCGAAAGTTTCTATTTTGTCGACATACTACCTGGTGTAAAGTGTCGATCGGATTTTGATATATGGTGTCGAAGGCTTTTATTTTGCTCCCTTCATCCCCCCGGCATCGCCGTGTTTTTTTTTTTTCAAGGCCAATTATTAACGATGTGTTTTCGAAGTTTTTGTACCTGGTATAGTCGCACGTGACATATCGATTTGATTTCTCGTTCATCGGTATTAAATATGTGTCATTTGTTTAGTTTTGTCTTTTTTTCTCCCGTGCCTAGTGTTCTCCCTCTTTCTTGTTGTCACGGCTGTGGCCAATGTGTGTTCGTGTGTGTGCTCTTCGCATTAAACCGTTCTTTCTACCCGTCGATGTCCCGATATCATCAACGGGAACAGAGGAAATGGAGGACACCGGGGTCAAGATGCTCTACCTTTGCCTCTCGAAGTCGCTCGACATGGAGGCGTTGGAGCAGAACAATCTGCCGGGGGAGTGGGTCGGGGTGCTGGAAGGGGAAGACGCGCTCAACATCTACTACCCTGACAAGGACAAGGTGCACCGCAACGCTCATATTACGGGGGACCATAGTAAATAGGACCAACTATTGTTAGCAGAAATAGCGAAATATATAGGTGTTTATGTGTACCGTAGGTTCTATTTACTATGGCCTCCCGTGATAGCATGTTGAATATACGTGCACTTGCAGTTAAGGCTCAGGTTGAAGTTGAAGTTGAAGTTGAAGTTGACTCTTCCGTTGGCGTTACCGTTGGCTTCTGCTTGGCGGTTCGAAGAGATCACATTTTTAGTGTACGCACGATCTTACTGCTGACAGTTCAAGCTTTCGTGACTCTTGCCTCTGGCGCTGTTTGGCACGTATCCAACTATGGCTTTGCCGTGGACTATTCCGTTGAATTCGGCGTTGACGATGAACTCTGCGTTGACGTGGGAGTTTTAGGTTGAATTTCGTTTTTTTTTTTTCGTTGACGTTAAGCTCTGCGTTGACGTGGGAAGTCGAGGTTGACGTTTTTAACTTTTTTTTGCGTTGACGTTGGAGTTGGAGTTGACGCTTGATTTGACGCTGAAGGGTATGACGTTGAGGTTTGTTGTTTTTTCAGGTTGGAGGTGGCGTTAACCTTGAAATTGAGGTATCCGAATCGGTCGATTTTCTTTTGACGTATCGTGCGGGCCGGAAATACCTTTTGCCCCAGCTCCGTAAAGCATGTGGCTGAAATGTATGGGAGTGATCCATCTATAGTGCCGGTCAAGTAGTGCCGGCTGCCAGCTATAGTGCCCGTGGAATTGCTTGACACGGATGGGATTAACCAATGTGGCAGTGTGCGGAGTAATTAGTGCCGGTTGGCGCTCGTATAGTGCCGGTGTTTGCTGACTGGCGCATATCGGTACTATAGAGGGACCATTGCTTCACTTGACTTTAATGCCTAAGCCCTTCACCCCGACCGCCCGTGAAATTCCTCGGAATTAAAATGTAATACTGGGCTCATGGTATCACAGACCCCCGGGGTCGTATCGCATGTTGTGCGCCATCGACGACATCCCCGAAGGGAGGGCAAAAGTAGTTCCTCCCCCCCGCCGAGGACTCATCCGCGGACAAGTAAGTCACCCGGAACAAGAACGCCTCGCCACACAATGAAAGACCCCAAAACGTCCCGAGTAGGCCAGTATCAACCACCCGCAATACCACAGACACAACCTTTTTTGCCGGAAGAAGGGCCGTCGGTAGTCAGCAGTAATTATAGTGTGATACGATGTCGATAAACGAAAGAAACTGGTGTTACTCGATTTGTACGATTTCGATATTTGATATAACGAAGCTTTCGTTCATTGTCTGCCTAAAAATCACGGGGGTTGCCAGGGTATGGTGAGCGCACAACACGTTCGATACGATACATCGAAAATACGTGGGTATATCAATCTGTTCGATACGATATCCAACACTATGTAGCCGTATCGATATATCGAAAATCCGATATTTTGGTACATCATTCGTTTCGATACGATATCCAACACTAGCCGTCAGCGAGTTTTTCGAAGGTGGGCCGAGTCATAAAGCACTGCTGGTTGATTGGAGTTGAAGTTGAATATGGAGTTGAAGTTGAAGCTGAACTTGGAGTTGTTGACGTTCGTGACCTGTGCTGCCGTCGCTCAAAAATCCAGGACTTCGACGTGAACGAGTACGTGAAGAAGATGGGCTACGATAGGGAGAGGGACATCGGCAAGGTATTAAATTGATTTTTGACAAGCTGGCAAGAATCCGGTCGGTATATTCGAGTGACGCTTTTGTAATTTTTTTTTGTGAAAATTCAGAAGCGGAGCTGCCATATTTCAGAGATCAGCGGTGGGTGTTTGGACTGAAATAAAAAATAGAATGCAGCTGATGCAGTTTGTCATTTCACGGACAGGCTCAAAAACGTATTCCAACTGTTGCTGTTGGGGACAGCGTGGCTCGTAAGGCGCATGCATTCGCGCGGCGTGTATTTGTGTAGAATGTACAAGATGTGTATTTTGGTGGTTATTAGTAGTAACGAGTACTCTATTGGTAATGGTCCAGTCTATCATTAACAGCATGTATTTTGGTGTTTGTTAGGTGTTCATTTGCTGCAGTATGGGTAGGTTGCACTCGTACCTGCATTTGTTATTAGCATTTTGTGTTTTTTTTTTGTCGCAGTTATGATGTTTTTATATAGCTAGATGGGGGACGATGTTGTTTCTCTGCTCGTTAAAAAAACAGGAACAAATTCTCTCTTTTTCCCTTTTTTTTTGCTGGTGACTTTACGGAGACACCTTCATTCGTCGTGCGTGGAGCATCCCCATTTTCCCTAGCGTCAGCAAGTAACGAAACAAGAAATCCCCCGCCTTGATGCCAATGGGACCCCCCCCCCCCCCCCCCGGGGAGATTTTGCGATCAGGAAGAAGAAAAACATGAGTTCTACTATATAGTCACCATCCGTCTACGAGTGAAAGGTGCTTGTGCGAGCGCCGACCAATACGTGCGTACGTGTAGAATCCTGCTCCATCCGTGTCGTACGACTGACTCCCTCTCAACCATTGTATATCGGACGATCAATCATTCACACGTCAGACATGTCAATATTCTATCTATCTGTCTACTGCAGATCATCTAGATAACCTATTTACGAGGGATCACATTAAATAGGACCTACAGTACACACAAAAACCTATATATTTTCCTATTTTGACTGACAATATTTGGTCCTGTTTACTATTGTCCCCCCGTAGTAGAGCGCTCTAACCTGCCGTTCTGGAGCACTACCTGTGCAGGATCTATAAAGCACAAACGGACCCAACCCAGGCAGATTGTATGCCCCCCCCCCCCCCCCATATATTGTATATGGGTTGGGTTGGCGTCGATTGGCAACGACACTGTAAAACATGCCGCTCACTACGTGAGCTAGACATCCAGGGTACCGTTATTTTTTTATTTTTTTTTTTTTGGCGGTCGCCCACAGCTGGTTGTCGAGTGAGATCATTTGTGCGAAGTAAATAGCCTTTACTCTGCTCAAGGGAATTGATCGTATCACGCAGTGTTCAAGGTAAGGCACCCAAGAGGCAGTTACATAGTACTCCCATTGCTGTCTCTGGAAGTGGCTACACCGGAAATTAAACTAACTCATTGAGGCTGTCATCCATATGCAAGTCCGCCTCACAAGCGGTTCTTAGTAGGATGCAGCTCACCCCTCATGCGACTCGCCGGACACCTCACGGCGCTTCGCGCTTGGTGCAAGCAATGTCTGCCTGGTCGGTGAAAACCCGACATGCTCCGTCCCGGCGTTGTAGGGATGCGAGGGTCTATGGTCATACGACTACGGCCATGCATGAGATCGAGTACATCTCTCCTATCGAGTACACCCCCCCCTTGTCGAGTTAGATCATTTGTGCGAGGTGAACAACCTTTACTCCGTACAAGTGGGAATGATCGTGTCACGTAGTGTTTTATGTTTATGGTAAGACACCCAAGAGGCAGTTACATAGTACTCCCATTGCTGTCTCTGGAAGTGGCTACACCGGAAATTAAACTAACTCATTGAGGCTGTCTACCATATGCAAGTCCGCCTCCAAAGCGGTTTTTTGTAGGATGCAGCTCACCCTTCATGCGACTCGCCGGACACCTCGCGGTGCTTCGCGCTTGGTGCTAGCAATGTCTGCCTGGTCGGTGAAAGCCCGACATGCTCCGTCCCGGCATTTCAGGGATGCGAGGGTTTATGGTCATACGACTCCGACCATGCATGATATCGAGTACACCTCTCCTATCGAGTACCCCCCCCCCCCCCCCCCCCCCCCCCCCCCCGCTCCCAGGCAACATGAGCTATATGGGTCGTACAGTTCAGAATCTTACCTCCGATGTCTGCCCTGAAATAAAGGGGTATATGTATAGAGCATGCGATGATGGGAATCGATAATAAATCTCTCCGATGCATGCAACCTTTTGTCATCTCCCTCCAAATTATGGGATTGGCCGATGCTGTATTGGTCTCTTTTGTGTCGTCAAGTTGTCCAGTTTACTGGCACATCATGTACTGGCAGTACAATAGTGATCTACTGATTGACCTCTCCAGTATATTCGCCAGTAGTTTTTATCTTACGCACGCCCCAAAAAAAACACGCCATGTCATAGGACGGGAATTCACTGAATCCGTTTCGGGAGGAAGAAAGTAGAGAGGAGAAAAGGCAGTATACTGCTGCAAGCCAGTATACTGCTTTATTTCGACGACAGTACAATCGGTAACGACTGAGTCAGCCGGTGCCCAGCCCTATCAATTTGACAGCTTTGCGGGTCGCCTTTCGGGTAAAAAATTTGGATAGCTGAATTTACCTTACGTAGGGTTGGAATTATTTTTTGCAGCGGTAAAAGGAGGGTCGAGTCTCCAAAAGTTCCCAATCTGTTTTTTTTTTTTCGCCGTCTTACATACCCGGTATATTTCATTTACCCCGCCCGTGTGCTTGGAACGCCTGAACAAGGTGGACAAAACCATGTTTTCGGACCTGACGGAAGAAATGAGAGATAACCTCAAGACGAGCATGCCGCAGACGCCGTTTTCTGATGAGGACGACGTCATTCCGGTCGTGGCCCAGCCTAAGGTGTGAGGTTTGGATTGGGCCGAAAATCCGAGTAAAATTATTATGCTGTACAACTTGTTGCAGGACAGTTCATTGCTGCAAATCGACACGCGAAACGTTGCTGTTGCTGTTGGTAGTGGTGGTGGTGTTGGTGTTGATGGTGTTGGTATTGGTATTGGTGTTGCTGTTGCTGTTGCTGTTGCTGTTGCTGTTCTTCTCATATTAACTCACCGCCGACAATCTGGTAGTCCGTGACCACAGAACAGGCTCCAAGAACTCCGGAGTGGAATAATGAAGATTATGATGCCACCACCTGTATCCGAGGAGGCCTCGTTACTTCGATGGCCTGATGCTTGCATCTTCTCAATACCTCGTCACTTTTTTTTTTCTGAAAGTCCTCGAAAGGCATGTGTCCGTTTAATAGCCGTTGGCATGGTGGGTTTACTTGGAATTGCAGTGGGATCATTTTTGCCGCAGTGACAAGGGTGAACGCCCATTTTATAGCCGTTAGCATCGTGGATGACCGTTGGATAACCGTCGAGTAAAAGCTGACCGTTAGCATGGTGGAGTGCTTTGAATTTGTGTGGAATGATTTTCGCCAGCGGTGGCAGGGTTGAGGACCGCTTTATAGCCGTAGGCATGGTGGATGACCGTTGGGTAATCGTTGGGTAGCCGTTGAGTAAGAAGCTGACCAACCTTTTCGCGCCGACCACCTGTCTCCCTCGTCGAAGGTGTCTCCCACCATCGATACCGGGGTGCTCGGCGTGCACGTGGCCCCTTCTTCCGAAACGGAACATGTAACCGACGAAACCGTCAACGCGGAACAAGACGCTTTCATCGATTCGTCCTCGACGGCCGCGGCGGCTCATGCGGAAGTCGTGACGGATGATGATGTAGACGCGTCGTGGGCGGCGAAGTTTGCTACAGACAGCGGTACTGGTGGTGGTGATGATGATGTGGTGGAGGCGGGGGGCGGCTCAATCAACCGCCGAACTCACGGTGAGAATGCCTAACCTAAACTCCTTTGATCACCCCGTATTCTTGCAATCCCAACTGTATTTCAATTTCCCTTTTTGTGCTGGTGAACACCTGTTTTGCAATAATCGATTCTCGCTTCCATGATCTAGATCTTTAGAGGCAGATCTTTTCACGATCTTGCATGACATGATCTACAGTGGCCGTTGATGTTGCTCGGTGGGACCCGTATAATCTGATTGATCTACACTAGCACGTGTTTCCTTGGTTGTATCTGCCCTCTAAGGTGGATCCTGCACAACCTCTCACGACGGCAGGCGAGGAACTAGATCTATCTGTAGATAGATCATGATTTATCTGTCGATGATCTGTACGAGGTATGAGTCTTTCTCGAAACCGGTTGCCAGGAGCCGTCTAAGAAAACGAAGATGCCACTACCGCTCTGTCCCGTAATATAATCACCGGTTTTAGACTAATTGTTAAACCTGACGGTGATTGTATGTCGGGACAAAGCGGTAGTGTTTTCACGCGTCGGTGAGATAGATAGAGACCCTGACGTGAGTACCGTAAGGATGGGAGTCACCGCTCCTCCGTAGACCGATTTGTCAAAGCTCGATTGCTCCACAGGCGAAGAGGTGGAGTAAACCGACGAGCCATCCCACGGTAGGGGTGCACCAGAAGTTTCTGAGCCCCTCACATTAGGAGCTCAATATCTCACCCGACACAATACCTGGAAAAAATTTGTTCGCGCCACCCGACCGGTACTTGTGTGCGCTATTAATAGTCCTAAAACGAATGTAGGAGTAAAATTTTCATCCGAACCGCTGGTTCCTCACTTGGTGAACTCAATCAGTCAAACAGCCTACCGTGGGGTGACTCCGACCGACTCGTCTAAGAAAATCTCTCATGGTGACATTTTTCCACTACCACCCTCTGCTGCATTGGCATCACCCTCTCGGTTGTGGAGCAATCGAGCTTTCTAAATCGGCGAATGGGGGGTGCGATCGATGACTCTCATCCGTACGGTTGTCTGGGGGAAAAAAAGGTGTCCACCCTCCCCCTACAGTGGTCAATTGATATGTTCGGCGCTGTTTTATCCATGTTTATGCAAGGAAGCCCACCTCACAAAGCGATTTTTAGAGAAGGATGCAGCTCACCCTTCGTGCGACTCGCCAAACACCTCGCGTTTCGCTTCGCGCTTGGTGCGAGCAATCAATGTCTGCCTCGTCGGCGGTGAAAACCCGACGTGCCCCGTCCAGGAGTTGCATGGATGCGAGGGTTTATGGTTATACGACTACGGCCATGGATGACATGAGTACCCCCCCCCCCCCCCCTAGTGGCCACACCAGAAATCACTTCACTGATGCTGTCATCAATATGCAAGAAAAGCCGCCTCTAAAGCAGTTCTTAGTAGGATGCAACTCACCCTTCATGCGACTCGCCCAACACCTCACGGCGCTTCGCGCTTGGTGCAAGCAGTGTATGCCTGGTCGGTGAAAACCCGACGTGCTCCGTCCCGGTATTGTAGGGATGCGAGGGTCTATGGTCATACGACTACGACCATGCATGATAATGAGTACACCCCCTCCCCCCCCCCCCCCTCCTCTGTCTGGTGACGGGGCCAATATAGCCGCTGAAATACGTTATGAGTATATCGGCAGAACACTAGCCTCCTTTCTGCGATTCCAATCTCCACTAAATCGAACGATGTCATTAGATGAATCGGGTACGATTCGCATAGCGTCCCTAGCACTTTTGGCCTGTTCGTGGCGGAGCGTGTTGTAGTAATCAGTAAAACCAAGCACGGTTTCGGAATACTAAGGGGACTTTTTGCGATTTTGTTTGGGGTCAATCGTGAATTCTGATTACTCCCCCCCCCCCCCCCCCCACTACAATACTACCACTCTGGCCGTCAAGATAGTGATTGTTTAGACACTAGTATGAATACCAAGCGGTCCTTATATTCCCGCCCAGAGGGGTAAACCTTCCACACGCCGGACAGATAGATCATCTGCAGATCATTCCCACTTGATGATCTAGATCTTTCGAGGCCTTTTACGAAACGCAGTCCCGTTTCGGGGAGAAACTACTTAGAATTATAGTGGTTTGTCCCCAAAAGGGGACTGCACTCCTATTACGGGGGACCATAGTAAATAGGACCTACGGTAAACACAAAAAACTATATATTTCCCTATTTTTACTATCAAGATTCGGTCCTATTTACTATGGTCCCCCGTAACAGCAGCCCTAAAAGGGTTAATATATTCCTGGTCTGATTGATCTGTGTGATCTATGTGATCTGTAGCTCATGTTGCTGGGTGGTAGCCGTGTAATCTGCATGATCTACAGTAGGACATGCTTCCTGGGTTGAATATTTACTGTACAGATTAGATAGATCCAGCACAATATCTCAGAACGGCAGGTTAGGATCTATCTGTAGACGATCTATCTGTAGATTATCTATCTGTACATGATATATCTGTAGATGATCTATCTGTAGATGAACTATCAGTAGATGATCTATCTGTAGATGAACTATCAGTAGATGATCTATCTGATCTGTCTGAGGTGTGAAGCCTTGTGGTAATATTTTTCGGAACATCTCGCGTTGTCTGGGATCAGGCGAAGCAGCGTGAGATTTCGGCGGGACTGAAGGACACGTACGACAGGCTCGTCAAGTCGGGAATGATGCAGGTCGGGGTTAACCCGGACGGAACGCCCGAGGAGATGCCGGACATGGATGAGGTGCGTGTGTTGTTGTAGTTGTTGGTGTTGTTGATGTTGGTCTTGACGTCGACGTTGTCGTTGTTGGTGTTGGTGTGTTGCTGCTGCTGCTGTTGTTGTTGCTGCTGCTGATGTCGTGTCTTGTCTTGTCTTGTCTTGTCTTGTCTTGTCTTGTCATGCCATGTTGTTAAAGATACCACCAGATGGTACTTCGCAGTAGGCTGCAAAGGCTGGTGCTGGTAGTCGTTAGACTGACCGAGCAGACACGCTGTGTCGAGGATGTGAGAAGTTGAAAACGCTTAGAAGGTTCGCTTCACTTCACTTCATATAAATTAACTTGATGATACCAGCGATGACGCTCGTCCTGCGTCAATGCAGTAGAGCCGCTTGGTAGAGCTAGACGTCGCAACCAGGGAAGGGTAGACAAACCACGTAGACAAACGCAGGGAAGCCAGACGAAGAACTGAGCTAGGATATCCGACTACGAACTCTGTACTCGTGGATATCCGGTAGGTACGTTACACAAAGAAATGCGGCGCAACCTGAAATAACGCGGTGGAACCCAAACCAACCAGCTTCAACACATGCAGATAGTCTGTACAAGCGTAACATTCCAACACACCCACCAAACACACTTGTCGTACCGATGAGCAACTCTGTAGGCTACCTGCTACTGCTGTGGCGCTGCAGCAAGTGCTAACATGGAGCTGTACATTCGCTACAGAACATTGATAATGCCAATACACTGATTTCGTCAACTTCTTAACACTCCCCCTCAATGGATGTCGAGTCTCGACCTAGCGTATGCCTTCTGCAATAAAGCCTCGTTGGAGCTGGTGTCTTCTTTCACTGGTGAGTTTGACAATGCAACGTAATGCATGTGTATACTACAAAGTCACTCTGAATCAAGAAAAATATCGATCGAAACGCATTAAGGATCATATCGATGGAAACGCATCAAAGACCCATTCAAGCCACTCGTTGTGATATCTGCCTTTCAGAAGGCAAACGGAATGGTTTGAAGTATATCGTGTGCAACACTGACTCCCGAACAACTCCCCCATTCGCGCGAACGTATCAAGAAAAAACAAACAATAAAATAATATGAATAATAAAACCAGATTTATCTACTTCAGACCTTGAACTCGTTGACCAGCTTGAGGAGATAGCGGTGCCTGTGCTTACTGAGATACTTGGTGCCGATGTCAGCGAGTTGGTCCTCCGTCTTGACGTAGTGGATGGAGATTCTTCCCTCCTTGACCAGCTCCTGGATGAAAAAATACCGCAGAGCCACATGCTTGACTCGCGAGCTGTAGGTTCGGTTCCCGGCCACGTGCAGAGCCGAGGTGTTGTCGATGTACAGTGGTACGCAGTCAAAGCGCGTGCCGAATCCCAGCTCCTTCATCATGTTCGAACAGAACACCGCCTCTTTCATCGCTAGCGCTGCAGCCACGAGCTCTGCCTCCATGGTGGACTGCGCCGTCAGCCCCTGCATCCCCACCTTAAAGCTCACAGGGGCATTTGAGAGGAACACAACGTATGAAGACATCGACTTGCCGTTATCCGGATTGTTGCCCCAGTTTGCATCCGAAAAAGCCGTCAACTTGAAACCCTCTCGCTTGTATGTGATGGAGAAATCCGCCGTCCCGGCCAGGTAGCGAAGTAGGTGTTTTGCCGCCGCCATGTGCGCTTTGTACGGTTTGGACATCGCCCTCGCCAATTGGTTGACGGCGTACAAAATATCATAGCGAGTCACCTGTCCGAGGTACATTACGCTGCCCGTGATGGCCTGGAAACGCTGTTTCTCCTCCTTGTTTAAAAGCTTCTCGTCCGGTTGGTCCAGTGAAAGCTCTTTTCCCACGCCAGGTGTGTACGTAGGATTGCAACTTGCCATGCCGTACCGCGCTAGCATGGGCTTAGTGTATTTGTCCTGGGTGATGGTCACCGTCCCCTTCTCACGATCACGGGTGACGCCCATCCCGAGTACGAGCGACACGTCTCCCATGTCCGTCATTGAGAAACGGCTCATCAGCTTCTGCTTGATCCGCCTGAGTACGGTCAGGTCTTTTCCAAGCAGTAGAACATCGTCAACGTACAGGGTTAGGATGATGATGCCGCCGCTCTCCGAGTAGGTGTAGACACACGGGTCCGACTTGAGGCTTTTAAAGCCGATTTCCACCAGATGTCCGTCGATTGTGTTCCACCAGTTGGTTGGGCTCTGGCGAAGGCCGTACAAGCTTTTAAGAAGTCTCATGACCATTGGAACTCCGTTTTTGTCGAACTCTTCGTATCCGGGTGCCATCTTGACATATACTTCTTCCGTGACATCCGCATTCAGAAACGCGGTGTTGTAATCTAGCTGCCAGCACTCCAGATTGTACTCCGCCGCTATCGCTAGCACCATGCGGATGCTCTGAAGTCTGCAAACGGGGGCAAACGTACTGCCGCAATCAACACCAGGTAACTGACCCCACCCAAGTACAACAACGCGTCCCTTGTGTGAGTTGTCGGCCTTGACTTTATAGACCCATCGACTGCCGATAATCTTGTGTTCTGTGGGGACAGCAGTCATCGGCAAGAGGGTGTAGACGTTGTTCCTTTTTAGACTTGCCATTTCCTTGTGTGAGGCCGCCTTCCACTGCGCCTTGGCCGGTAGAGTCATGGCTTCTTTGAAAGTGTTCGGGATTATTTCCACATTCTCCCCCGCCGAACAGTTTCGAACGTTAGTCGCGACATAGGCGTACTCCACGGCTAAGTCTTCTGCGTATGTCTCGTGCGCAATATCTGGCAGAGTCATCTTGGTGTAGAGCTTCAGTCCTCGAAGCTCAGACAGAGCGGACCTGGTGACAATTGTTGCTAGATGGGCAGAATTTGAACGGCTGTTGGTGTTACGCTTCACAAAGGATTTTGCTGCAGTACCAGCACGCGTAACCGCAGGCGTCGCTTCCAACCGCGAATGCCCCTTCTGTTGGAGAGGCGATGATGCAGCCGGCGATGACTCCAGGGAGGCTCCACCAGGTGATACTGGCTGCTCCAGCTGCTCGAAAACGCTCTCCTGCGGAGCTACCTCTGGCGATGCTCCAACTTGCACACTGCCTCCTTCCAGGACGCTCTCCAGCGACGCTCCCCCGGACACAAAACCCTCGTACGGTGATCTTACGGCTCCTCCGTCCAGTATGTCCCTCCGGGTGATGTCGCTGATTCGGTCCAAGAGTTCGGCCACCGGTGGGTTCACTGAGAGCCCACCTGCGGCGATGTGGTCCCCAGAAGGACTGGTAAGGGGTTCCAACACTGCAGTGTAATCGCGAATATCCCGCAGAAAGTCATTGTCTGTGGTGTAATTGTGGGCATCCATCCCGTTGCTCGACGGAAAAATCTGCTTGTGGGCTAGATCCGATGATGGCGGAAGGAGTCGTGATGGGGTCTCGATGAAAATGACGTTTCTGCTCTCCATGATGCGCCTGGTGACTGGATTGTAGACGCGATAACTCTTGCTGTTGTTGCTGTATCCCACTAGTCGCCCTTCTACCGCCTTGAGCTCGAGTTTTTTCGAGTACGTCTCGATGTGGACGAAGGCCCTGGCACCAATGACTCGAAGAAGCCGAAGATCCGGCTCTGCTCCGTGCAGCATCTTGTACGGGGACTGCATGCCAATCGCAGAATGTGGCGCCCTGTTCCCCAGGAACGCCGCCGTAAACATCAATTCTCCCCAGAGAAATTTTGGCAGCCCGCTATCGGCGAGCATGCACCGCACCATAGCTGCGAGAGTTCTTCCAACACGCTCGGACATACCGATTTGCTGCGGCGTGTTGGTGCTGGCGAATTCTAGCGATACCCCCGTCTGGAGACAGTAGTTCTGGAACTCCTTGCCGGTGAACTCGCCCCCTTTGTCAGCCCTTAAACGCTCCACACGGAAACCACTGGGGATCACCACAGACAGTACGAACATCTGAAACGAGCTGAGAGCGTCGTGCTTGGACTTCATCAGATAGGTCTCCGTCCACTTGGTGTACTCGTCGGAGATCTTGGTGACGTACTTGTAACCTCCGAGTGCTTCTGGCGTTAAAGGCCCCATCAGGTCTACGAAAACCAGCTGGAAAGGGAGCTTGGCTTTATGATCAGCCGTCTTCGGGTGAGCTAGCTGGTGACTCTTTCCGACCGCACACACGTCGCAGTCTGGAACTGTCCCGTCGAAGCTCACCCCGTTGTTGTCCAGGTTCTTCAGGAGATCTAGGCTCTTGCGATTGAGATGCCCTAGTCTCCGATGCCACAAGTTGGCACTAGCCGCAGCCTGCATTGCCAGCCCCGGCCTGTCGATCTCGTCCTCAAGATCCAGCGAGAAAGAGTAGAGATCGGACCCCAGCTCTTGAAGTGGAAGTGTGAAGGTGTCTGTCTCCAGCCTTGGGGTGTTCCTGTCAAAAATTGATACGACACCGCTTCGAGCCGCTTGTTTTACCGAGAACAGGTTACGCTCTAGGCCGGGCACAACCAGACATGAAAGTTGGACTAAACGCTGTACTCCTTTGTCGTCGGTTACGTAACCCCGGAGAAGCCCCTGCGCTGTACCAATCAATTCTCCCCCCCCGGCGGTGGAGATTGCTTTCGGCATATCCAAGACCTTGAAGTTCTTCAACCTGTCACGCAGTCTGGGGATGATAGCATCATCGAAATAGTGTCCAGACGCGCCACTGTCCACCAGCACATTCACGGACGTGTTGCTGCAGTGGGCTTGCCACCCCGCGGTAGGACCAGCCGTGAGAGCCGATCCTTTCTCCGTACGGGTGATTCCCTTAAACATTTCGGGCTGCCCATTGGTGTTCGTCGAGACCATGCGGGCATAAAGGGAGTCACCGAATAGGAGCCACAGATAGTGAAATATGGCCACCATCACTAGAGCACGGGTGATCGCAGCCAAAATCCCGAGGATGCGGCCTCGAAGCTGCAGTTTCTGGACTGGTCCTTCCTCGATCATGAAGGCCGATCCGTTAGTCTCTTCTCCGCTGATACCGCCGAAGGATCCAAACAGCCCGCTGGAGTCGACTGATTCATCTTTTGGCCCGAAAGGCCCGAAAGCTTCCTCCTCCACGGGCGCTTCCACCGCGGAAAATGAGATAGGGTGGTTGGGGTCATAAGAAGCGACATAATTCGCGCTCCCGTTGTTTGCACTGTTGCTGCGTTGTTGATGCTGCATACGGCAATCTGCGTCGCTGTGTGTTGTGGACTTATGGAAAGAACACTGCTTTCCATCGCCCCCTCTCCTCCCGTTTCCGGGTGCTTCTTTCGCGTGGCGAGACGCGTGCTGTGGTCGTTGAATTTGTTGGCCCCATTGATTTGACCCACGCCGGTGCTCCTTGTCTTTCAAGACGGCACAGTATTGTATGGTGTGTCCGACTCCTTTGCAGTAGGTGCACTGCACGTCCCTACCGTTGTGTCCTGCCACCTGCATGGCGATGCCACGACCTGCGACCGGCTTGACGCTGGAAGGGCGCGAAAGGTTGTCGACGTACATGGTGTGTACCATGTGCCGGATGTCGTCCAAACCAAAATCCCGCCTCTCGTAGCTGGCGGTTAGTACTCTCTCGTATTCAATGGGAAGAGCACGTACAATAATGTCCTCGTACCTCTCGTCGTGGACCGTCTGGCCCATTTCCTGGAGTAGGTCACGGCATTCGTCTAGGACGAAAAAGAAGTCGTCCGGATCTTGCCCTCCATCTTGGTGCTGACGAGCTTCTCATGGCACGCTCTTCTGGCCTCCTTAGTGTGGCCGTTGTATTTTTCAGTGAGAGCTTTCCACGCCGCCTGTCCGTGCCCCGTTCCATCTTCTGACCGCTTGCCCTCAAACCTTTTAATGGTGTTGTTGGCGGAGCCGGATGTGGTGAGGAGTAGCACACTCCAGAGATCTTGGTTTGCTTGAATCCATGTCCGCTCAGCAATGGCATTAAGCGACGATGTGCCGGCGCTGCCCAGTCTAGATGACGGCTGGAGCTTGCCTTGAAACACCTCGAAGACGGGTTTGCTGTAGAGCGAAAGGCAGACGCGAAGCTTGGTCTTGTATTCGTGGAAAGTATCCTTGTTCCTGCCGGCGAACACCGGGCAGTTCTTGATAACTGCCTGAGTGTTGTTGGACGCCACGCCCTCCATGGCGAATACTCGCACTTAGTGCTAAAGGCAGATGTGTTCCTCCTTCGGCGATATATAGACACCAATATAATATAGTAAAAACGCGAACCCGAGTCTCGGTCGAAGTGTTGAAAAAACCACGTGCCGGAGCTTGTGTCAGGTTGCTATAATCACGCTGGACTGCTGTGTGTAACAGTGCCGATTACGCTGAACTGCTGTGTGTAACAGTGATAAATCACGCTGAACTGCTGTGTGTAACAGTGATAAATCACGCTGAACTGCTGTGTGTAACAGTGTCAGCGTTAAAAAGAAGCGCTCTCGAGTATGTGCCGAGAGGCTGAATTTACGGAAACCGAGCTGGGTCGGGCCGCTGATAAAATAAACAAACCAAAACTCACCCTGAACTGCTGTGAGTGAAATCCTTAGCTGCTGCTATAAGGCTCCGGGTCCACGAAGGCTCCCGATGCGCGCACCACGCTTAAACCGAGGCTCATAAAACCTGTTAAAGATACCACCAGATGGTACTTCGCAGTAGGCTGCAAAGGCTGGTGCTGGTAGTCGTTAGACTGACCGAGCAGACACGCTGTGTCGAGGATGTGAGAAGTTGATAACGCTTAGAAGGTTCGCTTCACTTCACTTCATATAAATTAACTTGATGATACCAGCGATGACGCTCGTCCTGCGTCAATGCAGTAGAGCCGCTTGGTAGAGCTAGACGTCGCAACCAGGGAAGGGTAGACAACCACGTAGACAAACGCAGGGAAGCCAGACGAAGAACTGAGCTAGGATATCCGACTACGAACTCTGTACTCGTGGATATCAGGTAGGTACGTTACACAAAGAAATGCGGCGCAACCTGAAATAACGCGGTGGAACCCAAACCAACCAGCTTCAACACATGCAGATAGTCTGTACAAGCGTAACATTCCAACACACCCACCAAGCACACTTGTCGTACCGATGAGCAACTCTGTAGGCTACCTGCTACTGCTGTGGCGCTGCAGCAAGTGCTAACATGGAGCTGTACATTCGCTACAGAACATTGATAATGCCAATACACTGATTTCGTCAACTTCTTAACACATGTCTTGTTTTATCTTGTCGTGTCTTTTCCTGTCAGGTCATGTCATATCCTGCCTTGTCGTGTCTTGTCTTGTCTTGTCTTGTCTTGTCTGGTCTGGTCTGGTCTTGTCTTGTCTTGTCTTATCTTGTCTTGTCTCACCTAAATGTTTGACGATCACGAGTGCTTGCCTTCCAGGGGTAGCGACTATCATGATGCTCACTGGAGGAGCTCCATGCCTCGCCCAAAAACTACACCTGCCATTTTCAGAAAAACTATTGATATAAGTGCAACCCGATGGGCAATCCCAAAACCTACTCATCTATTATTAATAGGTAGTATCACGAATATTATATAACGGGGGACCTAGTAAATAGGACCTACGGTACACACGAAAACCTATATATTTACCTATTTTTACTAACAATATTTGGTCCTATTTACTATGCCCCCCCGTAACATAGTATAGCTGTGATATGAGTGGAGCCTCGGTCCCCGCTTCACGTAACATTATCACGGAGGACCATAGTATATAGGACCTACGGTACACACAAAAACTTATATATTTACCAAGGGTGTGTTCGGTACGGTACTACCGAGGCCTACCGGCGGTAAAATACCGCCGGTATACCTGTACCGAGAGGATTCGGTACGTTCGGTCTGGAGTTCTAAATCGTACCGAGAATTTCGGTACGTTCGGTCTGGAGTTCTATACCCTACCGAACATTTCGGTACGTTCGGCACGATGTCCGTACCCTTACCGGCGGTATCGGTATGATACACCGTACCGATACCGAGAAGCTCGGTATGTTCGGTACGATGCCCATACCGGTACCGAGAATTTCGGTACGTTCGGTACCATGTCCATACCCTTACCGAGAACCTCGGTACGTTCGGTACCATGTCCATATCGTACCGGCGGTATCGGTATGACACAACGTACCGATACCGAGCTTATACCCTACCGAGAGTACCGATCCCGGGCTAATCGGGAAGTTAGGCTCGGGACAACCCGGTGCCGGTACAGTACCGCCACACACATAGCACGCAGCAGCACAGCAGCACAGCAGCGTACCCTGCCTCATCGGTACAGCGGCCCTCATGAGCACCACAACACCCCCCCCCCCAGCAACAACGACAATGATGACCCCGCCGCTGGCGACCAAAGCTCATCATCGCCAGCGCCGCGCCAGCTCCTCCGGAGGCAGACGTTGTCGAGGCAGAGGTCGTGGACGTTCAGGCAAGACAAATAATACCCGGTGTGGTAAGGCGCCCATCGAACTCTGGAAATGAATGTGATGACAAAACAAAAAAAAAAAAAAAAAAAACTGTCGCAGACACACACATTCTTGATGGGCAATACCATGGTACTGCTGTGGAGCGACGCTCGGTTTGACAAATACCGCTGGTATCTGCGGTACGGTACCGGTATGGAGGTCTATACCGTACCGAGAATTTCGGTACGTTCGGTATGGAGTTCTAAATCGTACCGAGAATTTCGGTACGTTCGGTCTGGAGTTCTATACCCTACCGAAAACTTCGGTACGTTCGGCACGATGTCCGTACCCTTACCGGCGGTATCGGTATGATACACCGTACCGATACCGAGAAGCTCGGTATGTTCGGTACGATGCCCATACCGGTACCGAGAATTTCGGTACGTTCGGTACCATGTCCATACCCTTACCGAGAATTTCGGTACGTTCGGTACCATGTCCATACCGGTACCGAGCGTACCCGTACCGTACCGAACACACCCTTGATATTTACCTATTTTTACTAACAATATTTGGTCCTATTTACTATGCCCCCCCCCGTCATATTGGTCTATTACGGGGGTCTATAGTTAACAGGACCTATGGCATACATAAAAACCTACATATTTAGGTATTTTTACTAACAATATTTGGTCCTGTTTACTATGGTCCCCCGTAATAGTGGTATTCCTACGATATTGAGGTTAGGGAGGCAAAGCGGTTGTTGATGTTAATAGTACTCAAGTCAGAAAATAACTTTGGGCTAAAAAATGGTACACACCCCTGTCGCCTGTGGCAGCACACGTACGTCTGATATCATTTGATGGTCTGATATTTGATATTCTAACATCAGATGAGCTGACGTTGACGACTTGGTAGTTGATGAAGATCTGATAGCTTGGCATCTGATACTTGTATCTGATATCTGATATCATGTGTAGCAGGTACAATACTTGGCGGTGAAAGGGTAGTATTAATCGCGCGTATTCCATTGAGTATGCGCAGGGAAGGGGAGTTGGTCGGATGAGGTTGGTGGCTGTTCGACGAATTGTGTCAGCTTTTTCAACCCTGATTGAATAGTGCCCTGCGCATCTGCGCATTGTCGGAACGCGAATGCAAACAGTGGCAGCAGCAATAATGATGATGATGATGATGATGATATCATCATCAATAATAATGACGGTAATCATCATCATATTAAAAATCATAATAATAATAATAATCCTATTAATCATAATCATGAAATTATAATAATAGCAACAATAATAATAATAACAATAAGAAGAACAAGAACAAGATTAATAACTCAAACTAGTCTCACACCTTGGACCTGTAGCTCTGCCTCTGCTTCACTGCGCTGATACGTGTAGGTTGCGGCTACGTACCAGACAAGGTGTGTTTACCAAGGGCTACGATTCATGCTGCCATGAATCACCGCAGTCATCTGATTGGCTTGAACTTCTTGCGTACGTACAAATCTCACATTCTCTCATTCTTCCGACAATATTCTGCATTAATAATAAGAAGAAGAAGAATAAAAAAAATAATAAGAACAAGAACAATAATATTATAAATAATGTTAATAATATTATTTACAAGAATAATATTAATAGTAATAATAACAAGAATAATAATAGTAATAATAATAATAATAATAATAGTAATAGTAGTAGTAGTAGTCTGTTGATCTTGTAAAGGTGTTACCTACCGAGCTATACGGGTAAAAGACCGATCGATTACCCAGCCCAGGGTACATATTCTTATACCACTCTCCCCCCCTCTGAACGGCGGGATCTTTGGGGCGTCAGAACCGTATACGTCTGTACGCTGACCCGCCCGCTTCGTTTCATTACCTGGGGAACCAGAGGGAGATGTGTTCTTTTTTTATAGGCAAGCGCAAGCGTTTCTGTAAAAGAAACGTTCGAAGTGAGGTTCGAACCCGTGTCCTGCCGACGACGCCAAATGTGAATGTGTTACCTACTGTGCTATAGGGGTAAAAGACCGATCGATCACCCAGCCCAGGGTAATCCTTATAAGAATTTGATATGTAGTAAGCTCGATACAAAGATACGACGTACCCGATAGTTGAGTATCTTGATGTCAATGTCAACCGTCATTTATTGACGGATGTTTCTTATCCGGTGTGCAGGCATTGTGCATTGGATATATGATGTGTGATGTTAGATGTGTGATGTGCGATCCCTTACCATTTGATGCTGCTGCTGCCGCGTCACTCATGCCGCGATGTGCTCGCAGATGGCGAGGTCTTACGACGCGGAAAAGTTCATGTTCAAGGACGGAGACTTCTCAGAAGAGGAGTTGAGCAAGTACGCGGCGTCTGTCATGTCGGCCGACGGCGACGGTGCGCCGGGCTCGGGCATCGACATCGACGATGCGGACGTCCGTGCAGCCTTTGGTCTAGACTGACATTTTTTTTACGACCACGCTACTATTCCAATGCTAAGTAAAGTGTGGAGACCACGTCCTGGGACCAACACGCCTACTCGAATAGTCGAAACCCCGACGATGCGGATGTCTGCGCAGCCTTCGGCCTAGATTCAAAAATTGTGCCACGGCCACGCTATTTTTTTATTGCTAGTTGTAGATACGATGCCCCTGGGAACAACACGCCTGCTTAAATATCCGAAATCCCAGCTCCTCTCCGAGAATATTATCCGAGGCTTCGCTCGGGAGTATCGGGGAGATTGCCATGTCCAGATCTCGCCATCGAGCCGTCAGCTCTACCCTCTTCCTCTGCTTTCACGATTATGGGTACTCTCTCTCTCTCTACGAGTAGGGGCTCGCGCTGCTGGTGGATCTGTAGCGTTTAGAAAGCGCAACCGTCGACAACTGCTGTGTGTGCTGTGTCGGGAGACATTTGAAGAAACAAATCCCGGAGACTTTCCGTCGGGCGGCCCAGGTCTCCGGCTTCGTAGTTCCTGTGCGAGGGTATCTGCCATCACGTTTGTTGCCAGGTATGAAACAGGCATAAACTCCCCGGTGCGTCCAGTTCTAAATGGGATCCTTTGTGTTTCTAGACGGCCGTGTATAAATGGACACCTCTCTCCGCCGCTGTTGATTAGCATTATTTGTTCGTTTTTTTTTTTTTAGGGCACGCGTATGTCTTTCATTCGGGACGATATGCAACGTTGTTTTTTTTTTCTCTAGTTTACTCCTCTTGGTATTATTAATACTATTATTGTGCTTGCCTTCCAATAAATATACCGTAGATGCCGTTCCTATATAAACCGAATATCCTTCCGTAAATCAGTAGTATCCCTCACACGCTTCTCTGCCAGCCGTTTCCCAATTTCCATTCCCCACATCATTTCATTATAGCTACCGGTATAGTATATCCTACTCCTCATGAGCGTTCCATCCCCAGGTCATTGGCCGCGTTCCTCCGGCGTCTTCCTCCCTTCCCCTAGCGGCCTGGCGGCCCCTCAGGGCCGCTTTGTACTTGAGTACTCGGCGCGAAATCGCGACTTGTGTGGTCACCGAGATGATCTGGAAGAGGCGTTCTTTGCAGACGCCTTTCCGCGCCAGGGACGATCCGCCCGTCCCTCCGACTATACTTGCCGCCAACTGATCAATTAGATCGCTGCCTTCCTTTCCGAGGTGCCCAAAGCTTTCCACCGCGAGGGTAGCGAGTTTGTAGCTGCGCTCGTCGAAGGACACTTGTCCCGGACGAGCGTAGTGACTGCGCTTGCGCGCCTCAGAAGTGGAGGCAGCTGATCCGTCTCGGTCAGCGCTGCCTGCCCGCATGTGGATCCCCGCTTGTGGGTCCGCATACGTAACGTCGAGGAGTGTCGGTTTATTGCGATACTCTGATGCCGTAGCATCTCGGAGTCCTCCCGCCTCGATGACGATGTCCATGCGGAGATTCCTGTTTGCGTGGAAGGGGGCTCCGCTATCCGTTTGGTGATGGATGGACATCCTCTTCAAGGTGCGGGAGAGCGCGTGCACGAGAGGCTGGTGCTGGTTTACTTGCGCGGCCGATCGATGACATAATCGTGCGTGCCGCGTATTAGCCTCCGCTACACCGCAGTAGGGGCACCTTGCCGCAGGAACTCCTCAATCCCCAGAAACCGCCGTCCCGCAGCCACGAACTCTGAGGGTGGGATGACTCTGGCCGAGTCGACAGGCCTCGCCCTTAGGAATACAGTAGCCCCTGGTCCCGATTGGCTCCGTTGCCGGGCCTTGGCCAGGACCTCTCGACTCTTTCGCTTCTTGTGGGTTACCCGTGCCTCGCTGGGTCGTCGTCTCGACGGGGAGCTGGTCCAGTGAAGCAACGTATCTCTCATGGCGGACTCGATTTACCAGCTTCCCCAGTCTATCCTGCGCTGTGCTGGAGCTGATAGATTCGGCATCGTGAGCCGGCAACACTTCCGCAACCGACCGCCCTGAGACCTCTTGCTCTCCTCCTCGAAATGCTCTATCCCGCCAGCTTTCCGGCACGATGTTCGCCATGGCTTCTTCTGAAACCCCATGCACATCGCTGAGGTCCCTGATGCTATTCCAAATGCGCCGGGCGACGTCTGAATCGGGGAGCTCCTCCGGACTTTGTCCCCTATAGCGCCGGGAGCAAGCACCTCCGACACCGTCACCACCAAGCTTCCGACGGACGCTGACATCCTCCGGGCTTCAGCCGACGCCAGTCCAAACCCTCCGGCCCCCGTGCGGCCCCCGTGGCCAGTCTTGCCTGCGCCTGTTGGTTGGGCTGCAAGACCAACTGATAGTTGGGCACCCGTTCTCGAAGAACGACGTTTCTTCTGCTGTCCCCGGGAGATCATGCAATTTCTCCAGCATCCACATCGCGTTGCCGTCTGCTTTTAGGGATGCGGGCAGGGACAGTTCCGGGTCCATCACTCTTTCTACAGGACGGTCCGTTGCACCATAGAGCCGGTGGCGATCAGATTGGCTGCTTGCTTGTCTGGCATGCGCGGTAGCATCCGCGCGAGTTGTTCCGCTCCCCCGTTTTGGACTATCCCATTTGCGCTCTCCATCGCGTATTCGTCAGTACCGACGGGAACCCCAACCACCTTTACTCCACCCCGTTCCGCGATGCGGACGCCAATACCTTCAAGAAGGGCGATTTATTCCGGCGTAGGTACGTGCCCCTTCGGGGGCAAGGCAACCTTTTTGCTCGGGTTGAATGCGATGCCCAATGTTGGACAGCTCACGCTGTAGGAAGGGCACCACTTCAACAGTATCGGGTGTGATTTCCATCATTCCGATGCTGATATCGTCTAGGTATGCGAATGACTCCACTCTGTTTGGCTCGAACTCCGCTCGGGTCTGCTTCAGCACCGGCAAGAGAGGCGTGCATAACAACGCCGGCCCCATGGCATCCCCTTGCTGTACCCCACCCGAGCATTCAATCTTGCGCCTTTCTCCCGATTTCATCTGGAAGAACACGGGAGCAGTTCTCTCCCCGTAACACTTTGTCACGAACGGTGTAAACGCAGGCGCGCAGGTGGCTACCTCTGCAAGCACAGCCGTCCGTTTCACCGTGTTGAAGGCGTTCGAACAGTCTGTGAGAATCAGCCAGTTTTTTTGCCTCTCGTAGTGTACCCGGGCGCGTAGCGCTACCTGCTCCACCCCCCCCCCTCGTACTCCGCCTCGCGGTTGGTTTCCTCCAGCCGTGGTCGCCACCGCCGCATGGTCCCGGCTGTGAGAAGGCGTCTCCACGTCATCCCTACGCAGACGAGGCGGCATTTTTCACCCAAGGCAGTGAGGTTGGATTGGAAGAGCTGCCAGAATTTCGACGGAAAGACGTTTGGATCGTCGATAGTTCTTCTCCACAAGGCTTCAATGCCAGCCCCGAATTTTTCGTGCCCATTGCTAATCCTGATAATTGACTGCAGGTGCGAAAAGCGCAAGCCATCGCTTCCTGCGCCTGATAGCGCGTTGCGACAGTTGATGACCTCGAGGGCCACCTGTGGGTCGAATTCTCCCTCCGGGCGCCACTTGGGACCACTCCTTTCCTCCGGGTCGGAAGAACTTGCTGCCACCGCTGCCGCTGCTGCTTCGGAGAGGGCGGTCTCATCTTCCTCCGGGAAATTTGCTTTCACTCGCTTCCACGTTTCCTCGCTCCCCGGCGAGCGCGGTTCCGCGAGGAGGCTGCGTGCTGCGACAGTCACCCCCCCTGGATGGCGGCATGCTGATGACGCCCTCTTGAACAAATCATCGTCCGTCACTTCGCGAGCTTGACCACTCTGTCTTGTTGATGTTCGACGGGTATACTCCATTAACCACGGGAGTAGAAGGGTGAGATCACCGCGCTCGACAGACGCGAACCTCTCGCGCCGCTTCACTCGGCCATCCTGCGAGTGCAGTAGAGCCGGGAGGATGTACCACAGCTTGATTGACCTCAAGAGTACTGTCGGCGTCTCCGACTGTCTGTTTGGGCGATGCTCTCCCAGGGCGTGGTTAAGGACGCCAAGCACGTGGGTGATAAGCTTGGCGTGGGCAATAGCCAACCTTGACTGCACTTTAATAACAGTGACGAAGCGTTGTTGGAGGTTCTCAAGGGGAACATCGTCGAGTGGTCCTGCGATCCCCAACGTATTTTGGTCCCAGGGATAGAGGAGCCCATCCCGGCACCCATCCTCGCGGTCGTCAGGCCTCCCTCCGAGTCCCGCTGCCGTAACGCGCAGTCCGGGGTCTGCCTGAACTGCCGCTTCTAGTGCTTCCCGTCTTCCATGACGAACTGTGCATCCCCTAGCGCCGCAGAGCAGCGGCGCCGACGCCCCGCCTCGCCTGGCTGCATTCACCACGCACCGCGCATGCATTGCGTGTTTGCGTCCACAAGGTAACCCCACCACTCGGTGTTCCCGAGCAATCGTTGACCTACAACCCCCGCAGGTCGTACCGCTTTGGTCTTCTGCGACGAAAGCGCGAAGTTGCGATACGCTCCCTGGTGCTGAACCTCCTCCTTCTCCGTCCCCTCCTTCCCTGCGAAGTTCACTCCCTCCATCGCCACCCCCTTCCTCGCCAGGGGCCAGGGGCGGCTCGCCGCTCCCGGGTCGAGAGATTCTCCCTCGACTCGTGGCGGCCCCTCTTCCACTTATCGCCGCTCGTGATCCCCTTCCAGATCCGCGCGGTCAACCTCGCCTGCCTCCTGCGCTCCCCCCACCCCCTACTGCGCCGGTGGGCGTGGACAAAGTTGCTCCAGTTGTTGCCGGGGTGATACTGGGCTGTGTCAGAGGGGGGGACGAGCGTCCCGGCGCCGTGAGGGGGCGAGCGTCCCGGCGCCGTGGCTTTCCTATCCCTTGGGATGTGGGGGTTCCCCGGGGCTATCGAAGCAGCATGCCCTGGCCCCGCCTACCCTCTTACCCCCGGTTCGCCTTCTGGCGATGGGGCTTCATCTTCCGGTTGCTCGCCCGCGCCGGTTCCGTCCCTTCCGTTGTGGCTCCCGCCGTCGTTGGAGCGGCGTTGGGCTGTCTCGGGGAGGGGGGACAAGTGTCCCGGTGCCGTGGTATCCCCATCTCGGGCAGTGCGAAAGTTCTCCGTGGCAACGTAACCAGCATCTCCTGGCTCTGCCTGCCGCCTTGCTCGCGGGTCGCCTTCAGACACCGAAGCCTCTGCTACTGATAGCGTCACCCCCGCTGCTAACGGGCCACTCTCCAGTGCCGGGTCCGTTCCTTCCGCTGTTGCCTCCGCCGCCGTCGGAGAAGGAGGTAGCGCGTTCCTTGGCTCAAACACGTTTATGGACCCTAGGGTCCCGGCCTCCGTCGGAAAAGGAGGCAGCGCCTCCCCTGCTTCCAGCGCGTTTTGGACCCCTAGGGTCCACCTTGTCAACCGGTCTTCCCATGTGGAGTCGAGGCCCGCCAGAAACTCTTGGACATGGGATAGGATGTAGATCCTCCGATTCGGGAGCCGGAGCACGATGTCCTGCGGTCGGATACCGTACGCGGCGAAAATCTCACGGTAGTGACCGGCTGCCGCTCGTCATTCCCTCGGTCGGGGGAAGTCGAGGTAGGCTCCCTGGGGCAGGCCGAGAGCATCGCTGAACAGGGTGCACAACAGGAACGAAGAGGTTGGACGTCCCCCATGGGTCCTCACCATCTCTTCCCAGGTATTGTGGGAACTAGTCGTGACGTAACTGGCCGGCTCCAGCCGGGGGCTGTCCTCCTCCAAGAGTCTGCGAACTGCAGGGCTCCTGCTACCGCAGACCACCTCCCCCCCCGACCGTGGCCTTGGAAGGTCCTCAGCCAGCTCCGCTGGATGGAGCGGCCGGTTTCTTGCCGGCCATTCAGAGCGACACGCATCGCATGGCTGTGGGTCTGCTTGCCCACTCGCGAAGCGCTCCGCACCATCCAGCATGCAGTGGGCATGCACTTGCTCTCCGTGGGGGCACGGAATGGATGCCCATAAAGAGTCTACCGCTAAATCTCCAATAGATTCCTCTAGAGCCCGCCCACAGTACGCGCAGGGAGAGGCACCCCTGTTCCCCGCATTCTGATGCCTTTCTACTGCACTCCTAGTGACACCTCCCTGTCCAATCGGTCCCATCTGTAACCGGTCACTCTCCGGCGCCCTGTCTGTTCTCTCCGACGTGGTTGCCGCCGCCGTCAAAAAGGGGGGATTGGTATTGTTTGCTTCGATTAATTCCCTAGGTTTACCTGGGGTATCTAGACGCAAAATGAAAAACCTGTCCCACTGGACAAAATGCCGAAAAATGGAACACCAGTGATTTTTTGCCAGTTTACGGTACAAAACATGAACACCAGCAAGTCAGGGTACACCAAACCCAAGTTAGATAACTTTTTCTGTCAAGGTATACCATTTTCCGATGAAAATTCCATGTCCGTCCAATTCACAAAGTGACAAAAAACGGTACACCAGTGTATTTTTTTGCCTTTTTACGGTACGAAATAATAAAACGTGGTGAGCAAAGTTGACTAAACCCAAGTTAGATGACGTTTTCTGTCATGGTATACCTTTTTCTGGTAAAAATGCAATGTCTGGTGTAGCTTACAATTGCGAACAAAAACCGCGTTCATGAATATAAGCGCCTTCACGTACACATATTCATACGAACATACCAGGTACGAATAGTCAAGCGTATCTTATATTTCTGAACAAGTACCTCACGAATGAGAAAAAATACCAAAAAAGGACGAAACCGAGGAAAAACGTGAATAATTGGAAAAAAAAAAAAAACGAAACGAAAAAAAGCCAAAAAATCGACAAAACTGATCGACCAAAACTCCCCAAAAAAATGGAAAATAATCAAAACTGAGCGAGGCTTTCGCTAAAAACGGATAAGAACGATGAAAAAAACCGCCAAAGTGGGGTAAACATCGTAATATTTTCGAAAACGAACACGCAAGCGGTAGACTTTACGTGCCTCCCCTTCTACAGCTCATACGAATAGCCAAGCGTAGCTCATACAAGGCGCGTCGCTCCGCGGGCGGCCTACGCCACCCGCTACGCTCGCTCAGGAAGGAAAAGTACATCAAGTTATGCGAAGCGGACAGAAGGTCGATGATTGAATATATTTTTAATGATTGTTGTAGTTGTAAACTGGCGACTTGATAATGCCAAGAGTCCCGCCGCCATGCTTCAGGAGCAAACAGCTCGGACGCCACATACGCTTCGCGTCGCGGGTGGTTTTGCCCGCTACGCTCGCTCACATGCCGTACGTACGTACATACCCCAGGTATAGGGTACTTATTTTATTCTTTTGATATGCTGTATGTACCTGGTATGTACGAAAGAGAAAGCACAGCACGACACAGCAGCACCGCTAAAACATTGAAAATGAAACCGAAAATTTCGAAAAGAAAAAAAAATCCCGTCCCCTCTCATGTAATAATTTTCTGCGTGAATGAAACACCTTTTGCACCAGTCAAAAAAGAAAAAAATCGAACAGCAGAGCTTCTCTCGCAGCCTCGTACGCCGTCCGCCCCTCTCGCGACAACCTCGTCACCGATTCGGTCCGGGTAAAGCTTTCCTCTCTGTCTGTCACAGTGAACCCCGTCGCCCGCCACGTGTGAAGCCCGGTGCTCACCGTGACCCTCGTTCGAAAGCTCGAAAATGTTGGTACTCAGACTGCGTACGTCTATCGGTGAACTTCAGCTTGGTACGCAAAAATAAGCACCACTTGAATTTTATCTTGCAATCCCGAACGACCCTTATGGACAGTACATAGTCAATCTAATTTTTCAGATGGAGGCCAGACAGAGCCCATTCATGCTTCCCTCGTGTCTCGAGCTCGCCCGCGGTGCCGTGCTCCGAGTACACGCACACACACGAAACGAAAGAAGAAAAAAAGGAAAAATAACTGAAAGTGCAAAAGAACTTTCAACGAGCCGGTGAAAAAAACGAAGAGAGCCTGCCAAACCGCTGAAAAAACAAAAACGACCTTTTCTTTTTCCGAGTTTTCTTTTTCTTTTTTTTCCGGCAAAAAAATGAGGCACGATAAGCAAGCACGCAAATAAACTAATGAACGTGAAGAAAGCAAAGATCGTAGAAGTGACAAAATCGTGGTAAACTCGCTGAGCGCGAGGCAGGTGCTTCTAATCAAGTAATCAAAAAAGTATGAACGTAAGTTAGTTTATTTCTGAACAAGTACCTCTCACGAAGGACATACATACTAAAAAAACGGACGAAACCGAGGATATCGGGAAAAAAACGAAAACGAAAAGAAAAGAAAAAATAAAATAAAAAATGATCGACCAAAACTCCCAAAAAAAATGGAAAGTAATCAAAACTGAGCGAGATAATCGCGAAAAACAGACAAAAACGACGAAAAAATCGCAAAAATGGGGTAAACGTCACGAACTATTCGAAAACGAAAATGCAAGTGGTGCTTTACGTGCGTCCCCTTCTATAATTATTCCGGACCATACGTGCGTACTGCGAGCTCGCCTACCAACAATCACCAAAGCAGGACGAGACTCTACGGAATAACGTTAAGAATCGGCAAAAAATGCAAAAAATATACGAAAATGAAAAAAAAAAAAACAAGTGGAAAATATAAATCGAAAAATTTGATCGGCCAAAAATCCCCAAAAATGGAAAATAATTCAAAATGCGCAAGATAATCGCAAAAAACGAATAAAAACAATTAAAAAAAAACCGCACAATTGGGGGTGAACATCGTGACTACTACAACTAATACTACTACTGTACGTGTAAATGGATATTAGACGTGCACACGCACGTGTATGTAAGTTTCGTGTATAGTGCTATCTTGTGTTGAGACAACAGAACAGGTAGAAAAAGTGCACACGCACGTGTATGTATGTACATTTCGTGTAGGGTGTTGTAGGTGTGGTGCTGTCTTGTGTTGAGACAAAACATGTAGAAAAATACAGCAATTAAGAAGTGTCCATAGTGTCCATGATGAGGCCAGCAATTTCCCGAACGACATGTGCGGCATAGGGGAAGAGTTTCATGGTCCATCGCTCATAAAAATCCCCAGGAAGAAAGGCTGAAGGGAAACAATAAATATTGCCAAGAAAAAAAAGGCCGACTGCGACAAAACAGTTAAACGGCCCACGACAACAACGGCCTACAACAGCAAAGGACGACAGACAGCCTACTTGTTTTGTTTGGACCTGTGTAGATCCACAGGTCGGAACAAGACAACAGTGATACTACTGACTTCTCCATACCTACAACCCGTGGTACCTCTTTTGCATCCAAGCACAAGTCACCCCATAGCGTTCGGGTTAGGGTTAGGGTTCGGGTCGAGTGGTCAGCGTCTACTGTATGCCTGGTATCTCGCGCAGCTACTGTCACTTCTTCTGAAAACCCACGCAAGGAACAATAAACAGCGGCAACAAACAGTCAGCATCATATCTTCAGTCAAGTAAAATTTTACCTCCCAAATATCTATGTCGCGAGAGAATTTCCATAACTCCGTCCAACCTTGTATTAAACGGTACCTGGTAACACCTGGGCGACTCCCTTTTGCCCTGCTCTAGAATATAAAAATAATTCATACGAATCGTATGTACGTACGACTCTTACAAATTCATACAACTCACATACCATGGTCACTAGTGTCATCCCTTCTCACCCCCCCCCCATCTATGGTCATACGACTACGGCCATACATACATGATAATGAGTACATACGACTACGGCCATGCATGATAATGAGTACACCCCCCCCCCCCCCCTCCCCCCTATCCTCCGTCCCGGCATTGTAGGGATGCGAGGGTCTATGGTCATACGACTACGGCCATGCGTGAGATCGAGTACATCTCTCCAATCGAGTACACACACCCCCCCCTCTCCCTATCCGGCTGAGCCTGTCTTGCTGCCGCCCTACGTACGCAACAGGTACCACTGCTGTATTTGTCGATGATTGAGACTGTCCCTTCAGGGATATCAGCGGGATTAAAACGAAAAGAGGACCACGAAAAGTGACGATCGATCATCGCTTGTTCGCGGAATCAACGCCAATCGTTTTGGGATCGTTTGAAGTAACGCGAGACGCGTTCTACGATGAAGGCGGTAGCACATTTCCGCTAATAATAAAGCGTTTTCTGAATAACGACGGGGCTCCTTCTTAACCCCCGCAATCGTCGGAATGTCAAATCTTGTGTTTCGACAAAAAGTTGCATTTTTGTATACTTGGGCCATGGGATATATTCATCGGGGTGCAGCTTGATTTTTTTTTGGTTATGAAGTCAGTTTTCGGGTGACTCACTAATTGTGTGGAGCTCCTCAAGTGAAAAGCCTAGAAAAAAAATGGTGCACCCTCTACTGCTGTATCACGGGACGGACAGACGGACGGATGGACGTAGTGTTGACACTGTCCCCGTATATAGGGATATTTTTTCTTTGAATATTATTAGTTTAAAAAAGTGCTTACGTTTAGGGACATGGTGGTAATCCGAAAAACAAGTGCCTCCTAGAGGTACGCGGCAGTGTGCGCTCACGATAGTCGTTGTGGTTGCTGTGCGTGCGAGGGGGGTTCGTGTGGGTTTTGCGTAGCTCAAGGCGCAGAACGCGCCCCTGAAGCCGAAAGTTGGCCCCAGACTGCCTTCATATATGTATGTATGTGTGTCGGCTATCGACTCCCGCTGCGTCCGGTATGCGCGTCGACGTTGGGAGTCGTTTGGGGAAAACAAACGCCGTAGTTTATAGAGCCTCTGGATGGCGGGGTTCAGATAGACAGGTTTGGAACTTCCATCTTATAGAATCCCTAGGGAATACAGATGCAAAGCACGACATGGGAATCCATCTTGAAACTTCTTCAAGAGGCGTCACATTTAATTGTTCGTCTCATCCTTCCGTGCGCGGTGTGACGTGCGGCGGCTGGTCCTTCAAAACGACTGGGGACCCACCCTGGTCGCTGCACGCTTCGGCCACCACGCCTCGTCGTTTGCTGTTCTCTGTTGCTTCGGCGACCGATAAATCTGGCCGAGGACGTAAAATATCATCTGCAACTGTTTCTTTCGTCGACGCGGCCAGACATGACAAAAAAAAAAAAAAAAAATCGACAGTAAAGGACAATAATAAGCACGATGGCGACCGAACAAGTCGGCGTGCAAATGAGGCTGGCTGCGGTTCGGTTACTGTAATGAGTCACGAGGTAGGCGGATTCAAACGATGTGCGGTACATCACAGGTATAGTATACAGATCGTTTGGCCTTCTTTGCCTCGTTTGTTCTTTGGGTGGTAACGAGAGACCCGAGGCATGTGCGCTTCTTTGACGATATTGGTTTTCGACACACCACGCAACTATCTTCGGGCGTGTCCCTCGCCGAGCCTCTTTTCCCCTAAATGGCACGACAGGGAGGCGCGGGGGTTTGAGTCCCGACAGCTATGTAACCCCCGCGCGTGCAAATGGACCCTCCGCGTGCCGCTGGTGGCCCGGAAAGTCGCCGCGAATCTAACTGTATATCCTGGCGCCACGACGCTGCAACACATCACATCATAATACGAGCACATTGTCGTCATTCGTCAGTCAGTGGTAATATTATCGTCCGCATCATGATCCAATCATCATCGTCGACCAATCAAATCAATCAACCAATCAGAGGTGACCTAAATGCAATGGGCTCGATATTCGGTGGTGCGTACGTACAAACTCATGCCTCCGCAAAAACCGGAGCGTGCACGCTCGGTGCAGACCGCACGTACCGCAAACAAACATAAGAGATGAGAAAAAAAAGTCATTTATTAATAGTTGTATCCGTACCCAAAACGATGAGACCATTCTTTGGAGCTAATATCCGGCATATTATTATGCTTCGCGGCGAAGAAGCCAGAAAGGGCAACAAACACCTAATTTTACTACAAAATAAATCGGTAAGGACAATAAGCAGTAAAAAAGAAGGAACGAGAGAGTGAAACGAAAGAAAAAGAATGAAAAAAAAAGAGACGGAACAAAAAAAAAAAAAAAGAGTGAAACGAAGTTGAAAAAAGAAAAAAGAAAAAAGAAAAAAAAAGTAGGGCAAAAAAAAAAAAAAGCACCACCACCACCACCACCACCACTACAAACAGCCAGGCCACACCGCCAACACCAACCCAGCCCCCGTTACATCCTATCAGCGGGCCAGAGCGCGAGAAGAGAACCAATCCCAGTTCTTCCTCCGCACAGGAGGAGGTGTGTTCCTTCTATTGCTTCCCCAGCCAACCTCTCGCTAACCAGGACGTACTTTTTTTTTTTCGTCGAGTACCTGCTACAGGTACCGGTATCATATATATACCTATTTTTTTTCATCATGCATCACGTCGTAACTAGTAGGTGGTCACACGCAAAAAATAGACTACTAATGGGGCACAGCAACAAGCGTCGACGTACGACACGTACCAGAGGTAGGTATGACGTACCGCTTGTTGTCCGGGAGCGTAAGTATCGTTTTGGTATTCAGATTGTTAGTAACTCCCCAAACGGTCCTTAACCCTTTAAAATCTGCAGTCCCGTCTTGGCGACAAACCAGTCAGATTCCAAGTTAAACGGGACTGCAGTCCTAAAAGGCTGAAATGTTGTCCGGACAGACAAGATAGATACCTCGCACATGGTATACGTATGCACCATAAATGAACGTGGTAGGTGCCTCTCCGAAGCAGCTCCCTACTCCACCGTTGCGAACTATCGGTCGGATCGAGCAGTCTTGGTGCGCTTCCTGCGTGCGGCGCCTCCTGCCCCCCAGGCCTATCTCTGGCAAACCACGCCGCTGTATACGCAGACGGACACCAGTCGCGCCAGACAGCTACCGAAAACCCAATCAGTCTGATCGACTATATATCGAAGCAACGAATCAGTCGAACGAATAATTCAGTCAACAAACGAGTCAATCATCAACCGGCCGACCGATCAAGCAACCAATCAATGGCGAACCAGTCAAAAGATTCATAAAAATCAATCAATTAACCAACCAACCCACCACAATTTCAAACCAAAAAAGCAAGCAGCTCAACCAGTCAATCGTGATCAATCAACCAATCGACCAGGCAATGAATCAATTAGCCAGTAAACCAACCATTCAACACCCGCAACCATTTGAACCATGCATCCGGCGCCACCCTACTAGCAAAAACCCCGTCATCTCTTCGTCTTGAAGCAAGAAGCCCGTTTTTTCACTACCTTCTCCCCCTTACAAAAAATAATCTCCTTTGCATGCTCCCATCTTCCTCATTTCCTTATGTACTCCTTCGCGTTTTATGGCCATCACCATCACCATTACGCCCGCCAATCAATCACCCTTATACTCGTCAATCCATTAATCAATCAACCAATCAATCAATCAATCAATGTCCATAGATAATTTCCTGGGCTCTACTTTCGCCACATACTACTCCTCTGGTAGATCAATAAACTTCCGAGACTTTTTTTTTACTTTCAGGAGAAAAGTGACCATATGCTTACATCCGGGGAATTGAAACCACACGCATCGCCATTCCCAGCAAGCGGACAACCCACTCGTCAAACACTCCGCCCGTGCCTGTGATTTTTTTTTCCTTCTTCTGGCTGTTCTAATCGAAACAGTTTCCATCCTTGCAATCGGAACCACTGCCTCGCGATCAGCCCTGCAGAGCACACAATTGCTCCCACTACTGGTAGTTAGCACGGTACCATATACGAAATATATTGACCGTTGGGTATAGACATGAATACCCACATGGTTCTTACATCTCCAGCCACGTTTGATTAAAAACACACGCACACACACACGAAATCACCAACAAACGTGACCAAGAAAAAAAAAGAAAAACCCCCCGACAACTATCACGGTAGCTTCGGCAACAGCGGCAGCAAAAGCAGTCACTATCAATTCGGCCGCCTGAGTTCCATCTCGCTACTATCGCCATGAGCAAAAAAAAAAAAATCGAATCTTCAGACCAAGGATGCAGCAGCAGCAACAGCAGCAGTAGCCGCCACCGCCGCCGCAGCAGCAGAAGCAGCGGCAGTAAAACGTAGACTAAGTGGTGAAAAAAAAAGGTGATACCACAAATGGCACGAAGTGCTCTCGACCCCCTGAGCGACGGAAACGAATAACTAGCTACTGTAGCTGCCTTTACCATTCTCCCCCCACCCTTCCTCCTATCTGGCAAATGACCTTCCATGCAATGGAGTCAGGGAGAAGGGGGCGCAGTGGGTGAAAAACAACAACAGCACGACACACAATTTACGTCACACTGATAGTTTTTTTTTTTTTTGATATTTGGGAGAGCCGAACTCCCCCTCCTCTCTGCCCCACCCCCAAGCAAACAAAGCATCATCTCCCGTCTCCCGCGACCTCAGCCAGTCGCGCAACGTTCATTTTTTCTTCCGGGGATAAACTCCACACTCTCCCATGCTTTAGTTTTTCACGAGTGAGAGGAAAATGTCCTCCTTATCCTACGCAGAGCACGAGAAAAAAAAAAAAAAAAAAAAAAAACGTCAGCTTGGCACGTACCCTTCCTTGGCCGAGCACGGTGATGGTGGGAAAAACAAAAAAATGCTTTTATTGATGAGAAAGGCAACACTCCCCTTGCTCTCAAACTACCCTTCACAGCTTTTGACCACCCCAACAAGAGGAAAACTCCATGTTCTTAAAAACACCCCGGATAGACCCCCCCCCCCCCCCCCCCACACACACACACACACATTTCCAATCCGCCTCTCTCAAGAAAGGACGAAGCCGAAATTGGGACTATTTTGACCAAAAAGGGGAACGCCTTGTCCTCAAAAACACCCCGAATTGATCGCCCCTGCCGCCCCACACATCCGCCTCCCCCGAGAACGGGAACTTGTGATCTACTGCCGTCCCCAAACCTCTGTTTCCTCCCACGCTGGCGTCCCCTGCCCCCCCCCCCCCCCCCCCCCGCCTTCAGACATCCCTCGCATCTCTAGGACATAAAAAAAGGTACTGGCCAGTCACGAAGAGCGCTTTATGGCACAAAAAAGCTCAAAGCGTACGAATAGCTGTCTGCATGAACCCATCCCTTTTTCCCTGCCGGAAAAGAGGCGCTGTGTGGGCAAACAAACGCGCGAGACTTCAAAAATTCCTCTCGGTATATTTCAGAAGAAAATTATGCCAGAAATACAGTTCTCTATGTTGGAGAAATTCATTCCGAGGGAAAAAATAATTTCACAGGGAAAATATTTTAAACAAAAAAATATGTATCCAGGAGAAAATGCATTTCACGGGAAAACATATTTTTAAGGTCAAATTGTGATGCTGTGTCGAAAAACTATCTTGGGTCGCCAGCCCTCTCATCCCAATCAACTCAAGCCTGTATACCGAAAGTGCACTGGCACGATGACGACGCAATACATCATACCAGTATGAAGTACTACTTTATATTTTTTTGTTTTGCGTCCCCCCCCCCCCCCCCCCCCCCCCCCCCCCCCCCCCCCCCCCCCCCCCCCCCCCCCCCCCCCCTCCTTGTTCCCCCTATCCCCCTCCACCCGGCTGGCATTCGTCAGGAGACGAAAAATCATGAAGACTAGAACGCAGAAGTGAATCCACGGAATCGTCAACATCACTACATCTCGCGTCACACCCTTCGCTCCCCTCTTCCTCGTGCTTCATCACCGGAACGGAACCCGTTCGAAAAACAAAAAACAAAAAAAAAAAATCCGCGGGTGATTGTGCTTCGAGTGCTGTGAAAAATAACGCGCTATTAGTTCCCTCCAACCCTACAGCCTAACCAGAATAAGCCTGAACCGACTGCATAAACCCCTCCTCCCTTCCCCCCGTTTCCCCCGAGGCAGACCCTTCTTCCCTCTCGTAAACCCCCCACCCCCAACCCCCCCCCCCTCCCTTCATCGAGCGTGGGGGGGGGGGGGGGGGGGGGGGGGGGGGGGGGGGGGGGGGGGGGGGGGGGGGGGGGGGGGGGGGGGGGGGGGTATAAATTATCTTTCTACTGTATTCGACCGTAATATCTCAACAACACTTTATTCCCTCCTTCCCCCCCCCCTCCCTCGAAGAATCCAACATGCCGTTAGGAAAACCGGCGGTAGGTTCGACGGCATACGCGCAAAGAGAAAGAACTGCAACAGACAGAAAACGTCGTCATCCGTTCAAACGTGCAAGTAAGGATTCTAAAATCGGCGAGGCTACGCACTCGATTTCTTATCCCCTCCATCCTCTCCCCCCTCTCACGCATTTTCCCCTGGAAGGCAATCCTGTCGAATGAAGAGGGAAGCCACCGCTATACGGAATAACGTACAAAAAAAGGGAAACCAGCACGTGGTTATGAAATTTCGCTCTTCTTCATCCTTTTTCTCGCGCCCCCCCCCCCCCCTGCTGTCGCCTGGTCAAGCGGCCGCATGGCGGGCAGGGTCGGGGTGGGATGGTGCATCTTCTCCTCTTCATCTACTGTAATCTTTCAAAATGTATTCCCTCTGTCCCCACCCCCCCCTCTCTACGTACGGTAAACATATTTATGTTGTCTCTTCCATCAAACGATGAAACAATAGCATCGACGTTGAAAAAAACAGAAGAAAAAAAGGGGAAGGGCGGGGAGGACAACAACCCCTTGCGACAAGTCGCAGATGGGCAGGCAGAAAAAAATCGAGCAAGCGCATCGATCACTCCATTCCTCAAAACGTCTTCCACAAAAGGGTTCAACAGGTCTATGGTCATACAACTACGGCCATGCATGATATCGAGTACCCCCCCCGCTCTCCCCCCTCCCTCCCTCCCCATCTCCCGCCTCGCCACTCCCGGACCTCCATATGCCGTCACATTTCCACAACCAAACGCTCTGCACCCCCACCCTCACCCCCTCCAAAAACTTCCAGAACCTCCTCCTCGAATCACGAGGGGACGGTATAGCAAAAGCGAAAAGCCTTCGCCAAAGAGCACGGCGAGAGAGAAAGACCGCGATCGCAGCTTGGACGATTTGGGAGTAAGGCGTGGAAGGAAGGATGGGCGAAGGGCGGGCGTCACCAACATCTCCCCCCCCCCCCCCCCCCCCCGCCCCTCCTTCCCTTTTCGAGGGAGGAAGAAAGAAGCAGAGCGAAGTTGGAGGAGGCAGGGGAGTCACCCTCACTCTCCCCCCCATATATCTTCTTCAGCAGCGCGTACCCTGTGATTGCGTCGCTGCCGCCGCCGCCTCCGCCGCCCTCGGGGTACCAAACCCCTCCACCTTCACGACGGCGGAAAATCGCGTGTTGATCGCCACCGCCGGCTGTTGAACGGAATGGTGAACCGCCGACTGTTGAACGGGCTGTTGGATGGTCGCCGCCGAATATCGAACGGAATGGTGGTGTGCGAGATGGGGGGTCACCGAGTGGACCCCACAAGCGTGTTGTTGAACAGGTTGCACAGCCACCCCCGGCGCCGCGTTTTGAACAGGTCGGTGAACGGAATGCACCGCATGGACAGGGTGAACCCCGGAACAGCCCCCACCCGGGCTTCCACCAGGGTTTCCACTAAGATTTCCTGAGGTGGTAGCAGCAGCGGTAGCCGCGGCCGCCCCCTAGCTTGCGCGATGTTGAGGTCTCGGAGCTGACGAAGGGGAGCGGGGAGGTCGAGCGGAGTGCAGATGCGGCACGTGCTCGGCATCGGGCAGCGCACGAGGTGGCTCAGCAGGCTTTTGCAAGGCTTGCACCAGGGGTGCTCGCAGGGCTCGCCGCTCGGATCATACCTAAAATAGAGTTGCGCATTCGCGAGGGGGGAGGAGACGGCGTACTCATTTGTTGCTTGCCTCAAGTCGTGTGACCGTTGACCACGAATCATTGTAGAGACGGAGCACCGTTCGTTCCTACTCCTTACGTAGACACCTCCAACCATTCGCGAGAGGGGGGAGGGGGAGGTACTTTTGTCACGCATGGCCGTAATCGTACGACCATACGTAGACCCTCGAATACTTACAAGCAATACCGGGACGGCGCACGTCGGGTGGGGAGGGGCTGAGGTGAGGGGGGTGTTGAGGGCAAAAAAAGCGGAGGGGATCAAGACGAGGAGGATATGGAGGGGCGGCGGGGGGGGGGAGCGGGGAGGAAGGGCTTAGTCCAGGATACGCCTGATCATGCCATACGCTTTCATTCGCACGGGCGCGTGGGAGGCGGGAGAAGAAGCAACAAGGGTCCGGTTCGTTCATCTACCCGACCATACGCGCGCTCTAGCGTTCTCACCCGTTGCAGTCGCGCAAGTGAAGCATCAGGAACTTCGTCGAGCGGCAGACCTCGGCGTGCTGCGAGTTCGCGTGATGCCCAGGGCAGGTTCGGGCGTGCGCCATGAGCACCAGGAGCCGGGACGCCTGGAACGTGGACAACCGTCCCTCGGGGCAGCCAGGGGAGCCGTCGCCGGCGATGACCTCCGTGTCGAAGGCGGCGATGCCCTCCTTGCTCGGGTCCGCGGCTCCGTCGTCTTCGCTCTCAGAGCCCGAGTCGCTGCCGTAACTTCACAAAAAGAAAAAAAAGAAAAAAGGAAAAAAAAGGAAAAAAAAAAGAAAACAGAAGAATAAAAAAAAGACGAAAGAAAGGAAACAAGGGGAATATATTAAGCCTATCGATAGAAGAAAAAAAGACGAAAGAAAGGAAACAAGGGCAACATTAGTACACCATCGATACACGTACAAAACGAACAAAGATTGCGTGGTTACAGAATTCAACTCTAGAAAAAAAAAGAGAGAAACGTAGGAAATCAAAGCGAGCTACTATAGACAAGGGAACAAACCACTAATCACGTTACGACGTACACCACGTAGACCATACAGGAAGAAAATATGTACTGAAATTAGACCCAAAGAAATATTTCACAAGTAACGCAGGAGTACAAAAGAATGAAAGGGGGCGTATGTAACCCGTTGACACGAAAAAAATCAACAGATGAGCCCGAACATAATGAAGATAGCGGGGGGGGGGGGGGGGGGGGGGGGGGGGGTCTCGTAGACGAGACAAGAACAACAGACGAACCCTAAAAAAAAAATACCATCTCCCTCCCTCTCTTTCTCCCCCCCACCCACCCACCCCTCCATTTTCTCACCCGTCACTATCGCACCCTTCTCCTTCCTCCGCGCAGACGGCGTGAATATAGTCCACGCTCACCGCCGCGCTCGTATCATCCACCCTGGGAATCTGCAGCCGGTGACACCGCGGACACTCCTGCCGAAATAAGGACCACCACGGGTTTGAGGATATCTCGGACTGATAGCTCTCCTTGCACACGGCGCACTCGTAGCTCACGGTCCGCGGGGCCGACAGCACCGGCGCCAGGCTCCGCTGTCGCTTCCGCTGCCGCGACGTCTGCTGGTGCGCGTACGCCATCCCGGACACCAGGGAGGACAGCGGAGCGTTTCCGGAGCTCAAACTTGCACCTACCCCATTCGCGCCACCATTGGCGAGAGCCACAGGGTTAGTACCCGGTGCGGACACACTTCCCCGCGCTCCGCCACCACCAGCTAACCCGGAAAGCGAGGAAGAGGAGGAGGAGAGGGAGGAGGAAGACGAGGAGGAGGACAAGTCAGCTGCAGGTCGCTTCCGGTGAGACGAGGTCAACGAAGGGCAGGCGGCCTCTCCGCATCTGCACGGCTGCTTGGGGGTCGCGGCCGAAACCAAACCCGGGGAGGACACCGCAGCAATCCCTCTTGACGACGCCGCCACCGCTCCAGCAGGCTGAGAAGAAGCAGCAGCAGGCGTAGCAGCAGACGCTGCCGCGGTTGCTGCTACCGCCGCCGCATGTCCGTTTTCCCGCGCTCCGTGGCCGCCGGATATCCCCACTATCGACACTGCCGGCGCAGGAACGACGGTCGCCGATGCAGCGCTAACAGCAGCGGGGGAGGCGGGGTAAGGGGGGGAAAGGGAGGCGAAGGAAGAAGGGGAGAGGCTCTCCGGGACCCGAACTGCTGCAGATGCCGAGGCCGCTGCCGCCGCGGCTACCGCTACCGCTTCCGCCGCCGCCGGTTGCTGGTTTGAGTCCACAACCTCCCGGTTGGAAGCCCCCCCCTCCCCCGTATTCATCTCTGCCTTCACCTCCATCTCCCTCTCCGTCTCCTCTTCCTTAACCGCGGGGTCGATCGTGATTGCGGTCACGGTTGCGGCGGTCTCCGCGGCGCCCGCGATCGCCTCCATCTCCTCCGTGTCTAGGATAGTGCTCAGTAGAAATGCGTCAGGCGCAAACAGTTCGGAAAGCTCGCCCATCTCTTGATCGATCCCACCCTTGATAATAAGCGACGTGGGATTTGCGGGGCTGGTGCCGCTACTGCCGGCGTCGGCGCCACTGCTGCCAACCCCAACCCCCTCTACGCCTTCAGCCTTGGCAACTCCCAGGGGGGAATCCGCGTCTCCCGCGAGGGAGTCGTCGGACAGTTCGCCGTCGGTCATCGCCGAAACGGACGAAAGGGTGGAGATTGACGGAAACCGGCCCACGCGCCGCTCCCGCTGGAGGGGCAGGAAGGAGTCCTTGCCCTGCGCCGGTAACATCAGTGGTAGACGCAGCGGTATTGTCAGCGACAATGTTATTGGCGGTACGTAGCGTCAGCGTCAGACGAGTCTGCCCGATACGTTCATCGTTGGAATTACTTGCTGATCGTATTTTCTTCACGGGACCAAGCCAAATTTAACATCATGGCCTGGTTGGTCGTTGAGTACGAGCAAGAAGACAAGTCCTTGCCCTGTGGAGGTTACGTAGTGTCAGCGGTAGTAGCGTTGGACGGTCTGCTGGTCGCTGGGCGTTCGCCAATTTTTGCGAGTCGTTCAATCTTTTCACTGGGCTGGTCAACTACAGCAAGTCAACACACTTTCATAAGCTGGTCGTTAGCTAGTCGCAGTCACAGATGCACTGGTGCAAAAATATATGCGTACTCGTAGGATACGTCCAAGTATACCAGGGATACGAAGCATGAAACACCCCCCCCACCAGCATACCTGGCCCAGGTCGTAGAGGTCCAGCCCGATCCCCGACCCGTTAACGTCGTCGCAGTCCCCTCCCACCAAAAACACGCCTCCGCAGCCATCGTCCCCCTCCTGGTCGCCGCACAGGTCGCCCAAAGAAAGCGACGAGCACGGCCGAGGCATCGACGCGGCGGCCAACATGCCTCCGTTGGTGACCCCTTGACCGTTGCCACAAGTGGCACTAGAGGCAGCCGCAGCCGTAGCAGCAGCAGCAGCAGCACGGCGGCGGCGATAACACCGCAAGGGGAGGAGGAACATGCTGACCCCATCCAGCCATCGCTTACCGCGGTAGCGTCATCTTCGCCACCACCAACGGCAACACCGCCACCAAGAGCGGTGAGGTTTCCATCGATAGTAGGCGTGTCCGAAACTTTCGGAGGCACGGTAGTGACGGCGGCGGAGGTGGGGGTGCTTGAGTTGTTGCCGCTGCTGCCGCTGCTCTCGCCGCCTGAGAGGAGGGACCTCTGCGCCAGCTGAGCGATCATCCTGTCCCTCACGGGCAAAAGCCGTTGCGTGATGTGCTCCTGTCAAAACAAAACGAAGAAGAAAAAAAAAAAAAGGAGAGAGGGGGGAAGGGAGGGGGGGAGGGAGAAAAAAACAAGAGCAAACAAAAGTCAGAAACGAACAAGAAGAACGGAAGAAGAAGAACATCCTCAACTGCTGTTAACTACAACCCTGGGCCGCGAATGTGGTCCCCGTCTGATATTCACATCAGATTACGAACAGCAGTGACTATATTCACGTTGATAGGTGTCGTCAGGTACCGACTCCAAAAGTACGTCAAAATACTGAAACGACAGAGTCCTCGAGAGTCTTACGGGTACGAGGGGCTGAAACGGCTGAGTCCTCGCGAGACTCAGGGGTACCTCAGATTCTAAATCTAAAACTAAGACATAATATTAAAGTCGAATCGCGCAGATTGCGATTGCTTCGACGTGCCGTGCACACGCCCATACCATATAAGACGCCGCAGTAAAAGTCCAAGATGACAAAAGGCATACAAGGAGAACTTTCGCCGATCACCGTTACGTACATGAACCCCGTAGACAAAACTCTGTACACAAAACAGATAATATAAAAGCAGCTGCGCAGAACTCGAAAACCTCGACGCGCCGTGCAACAACCTGAACCAAAGAAACCAACGCAGCCAGGACCGCAAGGGTGACGGATAGACTTGGTTTTTTACCAGAAAAAGGTATATCATCACAGAAAACGCCATCTAACTTAAGTTTGTTGGTGTGCCCTGATTGCCTCGGTTTGTTTTTTTGTACCATAAACTCGCAGAAATACACTGGTGCATCGGTTTTTTTTTTGTTGTTGTCATTTTTGTGACTTGGATGAAAAGGATTTTTTTTACCAGAAAAAAAACAGTACATCGTGACAGAAAACGTCATCTAACTTGGGTTTGGTGTACCCTGATCTCCTGTTTTTCATGTTTGTACCGTAAACTGGCAAAAAAAATCACTTGTGTGCCGTTTGCAGGCTTTTTTTTCCAGTGAGACTCGTTGTTTTGTTCCCCTAGACATCCTATTAATACGACTAGGCAAACCAAAATAATATAATATACTTACTATTAATATTACGGGGGGCCATAGTAAACAGGACCAAATATTGTTGGTAAAAATACCTAAATATATAGGTTTTTATGTATGCCGTAGCTCCTGTTAACTATAGACCCCCGTAAATAATAGTGCCAGAAGGAGCGCCACGTACTACTATTTGTATGTGCTGCTGTCTGGTGGGACAACCATCCATCCATCGATCGAAACAGAGGCGCGGAAAAAAAAATTACCCGCCGGTTCACCGGTGATTTAGAGATGTAGACTATAAATATGATATTATAAAATGCGTCAACGGTTGTAAGTTCTGAAGAGCGCAGCTTTTCGATTCTTGATGAAGAGCGCAGCTTTTCGATTCTTGATCGAGTTGGCCGCTCGTTCAAAAACTAAAAATTAGGATTTTTAGGTCAGCAGTGAGTTTTGGCCGAGTTGGTCGTTCGAAAAATAAACAAAATAAACAAAATAAATAAAATAAATAATAATTTATCGTACGTATGTAGCTTGATCGAATGGGCTGGGATGTGGCGGGCTGGGATAGTATCGGACATAGTTCAATTTATTAATAAACAATTTTGAGTCACGTCAGCACCGGTGTGCAGTTCGACCGAACTGGTCGACAATCGACTTGTTTTCGTAAAACAGTGAAAAAGTTGAAATCTTCCACAGGAGAAACTTCGGCAGTACTAGTGATACATACGTACGCCAACACATCGCGCCATGTATTTCATCAGAATAAAAACAAAATGCCACATTAGGTATAATAAAATAATACAAACATACCCATGTACCGGTGATGAGATAGACGACGCGGAAAAAATCGGGAAATGCTGCGTCAAGTTTGTTTGGTGTGGTCCGCACTCCGAGATCGTAGTCCGCAGTTCAGAAGGTTTGTTTCGCTCGATACGAAAGTTGCGTGCGTAGCCGCGTAGCCTCGCCCGCTTTGGCTACTCGTAGGCCTCAACTCGAAAGGCTGCTACACTACTATTTTTGCGGTTTTGAAACCAACTAAAAAAGCAAAGGTGCGTAATTACGCATGTCAAAACAGACAAATTAGGTGGCCATCAGGGGTACATTTTTTCATCAAGGCTACTTTTTTTTCTGAACTTGGGGAGGCTGATTTCATCATGTTTGAGCATACTTGCCTCCAAATAATATGCACCGCAATTTTTGTCTTGATGCACCTCGAATTTTTTTTTCTCACATGAAAAAAAAAAAATCGCGCTTCGCGCTGATAACGTGTTTCGTGCATCCCATCCTAACCAATTTGATGGAATACTCTGTCACGGCGTTGACGGGGCTTAAGGTATCAGCCGGAGAAAACGATGATAAAAGACGCATATAGCTCATACAACACGCAGATACCTGGTACGATTCAATATTATATTGTGACAATAGGACATGATTCCACGGCCTCGTATCAGAAACCAGACACTAAATCTAGTCGGGAGAAAGAGGAATTCCGCGAAATCGCTTGCCCCTCGCGGACAGAAAAAAAAACCAGAGTTTCTTCGCTAGACTGCTCTGGTGCTGAACAAGATACAGATGGTGAACATCGGAACAAAAACACACGAACTAAATTGACGACGACAGTTACACCATAGTATCCTGCTGCGGGAGTTCCTCGCGCCAGCCGTAAAACTTGTAGTGTGGCTTACGTCACCTTCGCGCCCCTGTAAATCAGCAGGCCAAACGAGTTTAACAAACAGCACCAACCACTTGAGAAAAAAAAAAACTGTCGAATTCGCGACACAGCAGCAGCACCTCGTATGAACAGTAGTACCGTCCCCTTGCGCACTGGTACTAAATATTAATACTACTGTTGCCACGCACGTACATCATGCACCTACCCCTAATGTACAAAATAGTATATGCGCCGTGTAGAAAAAAAAAACAGAATTAAGTGAAGGCGCACGACGCAAGGCTTTTTTTTTTTGGTTTTGTTTCTTGTTTTCCTTCGTGTTCTCTCTTTCATGTGCCTACTCCTTCTCCCTCGTACCTTGACAGTTTTATTCCATCCATACGATTTGTGATTAGCCTATTTGTACCCGGCACGTAGCTGGGTTGTGGTCGCGGGCTGAGTTTCAGGGTAAATTATCTATTTCGGGGGGCCATAATAAATAGGAACACACAAATGTTGGACAAAATATATATATATACAGGTTTCTGTGCGTACCCTTGGTGCTCTTTACCATAGTCCCGCGCAATATAAATGACGTGCGAACATGATCATCACGAATTCACATGTACAGCAGTCGAACAACAATTTGCAGTGTAGAAATTATAGAAGCGGGCCAAAAACGGGGTTACGGGAGGGGAGTGGAGATGGCATGCAATAGGAGACGCGTGCAGATGTTTACAAAGAGCAGCACCAACAGCAGCAATAATACTAATCATAATAGGATACGACCGTCCGAAAATAACGTAGGACGGGTAAAAAACATGTACAGGTTGTTCACATCATGTACGTGTGTTATTAGTTTCGTAACAAAACATTGTCGTAATTCACCTTCGTTTCTCCGCCGGTCGAAGGCCAAACTAAAAAAACAAGACACCAAACTGATTATCTCAAGTCAGTACGTCAGCAGCATGCCCGTACCTGGTATAAACTCGCACTCGTAGGAGACACCGGTCGGTAATACCAGGTACCTTTTTTTTTACCTTACAACCAATTCTGGTTATAGACCGCCAGAAAAATAACGTACCAGGTAGGATGCAAGGGCATCCGGGGAAAAAAAAAGTGGAATTGTCACATAATTTTTCTTCGCCAGACAGGAGCGGGGGGGGGGGGGGGGTACTAGAACCAAGTGAAAAAAAAAAACGAAAAAATGAAGAAACCATTTTTTTTTTTTCTCATATCATCCATGTGATCACAGCGTTTTCCATTCCGACCTCTAGGGGTGCTGGTGTGTCGTTTTCTCTTCACGTTTAACACCCCTTTAGAAATGGGTAAAAAATATGTAGGTTCTTTGACATTATATGTTATAATACCAGTTTTGTAAAAAAAAACATTGCCGAAACTTCACCGTCGTTTCTCCGCCGGTGGGGGAAGGCCGAACAAAAAAAAAACAAAGGAAAAAAAAAGCGGAATAAAAACACGGAAAACATCCAGGCAGTACGTACGTCAGCAGCATGCTCGTACCTGGTACGAACTCGCAACCGTAGGAGGCACGGCTCGATCGTACGAGGTACCTTACAACCAATTCTGGTTGTATCTACCACTCACTCTGTGTAGGCGGGAATGTGAGGACCGTTAGGGGTACCCACAAACAAGACCAAACGATCCTTACACATTCATTGGTCCAAAGTGTAACCATTTTGTGCAGAAATGAGTAGGGTTTACAATCTGCAATGAGTAGGGTTTACAATCTGTGACTGCGTAGAAATATTGAGGGGCGTTTTTCAACTTGAGAAAAAGGGTAGCGCGGTCTGCACGTCGGAATCGTTGTCCGCACTTGAGAAGTTTCCCCGTTCGATGCAAACGCGGCGCAGCCGCGTTTATGGCCCGTTTTGGCCCGTTTGGGTTGCGGTTCGGGGTCAGGGTTAGGGCTAGAGTCAGGGGTTGGGTTGGGTCGTCGCGCGTACCTTGATCCCAACAGGAAGCGAAATACCTGAACAGCCCACCAACCTAAAGATCCGTGCTCACAGCATGTAAGAGGATCTCGCAACAACAGGACCGTTTCGATGAAATTCTAATATAAAGCAATCTCCATGCTTGAGACAAAGGTGGTATACGTATCACAAGCATAATAAATATTCAAAACACACTAGTATATAGCCCAGGATAGTACCACTAGCAGTAGGAATTAAAGGTTTCACTCCGAACGGTTCATGGTGAGGTGGCACGAGGATGAGACACAGCTGAGTATGCAGCGCCGCGCATCCGCCGTGGGCGGTGTCCAAGGGAATGGGGGCAGGGGGGGCAAGAGGAGGTCCTGGGAGTGGAAGGAAACCCGACCAAGGGAATGTGGGGAGGGGGGGACAGGAGGAGTAGAAGGGAAACCGCGGTGGACGAAAGTAGGAAGGAGACGGCTGACAGGGTAGCAAGGCCAAGCCGACTAGGAAGTAGAACATGTCTATGCTACCCGTGCAACCAGCTGGTGCAGCTGGTTCGAACGTGGTCTTCCTTTGTCTTCTTTTTTTTTTTTCGCTTGAATCTCTGTGATATTTTATATCTCTCTTCCTTTCTTTTATCAATAAGCCTTACGAAAGGAGTCGTGTGGTGTGGGTGGATGATGAGCCTGCTTTTTGCTTTGTTTGCGTGTGCCGTATTGCCTGACGCCGAGGAGCGGGGCATATAAGTTGGCGAACGCAGGACGGAGATGGCAGACAGGGTAGCAAGGTACCAGGCGAACTAGTAGGGAGAACCTGGCTATGCTACTCGTACCACAAACTGCTGCGACCGAACAGGAACGGGATGAGACTAGCAAAACGTGTCTGTGTAATATATGGAAACAACGTGATGAGCGCCTAAATGTTGAAGGTGTCTTCATTAGGAGTAGGAACGGTGCTCCGTCTCGAAAGGGATGCGTGGTCAATGGTCAAATGACTAAGGCAAGCAACAAATAGGTACCCTCCCACAATACAGGCTGGCTTCACCGACAAAAGGCAGAGTGCAAACGCCGGGAGCGATCGATGCATGGGCTATTGCCAGGGGACCGCAGTAATCAGGCCCATCTTACACACAAAAAATCTCTACATTCCAGTATTTTTACCAAGCATATTCCGCACCTGGCGCTGATTACTACCAGCAAGTACCTGGTATGTTCCACTGTATTAATGCGGAAATATGTCGACGAGATCTATATGCGAAGAGAGCCACAGGCGGTTTTCGCTTCTAGTTGGATGCCCTCGATTTGAAAAAACTCAGCTCGGAAAAAAGCACCTCAGGGGCGGGGTGCGCTATCTCTCTAATGTTCCACGGTAGAAAGAATGGTTTAATGTTTGGGAACACACACACGGTAACGAACAGTCCAGGAACCTACTGCGGTAGATGAAGAATACCTGGTACGAGCAAATATGCTGGAACAGGACAACGCACTTTGACCGCTTTTCTACGCTACAGCTACAACAGGCCAAAAAAGGCCTCATGAAGGACCCGAGACGGCCGGCCTCCTACCAGAGCATATTTGCCAACAAGCGGTGCGAGACCGCAGCACCGCGAGTGACAAGCATGCCGACTGGACGTCGTACAACTCCTTGGCACGAAACATTGCAACAAAACAACACATACCCTCCAAAGCATTTCCAAGCCAACGTTCTCAAACAACAACCGAAACACCCATATATTTGTGAAAAATAAAAATAAAATCAACGAAGCTGGTCGATCGAAAGTTTCCTCAAAACTTACCTTTCTATGTAGGCTTGGTATGATTAACCGATGGTTCTCAAACAACAACCGAAACACCCATTTGTTCTCCCCGAATCCGGAAAATAAGTAATTGTCACGTTTGTTCTCCTCACACATATTGTCATGGTCCCGTAGACATCCAGCACGCACACCCACAGTTTCGTGTCGCTCCGCTACTCGAGGGGTTATCTTTGTTCTCCCCGAATCCGGAAAATAAATAATTATAGACCATTATCTATCAGTCGAACTCACAGCTGACGTCATCCCTTCTACTCGAGGGGTGCTCTTGGCGCTTACAACTGCTTCGCTGCACGCTTCGTTTCACATAAGGGCGAATAACGTAGGCGCAATAAATAGCCGAAAACATTTATTCTCACTTTCATTGCGTATGTACTGCTTTTTCTCGTTTTTGGCGTGATGGTTCGTTTGTTGTTGTGTATATTTGTGAAAAAGAAAAAGGAAATCAACAAAGCCGATCGATCGAAAATTTCCTCAAAACTTACCTTTCTATGTAGGCTTGGTATGATTAATCGATCGCGCGTTCGACGGTGTGTGTAGGTTTGTGAATACCAGGGTGTGTCGTGTCGGAGATCAGACCTTGACGAGATCATCTCTCCACGGGACGTTTCCAACGTCGCCGTTCTCGTTTCTAGTGTGCGTGGCGCCCTTATACATCGAGGATAACCTGTTCGAGAGTTCATCCCAGAGCGATTGGTCCGATGTCTGTCACATGCTTCCGTTGGAGTTCGGGCCTCGCACCCCAAATCAGATCTTTCTCAAAATCAGGAAACCACAAGCTTCTGGTGCTCCTTGCGGAAAATTCTGCGCGTATTCGTTTCGTTTCGTATCATATGCATATGTTCATCATCTCGTCCTCAATTTTCGTTTTTTTTTTCGCCGTCACGTTTTTATTTATGTTTTTCCCCTGTGGCCTCCGACGTCCCCGAACAACCCCCCTGGTGGAACCAACCGCGTTCGTGTCCCTATTTCATAGAATGTGTAAATCGTGCCTGTCGTACCCAGGATGATGATATGGCATTGCACTGCTCACTGTGTACGTGGCAACGTAGGATCTCTGACGTGGCGAAGCTTTTGTGACCACATAACTTGTATCTCTCTAGGGTTGAAGCATCCGCACGGACACTGGTTGTGCTGGATGTCGACGGGTAGAAAGAACGGTTGAATGTGAAGAAAACAACATCTCGTCGTGAATTTTCGTTTTTGCTCCCCCATCACTTGTTCTTGTTGTCGGTTGTTGTTGTTGTTGTTGTTTTCTTCACATTAAACCGTTCTTTCTACCCGTCGATATCCAGCAGAACCAGTGTCCGTGCCGATGCTTCAATCTTAGCAGAGATACAAGTTACGCAGTCACAAAAGCTACGCCACACTAGAGATACTACGTTGCCACGTACACAGCAGTGAACAGTGCAATGCCATATCATCATCCTGGGTACGACAGGCACGACATACTACACATTCGATAAAATAGAGACATGAACGCGGTTGGTTACACGAGGAGGTTTGTTTGGGGACGTCGGAGGCCATGGGAAAAACACAACAAAAAAAACGTGACGGCGAAAAACAGGTGGTTTTAGAGTGGGTGGTAGGACTGCAGCCCGGTTTTGGGGACAAACTACTTAGGATTTGACATGTTTGATAGTTCGAATCAGCACGGACACTGGTTGTGCTGGACGTCGACGGGTAGAAAGAACGGTTTAATGTGAAGAAAACAACAAACAACACCAACAACAACGGGACTGCACCACCGATACTAGAAGGGTTGAACAAAACACCGCGGCTGAATTGGTAGGGGGATCGGGAAACATCCATGCGCTGAAAGCAAATAACATACCTCACACAATGACACGAATGATATCGCTATCTTGATATCGTTACGTAGGCGAAGTAAGGGGAGGCACCAGAAGTACTAGACCTCCTTCCTCCAGCAGCAACCACACGCGCGGGACAGGCCTCGTACTTGAAATCATTTTTTTTTTTTTTTTTTTTTTTTTCACTCATCACTTTCACTTTCCAGCCTAATTCGTAAGAGGTTTCACCCTCGACGGCCTTCCGGACAAGCTGTGGTCACAGGTGTCTTCCCTTCTCCCCCCCGGTATACGTGCCTTTATTTTTTATCGCGCATAGGGTTCAGCATTCCCACTGCTCGTCGATTTTCATCGAATGTAGCTAACTCACGCTCTCGCGCTTTCCTAATCAATCTCTTTTATGCAAGAAAAAGCCCCCACGAGCATGCACTCGGTGAGACTTGAACCCACGAAATTGATCTTGATAGGCACGCGGACCACCTACCAAGCCACCGGGGACGTACAGCGCCCATCAATGTTGGATAATATTCGCAAATGAAATGTACCTGCAAAGAGGTTTTTGATGTTTCTATTAATAGGTGAATGACAGACTGCAGTCTCAAGCCGCAAGGAGTTCAGCGGAAATTGTCAGTTAAAAACAACTTGGGGAAAAGTTTACGAATTCATGTAAAATATCATGTGTACGTTATATTTATACGAGGGAATACAACAAAACATCCTATGCATCTCTTTGTGTGCACCAAGGAAGGCAAGTAATTCGACGTACCGATTTTTTTCTCTGTTCTACGCATGGTCGAAAGCGTGTCTTGCCCGTCGTATCCAGTTGCCAAAACGTACGACGACATGGCGTTGTGTGTTCTTCTTACGTACCAAACCGTTCGTTTTACACGTCTACCTACATCCAGCACAACCAGTGCAGTGTCCGCACCGATTCTTACATCCTATCAATAGAAGAGATACAAGCGCTGTGGTCACAAACCACGTCTTTTTCTTTTTCTTGTTGTTTTTTTTTTCGGTTTGGTTTTTTCGTTGCTTCTCTTTCTTTATGGTGTATTTTGGTTGCTGGCGTATGAATGTATGTTGTGTCGGCCGCACCTACTGCGAAGGCATGGTATTGCGTAGGCTATTAATGCATTACGGTGTGTTATCTCTGTGTCGTAGTCTGTGACCACAGAGCTCGTATCTTTCTAGGGTGAAGAATCAGCACGGACACTGGGCTTGCTGGATGTCGACGAGTAGAAGAACGGTTTAATGTGAAGAACACACACACACACACACGACACAGAAATGCGATCACGAGGGGCCATAGTAAATAGGACGGACGGTAAAAAAACCTCTATATTTCCCTATTTTCACTATAAACAACAATATTTATTAATATTAATAGTCCTATCTACTATGGTCCCCCGTAATACATTGTTATGTAGTGCATAAACAGAGTAGACAATGCGATGCCATGTCATCGTATTGCCTGACACATTTTCCCCGAGGGTGGGCATAGTTGACGAACGCAGGACGGACACGGCAGACAGGGTAGCAAGGTACCAGACCGACTGTAATAGTAGGTAGAACCTGGCAATGCTACTCGTACGACAAACTGCTTCGGCTACCTGGAGCATGTTTCTTGTTATTTTTTGTTGTGCTTCGGTTTGCCTGTCATTTCCCATAGTTCTTAGTCTTGCATCTGCCTACATGCAGTGTGTGTTTTCTTCACATGCATTAAACCGTTCTTTCTACCCGTCTACATCCAGCACAACCAGTGTCCGTGCCGATTCTTCAATCCTAGAAGAGATACAAGCAATGTGGTCACAAAGCTACGCCACACAGTACGTTGCCACGTACCATGGTATGCAGTAAGCACAGAGTGAGCAATGCAATGCCCTGTCATCATACTGGATACTGGCGTCCCCGGTGGCTTGGTAGGTGGTCCGTGAGTCTATCAAGATCAATTTCGTGAGTTCGAGTCTCACCGAGTGCTTGCTCGTAGGGACTTTTTCTTGGCATAAAATCGATTAGCGGAAAGCGCGAGAGCGTGAGTTAGCTGTACATTCGATGAAAATCGACGAGCAGTGGGAATGCTGAGCCCTATGCGCGATAAAAACTAAAGGCACGTACCGGGGGGGAGAAGGGACGACACCTGTGACCACGGCTTGTCCAGAAGATCGTCGAGGGTAAAACCTCCTACGAGTGGGCTGGAAAGTAAAAGTGATGATGAAAAAAAAAAAAAAAAAAAAAAAAAAAACGACAGGCACGAGATACGCATTCCATGAAATAGAGGAACGAAAGGAAACAAAGAAAAAGCAAAAACAGAGAAAACAAATCGAAAGAGAAGTGAAAAAAAAGAAGGAACGAACAAGCTGTCGTGCCCCCCCCCCCGCAGGGGACGTGACAGACACTTGAAAAGAACGAGCTGGAAAAACAAAAAATTAAAAAAAAGAAGGAAGAAAAACACCACTACTTGTAAACAGAGGAAGACTAAGAACCAAGGGAAAATAACAAACTAAAGCACAAAGCACCCTCCAGGTAGCTGCAGCAGTTTGTGGTACGAGTAGCATAGCCAGGTTCTCCCTGCTAGTCCGCCTGGTACCTTGCTACCCTGACTGCCGTCCACGTCCTGCGTTCGTCAACTACCACGTATACCCAGCCCCTCGGCGTCAGACAATACGAAACACGCAAAGCTCGCCATCCACCCACGCCACAAGACTCCTTTCATAAGGCTTACCAATAGAAGAAAGGATAAGTTGCTTTCGTCTATTAATAGTTCGTTCTGTCCAAGTGTCTTGCCACATTCCCCGCGGGAAGGCACGACAGCAGTTCTTCCATTTTTTTTTGTTTCTTTGGTTTTCCCCATAAAATGTGGATGATACGACGTGCGTGTCGTATTCAGTTTTCAGTATGATGACATGGCACTGCTGTATTGCATTGCCTACTCTGCTTTCTGCATGATGATGTAGTAGTTTGTTTCTCTGTGGCGTAGTTTGGTGACCACATAACTTGTATTGAAGAATCGGCACGGATATACTGGTCGTGCTGGATGGCGGCGGGTAGAAAGAACGGTTTAATTTTAGGACTGCAGTCCCGTTTGGGGGCCAAACCACTTTTGGGGCCAAACTACTTGAAATTAGAGTGGTTTGTCCCCAAAACGGGACTGCAGCTCTAAAAGGGTTAATGTGAAGAAAACACATACCGGAAACGACAGGCACGGCATGAACTTTATATGAAAGGGAGAGAACGCAAGAAAGAAAAAACAAAGCTAGAAAACAAAGAAAAAAAGCCCTCCAAAAGAACACAACATCAAAAAAAAGCTAGAGGAGCAATAAAACCAGGACGCATACACAGACTGAGTCCAACAACATAGCCAAATAACAGGCAAACAGAAGCACAACACAAGGAAAAAAAAGCACCCTCCAGGCGGCCGCAGCAGTTTGCGGTACGAGTAGCAAATTCAGGTTCTACCCAACAACAGTCGGTCTGCCGTCTTCCTGCTTTTGTCAACTAGACTCCTGTCATGAAAACAAGGAAGGAAGATGAAAGAAATAACAATAAAATGACGGGAGAATAAAAGCGCGAAAAAAAAAACAAAAAAGCAAACAAAGTAAGACCACCTTCTAACCAGCTTCACTATTTACGGGGGACCATAGTAAATAGGACCAAATACTGTTAGTAACAATAGGTAAATATGTAGGCGTTCTACTATCGTCCCCCGTGGTAGTTGGCGGCAAGAGTAGAATAGATATGTTCTGTCTCCTACGTAGTCGGCCTGGCACCTTGCTACCCTGTCTACCGTCTCCTTCCTACTTTCGTCCACCACGGTTTTCCCCTCTACTCTTGTTGCCGCCCCCCGCCCCCACTCCCTTGGTTGGAATCCTTCCACTTCTCCCGTTGCCGCCCCTCCCCCATTCCCTTGGGCACCACCCAAGGCGGATGCGCGGCGTTGCCTACTCAGCTGCTGCGCCCCTTCCTCGTGCCAGCTCGCCACGAACCGTTCGGCTGCTTCGAGGACCCCCCGGTATCACTTTCTCGCATTTTTCGCTGCAGTGTACCACAGCGCGGTCTCAACTCCAAACACCAAGGGGGAATGTTCCGTTGATCCTCCAGTGGCTCGGAACTCCGTAAGGTCTTCGACTATGCACCTACTGTATGCCAAGTTGTAAAATGTCCGCTAGGTCTTGGGTTCTGTCCACCAGCCATCGTCTGAACAATACCCGACTGGGAAATCGCTCCTTGCTTTGCCGAGCCACGGCCCCCGAAAAAAAAGAGCCGCCGTTTACGGATGGGCGTTTTTCGACGTTCTCCTAACGTATCATCTTGAGAGAATTTGCGTACGAGAGGGTCGTGTGGTCGGTACGATGTCGACGCTGGAGGCCAAAAGACTCAAAGGAGGACTTGGTGATGAGCCGTTCGACTTCATGATGAGCCGTTCGAAGCTTGGCAAAGTGTTCCGCTCTGAGGGCCCACGTCGCACACCCGTACAGCATGGTCTAAACCATCTTGGCCTTAAGCATGCGAACTTTCAGACTAAGCGGGGCGTCCCATCATACAACTCCTGGCCGAACCGTTCAAGGCGTGCCCCCGCATGAGACGGATCCGTCGGTCGATTTCGAGCGAGAGGTCACCGTTTTCGTGGAAAATGCCGCCGAAGTATAAGAACTGGGCTGTCCGTTTGGCCTGCTGCTTCTATGATGAGCGCTGGGGCGAGGGTTGTCTGGTCTGGTATTCGTAGCAATATTGTCTTTTCTTTTTCCGATACAGCAGTAGTGAGGGCTACTGCCTTGGAGAGTGTCACGATGACCTGTCATATTTGCAGTGCTTCAGCCGACGTCGAGACAACTCACGAGTCATCGGCGTACAACATGCCCCGTACACCTCTTCGTACGCATGCCAAAGGCTCCTGCTCCTCTATTCCGACTACCCCAACATCGTTGAGTTGAACCAAATCCCTCAATATGGCTTCGTTATTGCTAAAGCGCAACAGTCAGCACGACGTGTAAAGCAGTAGCGAAGCACACGTTGAACAGTCACGGTGATAGCACGCAGCCTTGCCGCAGCCCCTGCGCGACATCACACGCCGCCATCCGTACGCACACGAGCCCGCATGCCTTCATAAAAATTGCGGGAAATGAGCATCTTGGTTGGTACGCCAGAGCGTACCTCCCACAGCAGCTCTCGGTCGACAGAGTCGTGCGCTTTCCGCGGTCAATGTACAGGGGGGTTTTCCTCTGCCGTCCGAACTCTTGCAATCGGCGCATAACAAACAGCATAATAACGGTTGATCGCGCGGGGCGGAAGCCGCACTGCTGTTCCTCGGGGAGTACTCCCTCGGTCTCGCAGTAGTTGCTAGGGCGGGACGCGACGATTTTCAGCAACACTTGTGCCTGCGTGGGCAACAAGCGAAATCCCTCTCGAGGTGTTGCAATCAGTTCGATCCTTCTTTTTCTGAAGGACCTTGATGATCGCATCTTTCCATTGCTAGGGGAATGCTCTCGATGCCAACCGGTTGGCGAGGATATTGTGAAGGCGCTGAGCGAATACGACGGTGTGGTCGATTTCTAGGAGTTCGGCCGGGAAGCCACCCGGCCAGATCTCCAATTTGACATGCATCACTTCCTTCATCTCGTTCATGAATGGTTCATCTCCGAGCGACAATTTAAGCAGTCGCGGTGGCAAAGAGGTCGACGATCTTGGGATCGACTTTCAGCAATTTCGTGGAGTTTGTGGTAGAACCTCGACCATCGTCCAAGAAATCGCACCTTGTTTCGCAACAGCGTGCCATCCTCGTCCCTAATGAACTGCTCGTTCCTCGCTTTTGTCCCTTCCAGTCCCACCGTACTGTTCAGGTGCCAGCAAAATCCTCTCTGGTCGTTGTTCGATAGAGGTCTTTCGGCTTCGGCGAGGTACTCTTCAAAATACGCATGCACTTCTGCGGCAATCACCTCATGCAGATTCGCACACGCAGATCTCAAGTGTCTTCCACGCGATTCCATCCCGGGGGTGGTCACGCAAGAAATGTCGTCTACTCTGCTTACTGCAGAACCATGTACAGCCTACCTCCGTCGTAGTTTGGTAGCCACAGAGCTTGCGCCTCTCTACAGCAGGATTAAAGAGTCAGCACGGACACCGGGTGCGCTGGATGTTGACGGGCAAAAATAGCGGTCTGATGCGAACAACACACGCACTGAAGACACACACATAGGTGGAGTAGTAAAGGTTCAGTCTCTCCGTGTTTGTCTAAAGAGTTAAATTTTTTGAAGGAGCGGAGCGTTTGTAGCGGAGGACGGAGAACGCTGCCGACACACAACGGACACTTTCCATGTCCCATTTAAAATTGTCAGCTGTCAATGCGAGCGAAACTACGACGAGCCGATTGCGCCTTTACTACAGCAGTAGCCTCGTCACTGAAGACAGGAGACACTTTGACAGCTTTGCATACCAGACGGGCGGAATAAAAAGCGACGGAAAATATTCAAGAGACTACACATATTTTGAAAGCAAGACCCTCTTCAGGGGAGCCGCTAGCACCACGTGTATTCCAAATAACCACGGCGGCTTCGTACGGCGGGTTCAGCCAAGGACTATTAATAGGAACAGGGGCTACGATGCGGCCACCAACATGGCTGAACCATGTTGTAGGTGTTGACATCACAAACATCATGTGATGACAGGTATGCACGACAACGAGACCAAAAAGACGTCACTCTTCTATACGGGGGTCCATAGTTAATAGGACCTATGGTATACATAAAAACCTATATATTTACCTATTTTTACTAACAAAATTTGGTCCCGTTAACTATGGACCCCCGTAATAGAAAGGTCGATACTGCTGTACGAAAAACAAACCAGTGGCGTGAATTTTCTGGACGAACTCGCGGAAAGAGTTTTTTTTGTTCATATTGAGGCGCGCGAGCCTTTTTTTCTTGGTTTTCCCAGGGGGAAAAGCCCTTTTCATACCAACTGTACGAGTACTCGCAGGCGGAATGTGCCTGTCCACAGCAACGCTAGGGCCGTGTCCCGAAGACGTGGTGCAGGTGGTATTGACAGGCCCACCCTTCTACTGATGACGGGACGGAGAAGCAGGATAAGATCTGCTGTAGATGTCGTACAGCAGTAGTGGTGGTGGCACCCGTCATATCGGTTCTTGTTTTTGAGCTCTACCTAACGAAACCCAACCTTACGAGTACTTGTAGGCGGAATGTGCTTGTCCAGAGCAACGTTCGGGCCGTGTCCCCAAGACATGCTGCAGGTGGTATTGTCAGGCCCACCCTCCTGATGAGGGCACGGGGAAGCAGGAGAAGCTTTTCTGTAAATTACGTACAGCGGAAGTAGTGGTAAGAAGTGGTGGCACCTGATACAGGAAGCTCCGGAGGACACATGTCAGGTTGCGGACTTTTCGTCTTCAAATTAGGCCGAATTTCGAGTTGGGAACCAGGAAACACGCAACGAAATCGAGTACGTGCACAAACCGAGCTTATGGCGACGCTCACCCTGGCACTGCTGCTGCTGTTGCTGCTACTGTTGTTGCTGCTGCTGCTGACGATGTTTTGTCTCTTACAAAAATGAACCCAAACGTCACGACTGAATACGTACGAAAATGTTCGTTCGTCTTGGTTCAGCACAACAATCTGTGTTCGCCCAGCACGAAGCATCGCAGATAAGACCAATGCAGGTAGTGAGGTCGCGCCTTTTACTATTAATACCACTGATTACTACTGTACAGCACTACTAATATTACGGGGGTCCACAGTTAATGGGACCAAATTTTGTTAGTAAAAATAGGTAATTATATAGGTTTTTATGTATACCATAGGTCCTATTAACTATGGACCCCCGTAATAGTGTTTTTACTTGGCTTTAGTACAACCCCCAATTGTGCGGGTCTCGGTTGGGGGCCTCGGTACGGTAGAGCGACCACACATATGTCCCGTATGGCAAGGAGCGGTCTTACTCGTACGAGCCGTCTGCCACCAGGTACGCATCCGTGGGCGCGCGCAGCAACTCTGATGGACGACTATTTATACATGTGTATGTGGAGGGTTAAAGTCATCCCGCGGACATGTCGGGGATATATCCTATCCAAGCGGTTCGTATATTCCCCAGCTCCTGCCACCTGTCGAAGCGGATCGTCTTGTTACGTGTCGAAGCGGATCGTCTTGTTACGTGTCGAAGCGGATCGTCTTGTTACGTGCTGTTGTAGAATAACCTCAAGAGCGTATATCTAATCGATAGCAACGAGATGCAGGCACCTTTTAACCGTACAATTGATGGGAGATACAGACACCCTTAACCGGCAATCCGCGTGATTATTATGTCGTACGTGTATGCACATAACACAACCTGTGTGGGTGCAATAAGTGCACTAGTTTTGTTTTCCTCATGATTCGCGCAAAAGCCACACCAAATTCTCTCGACTCCTCGTACTAGTAATAATGGTCTATTAATAGATGGCCTGTGTGGGTGCGAGATGTGCACTCATGAACAGAGATGAATAGATGGATAGACGATCAGATGAAATACATCAATACCACCCTCCACTCCTTCCTACGTACGTTCTCCGGCGTCCCCGGTGGCTTGGTAGGTGGTCCGCGTGCCTGTCAAGATCAATTTCGTGGGTTCAAGTCTCACCGAGTGCATGCTTATAGGGACTTTTTCTTGCATAAAAAAAATGATAAGCGGAAAGCGCGAAAGCGTGAGTTGGCTACATTCGATGGAAATCGACGAGCAGTGGGAATGCTGAACCCTATGCGCGACAAAGAATAAAGGCATGTACCGGGGGGGAAAAGGGACGACACCTGTGACCACGGCTTGTTCAGAAGATCGTCGAGGGTAAAACCTTCTACGAGTGGACTGGAAAGTAAAAGTGATGGATAAAAAAAAAAAAAAAAAAAAAAAAAAAAAAGTATGGAAGAGTGTTGGCAAATATTGATGCTATTAATGTTTACTCCTGACACAAGGGGCGTACGTATGTACGCGTACTTGTAAATTCGAATTGCGGAGCATGTTCGCTTCTACTGCTGCCTGTCCGGATATAAATGCCGCCGTAAATCCGCCATGTACCCCAAAATTCCCGGGGATGTGCCCGAACAGCAAATACAGCCTTTCCGTGCGCAGCCAGAAGATGGCACACCGGCCTCCCCGGTGGCTTCGTAGGTGGTCCGCGTGCCTACTACCTGGTATTAACAAGATCAATTTTGTGGGTTCGAGTCTCACCGAGTGCATACTCGTAAGGGCTTTTTCTTGCATAAAAAAATGATTATAGGCGGAAAGCGCGAAAGCGTGATTAAAGCAAAATTTGATGAAAAACGAAGAGCAGTGAGAATACTGAACCCTATGCGCGATGAAGAAAAAAGGAACGCACGTACCGGGGGGGGACAAGGGACGACACCTGCGACCACGGCTTGTCCAGAAGAAGATTGCTGAGGGTAAAAACCTCGTGTGAGTTAAGCTGGAAAGTGGAGGTAATGATTAAACAAAAAAAAGGAAAATACCAACCAAGCAGGAGGTCTCTGGTTAAGGGCTACTGCTGTAGAGTTGAGGTCAAAGTTCCAGGTGGGGGTGGTGGCCGCCGGGAGAGCCCAACCGGAAATGATCCCACCATCGTGGAAAAACAAAAACCTCTCACGGTTTCGTGACAAATCCCCTTCCTGCCTACCGATAGAACAGCATCGTTTTATTCGGGCGCTTCTCAAGTATGCCATTCACGACGAATTTACGGCTGCCGGGATATATATACACCAGTCAACTCAGTTTGTGAGTTTGGCCCTGACGTGAAACGTCGGGAGGACAAAAGGGCACAACCCTCCGTGTCACTGAAACTGAGCACGAGCCTTAACGTGAAACCAGGTACTGACTGTGTGTACACCATGGTGTGTGTACGTGTGTCGTGCGCATAGCCGTTGTTCTACCCGTCGACATCCAGCACAAGCACAAACAATGTCCGCGGCGATTCTTCAATCCTAGAGCGAGATAGAAACGCTCTGGTCACAAAACTACGACAAATATATACTATTACGGGGGACCATGGTCAACAGGACCAAATACTGTTAGTAAAAATAGGAAAATATGTAGGCTTTTGTGTGTACCGCAGGTCCTGTTAACTCTGGACCCCCGTAATACCTGGTACATTGTTATTAAGCTGTAAGGAGAGCAGACAGTTACGTGTAATGCCATATCTTCGCACTGCTGTGTACGACAGGCACGACAATTGAAGACATTCAAAGGAGTTCCGAGCCAACGGAGGATCAACAGAACACTCCCTCGTGGCGTTTGGAGTTGAGAGCGCGCTGCGGTCCACCGCAGGAAGAAACGCGGGGAAGTGGTACCCGGGGGTCCTTGAAGCAGCCAAAAAAGGGTTCATGATGAGGTGGCACTACTGCCGTGGGATGAGGCACAGCAGCTGTGTAAGCAGCGCCGCGCATCCGCCGTGGATGGTGCCCAAGGGAATGGGGGCAGGGGGAGCAACAGGTGGAGTGGAAGAAAACCCGACCAAGGGAATGCGGGGAGTGGGGGCAACAGGAGGAATAGAGGGGAAACCGCGATGGAAGAAAGTCCACGGTGGATGGCGCCAAAGGGAATGGGGGGAGGGGGGGCAAAACAGGTGGAGTGGAAGAAAATCCGACCAAGGGAATGCGGGGAGTGGGGGCAACAGGAAGAATAGAGGGGAAACCGCGATGGAAGAAAGTAGGAAGGGGACGACAGACAGGGTGGCAAGGCACCAGGCCGACTAATAAGTGGAACATGTACATACTGCCCGTGCAGCCAACTGCCGCACCTGGTTCGAACATCGTCTTTCTTTGTATTCTTTTACTTTTGGCGCTTTGATCCTCCGTGATTTCCTTAATCGTAACTTTCTTTCTCTTTTTTTTACTTCATGGTAGCAAGTAAGTCTCAGTTTTGCGGGTGGATGAGCCTGCCTTGCTTGTTTCGCAATGTCTGACGCATCCTCCTCGGGGGTGCGGCATAATTGCCGAACGCAGGACGGAGACGGCAGACATGGTGGCCAAAGGTACCAGGCCGACTATAATAGTAGGTAGAACCTGGCTATGCTACTCGTATCACAACTTGCTGCGGCTACCTGGAGGGCTTTTTGTTTTTTTTTCTTGCTTGTGTTTCGGTTTGCCTGTTATTTCCCTCGGTGCTTACTATGTGTAGTCTTGCTCCGCGTTACGTGTAGTGGTGTTGTTTCATCAACTCGTTTATATACAAGTGCCTGCAGGTCTGCAGCACCCCCTGCGGGGGGGGTACGACAGTCTTTCCTACTTTTTTTTCCCTTCTCTTTCGAGTTGTTTTTCCTTGTTGTGTTTCTTTGTTCCTTATGTGTTCTCTCATGTGTATGTTGCTTGGGTATTAGTGTGTTCTTCACATGTGTTCTCCACATGAAACCGTTTTTTCTACCTTTCGACATCCAGCACAACCAGTGCCCGTGCCGACTCTTCAATCGTAGAGAGATTCAATCTGCGTCACAAAACTACGCCAGAGATACTTCATTGTTATGCAGTAAGCAGAGTAGACAACGCAATGCGATGTCATCATCCTGGAGACATCAGGCATGAGAGACACATTCTATGAAAGAGAGATAACAAAAGGGAACAAACAAACAAGACAGAAACAAAAAAAACAGAAAGCGAAGAAACAAACCGAGGGAAAAAAAGAAAATGAAAAATAGAAAAAAAAAAAAAAAAATGTCGTGCCTCCGCGCAGGAGATGTGGCACGACACCTGAAAAGAAACCGCTAAAGAAACGGCACCACTACAGACTATTTTTACAATGACCATTATTGAGTTGTCCACTCTGCTTACTGCATAACAATCTATTACGGGGGTCCATAGTCAATCGGACCTATGGTATACATAAAAACCTATATATTTACCTATTTTTACTATTAATAAACAAAATTTGGTCCCGTTAACTGTGGACCCCCGTAATAGCATCTGTCGTTGGTGTACACAGCACTTGCATCTCTCATAGAATCGGCACGGATACTGGTTGTGCTGGGTGTCTACGGGTAAAAAGAGCGTTAACCCTTCTAGAACTGCAGTCCCATTTGGGGGACAAACCAGTCAAATTCCAAGTAATTTGCCCCCAGAGTGGGACGACTGCGGCCCTAACAGGGGTTGAAGGACACGCACATTCTATACAAGAGGAAAAAAAATCGAAAGAAACAAGGGAAAACAAATCGGAAACAAAAAAAAAACAAGAACAAAAAAAAAAAAAACTGCCGCGCCCCCAAAAGATGTGGGCAAGACAACACGAAACACATCACAGAACCAACATCACCATACGAGCATAATAAGAGCCAATAACCTGAGGGAAGAACAGGCAAACCCCCAAGGAAAACAGGACATACAGCACCCTCCAGCCAGCTGAAGTCAAAAGACAGGTTCTACCTACTATTAGTAGTCGGTCTGGTACCTTGCTATCCTGCCTGCCGTCTCCTTCCTGCTCTCGTCAACCATAGCCCTATAACCCTAACCCTATCCCTAAGCAATACACAAGAAACAAGACAGGCGCATCCACCGACGGAACACGTCTTCCTTCCATGAGGACAAGAAGGAGGACAGACGAAAAAAAATCCAGAGATTCGCGTACGGGAAGAACAGGAAGCAGAGGCAATGAGCGGCCCCATCGAGATAAAACAAGCAAACTCAACTAAAAGCGATAAGAAGGGTTGTAGCATATCTGTCGTTCCCCCCTGAGCGAGCTGCTACGGACAACACAACAAGCAAAGGAATCGAAAGCAAACCACAAAGAACCACCAAGGAAAACACCAGCAAAAAACACCAGGAAAAACAGGCTGGCCAACCACCAAGCCAGGTAGGTGGGACATCTTTCCTGTCACGAGAGCAAGAACTAAAGGGGAAGATAAAAGGAGAACCGAAACAAAACAGCGTCGCATTTAAAGCAGACGCAGAGATTCGCATTACGAGCGGCGCAGACAGGTTCTGCCTACTTGTCGGTTTGGTTGGTATACACCTTGCTACCCTGCCGGCTGTCCCCTTCCAAGATAAAGGGGATACGACACATGTGGTGGGAAATACCTCCTGGTACCAGGTATCTCTGTACAATACGATATTATATATATATATATATATTTTTTTTTTAATCATCACTTTTACTTTCCAGCCCACTCGTAGGAGGTTTTACCCTCGACGATCTTCTGGACAAGCCGTGGTCACAGGTGTCGTCCCTTCTCCCCCCCGGTACGTGCCTTTAGTTTTTATCGCGCATAGGGTTCAGCATTCCCACTGCTCGTCGATTTTCATCGAATGTAGCCAACTCACGCTTTCGCGCTTTCCGCTTATCAATTTTTTATGCAAGAAAAAGTCCCTATGAGCATGCACTCGGTGAGACTCGAACTCACGAAATTGATCGTGACAGGCTCGCGGACCACCTACCAAGCCACCGGGGACGAGCAAACGAACGAAAATCCTTTGGGACACTTTGAACCCACAGGTAAAGGGTAAAGTGTTTTTTAATTTTTTTTCGGTATTTTCCCGAAATTTCGGTAACCCTAACCCTATAACCCTAACCCGAAATTTCGGGAAAATACCGAAAAAAACTGAATTAACACTTTTCCTTAATGTCGACCCTATAGGAACCAATACAATGACGAGATCGGCATTCGGTAATATTGATACTGCAGCACAGCAAACAGCAGTGTATAGTGTGTTCCAGCTGGCGTGTTCCATCTCAAGATTGAAACACTTCGAAAAAAAAGTTGAAGAGAAACTTATTTTGCTATTACGGGGGACCCTAGTAAACAGGACCAAATGTTCTTAGTAAAAATAAGTAAATATATAGGTTTTTATGTATACCATGAGTCCTATTAACTATGGACCCCCGTAATAGTTGTCACGAAAAGGCACGGGGGTCTCGGAGTACTGCAGTCCCGTTTCGGGGACGAACTATTATTAATAGTTAAAACCAAAAACGGAACCGCTTTAGTCCGAAAAGTGCAATATTAATAGTTGATAGAGGCATGAAACCCCCTGCCGATACCCCTGCCTGTATAAAAAATTAACCTACACCTGGTACCTGGTATATGGTGTAATATACACGTCATACTTCACATTTGGACCATTGAGTGACATAGGTGTGCGATAGGTGTCTCTCGAGCCTTCTTGGTTCAGGCTCCTCTCGGAGCTTCTTGATGTCGCTTCCTTCACTTTTCACGTAGACCGACACCAGGGATATAATTAGCGGTGCGGTGTCTGTTGCCAGCGCAACAGGCGACGCAAGGAGTGTTGCTTGCGCGCATTAAAAAAAGGGGGTTCTATTTTTTCGCCCAAGGCGAATTTGGAAAACTCTGTGTTCCAAAAAAAAAAAAAAAAAAACGCCTACGTACTACGTACGGCGAACAAATTTGGCCGCAACATTTCTTTTGGCCTGCGCGCCAAAAACGTTAAGCGCCCAAAATCGCGTGTTGCGCTGCGCGGCTGTTGCAGAAAACGTCTATTTTGACCAAAAAGTTGCGCCATCGCAACAGCGCAACAGCTAATTATATATCCCTCGCAGACGTGTCAGTGACTTTAGATTGTAGATCCAATACGGCTCTGATGCGGACATGCAGACGCTCTGACGAGCACTTAATTGTCCGGGTTGGTCGGTTATTCGCCGCCACTTTATCCGACGGCGGAGTTATTCACAGCGTTATTACAGCCTGCCTGCCTTCTTCTCGTGCACACATTCATCTTTCCTGCTCCTAACTGCCACTCGAAGCTGCCTCCATCTTCCATCTCATCCACATGAATATTCCCTGCGCTGATTCATACTCCTATATATATGACGAGGCGCAACACCCGCGGCTCTCATACATCTTCCATCTCAACAATGGTTTCGTCTCTCAATTACTTTTCCCGCTTCTGTTACGTACCGGTATCAGACAGCTCTTTCACTTTTCTTTTTTTTGCTTCCCTTGAACGCGCGTGGGTGCTGTACTCAACAGCCCTGCCTGTAGATGGACTTTCCTCGTCCTTTTGGTCGTACTTATGCATCATACTCGTACATATAGCAGCAGCAATAGCTCATTCGTTTTTGTTGTCTTTGCCCATCTTGAACGCGCGGGTATACAGCAGTACATGGCTACTCGTACATAACTCTCGCTGTTGATGGGGTTTGATATTGTTTGGGTTTGCCACCTACCCCCCCGTGTGTTTGCCTACTTGACTCTTCTACTATCATCACTTTTACTTTCCAGCCCACTCGTAGGAGGTTTTACCCTCGACGATCTTCTGGACAAGCCGTGGTCACAGGTGTCGTCCCTTCTCCCCCCCGGTACGTGCCTTTATTTTTTTATCGCGCATAGGGTTCAGCATTCCCACTGCTCGTCGATTTTCATCGAATGTACAGCTAACTCACGCTCTCGCGCTTTCCGCTAATCAATTTTATGCAAGAAAAAGTCCCTACGAACATATTCATGCATTCGGTGAGACTCGAACTCACGAAATTGATCTTGACAGGCTCGCGGACCACCTACCAAGCCACCGGGGACGCCGGCTCGACTACGAGTATGCAAGTACGTGTATTCGAGTGCCTTTGAATCGCTTGCGTATTCTCTCCCTCAGGTCTGCATTCCAGCTGTACAAAATCGTGCTATTAATATTAACAACAGCAATTATCTTGAGAATGATAAATTCTTTCACATCGAGACGTGGAAGCACGACCACTCGTTCCGACCTTCTCTCCAAAACTTCGCAGACCACACAGACGACGAGCTTCCCTACGCACAGCAGTACGATTCGACTCCACGGTCAGGTATAATCGTCATCTCTTTGGAGATATTCGTCGTGTCAACTGACTGCTATACCTGTCCCCTGCACCGTAACAACTTTTCACTGATTACGTACGTACATTACTCGACGCTCAACAAACGACAGCTACTGCAGGATATCCGTTGTAGATATTTCGGGCCCCTCCACAGCGATGCGTTTAGGCACGGCGGCTCGCCTTATTATTGAAAATATGGTAGCTTTTATGTTGCGACACGTTACGCCCGTTATCATCGATCCCCCTGCTCGGACACTGGTGCAGTGTTCATGTAATTGAATGGGGTATTGTGCATCCCGTGCGTTCTAGGTGTAGTCAGCCGGGTGGCGTTCGCGTCGTGTCTATGAGCACTACAGGAGTATTTTTAATTTTAAGGTAGTTTCCAGGGGTTCTAAAGAGTTGGGCGTCGGCGTGAGGGACATTAAAGGAGCGCTATTATAAGCAACCCGTCCATTGCCGATTTCTTCCGGTCGGTGGCCTTGGCCTCGTCTACAGGAATATTTTTTTGTGGGCGATAAGTGCGATGCGTGTGCGATGGCGAAAAGTGCGATGAGTGTGCGATGAATACTACCCCGTCGTGCATCATAACCCGCGCATTCATCATGTATCATAACCCGTGCATTCATGATGCAGTCGGGCAGGTGGCGTTAGCTTCGTGTCTATTATGGTATGTTCGTTGGGTTGCCCACTGCGGGGTCGGAGCAATAAATGGAACAGGTTGCCAGGTGGCGAACAAAACACATGCAAAATCCGAGAACCTTGCAGGTACATGCAATTTCCCCCCCTGGTGCAACCAAAAGGCGTAGCCGGCCGAAAGACCAGCCTCGACCAACCACACAAGTGTTGCACGAGCTTCATACCAGGTGTTGAACACAGAAGAAGTGGCGTTGCACACGTTGAAATGCAAGATATTTACAGGGTAGTGACGTATATTTCACGAGCATTGTCGCAGGATGTTCACCCATCAGCAGTAGTGAGTATCGTGCTGCACGAGTTGTAAGTATAATAGTAGTTGCACTGGTGTTGCAAGAGTTGATGATCATTGCATTTCGGGGCTCTCAACCCCCGCCCCCTCTCCGTGGCCGATAGGTACACTTTTACGCATCGGTTTTGGTGCTTTTTCCGCCTGTTTTCGACCATATATCTCTTCGTGCACCTGCGGCACTTTTCGCAACAACCTCCCAAGGGACTCGAGACAGCAAGGCCGTCCCGTCATCGTCGTCGAGGTTTGGGCGCGATCCGAGCGCTATCTGTGTCACGCATGGCAAGCGCTCGAAGATTTCTTTTCGGCGAGAGCGGATATGACAATTTGTCGGGTTCTTCATGCACGATATCGGTCAATTTCGGTCCAGAGTAGCATGCTGAAAGAGGAACAACGGCGGTTCAACCCGTCTAGTCTAAAGTTGGCCATTAATAATTGAAAGCCGACGACGACAATAAACGGCAGTAGGTTTTTGTTTCGTTTGTATTGTTTATTTTTCCGCCCCTTTCATCGTTATGGCCCATCTTGCTCCGGCTTCCTCTTTTAGCCGTACCTGGTACCTCAGATCCGGGCTCGTATGCATAGTAGGCTCTTCTCCCCCTTCCCCCCTTGTCGCGAAACAGATCCGAGAAAAGGTCGGACGTTCGTATACAACGTTTTAGTGCTATCCCTGATTTGCTGTGGTCTTTCTGGTCAAAACCCCGATTCTGGTGGATCGAGTCGCGTGGAAGGAGGGTGCCTTGCCAGCGGCTAGTGATATATTTCTGCACCACCAAATGGGAGCAGGGTGCCAATTGGGATCAGGTCCAGGTGGGATCAGAGGGTGCCCAGCGAGAGCAGGGTCGGTAACAGCATCGACCTGTGAAAGTCTCTGACAGGCTCGTGTCTACAAACAATTCGCGGTACACATTATTTACCTTTTGGGACACTTTCAACCGGGGGGGGGAGTAGAGCGACACCCTCTCCCGGCTGTACATACCAGGTACCAAGAAAGGCATTTTTAAGCTGCCAGCACAGCAGTACTGCAACTTAAAAAGTACATTCTTCTCGCTTTGAATAGGTTGCTGTGTTCTTTTCATTTGGTAGTTGTGCTCTTGTGTTCCATGTACCAGGTACAGTCAGCATTATACTCACGTACCGTATGAGTATCGCGATCGGGTTCGTTTCGCATTTCATTCGCCTGACCAAGTTTCATTTATAGTTTCATTTGAGATCGATTTGTTGGTAATACTCGTACGAGTGCACACAGAGGGTGAGGGCATGTTTCGTGGTGCGGTGTATGGCCCACCCTTTCCCCTCCAAGGTATATATACCCCTTGCATTCGGCAGCTTCATATTGTCTTCCTTCCTCATACACAGAGACTGCTGTGTTTAGTACCGTAGTCCCGTTTTGGGGACAAATCACTTGGAATTAGACTGGTTTGTCCCCATATTGGGACTGCGGTACTAAAGCGGTTAGGCCATGTAAAACGCGTAGAACGCACGCACGCCCGACGGAAGGATAAGTATCACTATTACGGAGGACAATAGTAAATAGGACCAAATACTGTTAGTAAAAATAGGAAAACATATAGGTTTTCATGTACACCATAGGTCCTATTAACTATGGACCCCCGTGATAGCATCACACACAGCTTGCAAAGATGAACTTCGACGAAATCCTCGATCTCACAGCTGATGTTTTTGAAATATTTTTTTCGATTTAAACATGACACATATACGAGCGCCAACGCGTTCATCAGTCAGTGTCGACCACACCACTACGAAGTATCATCGTAGACACCTGGTACATTGCTTCATGTTCTTTTCCTGAGGGACTAAAACGAGAAGGTGATACGTAATAACACCCTGACTGCCGCCTGCTGCCAAGGATTTCGGTTAACGGTCAATCAAGTAACAACTCAACCACGTATACAGATAATGTATACCAGGTATATTCTTGTAGTGTTCATCGAACCAAAATACTGGTCACATTAGTTTGGCCCGACAACGCCTCTTGAGAGTTGGTAGACATTTTGTAGCATAGAGAGTTCTCCCAAAGGCTCGCTGTCCGTCAAAGTTTTCCCTCGTTTTCTTTCGGGTTCTCTCTTTCATAGAATGTGTATGTCGTGCCTGTCATATCCAGTATGATGACACAACATGGCTTGGCATTGTCTACTGCTGTGCTTGTTGCTAATGTAACAACGCAGTATCTCTGTGGCGTAGTTTTGTGACCACATGATTCGTATCTCTCTAGAATTGAAGAATCGTGCACGCACGGACACTAACTGTAGTGCTGGATGTCGACGGGTAGAAAGAACGGTTCAATGTGAAAACACACACACACAACCGTAAATGGCAACAGAGGCAGCAAATAGCAAATGGTGCCCTAACCGTCGCTTGTTTTTAACATCAAACCATTGAATGATATGATTTTTACCCCTGGACATCCAGCACACCGCCGTCTATTTATAGTTGGTCATTCAAAAGTCTACACACGTGCCACTCGTAAAAAAATAATGAACAGAACGCCTCTTGGCTTTGATAAACTATTAATAGTTTCAGTGTGGAGTTCCATAACGGCTGTCAGGCAACCATTTCGACGGAAAACGAGCGCCTGCTGTCAACCGATACCAATTTTTCAAATGTGAAAGCTCTGGTCGGTCAAAAACCTCAAAACTCGGAAAAAAAAAACAGATGGAGTCTGTCTTCCAATCTGACTATTTAGCGCGGCTTTTTGCGGTTCACGTATCAGGTACATTTTGCGGGATAGGAAGCACTTGAGTCGTGTCCACTACTATACTACTGAAGCACTTTCTGGTGGGATCGAGGTACGGCCGTAGACCCAACCTAACCTCCAACCGGACCCGAAACAAACCAAATCCCTATCCAGAAACGCCGCTTTCGCATCGAGCGAGAGAAAATTCGGGCGGACGGCGATCGCGTAGTGCGGACCACGTGTACGTAGTCGCGAGCCAATTATCAAGACCAAAACTTCCCCCAATAGCCAGTCCTATCAGATTGTAAGACCTGCTGGGATGGTCTCTGGTATCTGGTCTGTCAATACTTGTGACCACATTACCTGACTCATGAACAAGATTTGACTGTGCGCGAGAGCTGGGACAACACTTTACGCATCATGCGTACGAATGGCGACGGCCTGAAAAAAACGGACTCTCCGTCTCACGCACTATACACAGCAGTTGTGGCCGTACAAGCAACTGGGTGTATCTGGTACGTATTGATATTAATAGTAAGTTTCCGCTTATCAAGTTTTGGACCCAGGTACGGATTGGTCGTATGTACGTAACCAAGACTTTCAGCCTCACAGATATTGTCATGTATAATACCTCGTATGGGTGGGATTGTGTCTGAAAGACGTGGCGCGCCGTATAATGTGATCTCATAATTTTCAAGACCAGACTAAGTACTGATGTAGTTGTACACGTGCGACCATCCATGCACGTATTGTTGGATACTACCCCGGTACTACTGGACACACGTACGTATATCTACATTGTATCATACCTCTAGCATGTCGAGCTGGGTGGGCGAGTAGTGGTGCAAGCCGCTCTTGGCCTGGTTGATGCGCTCCGTGGTGTGCTTGACATGTTCGATGAAAAACCTCAAGCGAGCCAGCGGCTGCTGCTGCTGCTGCTGGGTTCCTTCGACCACATCAGCGCCCTGGGATTTCGAAATGGTTGTTATTGTCGGGAAGATGGAGGGGGGACAAGGCTTGAGGTGCTTGACAACTCAAAATGTCAAACATCAAATAACTTTTACTCTTGACTTGACAACATGACAACATGTTCTCATCGCATTCGGCAGAACGCCGAAGAAATGAAAAAATGAAAAATGACAGGGGTTCGTGCAAGTAGATCACGCCACGACCCACGACCCGCCATACTCGACTGCATATTTGAGGAACAAAAAAGAAACAGCTACTATTAATATTACTATTGATAATACTATACTCGTATTAATACTCTCGTAGACAAGCACAACATCATAATATTGGTACAAAGTAACATTATAATAATCTGCCTTTTCAGAGTTTCGACAGCAACAAACCAAACAGAACCACGACAACAGAAGCAGCGTCGTCTACGAGTATATTCATTGAACGCGCTGGGATAATTTTCCGAGCCGGTTCCATCCACAACAAAGGGGGCGCACATAACACTCAAAACACAACGGATAAAGAGCAGGTCTCGCCAAGACCGATCTATAGAAGCATCGCGCGCTGTCGAGAAAAACGGCTTGAAAATACAAAAAAGGCCGCCGACGGCGGCAGGAGGGCATTCTTCTTATCAAAAGCGTGACTACTGCTGTGGTAACAAAGCACACTATTTTGAAGATAAACCAAAAGGAGGAATGAAAAAAAAAAAAAAAAAAAAAAAAAAAAAAAAAAATGGTACAGATCATGAAGTAAAAAACCAAACAGCAAAAAAAAAAAAAACAATCGTGAAATACAGAGCTGATGAGCGCTTTTGGGACTTTGGACTGTGGACGCAGCTACTGCGGGTGCCGCTCGTAGCGTGCTACGTCTGCTATAACTAGGTCAGGTTTGGCAGCTCGCGATGTAGCTATCGCCTGAAGCCCACGCCCGAGGGGGAGCCGAGGGCCAAGGCCGAGCCGAAGACTACTACTGCTGTACATGGGAACAAACGCGCGACGTATTCCGATGATTTTGCAACGAAAAATGTCGAATCTTGCACGAAAACGAACAACCCTGTTTCTAGGTTGTCTCGCTTTCAGTGTGGAAAGCGGTGAGTCGAGCTGAACGCCAACCGAACAGCCTGCTCCAACGAGCGCCACCAGAACTAGGGGAGCTCACCACGTTGAGGCCGACCTCTTGAGATAGCTGCACTTCCAGCTTGGTGAACTCCACCACAAGGAAGTCCAGCTGTGCTCCGAACTTGGCTTGCATGGCAGTGATCCTGGACTGCATTTCTGCACTTGCTCTCGCCTCGAGATCCTCAGAGCAGGCACTTGAAGAGGGGGAATTCCGACCCGCTGGCGCCACGTTTGTGTTGGAACCCACAGCCGCAGTGCGAGACCTCGACGACCGAGTCGAGGCCGTACCTCGCGGGGAACCTGCACCTGCAATTTTGCTCTTTTCTGTTGTGTGCGCCTGGGCCGTAGCATCCAAAAGTAGGGCAGGGTAGGGAACGTGTGCGATGAGCCGTCTGCCTTTCGCGAGCGCAGTGCAGTGAATGAACGTGGGCTATCGAATCGATTGCAATGAGCGAAGCAGCAGCAACAGCAGTAGAGATGATGGAGGAAAAATTGCGACGCGACAGAAGACAATGCGTGTATTTTTGGGCTGCGAGGGTGCGAGCGCAGGCGTGCCAATTCGTGCGGGGAAGTGCGATGTCGTGCGGAGCCGTAGACGTTTACGCTGAGAAGGTGAGCCACACACGTAGCGATCCTCCCTCCCGCCCGCCCGTGCGGCAGTGCCCGCCGTGCTGCCGCGCAGCCCCCGGAAAGGCGCGCGACCTGGGACGGAGCACCCTGAGGCAACGACAACATGAAAACAACGCAAAACATACATTATTACGCTTCCATCAAGAATACGCACCACAGCGATCGTCTCGTGCGCGGGGGCGGTATCGCGTCACACGCCGCGTAAGACCCCATCTGCGGTGGCATTTGTCTACGCCGATGCTCCGTCTCCTGTGTGGATGTATCGCCGCCGTCCGTGATCGATTGACGCCTTCCTCGCGAGCGTACGTTGACGTGCCTATCACCTGGAGCAGTACCCGGACAGGCTTTATAGTTTATAGTCAGCAACATGTTTTTTTTTCGCTTGTCGACCACATGTGTACGTCACTCGAAAGTCACCCTCTTTCGTCCCCGCTTTTCCATGATTTTATGGGTTTTTTTACCGCCTCCTTACGAATATCTGATTGCTGCAGTCTATTCGGTCGTCTCGGCATTTTCGGGTCGAAAACCATCACGAAAAAATCTGATTCAGAAGTCTGTTCGGGACAAAAGCAAGAGTTTTTACTGATCAATGGGAGATTCGGGAGGAGATCAGGAGATCATGGAAAGGGCAAATTATCTTGGGCTCCGGTCTTGTGTCCGGCTAGGGCACGCTCCTGTATGGCCCAACCACAACCAACTTCGTACCTGGTAGAAACTTTTGCACCTACCTGCCTGGTCAGTGGTACAAGTATTAATAGTACTGCTGTTTGTATCTGTGGTGCGGACTCCTCGTTTCCGTGCACATCCACAAGCAATGCTGCTATAACCAGAGTACCCATTAAATAATGAGGAGGTTGCCTGTATCCATCACATATGATCAATCATATCACTTGATATCGTCACAACTCTGCTACAGCAGCATTACATACCTGGTACACAACATATTGTAGTCTCACTGATTGCCAGTTCTTTCTGTAAGAATGTGTGTGTTCTTTCTACCCGTCGACACCAAGCACAACTATTAATACCAGTGTCCGCGCGCCGATTCTTCAGTCCTGTTCGTGTTTTATATAAAATCCTATTACGGGGGACCATAGTAAGTAGGACCAACCATTGTTATTACGGGGGTCCATAGTTAACGGGACCAAAATTTGTTAGTAAAAATAGGCATATATATAGGTTTTTATGTACATCATAGGTCCTGTTAACTATGGACCCCCGTAATGGTACAAATAGGTGAATACCTGGTATTTTTTTTTATTTTCATTTTTACTTTCCAGCCCACTCGTAGGAGGTTTTACCCTCGACGATCTTCTGGACAAGCCGTGGTCACAGGTGTCGTCCCTTCTCCCCCCCGGTACGTGCCGTTATTTTTTGTCGCGCCTAGGGTTCAGCATTCCCACTGCTCGTCGATTTTCATCGAATGTAGCCAACTCACGCTTTCGCGCTTTCCGTTTATCATTTTTTTATGCAAGAAAAAGTCCCCTATGAGCATGCACTCGGTGAGACTTGAACCCACGAAATTGATCTTGACAGACACGCATATGTTTTTATGTATATCATGGGTCCTATTAACTATGGACCCCCGTACTATTAATAGAGCAATAATTTAATAGAGGCTCTTATAAAATACATGCTCTTATAAAATGGGAAGGCTTGTGAGGAGACTCTGGAACAGATCGAGAAACAATCCGTGTTTTGTTGTGAACGGGTGAATTGCGAATTTAGAGGTTGAAATATTCTATGATTGATGAGCGAAAACCAACGCATACTTTATGTGTATCCCTGAGGAGGTCAGGGACTAGCCGAAACGAAACTAAGCTTGAGCAGTTTAAGCGGACGTCGAAAAAATACGATGTATTTGATGAGTCCAATATTTAGATACCTGGTGAACAAGAAGAGAGCTCGCACACGAAATCATTCTCACACAGTTCGACAAGCACAGCAATCTCAAAACGGGAAGCGCGCGACCTCAGCTGACCAGTGAACTACGTGATAAAGAGCAAAACCTTCCTGAAAAATTGAAGATCAATCTACCAGAATTTCCGTAGTTTCTCCCGCCCACCCACCCCTTTTCTTTCGAAGGTGGAGGAAAGGAGTTGCTACGAAGTAACAACATTCTGTTAATCTGAATACTGTCAGGAGTTGGAATGGTCGAAAACCATTTGGGGTACTCGGTCGTCCGAGACCTCACAGTAGACCCCAGTCGAGGGGGCCCAAGGGAGGGAGTAATAGGACTATTACATGGAGTAATAGAGAGGACTATTACATGGAGTAATAGAGAAGACTATTACATGGAGTAATAGAAAGGACTATTACATGGAGTAATAGAGGCTGTTACACGGAGTAACAGGGCTGTTACACGGAGCAACAGGGTGTCGGTATGAACATGGAAAACCGTCAGTGACGTCGGTTTCATGCCGAACAATGGAAAACTCCCTCCCACGTCTCAGAGAAAAAGAATAACAACAACCCAATTCGAAAGATAAAACAACAAAACAGGCTCTTATAAAACACAGGCTCTGTGGTCACCAAACCACGTGCCACAGAGATACTACAATGACCAGCAGCAGTGCCGGCGCCGATTCTTCAATCCTAGAGAAATACGACAAGCTCTGTGGCGACAAAACCACGCTACAGAGATACAACATCGTTATGCATTGAGCAGAGTTGTCAACGAGGCAATGGCCATGCTGTTGTTGTTGCTGTTTTCTTCACATTAAACCGTTCTTTCTACCCTCCTCGACATCTAGCACATTGTCCTCCAGTGTCCGTGCCGATTCTTCAATCCTAGGGCAGGGATACAAACTACAAAATAAACCTAAGCAACATGGTCTATCTATCTGTTATGTCTACTTCCTTTTATACTTCATGGGTCGTTGGGTCACAAAACTATGCCAGGTACGCCATAGAGATACTACGCTGCCACGTATGCAATAAGCACAGACAGCAGTGGGCAACAGGCAATGCAATTCCATGTCAAAATATAGTGCATACGACAGACACGACATACACATTCCACGAAATAGAGAAACGAAACGGAACAAGGAAAAAAATCAGAAACAAAGAAGACAAATCGAAACAGAAAAAGAAACAAGAATAAAAATATAAGAAACAAACCGTCGTCCCCCCCCCCCCCCGCAGGGGATGTGGCAGACACTTGAAAAGAAGGAGCTGGAAAAAAAAAAGGAAAAAGGTGAGAAACACCACTCTACTACTCGCCGTGAACAGTAGAGTAAAAAAAGACGGAGAACCAAGGGAAAGTAACACAGGCAAACCAAGTTGAAAGCACGAAGCATCCTCCAGGTAGCGGCAGAGCAGTTTATGTTACGAGTAGCACAGCCAGGTTTTCTCCCTGCTAGTCCGCCTGGTACCTTGCTACCCTGTCTGCCGCCTCCGTCCAGCGTTCGTCAACTATGCCCGGCCCCTCGGCGTCAGACAATACGAAACGAGCAAAGCAGGCTCGTCATCCACCCACCACGCCACACACACGACTCCTTCAATAAATAAGGCTTATCAATCGAAGAAAGGTATTCTAGGTAAAAGGAAGAGAAATAAATAAAAACAAAATCACGGAGGATCAGCGCAAGAAAAAAAAAAACGAAAACAAAAACGAAAACGAAAAAAAAAAAAAAAAAAAAAAAGAAAGGAAGACCACACGTTCGAACCAGCTGCACCAGTTGGTGGCACGAGTAGTATAGGCATGTTCTACTTCCTAGTCGGCCCGGTACCTTGCTACCCTGTCTGCCATCTCCTTCCTACTTTCGTCCACTGCAGGTTCCCTTCTACTCCTGTCCCCCCCCCTCTCCGCATTCCCTTGGTCGGGTTTTCCGCAGCTCCTCCTGTTGCCCCCCCTCCCCCCATTCCCTTGGACACCACTCACAGCGGATGCGCGGCGCTGCCTACTCAGCTCAGCTTCTCAGCCTCGTGCCACCTCACCATGAACCGTTCGGCTGCTTCGATGATCTCCCGGTACCACTTCCCCGCCTTTTTTGCAGCAGTGGACTACATCGCAGTCTCAACTCCATGTATAATCGTACTATACTGCTGCTGTGAGTGTTCTTTTCCGTTCTTTCTACCCGCCGACATTCAGCTCAACAACCAGTGTCCGTGCCGATTCTTCAGTCCTAGAGAGATACAGATTCTTCTGTTGTTGTTGTTGTCTTCACATTAAATCGTCCTTTCTACCCAGCTTCTTCATCTGTGGTCATAAAACTACGCCCCAGAGATACTACAATACATTGTTACGTGGCCTGCAACAGGCACGGGCAGTAGACAAAGCAATGCCATGTCGTCACACTGCATATGACAGGCTCGACATATATATATATATATTCTATGAAAGAGAGAAATCGAAAAAAAAACGAAGAAAAACAAAAACAAAAAAAAAGAAAACAAATCGAAAGAGAGAAAAGAAAGAGGGAAAAAAAAAATGTCCTGTCTCCCCGCAGGGGATGCGGCAGACGCTTGAAAAAAAGCGTGCTAGAAAAAACACAGACTCTCCTTATTACCAAAGTGAGACTATTAATACTAAGAACCAAGGGAAAATAACAGGCAAATAGCAGCACAAAGTACCGCCCTCCAGGTAGCGGCAGCAGTTTGTGGTATGAGTATAGCATAGCCAGGTTCGAATCCCAACTCGCAGTGGTCCGCTTAGGCCTTGCTACCCTGTCTGCCGTCTCCGTCTTGCGCTCGTCAAGTATGCCCCGCCCCTCGGCGTCAGACGATACGAAACAAGCAAAGCAGGCTCGTCATCCACCCACGCCACACGACTGCTTACCAATAATAGTAGAAGAAAAGAAGAGAAAAATAAAAAATAAAAATCACAGAGGATCAAGCACGAAAAAAAACATAAAAACAGGAAGACAAGGGAAAAGACCACGTTCGTTCGTACATACAACTGCACACCACCAGTTGGCGCCACGAGTCAGCAGTAGCATAGATAGGCATGTTCTAATTCCTAATATTAATAGTCGGCCTGGTGCCTAGCTACTGTGATGCGGTGACCGCTCTAGGGTAGTGGTAAGGGTAGTGGTAAGGGACGCAGGTGGTTCTGGCAGCTGGAAAGCAGTGCTTCGCTTCTTCTGATTTAGATCTTCTTATTGATGGCCAGAGCTGAGGAGGTGCTCTGGTAGAGAAGTGAGAGGTAGGGGGGACGGACTCGACGACCAGATATACTCGTCCCACCCCATGCCACAAGCTCTCCTAAATTCCTCTTACCTGATGTACTCCAACAGAACTTTCCTATGGCTACCGATCGTTCTTCTGCTAATATAAGAATTTCTCACTTCGTAGTCCTATCTGCGTCAAGGAACATTACTCTCGTCTAACGGGCTATCCGCCCTAGGGAACATTCCCAAAATAATGTTACTCTCGACTAGCGGAATATCCGCCGGGTTAATCCATTCTTTGGATTATTCTCGTATTCATGAGACTACAAGACTGCAACGTATTATCTATATCAATAGCCCATGAATACTCCACCCATATCACATTAGCCCACCCTGAATAGTCGCATATGCAGACCACAAGATGGTCGGAGGGTGATGACAAAGTTCATCCCAAACGGCCAGGAAAAAGGTGGTCGAAGATGCGGCTATTTGAAACAAAACAAATGAGGCTATAGATCCCCCCACACCTCGTAATAAAACCCAAACACTACGAAGAGGGGGTGTTCGCTGAGAACAACCACTGAAAGGGAGACTAAAGGAGAGAGAGAGACAGAACTCAAGTCACACTACACATATCTCATTCCTTCTTTCGTCCACCGCGGTTTCCCTGCTACTCATCTTGTTCCCCCCTCTTCCCACATTCCCTTGGTCGGGTTTCCTTTCACTCCCAGGACCTCCTCGTCTTGCCCCCCCTGCCCCCATTCCCTGGGCACCACCCACGGCGGATGCGCGGCGCTGCTTACTCAGCTGCTTCGAGGATCCCCCGGTACCACTCCCCCGCCTTTTTTGCTTCAGTGGACCACAGCAGTGCGGTCTCAACTCCTAACACAAAAAAGGAGCAAGTTCCGTTGACCCTTCGGTGACTCGGAACTCCCTAAAAACTAAGGTCTTCGACTAAATGCATCTCTGCTGTGTCGTAGTTTTGTGACCACATAACTTGTATCCTCTCCATGATCGAAGAATCGGCACCCACACTGGTTGTGCTGGATGTCGACGGATAGAAAGAACGGTTTGATGTGAAGAACCGACACACAGGAAGGAGATAGATGGCAGACAGGGTAGCAAGGTACCGGGCAGACCATGAAGTAGAACATGCCTATTATACCACTCGTCCCACCAACTATGGTGCAGCTGGTTCGAACGTGGTCTTCCTTTGTCTCCCTTTTGATTTTTTTTTTGTTTTTTTGTTTTATTATTTCTTGCGCTGATCCTCTGTGATTTTTATTTTATTTCTTGCTCTTCCTTTCTTCGATTGATCAGCCTTAATGAAGGAGTCGTGTGGCGTGGGTGGATAACGAGCCTGCTTTGCTTGTTTCGTATTGGCTGACACCAATGGGCCGGGCACAGTTGACCAACGCTGGGCGGAGGCGGCAGACAGGGTAGAAAGGTACCAGGCGGACCAGCAGGGAGACCCTGGCTGTACCGTACCATAAAACTGTTGCCGCTACCTGGAGGATGCTTTGTGCTGTGGTTTGCCTGTTATGTTCCCTTGGTTCTCAGTCGTACTTTGTTCACGACGAGTAGTGGTGTTTCTCACCTTTTTCCTTTTGTTTTCCGGCTCGTTCTTTTCAAGTGTCTGCCACATCCCCTGCGGCGGGGGCACGACGGTTTGTTTCTTACATATTTTTTCTTGTTTCCTTTTCTCTTTTGATTTGTCTTGTTTGTTTTTGTTTTTTTTTTTTCTTTGTTTCGTTTCGTTTCTCTATTTCATAGAATGTGTATGTCGTGCCTGTCGTATCCAGTATGATGACATGGAAATGCATTGCCCACTGTGCTTATTGCATACGTGGCAACGTTCGTAGTATCTCTATGTGGCGTAACTTTGAGACCACGAAACTCGTATCTCTCTCGGATTGAAGGATCGACACGGACACTGATTGTGCTGAATGTCGACGGGTAGAAAAAGAACGGTTTAATGTGAAGAAAACAGCAACAACAACATCAACATCAACAACAACAACAACAACAACAACAACAACAACAACAACAACAACAACAACAACAACAACAACAACAACAACAACAGCAGCAACAACAACAACACACTGGGATACGACAGGCACAACTTACACATTCTATGAAAGAGAGAAAAGGAAAGAAAAAAACGAATTGAAAGGAAAAAAAGAGAGAGCAAAAAATGTTGGGAACTCCTAGTAAATCTTATCTCGCACGATTGATCATCAGACATGTGTTATGATACTGTTTTGTATGAGGTTGAAAGCTCGGTAATTACCTGGGTTCAGTCACTGGGAACGTATTTGTAGTACTTGGAAGGCGTATCTTAGATGGAAAACCAGGGGTTTTCCAGAGACGCACGAGCTTGGTCTCAGTCTCCGCGTGCACGAAAGGAATAAAACCGCTCTTCTTCTATAGCTAAGCAGGCAACACACGTGAGTACCAACGATTACCGACTTAAAACGCAGACCTGTCCAGGGATACAAAGTGTCCCGCAACCGTTGATCTTAACAAATGGGAACAACGGCAGAACATGGGTCGTTGGTCGTGAGTTCGAATCTCACGTCCACCATGAAATCGATTTTTAAAGAAAAATGAATTTCCTCATGTCAAGAATCTGAAAAAATAATACTGGATCCCAAGAAATTGGAACAGCGTGTTGGCGTCACGCGTCGACCCGTATATCCGGTCCGTTCCAAGGGGGGAGAGTGTTATGAGGCTTCTATTGGGTAGGCGATTGGTTAACCTTTTACCTTAAGCCCAACGGATTAAGATCTTAACAAATGTCCTCGCGGCTGAGCAGGCTTTGTCTACCGCCGAGGCCCTTGGGACTGCCTCGGCGACAACGGCTAGTCGTCGAGCGCAGACGCGCGTGTCGGCCGAGCTCGCGGCTACAGCTGCCGCCCGCGCCTCCACGGCTGCCGCCGCGGTCGCCATGGTTGCCACCACGGCCTCCGAGGAAGCCGCACGCTCCGCCTCTTGCGCGCGGGACTCCATATCTCGAGCCAGTGAAGCACTGCGGGCTGCCCGGGCGACCGCTTCCTTCCAGCACAGTCGGGCTGCCGAAACAAGGGTCCCAGCGGAGAGCCTCCCTCTTGCCGCGATCACAACGAAGGCCGCTCCAGCCCCCGGCCTTGGCCCCACGGACTCGTGTTCCCCCGCCGCGATCGCGATAGACGCCCGGACCAAGCGTACCGGGGATCTAGACTTCTTGCAGGGGAGTGTCTCCTGCATGGCGGCCGAGCCAAACCCGTGCTTCCCCCCCCCCGAGGCGGCGGCCCTGGTGGTCTCGCGCGTACACTATGGCTCTGGTGGTCAGCCTCCGGAAGGCCCACGACGCTTCTCCCGCCACCGTCTCATGTCCGCAACCTGCAGCGTACCTTCTTCACTGCAAGCGGCGGTCACGCGCAGCCCACCAGGAGCCCCACCTCCCCCACTCGGGATCGGATGCTGGACACCACTCCGCCTCCCCCAGCGGACACCGGGGAGCTGACGACCACCCCGCCTCCTCCAACGGACACCGGGGAGCTGACGACAGCTCTGTGATCGGAGACCGCTCTCGCTGCCGCGCTGGCGACCAGACCCGCCAGCGCCCGAGGGTTGGAGGGGATTCGGCCGGTCCGGACGGCAGGTTCCGCCGGGACTCGGGCGGGGAAAATGGTGGCAGTTCGTCTCGGCGCAACGGGGCTGGACGGCGGAGAAACCGGGGGAAGGGGAAGGAGCGATCGAGTGACGGCCAGTACGGCCCACGGGGCAACTCTTCTCGAGCTAGTTCTCCCAGTTCTTCCTCGGACGGCAACACAAGAGCCCCCGTCCCAGAGTTCACGCGCGCAACCAGCAAGAGGCAAGTGATTCCCTCGCTGACTGAGTTTGCTTCTTCCGCCGCGCGCCTTGGCCGTTTGACCATGCCCGATGACCGCGCCAAGCCCGTGTCATCTAGCCTTGCCCACGACCGAACTTCGGCGATCGACTCCGCCGCCGCTACCGCCGCGAAAAAGCACACCGCCGATGTTCAACGGGCGTACAAACACCTGGGACTGAAGGACATTTCGCGCATTTCTGTCCTACCTTTTCCCTCCTCGATGGACCCTTGCGATGCCGCGCAACAACTCACTCGTTCGGTAAAGGCCTCCGCCTCTGATATTCTCGCGATGTGCAACGATGGCAGCCATGAAGGCCTTAGTTCTACTATTTGGATCCCCGGTTGGGAGTACCCTCTTAAGAAATCCTTCGCGCGCGCCATCACGCCTGACAATCCCACGACCGCCCCTCTCACTACCTTGATGGATGATTTTTTAGACAGGTGTCGCGCGCCATCGCAGCAGGATCGACGGGACCGGAGGCGTTCACGCTCCTCCTGAGGTTGCTGAGCAACCACTTCGACCGCACCAACACGGGGGCCCGCTACACCAAGTTGCATAATTTTGGCGTGTCTAACGGGACCCCTTTTTTAACGATTTTAGCCGTTCATTGCGAGGGGTGGTGTCGGCAGCGACGGGGACTGAGCCTGTTTTGGCACCGGGGGTGGAGGTTGTTTTGGAGGTAGTTCGGATGGCAGTGAACGAGCAGTACCCTAGCTTGATGCCCACGCTGTACCCGGGGAGTTTTGGCTACGGTATCGAGGCCGTTCGGCACTTTGGACGCCATGTGGCTAGCTTTCGAGACTCTTGCGAATAATAAGACACCTGCCGTCGACGGCGAAAAATATTTTTCTTTGCCTGCTTCTTCGACGAGTGCGCGGTCATCCGCCCCGTCGGGGCCCCGGCCCGCCAATATTGGTCGCGGCCAGGGCCGGACGCTGCCCCAGTCGCCTTCTTGGCAGACGGGATCGCGCAATAATCCGCTTGTGATGAATGCTAACAAATCCATCCCTGACTGCCGTTCCCGTACTCACTTTCCGCTTTTCCATGCATCTTCCTCACCTCCCCCCCCCGTGCGGGCGGCATGGCGATGGTTGTCATTGACGATTTCTTCCTGCCCCTTAAGGTTAGGTCTTCACTTTCTTTTTTTACGTACTTTGCCGGCTTCGTCGCCTCGCTGTTCAGAGGTGTGGGAGTGGGTTTTGAGGTGCCGCATCTTCGACTCACGTTCTAGTTCGTGGAATCGGGGTTTCCACGAATTTCCCATAATTCTGCATATACGGCTCATCAGAGTGGGCTAGTGTTACGATACTGCTTTGTATGAGGTTGAAAGCCCGGTAATTACCTGGGTTCAGTCACTGGGAACGTATTTGTAGTACTTGGAAGGCGTATCTTAGATGGAAAACCAGGGGTTTTCCAGAGACGCACGAGCTTGGTGTCAGTCTCCGCGTGCACGAAAGGAATAAAACTGCTCTTCTTCCATAGCTAAGCAAGCAACAAACGTGAGTATCAACGATTACCGACTTAAAACGCAGACCTGTCCAGGGATACAAAGTGTCCCGCAACCGTTGCTCTTAAGACATGCATCATGAAACGAAACGGCAACAACAATTAATTATAATATAATATTATCATACGTATACCGTACTTGGTGATGATACGTAATATTGGTTGTTGTTTCTATTACTTAACTATACTGCTGTGCAGAGAAGTGTGTGGCACCAGGACCTACTTGAAGCGGCCGAACGGTTCACGGTGAAGTGGCACGAGGATGAGGCACAGCTGAGTAGGCACACAGGGCTGTGCATATCCGCCGCGGGTGTCGTTGTGTGGTGCCCAAGGGAATGGGGGGGCAAGGGAGGCAACAGGATGAGGAGTGGAAGAAAGCCCGACCAACGGAAAATGGGGGCACGGGCAACAGGAAGGAGCTCCTGGAGTAGGAGGAAAACCGCGGTGGACGAAAAAAGTAGGAAGGAGACGGCAGGCAGGGTGTTGTGGTAGCTAGGCATCAGGACGACTAAAATAAGTGGAACGTGTCCATGCTATAGTCGACGTGGCGTAATAACCAAGGAAGGGTTGTCACTGGAGACGAGGCCCGTGTGGGTTGGGGCGGTCGGGTTTCGCTCGCCACAGGCGGGAGAAATTTTGCCCCCCTTAGGTGATGGGAATGGGAATCCCATCGTCAAAATTGCTGCCTCCCGTTGTGATGGGAACGGGAAATGCCCACTTGCTTCGTACGTACTTGGGATGGGAATGGGACGGGAAGCTGGGGTATGTTTCATTGATGTGGCGGTATGGGAGTCGAACACGACGCCAACGGGATGGGACGAGACTAGCGTGTAGCATAGAGGAGGTGGGAAACAGAGTGGAGAAATGTGGGGAAAACTATGAGGGCACAACGAGAAACGATAACGGGGAGCGGGTTTTTGGTAGGGTAGATGCTTCTTCGGGAGTGCTTGGGAAGGACGACTGGGACCTTGCGGTCGGAGGTGGCAGGGTCAGGGGTACGGGATGTAAAGTCAGTGGTAGTACGTGGGTAGAGGGGGCTGAGAACAAGATGGTGGAAGAGCTACAGATAGAGCGAGGCGGCAGCGACTCTCTCCTAGGCAACACCGATAGCAGTGTAGACCAGCAACACCGCACTACCTTCTGCGCGTTGAAACGTGCGCGTAGCAACATGCGCGTAGCAGTTATAAACCAGCCATTTTGATGAACAGCGGTTTTTTGGTAGATGCTTCTTCGGGAGTGCTTGGAAAGGAGGACTGGGTCCTTGCGGTCGGAGGTGGCACGGTCAGGGGTACGGGAAGTAAAGGCAGTGGTAGCACGTGGCGGGAGGGGTTGGAGAATAAAGTGGAAGAGTTTCAGGAAAAGCGAGACGACAGGGACTCTCTCCTAGGTACTACCGATAGCAGTGTAGACCAGCAACACCGCACGACCTTCTGCGCGTTGAAACATGCGCGTAGCAGCTATAAACCAGCCATTTTGATGGACAGCGGGTTTTTGGTAGATGCTTCTTCGTGAGTGCTTGGGGGGGAGGTCCGGGCTCTTGCGGTTGGAGGTGGCAGGGTCAGGGGTACTCGAAGTAACAGTAGTAGTACGTGGGGGGAAGGGTTGGAGGAGGTAGAAGAGCTGCAGAGGCGGCGAGACGGCAGGGACTCTCTCCTAGGTACTACCGATAGCAGTGTAGACCAGCAACACCTCACGACCTTCTGCGCGTCGAAACATGCGCGTAGCAGTTATAAACCAAGCATTTTGATGGACAGCGGGTTTTTGGTAGATGTTTCTCAGGGGGTGCTTGCTCAAGGAGGGGAGTGGTCGTTTTTTGGTAGATGAAGGGATGTTGGTTGTGGTAACCTTCACGTGCGTCACATCGGTTTTGATTTATTTGTCGTATGATACTGCCGCGCTTTTGTTCTGGAGAGTTCACATTCTGTTAGTCTTTTTTAGAACAACACTACACATTGTCGGATGGCAAGCATAATAACAGCATTAATGGGGAACAATGGGACTGCTCAACGGAACACGGGAGGTACACGCCGTTCTTCCCCTTCACCGCTGGCGTGAACTCCACCACATACATGCTTCCAAACCCCTGACGTCTGCCTGTTTCTCCCAGCGCCAGCACCGATCACTTCTTCTACGGCAACACCGTTAATCACCAGTGATCTGCTGGCTGTGGGAGAGGCTCAGCAGCAGAGTCACCGGTGGGGTCCGCCATCGCCCTTGCGCTTGTTTGTGTGGCTGGGTGGGTAGCAGGCGATTTTCTCTCTCTCAAAGTACAACGAGAGAACTCTTGGAACTGTTCCGGTTCTTCCCGTCATCCAATCCAAGATCCAGAAAAATGCCAGTTATGGTGTGGTACATGTGTGTGTAGGCGTGCCACTGGGAGTTTGATGGGAATAAGGTGGGAATGAGGATGGGAGAAGCCGTGCCCACAACGGGAATGGGAAGCAACAGTGGGACGGGGGGTTGCTAGATCGGCCATTTGGGAAGAGCAAATATCGTGGGATAGGCAGGATGGGAATGGGGAGCTCTAAATTCACGGTGGGATTCCCGGTCCATCTCATTCCCGTCCCATCCACAAGGTTAGTGGGAATTCACGTCCCGTTATCTCCCGTGATAAACCAGAAACCTTGGTTCGTAACTGCTCCTGGACCAGTGTGGCTCGAAACATGTTCTTGTTTTCTTTTGCGCTTTGATCGTCCGAGATTTTTTTAATTCTTTCAACTTTTTTTTTTTTTCATTTTTCGTCCTTCTCGTCCTTATGTGTATGACACAGGAGGAAGGAGTCTTCTTGCGACGTGTGTGTGTTTTCGCATTAAACCATTCTTTCTACCCGTCGACATCCAGCACAAAAAGTGTCCGTGCCGATTCTTCAATCCTAGAGCGTTGCATGTTCTGTGGTCACAAAACTGTTCGCACAATAGTGTGGGATCTCTGAGATACTATCAATACATTATTATGCAGTACCAGGTGAGCAGAGTAGACAACGCAATGCCACGTGTGTCATCGTATACTACAGGCACGACATGCACATTCTATGAAAGCGAGATGACCAAAAAAGGAAACAATGTTTTTTTTTCTTTTAAACAAGATAAAAAAAGAGCAGGCGAAGAAACAAATCATATGGATAACGGGAGCCTCTTCTTTGCTTTGTTTCGAAAACTCTGTCTGACGGATTTCCTCGCCGGGAGTGGGGCACATAGTTTACGAAGAAAAGCAGGACGAAGGAAAGCAGGATGGAGACGCAGCAGGCGGCATAGCGAAAGGTACCAGACCCATTATTATTAGTAGTATAATGGTGCGTGTTCTTCACATTGAACCGCGTTCTTTCTACCCGTCGACAATAGTACTATTAATATTGATAGTAGTGGCTACTACTGCTGTTGACACAGGTGCCACAAACTGCTGCAGCTACCTGGAGGCGGGTGTTTTTTTTTTTGTGTTACGCTTTTCGGCTTTTGCCTGTGTGTGTGTTCTTCACATTAAACCGTTCTTTACTATACCCGTCGACATCCAGCACAACGGTTTGATGTGAAGAAAACACACACAACTAGTGCCCGTGCCGATTCTTCCATCCTAGAGAGATACAAGTTGTTGTTGTTGTTGTTGTTGTTGTCTTCACAGTTATGGTCCTTTCTACCCAGCTTCATCAGTACACCCAGTGTCCGTCCTGATTCCTTATCCTGAAGAGATGGTTCTGTGGTCACAAAACTACGCCAAAGAAAGAAATACATCATCATGCAGTAAGCACAAGTGGTTGGACAAGGCAAAAAAAAAAAAAAAAAAAAAAAAAAAAACGACAGGCGCGACATACACATTCTATGAAATAGAGAAACGAAAGAAAACAAAGAAAAAACAGAAACAAAGAAGACAAATCGAAAGAGAACAAGAAGATAGAAAACATACAAGAAACAAACTGTCGTGTTACCCCGCAGGGGATGCGGCAGACACTTGAAAATAACAAGCTGGAAAAAAAAAGAAAAAAAAGAAGAAAACACCACTACTTGTCGTAAACCGAGTAAGACTAAGAACCAAGGGAAAATAGCATGCAAACCAAAGCACAAAGCACCCCCTCTCCAGGTAGCGGCACCAGTTTGTGGTACGAGTAGCATAGCCAGGTTCTCCCTGCTAATCCGCCTAGTACCTTGCTACCCCTGTCTGCCGTCTCCATCCTGCGTTCGTCAACTATGCCCCCGCCCCTCGGCGTCAGACAATACGAAACAATCAAAGCAGGCTCGTCATCCACCCACGCCACACACCACCCACGAGCTTATCAATAAATTGAAGAAAGGAAGAGAAAGAAATGAAATGAAATCACAGAGGATCAGCGCAAAAAAAGGAAAAAAAAAAAATTAGAGAAGATAAAATTCGAACCAGTTGCACCAGTTATTACGGGGGTCCATAGTTAATAGGACCTATGGTATACATGAAAACCTATATATTTACCTATTTTTACCGACAAAATTTGGTCCCGTTAACTATGGACCCCCCGTAACAGTTGGCGTCACGAGTAGCAGTATGCATGTTCTACTGTCTAGTCGGCCTGGTGCCTTGCTACCCTGTCTGCCATCTCCTTCCTACTTTCGTCCACCGCAGTTTTTCCCTTCTACTCCTGTTGTTCCTGTTCCCCCCTCTCCCCACATTCCCCTGTGGTCGGGTTTTCTGCCACGCCTCCTGTTGCCCCCCTCCCCCCATTCTCCCTTGGACGCGAACCCACGTCGGATGCACGGTGCTGCCTACTCCGCTCAGCCTCATCCTTGGGCCACCTCACCATCAACGGTTCGCCTGCTTCGAAGATCCCCCGGTACCACTTCCCCGCCTTTTTTTTTGCGGCAGTGGACTACAGCAGTGCGGTCTCAACTTCAAACACCAAGGGGGCAAATTCCGTTGACCCTTCGGTGGCTCAGAACTCCCCAAGGTCTTCGACTATTAATATGCATCTATTGTGATATGAGTAGAGTATTCATGGGCTATAGATATAGATAATACGTTGCAGTCTTGTAGTCTCACGAATACGAGAATAACCCAAGAATGGATTAACTCGCCGGATATTCCGTTAGTCGAGAGTATCGTTATTTTAGGAATGTTCCCTAGGGCGGATAGCCCGTTAGACGAGAGTGATGATCCTTGACGCAGATAGGACTACGAAGTGAGAAGTTCTTATATTAGCAGAAGAACGATCGGTACCCATAGGAAAGTTCTGTTGGAGTACATCAGATAAGAGGAATTCAGGAGAGCCTGTGGCATGGGGTGGGACGAGTATATCTGGGCGTCGAGTCCCGCCCCCCCTACCTCTCACTTCTCTACCAGAGCACCTCCTCAGCTCTGGCCATCAAAAGAAGATCTAAATCAGAAGAAGCGAAGCACTGCTTTCCAGCTGCCAGAACCACCTGCGTCCCTTACCACTACCCTAGACCGGTCTCCGCATCACACTATGCCAAGTCTTGAACTGTCCACCAGGTCTCGGATTCTTCCCACCAGCCTTTTGTTTGTGTTATTTTCTCTCTTTCATAGAATGTGAATGTCGTGCCTGTCGTATCCAGTGCGATGACGTAGCATTTTTTTTTTTTTTTTTTATCCATCACTTTTACTTCCCAGCCCACTCGTAGGAGGTTTTACCCTCGACGATCTTCTAGACAAGCCGTGGTCACAGGTGTCGTCCCTTTTCCCCCCCCGGTACGTGCCTTTATTTTTTGTCGCGCATAGGGTTCAGCATTCCCACTGCTCGTCGATTTTCATCGAATGCAGACAACTCACGCTTTCGCGCTTTCCGCTTATCAATTTTTTATGCAAGAAAATTGCATTGCATTGTCCACAACTGTGCTTACTCCGTACCAAGTTAGCAGTGTAGCATCTCTGTGTGTTTTTCACACGTCACACAATTCTTTCTACCCGTCGACATCCATCACAACCAGTGTCGGTGCCGATTCTTCAAACCTAGAGAGATACAAGTTATGTGGTCACAAAGCTACGCCACAGAGATACTACGTTGCCATGTATGCAATGCCGCGTCCCCGGTGGCTTGGTAGGTGGTCCGCGAGCCTATCAAGATCAATTTCGTGAGTTCGAGTCTCACCGAGTGCATGCTCGTAGGGACTTTTTCTTGCATAAAATTGATTAGCGGAAAGCGCGAGAGCGTGAGTTAGCTGTACATTCGATTAAAGTCGACGAGCAGTGGGAATGCTGAACCCTATGCGCGATAAAAACTAAAAGCACGTACCGGGGGGGAGAAGGGACGACACCTGTGACCACGGCTTGTCCAGAAGATCGTCGAGGGTAAAACCTCCTACGAGTGGGCTGGAAAGTAAAAGTGATGAAAAAAAAAAAAAAATGCAATGCCATGTCGTCATACTGCGTACGACAGGCACGACATACACATTCCACGACCTGGAGAAACAAAACGAAACGATGAGAAAAAAAAACGAAAACAAAGAAGACAAATCGAAAGAGAAAAAGAAACGAGAAAAAATAAACACCGGTAAGAAACAAACCATCGTGCCCCGCCCGCAGGGGATCTGGCAGACACCTGAAAAGAACGAGCTGGAAAAAAAAAAGGATAAAGAAGAAAACCCCATTAGTCGTCGTCAACAGAGTAAGACCAAGAGCCAAGGGAAAATAACAGGCAAACCAACGCACATAGCATCCTCCAGGTAGCGGCAGCAGTTTGTGGTACGAGTAGCACACCCAGGGTCTCCCTGCTGGCCCGCCTGGTACCTTGCTACCCTGTCTGCCGCCTCCGTCCAGCGTTCGTCAACTATGCCCGGCCCCTCGGCGTCAGACAACACGAAACAAGCAAAGCAGGCTCGTCATCCACCCACGCCACACGACTCCTTCAATAAGGCTTATCAATCGAAGAAAGGAAGAGAAAGAAAATATAATGAAAATCACATAGGGTCAGCGCAACAAGAAGAAATAAAATGAAATAAAAATAAGCAAAAACAAAAGGAAGACAAAGGATGACCACGTTCGAACCAGCTACACCAGTTGGTGGTACGAGTAGTATATAGGCACATGTTCTACTTCCTAGTCGGCCCGGTACCTTGCTACCCTGTCTGCCATCTCCTTCCTACTTTCGTGCAATGCAGTTTCCCTGCTACTCCTCTTTCCCCCCCTCTCCGCATTCCCTTGGTCGGGTTTTCTGCTACTCCTCTTTTTGCCCCCCCTCCCCCCCATTCCCTTGGACACCACCCACGGCGGGTGCGCGGCGCTGCCTACTCAGCTCAGCCTCAGCCTCGTGCCACCTCACCATAAACCGTTCGGCTGCTTCAAGGATCCCCCGGTACCACTTATTAGGTATCCCCGCCTTTTTTGGAGCAGTGGGGGCCACAGCGCGGTCTCAACTCCAAACACCAAGGGGGCAAGTTCCGTTGACCCTTCGGTGGCTCGGAACTCCCTAAGGTCTTCGACTACGCATCTATGCCAAGCCTTAACCTGTCCGCCAGGTCTCGGGTTCTCCCCACCAGCCATCGTCCCGAACATTACCCGACTGGGTAATCGATCCTTGCTTTGCCGTGCCACCCCCCCCGCGAAGAAGAGCCGCCGTTTGCGGATGGTCGTTTCGATGCTCTCGCAACGTGTCATCTTGAGGGCCTTCGCGTACGAGAGGGTGGTATGGTCAGTGCACGAAGTCGGCGCTGGAAGCCAATGACTCGCAACAGGACTTGGTGGTGAGCGGTTCGAAGCTTGGCAAAGTGTTCCGCTCTGAGGGTCCACGTCACACACCCGTACAGCAGGGTCTCAATCACCTCGGCCTTCAGCATTCGGACTTTCAGGCTAAGGGGGGCGGTCGTCCTATCATACAGCTCCGGGGCGAACTGTTTGAGGCATGCTCGCATGAGACGGATCCGTCGGTCGATTTCGAGCGAGAGGTCAGCGTTTTCGTGGATAATGCCGCCTAGGTATAAGAACTGGGTTGTCTGCTTATACCTCTGGCCTGCTGCTTCGATGACGAGCGATGGTGCGAGGGTTGTCTGGTCTGGCGTTTGTTGAAGCATTGTCTCTGTCTTCTTTTCCGACACCGTGAGGCCTGCTGCTTCGAAGACAGTCACGATGACTGTCATCATTTTCGCGAGCCCTTCAGCCGACTTCGAGACAATCCCTGCGTCATCGGCGTACAACGTGCCCCATACAGCCCTTCGCACGCACGCCAACGGCTCCTACTCCTCCGTTCCGACTACTCCAGCATCATCACTGAGTTGGACCAAATCCCTTAGGATGGCTTCGTCACGGCTGAAGCGTACTATTAGTAGTACGACGTGTAACGCAGCAGCGAAGAATACGTTGAACAGTAGTAACGGTGATAGCACACAGCCTTGCCGCAGCCCCTGCGTGAGATTCAACCGCTATAAACAAGCTACCGAGTCAGCAGCTGAGTAGCTCGGAGTGGTCTATCCTTTACATTTCGAACAAAAAAAAAGAAGTCCGAGGTTCGAGTCCCGCCGAACGTCGTATTTCCGCTTTTTCTGCCGTGGGTAAAAGAAAAGGAAATCAAGTGGAAATAATTACGATAAAAGAACACTCGACCAGAGAGTCGAATGTGGAGTGAACCACTTGAGCTAGAGGCGTTCTACGAAAATAGGCGTTCACCCTGAGTTTTCTGAGGCTTCTCGCTTGAGGAGCTCCACACTATTAGCGAGTCACCCGAAAACTGAGTTCAGCAAGAATAAAAAAAGGCATCCCGATCGGTAATCCCATGGCCCAAGTATACCAAAAACATTTTCCGAAACAAGATTGGCATTCCGACGATTTTGGGTTAACCCTTTTGGTACCGCAGTCCCGTTTTGGGGACAAATCACTTGGAATTAGACTGGTTTGTCCCCAAATCGGAACTGCGGTACTAAAAGGGTTAAGGAACCCCGTCATTCGGAAAACATTTTAGCGGAAATGTGCATTTCCTCTATCGTAGAACGCGTCGCTAAAGAACTCACGAGTGTTATAGGGAGGGGGACAACATTTGAAGGAAGAACCAGGCGCTGATTATTTCTGGTCGAGTGTTCTTCTAGTATTATCGTGGTTCTCTCGACTTGATTTCCCTTCTTCTACCCACGCACGCACGGCAGAAAAAGCGGAAATACGACGTCTGGCGGGAGTAATCAGCGCCTGGATTTTCCTTGAAAATAGTAAGTTGTCCCCCCTCCCTACTACGGAGGACCATCACATAGTAAATAGGACCTACGGTACACACAAAAATCTATATTTTTCTCTATTTTTACCAACAAGATTTGGTCCTATTTAGTATGGTCCCTCGTAATAGTCGTGCGTTCTTTCACTCAAGTGGATTATTCCACTTTTCGACCGTCTGGTCGAATGATCTTTTGGTTCTCTCGACTTGGTTTCCCTTTTTTTATCCACGGTGTGTGTGTGTGTGTGTTCTTCACATTAAGCCGTTCTTCTACTCGTCGACATCCAGCAAGCCCAGTGTCCGTGCTGATTCTTCACCCTAGAAAGATACGAGCTCTGTGGTCACAGACTACGACACAGAGATAACACACCGTAATGCATTAATAGCCTACGTAATACCATGCCTTCGCACTAGGTGCGGCCGACACAACATACATACATACGCCAGCAACCAAAATACACCATAAAGAAAGAGAAGCAACGAAAAAACCAAACCGAAAAAGAACAAGAAAAAGAAAAAGAAAAGGAGAAGAATCCCAAATAAATAAATAAAATGGGAAGCCAAAGCTCAGACACATACATACTTACCCCGAGCATGAGCCAAAAGGGACGTGCAAGGGGAAAGATACGAGAAGGAAAAAGGGGACTATGCATCCCGGTGAACACTTAACTAAGTAAAAAGAGCAATAGTGAGTGGGCCAAAATACGCTCGTCACCCACCCACTATGTAGTACTTCTTTCATAAGGATAAGAAGGGAAAAAAATCAAAATGCATACCGAACGGCCGCAGCAGTTGGCGGTACGAGTAGCAAAGAAACGTCCAACCTATTAGTCGGCCTGGTACCTTGCTACCCTATCTGCGGTCTCTCTGCTACTCTCTTCTACCGCGGTTTCCCTTCTACTCCTCCTGTTCCCCCCCCTGCCCCTATACACTTGTACGGTGTTCCCTCTACCCCTCCTGCTGTTACCCCTCCCCCCCCATTCCCTCTAACACTACCTGCAGCGGATGCACGGCGCTGTCTACTCAGCTTTGCCCCAGCCTCGTGCCACCTGCCCATGAACTATTCAGCTGCTTCGAGGATTCCCCGGTACCACTTTCCCGTCTGTTTTGCTGCAGTGGGCCACAGTGCGGTCCCAACTCCAAAGACTAAGGGGGAGTCTTCCGTTGATCCCTCTGAGGCTTTGAATACTCTAAGGTCCTCAGCAATGGCCCTAGGCCAAGTCTTAGGCTGCCCGCCTGGTTTCGGGCTCCCCCCACCAGCGATCGTCCCGAACATCAACCGACTGGGCAATCGCCCCTCGTGTTGCCGCACCACAGCCCCCGCAAAGAAGAGTCGCCGTTTACGGATGGTCGTTTCGATACTTTCGCATCGTGTTATCCTGAGCGCCTTCGCATACGAGAGGGTGGTGTGGTCGGTGCGTAGTCGGCGCTGGAAACCAATGACTCGCAGAAGGACTTCGTGGTGGGCTGATCGAAGCTTGGCGAAGTGGTCCGCATTGAGGGTCCACGTCACGCAACCGTACAGCAAGGTCTCAATCACCTCGGCCTTCAGCATCCGGACTTTCAGACTAAGCGGTGCGTTCGTCCTATCGTACAGTTCCGGACCATACCGTTTGAGGCATGCCCGCATCAGACGGATTCGTCGCTCGATTTCGAAGGAGAGGTCAGCGTTCTCGTGGATAATGCCTCCTAGGTACAAAAACTGGGTCGTCTGTTTATACTTTTGGCCTGCAGCTTCGATCGCGAGCGGTGAGGTGGTAAACGTCTGATCCGGTGTTCGTAGGAGCATCGTCTCTGTCTTCTTCTCGGATACCGTGAGACCTACTGCTTCGAAGACAGTCACGATGACTGTCATCATTCTCGCAAGGCCTTCCGCCGACGTCGAGACTATTCCTGCATCGTCTGCATACAACATGCCCCACACAGCCCTTTGCACGCATGCCAACGGTTCCTCTTTTCCGACAACCCTGTCCTCTTCGAGATGAACCAAATCCCTTACGATGCATTCGTCTTTGCTGAAGCGTACCAGCACGATGTGTATCGCAGCTCAGCGGCGAAGAACACGTTGAACAGTAACGGCGATAGTACGCAGCCTTGCCGCAGTCCCTGGGTTACATTGAACCAGTCCGAGTGTTCACCGTCATCCGCACGCACGCGAGCCCGCATGCCTTCGTGAAACGGTAGAAAAGGCTGACTTACGAGGTCTGGCGGGACTCGAACCTCGGACCCTCTTTTTTCGTTCGAAATATAAAGGATAAACCACTCCGAGCTACTCAGTTGCTAGCTCAGTAGCTTATTTATAGTCAGTGGTTGAACCTAAATATTCCGAACATACACGTCTATGCATGTGCTACTATGCTGCTCATGCCTTCACAAACTAACAGTGTTCCACTTATTGGTCGGCCTGGTGCCTTGCTACCCTGTCTGCCGTCTCCTTCCTACTTTTGTCCACCGCGGTTTCCCTTCTACTCCTCCCCCGTTGCCCCCCCTCCCCGCCCTTGGTCAGGTTTCCTTCCACTCCTCCTGTTGCCCCCCCTCCCCCCATTCCCTTGGGCACCACCCACGGCGTGTGCGCGGCGCTGCCTACTCAGCTGCTGCGCCCCTTCCTCGTGCCACCTTACCATGATGAACCGTTCGGCTGCTTCACGAACCCCCCGGTACCACCTTCCCCGCCTTTGTTTTTTGCAGTGGACCACAACGCGGTCTCAACTCCAAACACCAAGGGGAGGGTGTTCCGTTTACTCTTCGGTGGCTCGGAACTAGGGGGAGGTGTTCCGTTTACCCTTCGGTGGCTCGGAACTCCCTGAGATCTTAGAATATGCATCTACATTATATGCCAGTCTTGAACTGTCCGCCAGGTCTCGGTTTCTCCCCGCCAACTATCGTCCCGAACATTACCCGATCGGGTAACTACTACTACTACTGTATGGCGTAGCTTTGCGACCACAGAACTTGTATCTATTCTAAGATTGAAGAATCGGCACGGACACTGGTTGTGCTGGATGCCGACGGGTAGAAGGAACGGCTTAATAATGTGAAGAACACACACACCTTCAATAGTAACATTACTACTATTAATACTACTACTGCGGTATACCTGGTACTACTTATTGCTAAACAGGACGGTCCTCCTGACACTCCCCGGCAGCGTATTACCAGGGACCATAGTAAATAGGACCAAATATTGTTAGTAAAAATAGGCAAGTATATAGTTTTTTTTGCACACCATAGGTCCTATTAACTATGGACCCCCGTAATAGTACGTCGAACAAAGTGTGGAAACACAGAGGGAAGAAACAGACGCTTTTACGTACCGCCGTGGCCCGTAATCTTGATGTTTTTATCCGAGCCACCAGCCGCAGCAGTCACAACGCGCACGCACCCAACAAGCACAATAACAACGAGCAATATTTTTTTTTTGTTTTTTTTTTGTTATCCTCCGGCGGATTGGTAAAAATAAATACCACACTTCCACGTTCCAATTACCTGTCGTGTGTCAATTAAGCCCATACATAGCTCGCGTTGCAACATCAGAACAGGCTGCTGTTACCCCTGGAGTTTGGGCACGTTGACCCGACCTGACTCCCGAGAGGACAACGAGCGCTGCTTGCATTGCGTTCAGCAGAGCAACAGCAGCAAGTACTGCTGTAGCTTGAAACAAGTTTTTTGTGGTCGTTGATGGTCCAGCATAGTATCATTCACCGTTATTATTTGTTTATTTATTATTTTTATCATCACTCTTCTTCTTTCCAGCTTACTTTTTTCGGAACTCCAGTCCCGTTTTGGGGACAAATCAACTCGTAGGTCTGCAGTCCTACAAGGGTCCTAAAAGGGTCAACTGGTAGGAGGTTTTTACCCTCAGCGATCTGCTGGACAACAGACAGACGTGGTCACAGGTGTCGTCCCTTCTCCTCCTACGTACGTGCCTTGAGTCCTATTATCGTGCGTATTATAGGGCTCAGCATTCTCACTGGTGATCGTCAATTATTATCTTCTACTGCTGTATGTTGCTATTAATATTGATAATTGGCGCTCTTTTTCGCGCTTTCCGCTAATATTTTTTTTATGCAAGAAAGTGTCCCTACAGTCAGTAGGAATATCGGATGCACTCACCCGGTGAGTCTCGAACCCACAAAATTTAGTCCTACAGCAGCAGTAGTATAGGCCCGTGGACCACCTATACCAAGCCACCTGGGACGTCGGAGGATTGGCATCATCACCATCTATCGTAATTGGCCTGCAGGAAACCCGGAGGACCGGTAGCACGACGTTTCGTGCGGCAGGGTATCGCGTTTTCTGTTCAGGTCAGGAAACAACAGCTGCTAGGCAAGGGCTGTACGGAGTAGGTCTAGCTGTAAAGGAATCGTTGTGCAGTAAGGCTGTGTACACTCATCTGTTCATTGACGAGCGGCCTATGTCTATGCGCTTTGAGCTGGCTAGCAAATGCGAGGCAGTTAATTTCGTCGTTGCGTATGCTCCAACTGATTGTACCAAGGACGTTGAACTGAAACGTAGTTTCTGGCTGAAGCTGGAGGACTTGGTGGAAAAGATCCCGACGAAAGGGTGTCTGTTTGTACTGATGGATGCCAACGCGCGAACTGGACAGAGGATGGAAGGGTGTGGGGATGATGACAGTAGAGTGCTTGGAGCATATGGGCGTGATGTTCGTAACGATAATGGCAGACGACTCCTGTCGTTCGCCACCAATTGCAAGTTAGCTCTCACCAACACGTTTTTCAGCACGCGCAAGGGTGGGATTTCGCATACACACAACGGCACCAGCCCGTGACCGTAAGCGGATCGACTACATCCTAACCCGTCAAGCCCATCGACCTAGAGTACAAGATGTTAAAGTCGTCCCACAGCCTCCTGCCCCAGCTAAGGCTGATTCAGACCACAACATCTTGTATATCAAAGTCCGACTCAGTGGTCACTTTGCGTCCAACAGACAAACACGTAGACCGACAAAACGCCGAGAGTTGGACAGGCAGCTTTTTATGTCCGATGGAAAGTGTCGTGAACGAGTAGTCGCGAGGGTCATCTCCACTCTCAGCCAGCTTAACCAGCCCCGTAGTACGTCTGGCATGGTTGAGTTTCCACTGCGGCTTTTATTGATGCGGTCGAAAAAGCGGTACCGCCCCCTCCACGTCGCCACCGCAGACGTGGATGGTGTGAGTCTGCCGAAACCTTGGCCACATTCATATTAGTATGGACAGCGAGGGAGAATGCACGGCAATTCTTGCGTGCCCACTCCCGGGATAGAACCGCGTGGAAGACACTGAGATCTGCGTGTGCGAACCTGCAGAAGGTGATTGCCGCAGGACTGCATGCGTACTTCGAAGCGTACCTCGCTGAAACCGAACGACTACTAGCGAACAACGACCAGAGAGGCTTTTACAAGCACGGTAGGATTGGAAGGGACTAAAGCGAGAAGCGAACAGTTCATTAGGGACGAGGATGTCACGCTGTTGCGGGATAAGGTGCGAATTCGTGAACGGTCGGGGGGGTTTTACCACAAACTTTTGAACACGAAATCGCTTAAACTCGATTCCACGATCATCGACCTCTTGCCACCACGACCGCTTAAACTGTCGCTCGGAGATGAACCATCCATGGACGAGACGACGGAAATGTAAAACTGGAAAGCTGTCGGGCCAGATGGTCTCCCGGCCGAAGTCCTGAAAATCGACCACCCCGCATTCGCCCAGTGCTTTCACAACATCCTTGTCAATGTTTGGGTAACAGGAGAAGTCCCCCAGCAATGGAAAGATTCGATCATCAAGGTCCTTCACAAAAAGAAGGACCGAAGTGATTGCAGCAACTACAGAGGGATTTCGCTTGTTGCCCACGCAGGCAAAGTCTTGTTGAAAATCGTCGCGTCCCGCCTCAGCAACTACTGCGAGACCGAGGAATTATTCCCGGAGGAACAGTGCGGCTTCCGCCCCGCACGATCAACGATTGATACGTTGTTCGTCGTTGTTGTTGTTGTTGTTGTTTTCTTCACATTAAACCGTTCTTTCTACGCGTCGACATCCAGCACAACCAGTGTCCGTGCCGATTCTTCAAACCTAGAGAGATACAAGTTCTGTGGTCACAAAGCTACGCCACAGAGATACTACGTTGCCACGTATGTAATGCAATGCCATGTCATCATACGTGCGCCGGTTGCAAGAGCTCGGAAGACAGAGGAAAATCCCCCTGTACTTATGCTTCATCGATCTGCAGAAAGTGTACGACCCTGTCGACCGAGAGTTGTTATGGTGAGTACTCACACGTTTTGGCGTACCAACCAAGATGCTGAGAATTATCCGTACTTTCCACGATGGCATGCGGGCTCGCGTGCGTACGGATGACGGCGAGCACTCGGAATGGTTTGATGTCACGCAGGGGCTGCGGCAAGGCTGTGTGCTATCACCGTTACTACTGTTCAACGTATTCTTCGCTGCTGCGCTACACGTCGTACTATTAATAGTACGCTTCAGCCATGACGAAGCCATCGTGAGGGATTTGGTCCAACTCAGTGATGATGCTGGAGTAGTCGGAACGGAGGAGCAGGAGCCGTTGGCGTGCGTGCGAAGGGCTGTATGGAGCGTGTTGTACGCCGATGACGCAGGGATTGTCTCGAAGTCGGCTGAAGGGCTCGCGAAAATGATGACAGTCATCGTGACTGTCTTCGAAGCAGCAGGCCTCACGGTGTCGGAAAAGAAGACAGAGACAATGCTTCAACAAACGCCAGACCAGACAACCCTCGCATCACCGCTCGTCATCGAAGCAGCAGGCCAGAGGTATAAGCAGACGGCCCAGTTCTTGTACCTAGGCGGCATTATCCACGAAAACGCTGACCTCTCGCTCGAAATCGACCGACGGATCCGTCTCATGCGAGCATGCCTCAAACAGTTCGCCCCGGAGCTGTATGATAGGACGACCGCCCCCCTTAGCCTGAAAGTCCGAATGCTGAAGGCCGAGGTGATTGAGACCCTGCTGTACGGGTGTGTGACGTGGACCCTCAGAGCGGAACACTTTGCCAAGCTTCGAACGGCTCACCACCAAGTCCTGTTGCGAGTCATTGGCTTCCAGCGCCGACTTCGTGCTGACCATACCACCCTCTCGTACGCGAAGGCCCTCAAGATGACACGTTGCGAGAGCATCGAAACGACCATCCGCAAACGGCGTCTCTTCTTCGCGGGGGGGGTGGCACGGCAAAGCAAGGATCGATTACCCAGCCGGGCAATGTTCGGGACGATTGCTGGTGGAGAGAACCCGAGACCTGGCGGACAGTTTAAGACTTGGCATAGATGCATAGTCGAAGACCTTGGGGAGTTCCGAGCCACCGAAGGGTCAACGGAACTTGCCCCCTTGGTGTTTGGAGTTGAGACCGCGCTGTGGCCCCCACTGCTCCAAAAAAGGCGGGGATACCTAATAAGTGGTACCGGGGGATCCTTGAAGCAGCCGAACGGTTCATGGTGAGGTGGCACGAGGCTGAGGCTGAGCTGAGTAGGCAGCGCCGCGCACCCGCCGTGGGTGGTGTCCAAGGGAATGGGGGGAGGAGGGGCAACAAGAGGAGTAGCAGAAAACCCGACCAAGGGAATGCGGAGAGGGGGGGGAAGAGGAGTAGAAGGGAAACCGCAGTGGACGAAAGTAGCAAGGAGATGGCAGATAGGGTAGCCAGGTACCGGGCAGACTAGGAAGTAGAACATGCCTATACTACTCGTACCACCAACTGGTGCAGCTGGTTCGAACGTGGTCTTCCTTTGTCTTCCTGTTGTTTTTGTTTATTTTTGTTTCATTTTATTTTCTTCTTTGCGCTGACCCTCTGTGATTTTCATTATATTTTCTTTCTCTTCCTTTCTTCGATTGATAAGCCTTATTGAAGGAGTCGTGTGGCGTGGGTGGATGACGAGCCTGCTTTGCTTGTTTCGTATTGTCTGACGCCGAGGGGCCGGGCATAGTTGACGAACGCTGGACGATGGTGGCAGACAGGGTAGCAAGGTACCAGGCGGGCCAGCAGGGAGACCCTGGGTGTGCTACTCGTACCATAAACTGCTGCCGCTACCTGGAACATGCCTTGTGCTTTGTTTGGTTTGCCTGTTATTTTCCCTCGGTTCTTAGTCTTACTCTGTTGACGACTAGTGGTGTTTTCTTTTTTTTTTCCTTTTTTTTTTTTTTTCAGCTCGTTCTTTTCAAGTGTCTGCCAGATCCCCTGCGGGGGGGGTACGGTGGTTTGTTGCTATATACATATACCAGGTATATATTTGTTTCTTTTTTCTTGTTTCTTTTTCTCTTTCGAATTGCCCTTGTTTTTGTTTTTTTTCCCTCTCTGTTTCGTTTAGTTTCTCTAGGTCATGGAATGTGTATGTCGTGCTTGTCGTACACAGTATGATGACATGGAATTGCATTGCGTACGTGGCAACGTAGTATCTCTGTGGCGTAGCTTTGTGACCACAGAACTTGTATCTCTCTAGGATTGAAGAATCGGCACGGACACTGGTTGTGCTGGATGTGTGTGTGTGTGTTCTTCACATTAAACCGTTCTTCTACTCGTCGACATCCAGCAAGCCCAGTGTCCGTGCTGATTCTTCACCCTAGAAAGATACGAGCTCTGTGGTCACAGACTACGACACAGAGATAACACACCGTAATGCATTAATAGCCTGCGCAATACCATGCCTTCGCACTAGGTGCGGCCGACACAACATACATACATACGCCAGCAACCAAAATACACCATAAAGAAAGAGAAGCAACGAAGAAACCAAACCGAAAAAGAACAAGAAAAAGAAAAAGAAAAGGAGAAGAATCCCAAATAAATAAATAAAATGGGAAGCCAAAGCTCAGACACATACATACTTACCCCGAGCGTGAGCCAAAAGGGACGTGCAAGGGGAAAGACACAAGAAGGAAAAAGGGGACTATGCATCCCGGTGAACACTTAACTAAGTAAAAAGAGCAATAGTGAGTGGGCCAAAATACGCTCGTCACCCACCCACTATGTAGTACTTCTTTCATAAGGATAAGAAGGGAAAAAAATCAAAATGCATACCGAACGGCCGCAGCAGTTGGCGGTACGAGTAGCAAAGAAAAGTCCAACCTATTAGTCGGCCTGGTACCTTGCTACCCTATCTGCGGTCTCTCTGCTACTCTCTTCTACCGCGGTTTCCCTTCTACTCCTCCTGTTCCCCCCCCTGCCCCCATACACTTGTACGGTGTTCCTTCTACCCCTCCTGCTGTTACCCCTCCCCCCATTCCCTCTAACACTACCTGCAGCGGATGCACGGCGCTGTCTACTCAGCTTTGCCTCAGCCTCGTGCCACCTGCCCATGAACTGTTCAGCTGCTTCGAGGATTCCCCGGTACCACTTTCCCTTCTGTTTTGCTGCAGTGGGCCACAGTGCGGTCCCAACTCCAAAGACTAAGGGGGAGTCTTCCGTTGATCCCTCGGTGGCTTGAACACTCTAAGGTCCTCAGCAATGGCCCTAGGCCAAGTCTTGGGCTGCCCGCCTGGTTTCGGGCTCCCCCCACCAGCGATCGTCCCGAACATCAACCGACTGGGCAATCGCCCCTCGTGTTGCCGCACCACAGCCGACGGGTAGAAAGAACGGTTTAATGTGAAGAAAACAACAACAACAACAACAACAACAACATCGTATGTGTACAAGAAGCTTCGCTTTACTTGGCACTTGGGAACCGGCCACATCACCCCATCGCACAACGAAAATTATTATAAATTAAAAAGCAGTGTTCTGGGTCTCTTCGTGTCTTTTCGCTGCTTGCGCATTGCGTTGATCTGAGGAGAGAACGCAACATATATTTTACTGGGGACCACAGTACATAGGACCTACGGTACACACAAAAACCTGTATATTTATATATTTTTACCAACAATATTTGGTCTTATTTACTACCAGTATATGGTCCCCCGGAATACCATCAAACACACTTCATATCCAATTTAACCAGTCAGATCGGTAGATCACCCCCAGCCCCAGCACCAGCAGTGTCTGGTTCTACTTCCGGGGGCTCACGACTTACCAGGTATCTCTCAGGTAATAATCACAGAGACATGAATATGCGCGTAGCACTTATACACCAACCATTTTGATGGACAGCGAGTTTTAGGTAATATATGCTTCTTAGGGAGTGCTTTTGTATGGGACCACAGTCAGTAGTCCCGTTTTCGGGACAAATTACTTGAAATTTGAGTGGTTTGTCCCCTAAACAGGACTGCAGTTCTAAAAGGGTTAAAAAGGGGAGTATAGTCATTTTGTGGTGGATGAGATGGAGGGATGTTGGTTGTGGTAGTCTTCGTGTGGGTCACATGCGGTTTTGATTTGTCGTATGATACTGCTGCTGCGCTTTTGTTCTGGAGAGTTCTTCACTCTCTCTTCCTCAGTGTTTTTTGGAACAAAACACTATGCATGATACATGTTGTCGGACGGCAAGCACTATAATACAATATACTGGTAGTCTTATATTCGAAAAAAAAAAATAGGCACGTACCGGGGGGGAAAAGTGATGACACCTGTGACCATGGCTTGTCCAGAAGATCGCTGAGGGTAAAACTCCCAACGAGTTAGGCTGGAAAGTAAAAGTAATTGATGATTTGTAAAAAAAAGAAAGTCTTGCGAACGGAATCCGAGCACTAATAAAAAAAATGGATGACCGATATCGCAGCGTGTATCATCAAATACAGAGTAGCCACGAAATAAAAAAACAATCGGAGCAAAATTGTCATAAAGTTACCGCCCATAAATAAATGTAGATTAATCTACGACCATTTGTTTTTAGGTACAAATAAGGAACAAAGTGAACGTATCCACAACCGTTTTTGTAAAATATGATGAGGAGGAAACGGCGGGCAATCAACAACGCCTCGTATAGCACCACGAAGAAAAAAAAAGGAGCAAAGTTATTATTATACCAAATGGTGGGAAATTATTTCTGGGCTCTCAGAACGGGTTTTTAGGCCGAATATTCGCGTTTTTCTCGGCGGGATATCCAAAAACACCCGGTAGACTCCTCAAAATGCTCCCCGGAGTTTTTTTCACGAGTTTTCAGGAACAGTTTTCCGTTTCTCCAGCATCCTGCGATTAACAGTTTAATTTGTGGAGCAGTGATCAGTTTTCTCTGGAGGGTAAAAAATAAGGCTGTTCGTCAGAACTGGGACCAGAAAAAACGGATATTTGCAATTTTTTTACTAATGAAAAATCATTCATGATGTCCTCAGAACTGGCAACATGGACGAACAGCAGTCCAACTACGACTTTGGAGAAACGGAAAAGTGCTCGAGAAAGCTCTCGAAAAACTAAGGGGGGCATCCTGGGGAGTCTAGCGGTGTTTTTGACAGTGCCGTCGAGTAAATTGCCAGTTTTCGGCACGAAAAAAAAAAAAACAGTTCTGATGAGAACCCTAAAAAAATTTCCCCATCGTAGTTGTAGGTCTTATTTATTATCATGAAATTATCGCATAAAAGTAAAAGTAAATGAATGCACAAACAACCATTTCCGGTTTGATACAAACACAAATATATGATAATCGCAGGAAGAACGACCGGAAACTGTTACGGGGGTCCATAGTTAATAGGACCTATGGTATATATAAAAACCTTTATATTTTTTTTATTTTCACTAACAATACTTGGTCCTATTTACTATGGACCCCCGTAATATTGAGAAACACCTGCCTGTGGCAGTGATTGACTAGCTGTTACAGCAACAGCAGCAGCTGTCGACGAATGAAATAATGCAGAAACGAAATGATAGATCGGGCTGGAGGGATCGGGCTGGAGAGATCGGGCTGGAGGGATCGGGCTGGAGGGTGTTGATTCGACTATAGCCACTGAACTCCAGTATTATAGTATTACGGGGTCCATAGTTAATGGGACCAAATTTTGCTATTAAAAATAGGTAAATATATAGGTTTTTATGTATATCATAGGTCCTATTAACTATGGACCCCCGTAATAGTATTACGGAGGGCCATAGTAAACAGGACCTTCGGTGCACTCAAAAACCTATATATTTACCCATTTTTACTTACAATATTTGGTCCTATTTACTATCGTCCCCCGTAATAGTAGGGTATTTTTTCTCGTTGAGTTGTTTAAAGAGCTGGGCGTGACAGCGTCCGTACTGACACTTGACGCCCTATATTGAGGGGAGTATAGGAAGGAGATGGCAGAGAGGGCGTGGCAAAAGGTCCTCGAATCGGTTTCGTAGCCGAGACCTGTTACCAGAGGATGGCTGCAACCGCGACTTCAAACGTTGACGGCGATGCATGTGCGCAGAATGCACACTCTGAACGAAATGGACACAACAATAGTCTCTTGGTCTCGACAATAGACGAGGGGAGTAATCTATCTATGTATATTGTCTGCGACAATAGATTGTGGAAGATATTTATCGATAGATATTGTCGGCGACAATAGATTGGTGATACTGCTGTCGATCGATAGACATTGGTTGTGATACTGCCTTGAATGAAGCTGAAAGCCCTGTAATTACCTGGGTTCAAGTATTGGGATCGTATATGTAGTACTTGGGAGGCGTATCGTAGATGGAAAACCAGGGGATTTCCCTGCGAGGCACGAGCTCGGCTCTCAGTTCCGCGTGCACGAAAGGAGTACAGCTGCTTTTCTACTATCTCTAAGCAAACAACACACGTGAGTACCAACGAGTACCGACTTAATAAGCAAACCTGTCCAGGGATACGAAGTGTCCCGCCTGCATGATCTTACCAAGTGGCGTCTTCGGCTTAGGATGAAAGCTCCCTTTGTGCCGCACCGATTCTCATTCGGCGGTACAGGCGGTTGATTTGGCGGTGCTGTTTCGGAGTGCCGGCCCAGTAGCGCAAAATTGCGTGGCGAGAAAGCTGAAGGTCCATTTCCCGTTCCCAGGATGGACAGAATAGTCCTGTCCAGCGCGTCTCGTACATCACCGCGATGACGCCACCTCGATAACCTCTAACCGATTGGGGTCCGGTGATCTTTTCCTCTTCGAGTCGTTGAAGAGGGGTCGAAAAGCCATCCTAGGTTTTACAGGTACGGGGGGGATTTCTTGGAGAAGTTGTTGAACATCTATTGCGTCAAACCCGCCGGCAAATACTTCGGCATGTTGCCACGGTCGTGGGGGTTCGCACAGGGCTTGCAGCGTTGAACTGATACGCGCCGGCGAGCATCAGTGCCGGACATATCGGAAGGAAGATCCAGTACACAAGAGCTTTGCTCCGAGAGAAGATCCGTCCGGGGTGTCCGCTGAGGAGCAGGGGCCAACTACGAGGACTTTGTAGGGGCCCGTCCAGTTGCGTGAGAGTTTGTGCTTGAGGACCTTGGCGTCCGTGTCGGGTTTCGCGCCCTGGCTGATGGTGGTCGCCGTATTGTGCACCGACGCCCAGCCTTCAACGTCAAATTTGGGGACTGGACGCCGAGCGTCGGAGAGAGCGGAGCTGCGGTGGTTCACGCGAGCAACAGTGAGGGCGTGGTGTTCGCGAACGACATCGTACGCGCGCTGCTAGCGGTCCGTCGCCAAGTCACCGTAGGCGAGGTGGTCTCGGGCCAAGCTCTGGTGGCCGGCGACTCCAGCACGCTCGAAAATCGTGAGAGGGAGGTGTGGCAACCGACCCGTATGGACCTCGTTGGGAGCCAAACCCGTGGCAGCGCTGACGGAGTTGTCGTACGCGGATTCGACATGAGGGAGCTGTTCATCCCAGTTGTTTTGGAGCTCGTTGACGACCATTGCCAGCATCTGGGCCATCGTGTGGTTTATACGTTCCACTTCACCGTCGCCGTTTGGGTGGTAGGAGATGGTGGCAATTTTCCGAACCCCAAAAAGCTTATAAATGGCGCGCGAAAGCTTGGACCAGAACTGGAGGCCGTTATCCGAGAGGATGCTGCGCGGGCATCTCCAGAGGGGAGCATACCGGTTGATGAGAATGTTAGCCGCGCCCTCGGTGGTTAACTCTGCCGCTGTGACGGCGTGCATGTCGGCTCGGCGGCTGAAACGATCAACGAAAAGCAAGATGTAGGTATTTCACCGAGGCGTCACTGCGAGAGGGCCGAAATAGTCGATGCTGACGGCAATGCCGGGCCCTTCTAGCAAGGGCGCAACGTGATGGTGGGCCACCGGACCGTCTTCTGCGACGTTTTCCGTGCTTGGCACTTCAAGCAGTTGCGTAACCACCACCGGGTGTAGATGCTTATATCGATCCACCAATAGAAGCGTTCGAGCATACGTAGGGTGCGCGCGGTTCCTGGGTGGCAGGAAGCCGTGGAATGGCAAGCCTGCATGACCCAGGGGCGCATGAGCAGCGGCACATAAATGCGAATAGGCTCGTCGTTCAATAAGCAGGCCGTACGGCCCACCGGGCGTTGCGTGTCCGACGCAGGGGGGGGGCGGCTGTCGGACGAGTAGAATGATGCCGGCGTCGGTGGTGTGCAAACGGCCTTTGTTAGCCAGCTCCTGAACCTCCAAAAAGGGAGGCGCTGGTGGGAAGGGAAACACGACAAAAAGTCGGTTGGGCAAAAGTTCCGGCCGGCCAAGGGCTATCCAGCGCATGGCGGCGTTGCAAGCGGTCTAGGCTGGTTGCTGCCGAGCCCAGTCGGCGTGTGAATAGCGCGCTGCGGAATCACCGAACTGAACTTCGGCAGCTGTGCCGAGGGCGTCCAAGTCGGTCGTGGTGACGGGCTGTGCGCCAGTTGGCGGCGGAAGCCGTAAAAAAGGAGTTCCCACGGGCTCAGCGCGGTCGCGGTCGGACGGGATGGGTACCGTCGGGATCGACGAGGCGACAGGAGCCGGGGCCATAACGACGGGGCCTGGCGGTCGCGGTCGTGGGGCTTGCGGCAGGGTGATAGCACGCCGGACGGATGGTCTAGGGGCCCCGCCGGGGCCGAGGCCACAATCAACAGTAGGCGGCGCGGTGCCAGCGGCAACGGCTGTTCGTCGGGGCGTCCGAGTGGAGATGCGGCCTGAAGGCGGTAAAACGTTCAGAGGCGCCGGGTTGCCAAGCGGCAAAGGGGCAGACGGGACCGGATCTGTGATCACGGCGGAATCTTCTCCCTGTAGAGTGCTCGTCGGGAGAGGAGCGCGCTGGGCGACAATCGTCGCTGCAGCGGGGGCTTCTGCAGAGCCCTGGTTGCCCCCGGAGGGTACGACAAAAACCGAAGCGAAAGCGGAGTTGGCGGTGGGCGAAAAAAACCCTCAAGCCAGGACGGCGATCGACGGTGGCGACGAAAGCAAATACACGAGCGACGAATCTCCCCGAAGGAGCAGAGAGGTCGTCAATCCTCATACGTAACTGCTGAGACCGGAGACACCCTAGATAGTCCGGAGGGGGGGTCGGGGGCTCGGTGGTCGTGGAGTAATACTTCCAGCGGGACGTTCATCAGTGGGGCGTGGACCACGCCGAGGGTCCCCGGGCTCGAGATCCGCCACTCCAACGAGGAGAAGAACCTGTCACCCGGTGGCGACGAAGTGCTCCTCAACCGAATGTAGGTCGGGCTGGGGCATCATGTCCACCAAGTAGTGTCCAATGAGTGCTGGAGGAGCATCGCTGCGAACCAAGTTGGGTGCCAGCAGTTGAGGGTCGTCGGACAGGGTAACGCCTGCAGCGCCCTCGTAGCGTAGATGGAAGCCTCCACCCTTCGGGGTCGATGGCGTAAGTGAACATGCCTGTCGGAGCGTGGTGAACTAACTCCAGCTTACCAAGAACGCGTTGGTCAGACGGTCGAGGTGGCAGAGAGCGGTAGGAGCGGCTATTAAAACGTATCCACCTGTCACGTCCCAGCAGTACTGCATGCTGCATCACCTCGGGGGGGACCACGCAGGTCCAAACTGCGAGGGAGCACGTAGGCTCATGTTATCGAAGAAAATGGGACGCTTAGGCGTACGCTCGTCGAAGTTTTCGGAGGGGCCAATTCGCCAAGCCCCCCCCAAGAACGAGGGGCGCCTTTCTGCTCGCACGCGATGGATGCCGCACCAACCGAGAGCATGCGGTCCAAAACATTTCTTCGAATGAAAGTCTGTGGGGAGCCAGTGTCAAGAAGCGCGACACAACCAAAAGGTGCGAGAACGCCAGCTCCGCTGTGAATCGCGATTTTGGTTGTAGGAGAGGCGGTTTCAACGAATTTTCCATAATTCTGCCACCGGGTTAATCCTTTCTATGGATTATTCTCGTATTTCTGATACTACAAAACTGCAGACTATATTATCTATATCTATCGCCCATGACTACTTCACTCGTATCACACTTGCGTCATGCTTGCGTTCGGTTTTTTTTTTTGCGCTAGAATTGTTTTTGTTGTCTATGATGTACTGCTATAGTTGCCAAAAAGAACAGTTTGATGCGAAGACAATGCACACCTATGCTACACCTGGTATATAACCATTGGCAAACATAGATGCCGAGTGACCGCACTTTGTTATGTGGCGTGACCGCGCAAGGGCAGCCCGCTGAAATGACGGCAAGTGACGGCTATATCCGGGGACACGAAGGAAACGCGCCCTTTTTGCAAAAAATTCCTGAACATCAAATTGAAATACCAGTAGTTTTTTTTGCCTTGAGGAGGGAAAAAAAATCTTGAAATAAAAAAATGCAGAATTGAGCGCTCGACGGGGCACGTGTGCAGCCGCGAATGGTGGAAGTGGAGGGTGTAGTATCGGGTACATATTCATGCATGAATCCATGGGGCTTCCAGACAGATATGTAGGGCCTTTTATTTGGTAGGGGATAGGGGATACGGTCATGTGACGGAAACAAAACTAGAGACGCACGTGAAAGCCGTCACCAAGTGACTGCAGTGACAGCGACCAAGTGACTGCAGTGACAGCGATACTTTCCGGATGTTTGATCATTACGCGTGGTATCATACCTGGTACGTACTACAGCAGCATGTCTACGTAGGTGACCTTTTTTGTACGTTGAAAATACGTGTGCATGTGTTCTTCACATTGAGCGTTCGTTCTACCCATCGACATCCAGCACACTCAGCGTCCGTGCTGATTCTTCATCGTAGAGATATACAAGTTCTGTGGTCGCAAAACCACGACGACAAAGAGCTACTACAATGTAATTTTAGTAGAACCCGAGTATAGTGGTAAGGGAATCGAAGGCCGGAACTATCTGAACTAGCTTGGAGGGCAGTTTCTCTTGTTTAAGGACTTCTTGTGCTGTTGCTTTAGTGCTCTTCATGATGAGAGATGGCAGGGAGCTGTTGAGAGAGTGATTCGATAGGGGCTTAAAGTCAAGGCATCGAGCCCACTCTGCCCTCCTTCTACTATCCCGTCAGGCGGGTAAAGACGCTTGTCTGAGGACTTTTCCTTAGGCGCTTGTCGACCCCTCTACTTTGTACTGCAAGGGAAACTTCAGAGCTCCGGGAATATTCTTCGGGTGTTACAGAGCTTTGATACTACTGCTGTCCCACGACCATTCTATAATCCAATACTACTGCATATCACACAATTCAGTAAGGAGAGTAGACAACGCAGCGCTATGTCATCGTACTGGATACCAAACGCACAATACACACACTATTGATAGCAATGTAGATATACTTGGAGAGAGCTGTCGCCGCAGAAAGTGACGCAGCCCACAATGCTGTCGTAGAGCGTGCTTATGCCAACGTCAACGTCCACAAAATCGAACGTGTTACACCTTTCCGCTTCACGAAGCTCTCGACAAAACCGACGTAGCACACCAGTTGACACGCAGTGTGAAACTGGCGGCAGCAGACACTAGTTCGTAGCGTACACGTGGAATTGTCTTACAATTTTGAGGCGTGGGCGTGGGTTGTGAAGCGCCGCATCTTCGATCCATTCTCCGAATTCTCCGGATGGGTTTTGGTTCGTGCCAGAGATTTCTATGAATCTGCATATACGGCCCTTCAGGGTGGGCTAGTGTGATGGGATCTCTCTCCCTTGTTGCGGCATTACGATTCGCAGCAAACGTCCCCTCATCATACCTGGCAGGCGTTATCGCCTGCCTTACTGATGAACGCCTCGCCCCGTTGTTCAGAGGACATCTGGCGAGGCAAGCAGCAACTAATACCAGAGTCTATAACTTCTAACAACGTCAAGAACCTTGTGTGAGTGACCAGAGCGGAGCCAAAGGTACACCTGCTAGCAGTAGTCGGTCCCTAGGTCCATACTGCCTTTACGCTTGACAAAAACGAAAGACACAAGTGAAGAAAGAATCAAAGAAACGAAAAATAAGCAAATAAATGTCGTGACCCCCCGGGAGGAGAAGCGACAGACAAATATTTTGAGGCGAATTATATAACAAAACAACAGTATACATACACGAAAAACACACCACCAGAAGCAGATGGGGGGAGAGGGGGTGGGGGGGGGAGAGGGGGGGGGGGCGGGTGGGGGGGAGGAGGAATGTTTAGGAAAGGAGGTGGGGGAGAGGCGGAGTGGTGGGTAGGAGAGGTGGGGGGCAGGTGAGGAGGGGGGGGGACGAAAAGGTACTGTCGGGCAAAAGGCAGAACAGAAAAACTTACTTTTGCGCCTCAGTTGGCTATACCCAAATCATCTCCCCCAGATCGGCAAGACTGAGAATAAAAAAGGAACTCGTGCGTGATTAACGGCGACGAAAGGGCGAAACCGCCTACTTACCAGGTCGGTATTCTACGAGGCCGTGAAAGAAGCTGGCTACCAAAATAAACTCGAAGTCATCTCGACAAAACTACCATCTCACGGCAATACTACGTACGTACCAGTGTGTGCGAACATTTGCGAGCGGTTGCAGCAAATTGATTTATTAATAGTTACACCTCCATCAAGAGGTTACTGGTATCGATTTTTCCCGGCGGTACATCAGTCCTTATAACTTTACTCGCCCCTGCCCCCCCACCTCTCTCTCTGTCCCCCCTATATTACATGCCTGGTATACATAGGTTGGGTTGGCGTCGGTTGGCAACTGCTGTAAACACGCCTCTCACTGCGTGAGCCAGGCAGCTAGGGTATCGTTATTTTATTTTGCTTTTTTTGGCGGTTACCACGGCTGGCGGTCGAGTTTTACCATTTTGTGCGGGGAGAACCTCTACTCCGCACAAGGGGGATGATCGTATCACATAGTGTGTGTATGGTGAGGCACCCACGAGGCAGTTACATAGTAAACCCATTGCTGTCTCTGGAAGTGGCCACACCAGAAAATCAATCAATTCATAGACGCTGTCATCCATATGCAAGAAAATCCGCCTCAAAAGCGGTTCTTAGTACGATGCAGCTCACCCTTCATGCGACTCGCCCAACACCTCACGGCGTTTCGCGCTTGGTGCAAGCAATGTCTGCCTGGTGGGTGAAAGCCCGACGTACTCCGTCTCGGCATTGTAGGGATGCGAAGGTCTATGGCCCTAAGACTACGGCCGTGCGTGATAATGAGTAGACCCCCCCCCTCTCCCCCCCTCATTATATATATTATATATGGGTTGGGTTGGCGTCGGTTGGTAACGGCACTGTAAAACATGCCGCTCACTACGTGAGCTAGACATCCAGGGTACCGTTTTTTTTTTTTTTTTTTTTTTTTAGGCGGTCGCCCACAGCTGGTCGTCGAGTGAGATCATTTGTGCGAAGTAAAGAACCTTTACTCTGCACAAGAGAATTGATCGTATCACGTAGTGTTCAAGGTAAGGCACCCAAGAGGCAGTTACATAGTACTCCCACCGCTGTCTCTGGAAGTGGCTACACCGGAAATTAAACTAACTCATTGAGGCTGTCATCCATATGCAAGCCCGCCTCACAAGCGGTTCTTAGTAGGATGCAGCTCACCCTTCATGCGACTCGCCGGACACCTCACGGCGCTTCGCGCTTGGTGCAAGCAATGTCTGCCTGGTCGGTGAAAACCCGACATGCTCCGTCCCGGCATTGTAGGGATGCGAGGGTCTATGGTCACACGACTACGGCCATGCATGAGATCGAGTACATCTCTCCTATCGAGTACACCCCCCTCTCCCTACACACCCTCCGCCTGCCCCCCCCCCCCCCCCCCTGCAAATCGTCTCGGTGACCACACAGGTCGTCATTTCGCGGAGGGTTTCGCGCTTCAAGCTCCAGCTTAGGGATCACCAGCAAGCAAGAAGATGGGGTCGGGTATGGAGTCTGGACGCGGCTTAGGATTTGCGAGGGACATGTAATGAAAAGGAACAAACAATTACGGAAAAGTCACTCTGTGGCGTCTGGGCCTTCCTAGGATATCCTAGAGGGTTTCTACTGATATGTAAGGATGCATACGATATGGATCCTGGGATGCTGGGTTGTTAGCATATAACATCACTCTGTATTTTTCTACCTGTGTGTGCTTCCGTGAGTCCATCTAGCCAGCCGGGTGCGCAGCGATGCTGGCCCCGGGCTCCAACTTGAAATCAGGGGTATACGTGTAAAAGTGTGGGTGACCATTTCCTTGCGTGCCTCACAGTACAGACGTTGTCATAACCGACTGCCCCAACGTCTTCAACACCGTGAAAAAAGCGGCGGTGTATGCGGGAGTGGCAACGAACTCCGTGCCCCCGCTCACGCCGATAATTGCCAAGTGCAAACGGTACAAGAACAGTTGACTGGCGTGTGTTTTTCGGATGGACTCTGGGATCACCCGGACGATCGCTTTTCTCCAGTGGTGTTCAGCAGGTGGGGGGGGGGGGGCATGGGGGTCGGCATCGTTTTGTCTGGCGTTGCAACAGAGGCTGAAGTGTTTCAGACGTTATTCAAAGAAGGGTGTCCGGATGATCGGCTGACATTGCAACCTCACCAGCAAAGCTTCCAAGCACGCCTGTCCTCGGAGGCGGGATAAGGCTACCGTCGACGTGAGCGAGGCGAATATTTGCCTCTATTGGGAGCAGGGTTGGGATCCTACCGGAGGTTCGGGCGGGCCACACTGGCCCCTTAGGAGACCGAGTGGGGATGGGGCTCCCTGTATCGAGCACCGTCGCTTAGCTCGGAGGTAGCTTGCGAAAGACTCAAGACACATGGGGGGTCACGAAGGAACCGATGGCAGGCATCTCGTCCCCGAATCCTGGTTGGAATGGGATCTAGGCACAAAGGGGGACCCGGCCCCAAGCCTCCCAGAGGCTGACACGCTGAAGGCGCATGACGCGATCACCACGGCCTCACGGAAAGCCCAACAGAAGTTATAGGCAACGTGCTCAACCAGTGCCGTCTCGCCGCGCGCACGGCTTCTCTGGATAAACTGGCGGAGACGGCTCGCCCGCCGCGAGACCGAACAACCCCCGCTGGGATGGAGGGAGACTGAGACACTCGCCAAGAACCACTACAGGAGTCTGCAAGGGGCAGGAGCCACCGCATGCCATCGTGCGCGACCGAAGTTCTCTCGCTCCATGTCACTCCCGACGCGGCATACGTTGACATTGGAAGGTGCTTCATGGAGATCGAGGAACGCATGGCAGTGCACTCGACGGGGACACCAGACACTCACGCATCTGCCCCAGGGCAGGAGAGCAGGTCAACCAGCACGAGCCGTTTCTCCACGCGCTCTTGGCACTCCTCACCGAGTCCAAAGCGAGGAGCCCTTTTCGGCGGTCAGGAACCCGAGCATGGACATCGTCGTCAGGAGAGGGGGTCTTTGGGACGCTCCGAACCGGGAAGACCGGGACAAGTCCATCCTACTGGACGTCGCCCACGCAGACCCGCAAGCGCAGGTATACCTGCGAGGACGCAGCGCAGACCACGATGGATCAGCTGCCTCTATCTACCTCCGAGGCGCACAAGCGCCAACAGTACGTTTGTCCGGGACTTGTATCCTTCGACGAACGGAGCCACAACCTTGCTTCTTTCGCGGTGGAAATCCTTGGGCGCCTCGGAGTAGAGGGTAGCAAACAGCTTGCAGCCCCTGCTTCGTTGGGCAGCGGTTTACAGACAGCCGCGTAGAGATTCATCCCTTTGTCCCCCCCCCCACTGCCCCGCCCCGACCGACACCATTTTGGGCAAAACTGCTTCGAAAACTACCCCCTCTTCCCTCCCCTTCTCCCTCCCTTCTCCGACTCAGACGGCCGCGCAACGGATTTCGTTCCTCAAGGGTTTCCTGTTTTGTCTCAGGTGACCCTCTTGTGCTGCCGGGATCAACCGTGATCTGGTTTCGGCTACGCTCGCGGCTTGGCTCAGCCTACAATGCGCTCACCTTGCTTTGTGGGCGCGTCCGTCCCCTGCCCTCCGTTTGGCAGACGTTAATTCGATCCGCACGCGCCACCGGCAAACCACCACCGCCGCCGCCGCTGGTAGTGCACCAGCGAATAGGCGCACAGCTAGTGAAGCGTTGAAGTCAGTACTTCGCCATATAGCTATGCGCTTGGTGCGCAAGCTATACGCCATCGCGGTATCAGCGGCGCCACAGGAAATATCAGGCGCCGACTGACCTGAAGCATAGTCTACGGCAGTATATGTACGGCAAGCTATGAATATCATCAGGTTATGAGCCTCATCGCATCCGCACAGACGTTTCCTTCATAGCCGCAGACACCGCGAGTCGTCGTGGCCTACATGGTTTCGGTTGATCGGACCCTAGGCCACCGCCCGCCCGATGGACAGCCGCCGGCATGCACTGGTTTTCGACTGCGATGGGTCCCTTCCCCTGATGGTGATAGACCGACGACCTCCCCCAGTCTCACCTAGTTCTCCCCAATTTACCCCATCCCGACCGAGCTAGTCCAGTTCGCCCCCTCCCGCGCGAGCGTTGTGTACGTCTTCGCTGGGTAGCATCCTCCGGACGCTAATAACGCGGACATTGCCGCCGCCCCGGCCTGCTCTAGCTGCCTTCCGCGGCGTGCCTGCTATGCGTCGAGACCAGCATAATCCACAAACCCGCCGATGGCTACTCCCACACCATTCAGGCGCGGGAGTATTGCGCCGATGCATGTTGTTGGAAGTCGTGCGTCGAACAAGCCCATGGCGTTGCTGTTGCTGTACAACTGAACTCCAGATGATGCCATTGGCATCGAGACGCTACGATCAGAACAAGAAAAAAGGCGCTCCGCATCCGTCCGAGTGGTATAAACGCTAGCTGCTGGTTGTGGTGGTGCTGCTGCTACTAGTGTTAGCCCTCCTCACTTTCCCAGTAGACTACCGTATCACACGGGCTGTAAGATAACACACCCCCTGGGACGAATTTTTCGGGGCAATGCTTTCCAAAACATGAAAGGAGGGGGGGGGCGTACTCATTCGCTGCTTGGGCGGGGGGGGGGGGGGGGTTCTCATTTGTTGCTTGCCATAGTCATTTGACCACTGACGAGGGGGGGGGGGCGGATACACAACAAGAATGGGGGCTGGCTTCGAAAGACCTCGTGGAGATCTTCACACCTCGGACAAATAGATCAGACAGATCATGATCTACAGATAGATGATCTAGTTCCTCACCTGCCGTTGTGAGAGCCTGTACAGAATCGGCTTGGGTTGTACACATCCACCCAAGCAAACATGTGCTATACCGTGCGTATTGTAACTGGCCTCACCCCCGCAACATGACCTCGTAGTAGATCCTACAAGACCGGGAATATATCTGCCTTGAGTATCTAGATCATGAAAGTGGGAATCGACGATCTGTCAGGTGTCCCTAATGAAACCAGCTTCAAAGTCAAACATATAGCAAGTCGTCCAATGGCATGCGTGCTGCCACAGCCGTTCACTGGCTGCTCTGTGTCGTTCGCCCTCTCCCCCCTCCAAGCAGCTGGTGGTATAGGTGGCCGTTTGTGTGTTCGTCCTCCTCGAGCAGCTAGCTGGCGGTTGGCGGCGTTTTGGTTGGGTTGGGTTGGGTTTTCATTTGATTTCTCCTCCTTGCATTCTAATTTGAGGCGAAAAATAAAAATGCGTACCTGGTAGCTTTGGAGCTCTTCTGATATAACACGGAGGCACACCCTTTTTTATTTAGGGCTACTATAGTAAACGCCTTAAAATTACCGGGGCTGAATCCCTCTGAAGGAACATCTAACCCAGCAGGGAACATATTCTAGATCATGCAGATCATACAGGTCCCATCCGGCAACATGAGCTACTCACAGATCATACAGATCATCAAGAATAGATCTATCGGCCCTGAAATATCTAGATCACGAAGTGGGAATGATCGATCTGAACTGTCTGATGCTGTGAAACCCTGAGTTAGGGAGAGGATCATTATCAGAGATCGCCGGAAGCCGAGCAAGTACTAAACCGGGGTTAATAGTCAGAGATAGAGAGACATGCTCGGTTAATTTTCTGCGACCATGGGCGAGAATTCAGGGCAAAGAATGCGCTAGTAACATCGTCGTATTCTAGGCTCGTTTGGAGAATAGGAGTAGCCCCAGCCTCGATCTAGCCCCCTCCCCCCCTTGTTTTCCCTGTGTAGGCAGGCGGGATGGCATGTATGTATGTATGTATGTATGTATGTATGTATGTATGTATGTATGTATGTATGTATGTGTGTGTATGTATGTATGTATGTATGTATGTATGTATGTATGTATGTATGTATGTATGTATGTATGTATGTATGTATGTATGTATGTATGTATGTATGTATGTATGTATGTGTGTGTATGTATGTATGTATGTATGTATGTATGTATGTATGTATGTATGTATGTATGTATGTATGTATGTATGTATGTATGTATGTATGTATGTATGTATGTATGTATGTATGTATGTATGTATGTATGTATGTATGTATGTATGTATGTATGTATGTATGTATGTATGTATGTACGTATGTATGTACGTATGTATGTATGTATGTACGTATGTATGTATGTATGTATGTATGTATGTATGTATGTATGTATGTATGTATGTATGTATGTATGTATGTATGTATGTATGTATGTATGTATGTATGTATGTATGTATGTATGTATGTATGTATGTATGTATGTATGTATGTATGTATGTATGTATGTATGTATGTATGTATGTATGTATGTATGTATGTATGTATGTATGTATGTATGTATGTATGTATGTATGTATGTATGTATGTATGTATGTATGTATGTATGTATGTATGTATGTATGTATGTATGTATGTATGTATGTATGTATGTATGTATGTATGTATGTATGTATGTATGTATGTATGTATGTATGTATGTATGTATGTATGTATGTATGTATGTATGTATGTATGTATGTATGTATGTATGTATGTATGTATGTATGTATGTATGTATGTATGTATGTATGTATGTATGTATGTATGTATGTATGTATGTATGTATGTATGTATGTATGTATGTATGTATGTATGTATGTATGTATGTATGTATGTATGTATGTATGTATGTATGTATGTATGTATGTATGTATGTATGTATGTATGTATGTATGTATGTATGTATGTATGTATGTATGTATGTATGTATGTATGTATGTATGTATGTATGTATGTATGTATGTATGTATGTATGTATGTATGTATGTATGTATGTATGTATGTATGTATGTATGTATGTATGTGTATGTATGTATGTATGTATGTATGTATGTATGTATGTATGTATGTATGTATGTATGTATGTATGTATGTATGTATGTATGTATGTATGTATGTATGTATGTATGTATGTATGTATGTATGTATGTATGTATGTATGTATGTATGTATGTATGTATGTATGTATGTATGTATGTATGTATGTATGTATGTATGTATGTATGTATGTATGTATGTATGTATGTATGTATGTATGTATGTATGTATGTATGTATGTATGTATGTATGTATGTATGTATGTATGTATGTATGTATGTATGTATGTATGTATGTATGTATGTATGTATGTATGTATGTATGTATGTATGTATGTATGTATGTATGTATGTATGTATGTATGTATGTATGTATGTATGTATGTATGTATGTATGTATGTATGTATGTATGTATGTATGTATGTATGTATGTATGTATGTATGTATGTATGTATGTATGTATGTATGTATGTATGTATGTATGTATGTATGTATGTATGTATGTGTATGTATGTATGTATGTATGTATGTATGTATGTATGTATGTATGTATGTATGTATGTATGTATGTATGTATGTATGTATGTATGTATGTATGTATGTATGTATGTATGTATGTATGTATGTATGTATGTATGTATGTATGTATGTATGTATGTATGTATGTATGTATGTATGTATGTATGTATGTATGTATGTATGTATGTATGTATGTATGTATGTATGTATGTATGTATGTATGTATGTATGTAGTATATAGGTAGGTACGAGGTACTCGCTCCGCGGGCGGCCTACGCCGCCCGCTACGCTCGCTCAGGAAGGAAAAGCACATCAGATTATGCGAAGCGGACATGGTCCATGATTGATTATACTATAGTTTTTTATGATCATAGTTGCAAACTGGCGACTTGATAATGTCAAGAGTCCCGCCGCCATGCTAAAGCAGAAAACAGGTCGGAAGGCACATACGCTTCGCGTCGCGGGCATTTCGCTCATATGCCATACGTACGCACATACCCCAGGTACTAGGGTACTGATTTTCTTATTTTGAGTAACTGCTGTATGTACGAAACAGCGAAAGAGAAAGCACAGCACGGCACAGCAGCAGTAACACCGCAAAAACAATGAAATGAAACCGAAATTTCGGAAAGAAACAAAAATCCCCGTCCCCTATCATGTAATAATTTTCTGCCTGATTGGAACACCTTGCACTGGTCGAAAAGGAAAAAATCTAACAGCAGAGCTTCTCTCTCAGCCTCGTACGCCGCCTGCCCCTCTCGCGACTACCTCGCCACCGATTCGGTCCGGGTAAAGCTTTCCTCATTCCGTGTCACATTGAGCCCCGTCGCCCGCCTCGCGTGAAGCCCGGTACTCACCGTGGCCGTCGTTCGCCAGCTCGACAATGTTGGTGCTCAGACTGCGTACCTCTCGCTTTGAGCTTCGAGACCGGTCGCAAAAAGAAGCAACGCTTGAATGTTATCTTGCAATCCCGAACGACCCTAATAATCTCGTATATACTCCATCAGAAACCATAAATGGAGGCCAGACAGAGCCCATTGATGCTTCCCTCGTGTCTTAAGGCACACGCGACGCCTAGGCACGAAAACGGCGACCGCGCTCCTTTCAACCCCCCCTCTACACGCCAGTACCCGCTGACACCCGCGACGGCGCCGGGCTCGTCCGCGGTGCAGTGCTCCGAGTACACGCACGCACACGAAGCGAAGGAAAAAATAACCGCAAGTGCCAAGAGAAATGGAGAAAACAAAGACCCGCTGGAAAGGTCCGGCAAGTAATAAAAGGAGGTGATTCCCAAGTGGGAGCTCTGAGAGGCCAAGGATGTACCAACCGAGCACGCTCAGAAAGTGAGATCTAAGTAAGCGGTTCTATGTATATACCGCCCGCTACGCTCGCTCAGGAAGGAAAAGTACATCAAATTATGCAAAGCGGACAGAGGTCCATGATTGAATATAGTTTTTTTTCATGATTGGTTGTAGTTTTTATAAAATTATGAAATGCGTCAGCTGTGAGTTCGACTAATTAAGTAGCTGATACTCAACTTTGAAGTTGCAAACTGGCGACTTGATAATGCCAAGAGTCCCGCCGCCATGCTTCAGGAGAAAACAGCTGGGACGTCACATACGCTTCGCGTCGCGGCCGGTTTTCCGCTACGCTCGCTCACACGTCGTACGTACGTACATACCTCAGGTAGGATACTTTTTTTCTTTTTTTCGATGTGCTCCATGTCTGTGCTCGTATATACGAAAGATAAAGCACAGCACGGCACAGCAGCACCGCAAAAACAATGAAAAATAAACCGAAACTTCGGAAAGAAAAAATCCCCGTCTCGTCTCGTGAAATGATTTCCTGCCCGGTTGGAACACACCTTACACCGGTCAAAAAGAAAAAAAGAAGAAAAAAACGGCAGAGCTTCTCTCTCAGCCTCGTGCGCCGCCCGCCCTCTCGCGACCATCTCGCCACCGATTCAGTCCGGGTAAAGCTTTCCTCCCTCTCTTCCACAGTGAGCCCCGTCGCGCGCCTCGCGTGAAGCCCGGTGCTCACCGTGGACCTCGTTCGCCACTTCGACAATGTTGGAGCACAGACTGCACACGTCTCTCTGTATAGTTTAGATTCGTCGCAAAAATAAGCACCAATTGAGTTTATTTTGCTAATCAAAACGACCTTTACATACTCGTATATAGTATAACCGGAACAGCAGCAGGAGCCCAGACAGAGCCCATTCATGCTTCCCTCGTGTCTCGAGGCACACGCGACGCCCAGCCACGAAACCGGCGACCGCGCCACCCGCGACGGCGCCGGGTTCGCCCGCGATGCCGTGCTCCGAGTATACGCACGCACACGAAACGAAAGAAGAAAAGAGGAAAGAAGGATTGAAAGTGCCAAGAGAAATGGAGAAAACGAAGACCCGCTGGAAAGTTCCGGCAAGTAATAAAAGGAGGCGATTCCCAAGTGGGAGCTCTGAGAGGCCAGGGATGTACCAACCGAGCACGCTCAGAGATCGAGATATCTATAAGTAGTTCTATGTGTGAAGCGACGCGCTGCTGTGACTTATCATATTGACTGCTGCTATGACTTCCAACGAATAAGAACACATACAACGGAGACACGTGGGCTTGTTTTTGAAGAACCAGGTGTGCAAGTGTAGAGCAGAGACAACGACATGTATGTGTTGCCCTGCTGCTTCCCAGCGTACTGCTTAATTACGATGAAGGTAGTGGACGCTCTCACGAGAAGGTCACCACGGAAAAATAAGAAAAAAAGTTTGGTCACGTGATAACCCCCTTCACCGCAGGATGCACACCGGGTGTCGTTGTGGGAACAAAACACTCGGAATGAGAGTCAGATCAGATCAGTCTGGTCTAGGTTTTCCGCACAGCAGTGCACGACCAAAAGGGTTTGAGAGCAGAATGCCCAAAAAACGGTCCTTATTAATTACCAGAGACCTTGTGAGGATGGTCGCGTGGTTGGCAATACCCCTCTCCAGCCCCCAAACGGCGAGAGGTTACTATATACGAGGGGCCATAGTAAATAGGACCAAATATTGTTAGTAAAAATAGGGAAATATATAGGTTTTCGTGTGTACCGTAGGTTCTATTTACTATGGTCCCCCGTAATAACTATTAAAAACGTCGGCGGCTGATTGACATTATGGATACTCGTAGCTTTAACCCACCAACCAACCCATGCTTGCCTGCGCCTAGCATGCACGGTAACGGCACGTCACACCGTCCGCGTACCAAAATGCGAAAAAATTGCAAGTAGAAATGAAACCAACCGATAGCACCCCAACCCACTCATCATCGTCCCAACACAAGCTGATACAGACGCTACTACTACACTCACTGCAGTTGTTGCTACGGTAGAGGCTAGTATTTAGACTATAAAAATATAATCTAGAGATGCCACTACTACAAGGAAGAAGAAAGTGCTTAAATTTGCTATCAAATCAAACTATTAATAGTGTAGACGTAAAAAAAGGGTTCGACACTTGGTCTGCCTGGTGTATACTTCGCCACGACGAGGTGACACAAAACAATACTTGCGGCTCCCAAGTACGTCCCAACCGGCTTGCACCCCCCCGCCACTCTCCAACTTTGACCGCATTGAAACGCGTACTTTGTGTGCTCCCACCGTTTGCAAGTACAAATCACTTCGTCTGCCTACACCTGGTCCATCATAAACCGTCTACTAACTACTATTTTCATCACTGCTACTCTTACTATTCCCTGTTCTAGCTGAGTCAAAATGCTAACAACGGGAAGCCGTTACCAAAACACAGCACCACGGTTGAAAGCAACAAACACCACCAGATACTTATTTTATTTTCTTCATGTATACCGGTATTTAGTAGGTCGATCGAAATGACATGCGTAACCCCCCCCCCCCCCCCCCCCCCCCCCCCTCTCACCCCCTCGCAAGCGGTTTTTACGGAGGTCGCAGGATGCAGCTCACCCTTCATGCGACTCACCGAACAACGCACGCCCATTCACGCTTGGTGCAAGCAACGTCTGCTTGATCGGTGAAAACCCGACGCGTTCCGTCTCCCGGTATTGCAGGGATGCGAGGGTCTATATGCTCGCACGACTACTGCCGTGTATGACATGTCTATAAAACGCCCACCTACCCCTACCCCCCCCCCATGCCTCAGTCCATAGGCACACACGTTCGGCCCCTAACTGCCGATTCAACCATTGCAACGGAAACCCACACTGACATATTGTGTACCACTCTTTCCGCAAATGTAACGACCATCTAGGTAGTCATAGTAGTACCCAAATTATCATTATATTTCCGGACACAGTGGTACCGGGCAACAGGGAATACATACGCGTACTAATGACGCAAAGCGTTTGAGCAAACGGTAAACCCCCGGGATTCACCCAACCAATCAACGCGCACGGAAGAGAACAAAAGCAAAACAAAGACAAAACAAAACAAAACAAAAATGATGAGGCAGGGTAGAGCTATTCATGGCAAAAACCCTGGAAACTCGACAACAACTGATTTCGACAATTGCCCTGCAATCTCCACAACTCACTGCCCTGCAAACCAAGCCAAAGTGCAGCCCCCTCCCCCCCCCCACGCCCCCCCAGAGCGCAGCTCATCACCCAGGGGGTGAAATAAAAACTCTATACAGACGCCAACCCAAAATCGCGTCCGCAAACATAACGCCTCCCTCTACACGAAAAATAAAAGGGCACCCCATCTCTCTGCGCGAAAACAAAACAAAAAACTGGTGACCACACCAAGACAAGCACGCACGTTTCGTGCAGGCAAATGACACCGCCTTGTCTGGCGAAAAAGGGGCGGAAACTATCCCCTTCGCTATGTACTACTGCAACCATGATCCTAGTCACAATTCCAACCGTTTTCCTACCACAACTGGATGGCTGTCGTCAAATAATTTCAAGCGTTTGTCTAGCAGGGCATGTACTTTTGAGGTGCCCGGGTACTAAACCTGGTCGTTTTGGTACCAAACCTAGCTGTTTTGGTCGTACTCGGGTACCAAACCTAGCTGTTTTGGTCATACTCGGGTACCAAGCCCAGTCATTTTGGTCATACTCGGGTAGGTACCCGGATATCATACTTAGGTATATACCGAGATATAATACTCGGGTATAAACCCGGGTATCTCCAGAGTGTATACCCTACTAAACACACCGTTGACGGGTTTGCCAAAAAAAGGCAGCGCTGCTCTTGAGGCATCTCAGGATCTGTCTAATAAGGCATGGAACGAGGAAACCGAACCTTGGGGGGGGGGGGGGGGGCGAGCGGTGCACGTCCAGAAGGCTACCCTCTATAGAGCGACACTTGAACAACGTCGGAGGGAAACTACCAAACGACAAACTCAACTGAACCAAAAAATAATGAACGTAAACTAATCTCAAATACACCGACGACCTGTGTGTAGCCTACCGCATTTAACTTCCATACAACAACGACCTGTGTGTGAGCTATGATACCTACAGAAAAATAAAGTGAAACAAATGACGGGAAGCGATAAGCCTGAGACTGAACTGCTTAGACTCGCGGCTGCAACGTTGACTCAAGGCTGCAACTCCGACCCAAGGCCGCGACGCCGACTACGGCAGCAACTTCTGCTCACCGCCTAGACGATGACCCAACGCTGCAAGGTAGCCTCACGGCTGCAATGCCGACTCAAAGCTACACTGCAGGCTTAAGGCTGACGCAGGATCACGGCTGCAGCGTCAACCTTCGGCCGCAACTCCGACTCGTCGCTTCGACGTAGACCCAAGGCTGTAACGTGGACTCATGGCTGCAACTCCGGATCACAGCAGCAGCGTCGACTTCGGGCTGCCACACCGATTCACAGCTGCAATGCTGACTCACGCCAAGTGCCAACTCGCGGCTAACGCCGACCAACGGACAACGAAGGCTCGCGGCTAGTACGGGTTCGCGGCGAACAACGTAAGCTCACCGCCGACTCCGAGCTAACACCGAGTCACGCCCATGACTCCGACGCTTACACCGAATCACGCCTACAACTCCGGCGCCTTCACCGACTCACGACTACAACGCCGACGCGTGCACCGGCCCACGCCTGCAACGCCGACACTTACACCGACTCAGGGCTCCAACGCCGACTCCCTGCAAACGCCGATTCGCGGCTATAAGGTCGACGACAAACGAACCAACCCTCCGTGACGCCCCCCCCCCCCCTCATTGAAGCTGTCACCTATATGCAAGTCCGCCTCACGAGCGGTTCTTATTACGAACAGATCACCCTTCATGCGACTCGCCGAACACCTCACGGCGATTCGCGCTTGGTGCAAGCAATTTCCGCCTGGTCGGTGAAAGCCCGACGTGCTTAGTCCCGGCATTGCAGGGATGCGAGGGTCCATGGATATATTACTACGGCCATGCATGCCATCGACTACAACCCCCCCCCCCCCCCCCCCCCCCCCCCCCCCCCCCCCCCCCCCCCCCCCCCCCCCCCCGGCGACCGCTCTTTGGCATTTTTATTTTTTTATCCTCGCGCGGGTGGGGAAAAAAAAGAAGAAGCTGGTCGGTAAACTGTTTTTGCTACTGCAAGTATAACCATCTCACACAAATTCTAAGTGGGGTGTCCCGTTCCTTCCCTCCCAAAAAGGTTGGGTGCAGCTTTTCGAAAGGAGGCGTTCCTTGAAGCTGATCACACTTCTACATACTTGACTGCATATATATTTAGTACGCCGCCCTAAACTATTACGAGCGGCTACAGCAGTCAGAACCCACCATGGACCGAAATACCACACCATTCTGGGCGGTCAAATAAGGACCGCTTGGTCTTCATATTGATGTCTGAACGTTCACTATATTTCCACCCAAAAGTGGACAATATTTCCGCCGAAAGTAGCATATACCCCCGCGCATGCTTTGCGCACAGTGTATTTGGTTCTGCAACCTTATGTTCCCACCGTGATAAGCTGAATGCAGAACACAGCGAGCGGTACTGCTGCCGTGGCATGAACGGCGGAGTGCCTGCCACCCACCCTCAAGGGTTCTCGTTTTCACTTGGAGCTGCGGCGGAAGCTCTTCATGCCTGTGATGAGTAGGGGAGAGAGGGGAGGGGGGCGTACTCATTTATTCCTTGCCTTAGTCATTCGACCACTGGCCACGCATCCATTTCGCGACGGAGCAGGGGCGGGGGGGGGGGGTGGTGTACTCAGTACAATGGGGGGGGGGGGGTGTACTCATCATCACGCATGGCCGTAGTCGTATGACCATAGACCCTCGCATCCCCACAATGCCGGGACGGAGCGCGTCGGGTTTCCACCGACCAGGCAGACATCGCTTGCACCAAGCGCGAAGCGCCGTGAGGTGTTGGGCGAGTCGCATGAAGAGTGAGCTGCATCCAATGGGGGGGGGGGGGGGGGGGGCAAGCAGTCCGAAAAGGAGCCAGGAAAAGATAGCACCGGTTATAATCCCATGTGGGCCCCACGAATCGCGCAGATAGAATAGCTGCCGCGAGGAGCTCACGTAGCAGCATATTTTAAACCGTCGTCAACTTGCGTGCCGTGGTGAATCCCGGTCGGTTGGTGGGTCGGTCGGTTGCTTCAGCCATCTTGAAAAAACAAAATGAGAAATCATCACGGTTCTAAAATACGGTGCGTGTGCAGCGTGCAAAAGTTCATTCGCGGGAAAATAAGAAGGAAATTTCTGCCACACCCTTCAGCCTCAATCCTCACAGCAGCAGCAGCAGCAGTAGAAATCGCCACCGGTCGGTTATCAACCATACAGTACGGTACTCTGCCGTATGCTTCGCTTGTCTTGTGCCCGCCGCGTTCTTGTCTCTCTTCCGAATTGCGATTTCAACCTCAGTCAAACTTGCTTTCTCTATTCCTTCGTATCCTCTTACAACCAAACATGTCTTCCACGCATGAAAGCATTCAGTCCCGCTCCACAAACCTCAGACTTCCCACGTTCAATCCTACACGCAGTCACCCGTACTGCAAAAGAGTTATCCCACACCAAATACAAGTGCAGTAGTTCGCCCCCCCTAAAAAAAATCTAAAAGGGTTTTGTATACAGTTATTTTTAAAGCAGGGGAATTCTTAAAAGCATTCCCTGTGTAAGCGGGCCCTTCAATTCCCGAATGGTCCTATATTTCCGCCCACAGCGGAAAATTGCTTTCGTCGAAACTCCTCTGTTGCAAGCTGCGCACAAAAACAGCTACCGGGTATTTATTATCGCGGAAACAACTCACTCATCAACTTCTTGAGCTTAGCCTTGCCGCTGGACGAGCCCTTCGCGCTCGGCGCCTCCTCGGAGTCGCTGCCCACAATGGATCGATGGCTTTTCTTGCGGAAAAACGACGAGCTCGACCCGCTCTTCTTCAGCTACAGTGATAAAGGGAGAAGGAGTGGGGGGGGGGGGGGGGGGAGGGGGGTGTTCTCGATATCATGCATGGCCGTCGTCGTATGACTTGACCCTCGGGGGGGGGGGGGGGGGGGAGGGGGAGAGTGGATACTCGTAAATTAGCATGTACCTGGTAGGCTACAGCAGTATATACCATGGTAGAACGCCAACTGAGGTAAGGTGTAGCCTGCGTGATTAGCATACATACGTGTACTTGGTAGGATAAAAAATGTACAGAAGACGCCGAAAATGTCGTGTGGCCTTAGCATCAAATATGTCAGGAGACATGAAAAGCCACGCAAAGCGTGCGCTGTCAAGGGTGTAGGGCCGAGTGTTCCACACTAAAACGTAGTAACTCGGTGTCAATGAAGGTATGTCAAGGCAAAGTTGTTGTCTGTCAACGGAGGCGTTCTGCGATAGACGTTCACCCTGAACTGTCAAGAGGCTCCTCACTTGACCTTAAGGAGCTCCACACCTCACCCGAAAACTGAGTTCAGCAAGAATCAAATTGCATCCCGATGAGTAATCCCATGGCCCAAGCATACCAAAACATTTTTCGAAACAAGATTGGCATTCCGGCGATTTTTGGTTAAGAAACGCCGTCATCCAGAACAAAAAAACTAGAACGCTTCAAGGGGTGAAAGTGCTGTCTGCTGACATATTTGCTTAGCATGTGCCTGGTACACGTATATAGAAGGCGGCTAAACGCCGTTTGGTCCGCGTGATCAACAAAAAAAAAACAGCAGTAAGATGAAAGTGTAGAAAACGCCACATGTCGTTTGTTGTGTGTCAAGCGTGATGACCATGTTCGTAGGAAAGAAAACTACAGGAAATGTCAAATTGTCGCGTGGCCCGCATGAAAATCCGCACAGGACAAAAGCATAGTAAACTCCAAGAAAATGTAGGCGTGGCCCGCGTGTGGTTCCAGTGTTACGAGAAGGGGCACATCGGACAGATCATCTACAGATCATTCCCACAGTTCATGATCTAGATCTTTCAGGGCAGATAAATCGTAGATTCTTGACCTGTATGATCTATATGATCTAGCTCATATTGCCCGGTGGGAGCCGTACAACCCGCACGATCTACAGCAGCAGCAAGTGTTTCCTGGGTGGGATTTGCCCTATAAGGCAGATCTTGCATAACGCGCCACGACAGCAAGTTAGGACCTACAGTAGATGGTCTAGATGATCTATCTGTAGATGATCTATATGATCTGTTCACCGTGAGGAAACCAAAACTCTTCATTTTTGTTTTTATCCCCCTAAAAAAATATCCGCATTGGATATTTAACCTATATACCTCCTCCCCCCCCCCCCCACAGCTTGCAAGCAATGCCTTGCCTGATCGTTCAAAACCCGACGTGCTCCGGCCCGGCATTGTAAGGATGCCTATGGTCATACAATAACGGCCACGCATGGCATCACTGGAACCCCAGCCCCCCCCCCAGCCCCTCCGTCCGCGAAACGCCTACGAACTCGCTGATTGACACTGGATCGCGTCCCAAGTTAGGTACCCAAGGTCATGAAAAAAGGGCTTCATTTTTTAACGCTAGCGTTTTAGCGTTGGATGGAGTGGGTGACACTACCAGGCTCCCCCACTACACCAGACTGTAGCGAGCAAACGAACGTTATGTCAGGAGATAGATGGTGGTCACAGGCGGCCAAAGAGGAAAGGGGGGTAAAGGCTAGCACTTTTTTTTCCACGCAATGTGCCTGGTATGGAGATAACGTAACGAGCGCCCAACTGCTGGAGGTGTCTCTCTTCAGGAGTGGGAGCGGGTGCCGAGGTCTCGAAAGGGATGCGTGGTCAATGGTCGAATGACTAAGGTGAGCAATAAATTAGTACGCCCCCCCCCCCCCCCCCCCCGCGCCCCCGCTTCCCCCCGGCGAAACCCCCACGAACTGGCTGACCGACACTGCGTCGCGTCCCAATTTAGGAATACCAAGGTCACGGAAAAAAAGCTTCATTTTGAACTTTAGTGTTGCAGCCTTGGATGGAGTAGGTGACACGGCCACACTGCCAGCCCCCCCCGCCCCGCCCCCGGCCCTGCCCCCGGCCCCGCCCCGTGCCCTCCCTTCCCTCCCCAGGAGGAAACCCAATTTAACTAGGCGCGTCATGAAAATGCGCGCTCCACCCTTACCTTAGTGTTGGCATTGGACGTAGTAGGTGAGACGTCCACGCTTCCCTTGCCCACTGAGGCGGGTCCAGCCGACATTACACCCGGGATGTGGTCGAGGGGTAAAATGCCAATCTTCGACAAAGCTTCCTGTTTTTTTTTTTTTCCACGTTCATGAGCATAACGACCGCGCACATGCAAAACGCCCCCCCCCCCCCCCCCCAGATTTTTTTTTTTGAGAGACACGAAATGATTTTTTCGGCAAGAAGGCGACACGCCCCCCGAAACGGTTAAGAAACGCGGAACGAAAATGTTTCGGTGAAAATCGATGACCAGTGGGTATGTGCTGAACCCTGCCCAGGGATGCGTGAAAAAAATGAAGGCATGCACAGGGGGAGGGGGGCGGGGGGAGAGATAACCGTGACCATGGCTTTTCCAGAAACTAGATGAGGGTGAAACCTCCTGCGAGTTGAGCTGGAAAAGTGAAGATAACAATCGTTGCTGCAGGTTAACATGGGGTCAGCAACCTGTAGCCGACTGTCTTGGACAAGCTCCCACACAAAAAAACCACCACAACTCCTGTATAGATACCACCACCACTCCTAATATCCGTGCTACAATCAACACAACCGCTACCACCGCTACGACCACAACCACAACCACCACGACCAACACCAACACCACCACCAACAAAACCAACATCATCACCACTCCGACCAATACTAACACCACCGCTACCACCACTACCACCACCAACACCATCACCACCACCATCAGCTCCACCCAGACGGTGACGCAACAAAAAAAGGAGTGCAGCAGAGCGCAATGACAAGGAAAACGGTGCCGCGAGCCCCGCAATGGTCGACGCTAGTGGCCGTCTGCAAACGCCCTGACGAACAAAAAGACTATTCAACGAGAGAGTTTTAAGCGACACTTCTGACCTGGCACACCGTACCCTTCCCCACCCCCTCCACCCTGCCCCCCACCCACCCCCCCTCAGTCCCTACCCCACCCCACCCCACCCCCCACCGTCCCCCACCCACCCCCCCTCAGTCCCTACCCCACCCCACCCCACCCCACATCACCCCACCCCGGATTTTCCCACTCCCTTCCCCCCCGCGTACCTCCCCGCTCCTCCCCTGCCTAATCAGAAAACAAACGACACGCGCTGGCACACACAGGCTACTCACATCTCCCGTGACGCGCACCGCGGTGCCCAGTCCCGCGAAATCTGGGTCCTCCTCTTTCTCGTCGTAGAGCTCCACCACCCCCACCTCCTCCACCTCCACTTCTGTCTGGGCCTTTTGCCCCTGCGCTGCCGTCGCCACCTCAAGTCCCGCCGCCCCCCCAACCCCCCCCCGCCCCCGCCCCTCCGGGTACCGCTCCCCCGGCTGCCGCTCCCCCGACTGCCGCCGCCGCTACCCCCGCCGCGGCTGTTGCTGCCGCTGCCGCTTTGCCGTCGCTCATGAACGGCGTGGTCGCATCGGCGACGCCGTCAACCACGCCGTCAACCACGCGGTCACCCGTCATGCCGCCACCCGTGCGGTCACCGTCATCAGCCGCGCTTCCCCTGGGGGCTCCAACCCCGATTGCCGCCGCCGCCGCCGGCCCCACCGCGTCGTCTGCGGGCTTGGGTGGTAGGGGAGGTGCCTCGGTAACGATAGCAGCCAAAGCAGCAGCCTCAGCCTCAGCCTCAGCCTCAGCGGCAGCGGCAGCCGCAGCAGCAGCAGTCCCAGCGGCAGCTGCGGCAGCCGCAGTCGCAGCGGTAGCAGCAGCAGCGCGGCGGCGGCGGCGGCGGCGGCGGTCGCACCAGCAGTGGTGGGTGCAGCAGCGGCGGTAGCCGTGGTAGAGGCGGCAGCTGTACCTCCCGCGACCGGGGTTTCCACCGCCCCGGAGGCCTTGTCCTTGGGCAGGTCTAGAATGTTGGCATAAGCGGGAGTCGTGGCGGCAGAGTCGGGCTCTTCGACGCCCTCGGTGAAAGAAGGGGGGGCCGACGAGGAGGCGGTGGAGAGGTAGGAGGTGGTGCGGGCTTCGTCGCTGCCGAGGTGGGGGGGGGGGGGGGGGTGGGTGGTGGGGGGGGGGGGGGGGGAGTGAAATATAGGGGGGGGGGGGGTACTCATTTGTTGTTTGCCTTAGTCATTTGACGATTGACCAAGCATCTCCGTCGTCTCCCCCTCGGTCTTCGTATGGCCATAGACCCTCGGAGCCCTACCAGGGGGTAGTAATAATGATGGAGGGTACCCTTAATATATAATTGTACTGAACGAACGAATAAGGAGGGGAGGGAGGATATGGAGGGGGGGGGGGGGGGGGGGGGGGGAGGGGGGGGGGGGGGGGAAGGGGGTGGAAGACGACGGTCAGCAGCGAGCAGCGTGCAGTGCGGCAACACATCTCTTTCGCTCTCACTGGTGTATTTCCGCCTTATCGGGATAGATAGGTATCGTTTTCTTCGGCCATCGGACGATCTGCGCCGCTACTGTACGTGCGTTCCTTCCACACAAGCGAGTTACGTAACCCTCTTCGGTCTTCGGAGATGGAAAAAAAAAAAAAAAACTGTCTGAAGAAAAAACGTACTATCTCCAGTGCGTGATAATGAAGGGGAAGCACACGAGAGTGTCCGAGCTACAATGGTTGAATGTAAGTAGTCGTACGGCACGTGAGCAGCATTATCCTACCCCGTAACAGGTAATGCTTGGTGCTCACCAAAGCTACCAACCATTGTTTCGGCCGCTATGTATTTCGGGGTACATCGGCGCACGACCCAGCCGACTGTGAAAGCGTGCGGTGAATTTTAACCCGTTTACTGTACGTATACGTATACTGCGAATAAAAAAAGACCCGACTCTAGCTTGAAAGTAGCTATTAATGGTCTCCAAGACTCATTAGACTTGGATGCAGTTCTTAAATGGCTAGACTGCGTATCGCCCTTTCGAGAACTTCCACCCCCGTTTTTGAGGCCGAGGTTCCTTGGAACTACCGCAGCGTGGTAGTGCAGCAGATGAAAGGCTTTGCCCCTGGGACAGGTCATACAGATCATACAGATCATGATCTATCTACAGTAGATCATCTAGCTCCTCACCTGCGGTTGTGAGAGGTTGTGCAGGATCTGCATAGCAAAGTTCTAACCAGCGATATATATACACACAGTAGTAGTAGATCATGCAGACCATAGGCACGGCTCCCCACCCGGCAACATGACCTATCACAGATCATAGAGATCATACAGATCAGGAGTCTATCTAATCTGTCCGCCCAGAAAGATCTACATCATACAGATCAGGAATCTATAATATCTGCCCGCCCTGAAATACCCATGTAGATCATGAAACGACGATCGATTTTCTGTCCGAACTGTGCGACCACCTTCAACCATCCGTCGGAAGACAAAACCTTCTACAGGCAGGGTGGCTCTCGCTGGAAAAATTCTTGCGTATTTTGCTACGAGGGGCTTATAGTATAATCTGGACAAAAAATAGGCCTGGGTGAAAAATATTGGAACACGTAGGTTTTGGTGTGTATGATGGGTCCTGATCACTGTTAACATGGTCCTCCCGCAATACCCAACTCCACTCTTCTACGTCTTTTGACCCTTTCAGGAGTGTGAGGAGTGCAGTCCCGTTTTGACAAAACAATGCTTAGAATTTGACCGGTTTGTCCCGAAAACGAAGCTGCAGTCTTAAAAGGGTTAAGGGCGGTTGGCGAAGAATTTAGCTGGAACCAATCTGAATGGGCTTCTTTTCTTCTATTAATATTACGGGGGACCATAGTAAACGGGACCAAATATTGTTAGTAAAAATACGTAAATGTACAGGTTTTTATGTACCCCATAGGTCCTATTAACTATGGACCCCTGTAATAGTCCGTTTCCTTTATATAAAAATGAACCCAACCTGACGAACCTTTCCTAAGAGCTAACCCAACCCGAGCACCGCAGTAGGTCAGACGTGGCATTTCGAGCACCTTTTATCAAAGCAATATCGGGTTGGCTTATAACTCTTGGGAAGGTTCCACGGGTTGAGGTCATTTTTATACCATGGTATGGGAAACAGACCACACGGAAACCCAACCGAACCGGTTCCAACCAAACTCTTCGCAGACACCCTGTTTCCGTCCAGACTGGTACACGCTTGCACCTGTCGCCAACGGTGTGCGCTGGACAAATGCTTCACACCTCGGACAGCTCGTCGATTCCCGCTTGGTGATCCACCCTGATCTGTACGGTCTACTACGGGGGACCATAGTAAATAGGAGCAAATATGGTTAGTAAAAATAGTAAAACATACCTGGTATAGGTTTTCGTGTTTACCGTAGGTCCTATGTACTTCTTTTTTCTTCTTTTTTTTTTACTCATCACTTTCACTTTCCAGCCTAATTCGTAAGAGGTTTTTACCCTCGACGACCTTCTGGACAAGCCGTGGTCACAGGTGTCTTCCCTTCTCCCCCCCGGTACGTGCCTTTATTTTTTATCGCGCATAGGGTTCAGCATTCCCACTGCTCGTCGATTTTCATCGAATGTAGCTAACTCACGCTCTCGCGCTTTCCGCTAATCAATCTCTTTTATGCAAGAAAAAGCCCCTACGAGCATGCACTCGGTGAGACTTGAACCCACGAAATTGATCTTGATAGGCACGCGGACCACCTACCAAGCCACCGGGGACGCCGTCTCCCGTAACTATTACGGGACCATAGTAAAGAGGACCAAACATTGTTAGTAAAAATAGGGAAATATATGGGTCTTACCATAGGTGCTATTAACTATGGACCCCCGTAATAGGACATATTTCCGGCGATGGATAAGCACTACAGATCCTACGCAGCACCTCATATAAGGGCATGTTAGGATCTAGATGATCTATCGTAGACAGATCAGATAGATCGTCGTCTGTCCGATGTGTCCAAGGGCTTTAAAAATAAAACGGACATTTCAGGTCGAACGGCGGGGATCATCTGCGGCTTCACCTTTCGATAGGATCTCCGACTTCACCTACTACAAATGTAGCTAAAAAGCAGGGCTGTTCACGGGTCAAGAGGTCTTCAAAAACTCACGGGCCGGGTCGGGTCGGGTTGGGTCAGGAGGTATTCGAAGTCTCACGGGTCGGATCGAATCGGGTTCGACCCGGCCCGCGATTTTTGACCCGACCCGTGAACAACCCTGCTAAAAAGGAGCCTCTGTGTTTTAGTCGGGTATTAAGGTTGACCCGACCCGACTCGCGAGAGTTGGAAAACCTCCCGACAGGACTCGACCCGACCCGACCCGACCCGACCCAACCCGTGAGATCTCAAAAAGCTCGCTACCCGACCCGACCACACCTCGGGTCGGGTGAAACTTTCTCACCCGACCCGACACGACTCGACCCGACCCGTGAGATTTCAAAAGGTTCCTGTCCCGACCCAAGGTCGGGTCGGGTCGGGTAAAAGGGTGACCCGACCCAACCTCGTAAGAGTTTAAATACCTCCGGACCCGACCCGACCCGACCCGACCCGACCCGTGAAATTTCGAAAACTTCCTGACCCGTCAAGAGGCCTGAAAAGGGGCTGCCTCTTACGTTTCAACGTTACAGGCGGATGGAGAAAATTACCGTAGCGACTCGTTTCGAGCTTATCAGAAACAAAAACAAAAAACTCGGTGTCCAAACTATAACTAAACTCCCGAACAACGTCACGTCACGACAAGAACGTCTCTCACGTGGCCTGGAGGATGCCCTCCACCGTCGTCGAGTCATCAGCCGAGAGCGAAGGCCCCGCCCCCCCCCCGATGCCGCCTCTGACCCCCTCTCCCCGCGACCCAACCCCTCCCAGCATCGTCTCCGTCGACAAGTCCGTCGGTATGGCAGGCCGGTCGGTACGGCCCGTCTCGGACCCCGGGGGGGCGGCGACGGCACCGGTGCCGCCGGTGCCGCCGGCGGCGATAACGGCCCGTGCCCGATGCAGCGCGGCACCCAGACCAGGCGCGACTGCTTCCAACAAAGCTCCCGATTCAGTCTCTATCCTTGCGGCCGCTGCCGCCGCCGCCGCCGCTCTCTCCTCCTCGTCCTCCTCCTCCTCCTCCTCCTCCTCCTCCTCCTCCTCCCCCCCTCCTCCTCCTCCTCCTCTTCATCCTCATCCTCCCCCACCTGCTGCTGCTGCTCAGCGTCCGGCTTCTCCTCCTCCGGAGGAACAACGCCCAGCGTCGCCGCAGGCACAGTCGCCGGCACAGTCCCCGTCGACCCTTCTTCTCCCAAAACCCCTCGCAACCCGTCCTGAGTAGCAGCCAGCACTCTCCCTCCCGCCTCCCCCACCCCCACCACGGCCTCGGGCACCCCTACTCCCCCCCCGCCTGCGCCTCCACCCCCGACCCTCTAACCTCGCCAAGCGATCGGTCGGAGAGCGGGGGAGGGGGGGGGGATCGCGCCACCAGTAACTTCCGGATAAACAATCGGCGAGGACGGCGGAGCGGCTGCAACGCCGCCGCCACCGCCCGCCGTCGGTAGTAAACTTGCCGTCGGTAACATTTTCATCGGTACGCCAACATTCGCCGCTGCCGCCGCCGCTGCTTCCGCCGACCCCGACACGAGACCCCCAGACGGCGTGGGCGCCCCCCCTTCAGACGTCTGTGGGATCCCCTCAGATGCCTGCGGCGCCCCGCCCCGAGCCGAGGCCACAGGGGCCCCAGATGGGGCCCCAGAGGCGGTGGTGGCGGCGAATGAGGATGTGTCTGGGGCGCTGGAGGGCGGGGCGGGGGGGGCTACAGCCGAAGCAGCCTTGTCCTTATCCTTCTTGGAGCGGAACGGGTTTGGCAGGGTGGGGAAAGACAGCCGTCGCTGGGGGTGGGGATGAAGGAGGGAGGGAAGGGGAGGGGAGGGAAAGGGGGGGGGGCGAGGCGGCAGAGGTGGCAGCGAGGGGGAAGGGCGGGGGGGGTAACCTTCAGCTACAAAAGGGCAGGCGGTTTTGCGAGAGAAAACAACCCCGAATTAAGACAAAAACAACGTATTCAAACAAGAATAGCCCGAGATATCTCAACCCCACCTATCGCTCGTTCGCTGGCTGTGTACTGCAAAAAACAGGTACACACTAAATTCAATTGTTTTTTCCCCGGAAAGGTGGGCCCAGCTCTAAACGGATTTACCGACAGCTCTGCTGACAGCTCCACCGAAGTATCTACTAACACATCTCCGGACAGACCTCTTGACGGCTCTACCCACAGATCTACCCACAAATCTACCTACGGGCTCCACCGAGAGCTCTACAGACGGAAACGTTGGCGGCGCCGTCAAACGACATCGGCGCTGCCTTCGAGTATTCGGATTGGGTCACCTTCTTGTCCCCAGGGGTTTCCAAAGTAGGCGTGTTCGCCGACGCGGCCTAATAATGACGAGGAAGAGGGCAAAAAAAAAGACATCGGCGAAAAAAAAAGAAAACAGTGAGAAAGTGTGTGCCGGTTTTTTTTTTCGTCACCACACAAAAAAGATACAAAAACTCCCCCCTGTTCCCGTAGGCGGTAAACGCCGCGCACTTGGAGCAAAAAGTCTTGTTCCGCCGCAAAAAAAAAAAAACGTTACGTCCGAGCGCGAGGCCTCCCGAGGCCACACGGTTTTACAGCAAAATAGTGCCGCTACTACTGTTGTTGTAAACCACCACGTACGCAGTACCGAATTGACTTTTTTTTTTTTTTCCCCGGAATACTTTCACTTTTCTGCCCCGGCCGGGGGTCTTCTCTCGCGCTCTCGGCTGCGAGAAACGCAGGCGACTCGGGTGCACACCACGGCGCAAGTGTGGGTCCCGGACGGGGTCCGTCCGTGGCGCGTGCTCTGAGCGTTCGAAGTAACAAAACTTGGCACGTAACCCCGGGGACCCATCCGACCCGTCTGAGCCAAGCAGGCCCATGGAAACCCCACAGCAAACCCTCCGGTTCTGGTCTGAGAGGTACACCTCGCAACAGGCACCTAGCACAACTACGTAGCACCGGGCACGTAGCCTAACTATGGCCATATCGCGCATGGCACGTGAGTAGCCTGGTGGGAAACGCAGGAGGCTCGCGAAATATGGCAAGTAATTGCGTGGAGACGTCCCGCCCACCCACAGCCAAGCAGGAGAGTGGAAACCCCACGATATAAGACTTCGCTCTGCTTGCTGTTCGCTGCTGCCGCTGCTACTGCTGTGTCATGTCTGATCACACTGCTGTCCCCTATTCTCTCTACTCTGTGGCAGCAGCCAGCCACGGAACAACCTCAGTCGTGCATCAAGCTCTTCCTTTTGTGACAGCCGCGGACGGTGTGTGTGCGTGTGCCGTGTGAACACACGCGACCTCAGGTGTTCCAATTAATTGCATGCCGGAGGGCAGGGCGACGATACGAACGCATCCTTCTCCGGGATTTCAAAAGCAACCGCCCAGCCACGGTGCACACAACACTAGGAGCAGCGGTACAACAGCAGCCGTACAGCAGCACCAACGCTTCACACATTGCCCTTTACAACAGCCACGGCGGTGCTTCACTCTGTATTCGTATGCGTGCGCGGTGTTCACCGGGAGATGCCTCACGTTCACATTTCCACGTACAACATAAAATCAAGCGCACGTCGTCGAACCTCATTCTGTCACTCAGCAGTACCACCAGGTATACTGCTGTACAACAGAGACAGCGGTACAGCAGTAAGTAGGGACGTTGCGGATTTCAAGTCAACTACATCTCGAAGGGGAGCCGCGTACAAGTATACACAATAGCGCCTTCTACTGCTGCTGCTACTGCTGTTTCCACTACTACAGTACTACTACTACTGCTGCTGCTGCTACTGATACTGATATTACGGGGGACCATAGTAGATAGGACCTACGGTACACACAAAAAAAACTATATATTTACCTATTTTTACTATCAATATTTGGTCCTATTTACTATGGTCCCCCGTAAAAATGATACCACTACCAGTGTGAGATGGGTGTATCTCAGGTTCGACCTGGGCCTGCAGCAAGCTTCTCTTCGTGTACCTCCTACTGTAGGGTGTAGCGTGTAGGACACGCCACCTATTGGTGATGCTCCGCACGGTGAGCCGAGCGGAAGTGATCATGTGGCAAGACACGAGTCATCTCACACGACAGCTGTTGTCAGCAATTACTTGGGTGACAGGCGCTGGGAATTCCCCGCCTCAACTATCATCAGATCTACGAAGACCTGTGGCCGCTTTTAGTACAAGAGTCAATATCCACGATAACGGACGCATACCTTCTGTCCATGCACGATCTTGCATGACAAGTAAAGTCAACTGCCGGTAGAGCAACGACCTGAGACTCACACTACAACTACAACTACAACTACAACTACTACTACTACTACTACTACAACTACTACTACTACTACTACTACTACTATTACTACGTACTACTTCTACTTCTACTACTTCTACTGCTACTACTGCTACTGCTGCTGCTGCTATTACTGCTACTAAACTGCTACTAAACTGCTACTACTATTACTACGGTACTACAGTACTACCATCACCATTGATGTTGCCCCGCGTGGAAATACCCGAAATCCGTGGAAAAGAACGAAACGTGCGTCAGTCAGGCAATTCGGCTGTTGACAGTCTGCTGCCAACACGGTACAAAAAACCTCATCCCACCCCCCACCCCATTGAGTAGACCTAAAAACTCTGGACAAGCATCTATTGTCCTACTTTACTGCTTCACCTCAGAATGCACCAACCGCTCTCTGCCTGGAATCGTAAGGACCGCTTGCGTTGCATCAACGCCCCAGGTCACACATCCGCACAGAGGGGTAAGTGTGAGCGGTACCTGCTACCTTCTCACAAAGGCGCCCGCGTACGACAAAACAACGCGGGACCTGCTTTACCGTCGTTTCGAGGGCAAGCTACTTGGAACTAGACGGGGCTGTTCACGGGTTGGGTAAAACCTCGCGGGTGAGGTCGGGGCGGGCCGGCACGGGAAACGGTGACCGGGCCGGATCCGTGAGATTTTAAAAAAAAACTTCCTGACCCGCCCCGCGACCCAAACCAACCCAAACCGACCCGCGAGATTTTGAAAAATTCCAGACCCGACCCTCGGGTTGGGGTCATGATCCGTGAAGCGCCCTGGAACAAGACAAAATAAATGTTTTTTTTTGGAGTAACAAAGGCGGATTTGGCATCCAACCCTTCTGGTACTTCAAAGGAAAAAAAAAATGTCGAGAAAAAAAAAAGGGACAGCTACGTACGGCGTCGACTACCCGACGAAAAGAACACGTGCTGCTGGGGTGGGGTACTGTATCATAAAATACGAAAAACTCGGACTGCAACGCAACGGAATGATCACACACGTGCGCCGCATTCGAGGGGAGGCGAGAGCGACGACTGGCCGCAAACAACTTGTCGTTTGTTTTGTCGCTCAAGCTGGGCGGCCCTCAAAAAGGTTTTGCAGGTCTGTGAGTTGGCTGCCGACTATACGTCGCCGACCCGATATTTGGTTGGCAGCACTTTTTAGTACCGCAGTTCACGGCAACGCGTATCAAACTCGAATTCCAAGTGATATGTCCATAGGGGTTGCTATGCTTTGAAAAAAAAAAACCCGAACTTCCTGTGTCACCGTCCTGCCTCAATCCTCGCAACAGCAGCATAGTTGTTGCCGGTCCGTTACCAACCAGCTTCCTGCGCCGTCGCATGATTTGCTTATCTGTAACAGTACCCGCCCGGTCCTCCTGACCTCTTTCCAGAATGAGACTATTCTTCAACCTCACATCACCCCCGTTCTCTGTCTATTGTATCCCCCAACCAAACACGCCTTCCATGTAACATAATTATCTCGAGATTAAACTCCCGCTCCACAAACCCCAGATTTCCTTCGCCCAATCTTCCACCTTTACAGAAACACATACCAGACTCTAATTCCAAGTGATGTGCCCTCGAGGCGGGAGCGCAGTCGAAAACGGGTATTAAAACTTGGGAACAGCCCGAGACATGCGTTTCTGTAAAATGCCGAACTATTAAGAATCGGTAGCGTAGTCAAAAGCAGTTGGTTGCGTGCGGTGTACGTTCATGAAAGGTAAAAACCACGGAGCCACTCAGTCAGCGCTTGCTGGCTGGTGAGAACCACTTCGGATTAAAAAACGCACGACTTGTGGCGCAGGGTGGACTATATCGAGGAAAAACCAGGCGCTGATTCCGGGCTTTTGATCAACCGCGGAGGATCTTGTCGGCGGTTGGTCGTTTCGAGCCCAAATGTACTTATTTTTGTTCCTTTATATAAAACCCGTACTATTACGGGGTCCATAGTTAATAGGACCTATGGTATACATAAAACCCTATATATTTGCCTATTTCTTACTGACAATATTGGGTCCTATTTACTATGGACCCCCGTAATAATAGTGTACGTGCGATCGAATCACCCACAGCTTGCGAAGAAGACTTTCGACCAAATCCTCAAATCTGACAGCTGTTGTTCGTTAACCCTTTTAGAACCGCAGTCCCGATTTGGGGACATATGACTTGGAATTAGACTGGTTTGTCCCCAAATCGGGACTGCGGTACTAAAGGGATTAACTTTAATAAATGAAGGTTGAACCACTGAGCCACTCAGTCCGCAATCAGAGCGGAACACTTTGCCAAGCTTCGAACGGCTCACCACCAAGTCCTGTTGCGAGCCATTGGCTTCCAACGCCGACTTCGTACTGACCATGCCACCCTCTCGTACGCGAAGGCCCTCAAGATGACACGTTGCGAGAGCATCGAAACGACCATCCGCAAACGGCGTCTCTTCTTCGCGGGGGGGGGGTGGCACGGCAAAGCAAGGATCGATTACCCAGCCGGGTGATGTTCGGGACGATTGCTGGTGGGGAGAACCCGAGACCTGGCGGGCAGGTTAAGACTTGGCATAGATGCGTAGTCGAAGACCTTAGGGAGTTCCGCGCCACCGAAGGGTCAACGGAACTTGCTCCCTTGGTGTTTGGAGTTGAGACCGCACTGTGGCCCACTGCTGCAAAAAAGGCGGGGAAGTGGTACCGGGGGATCCTGGAAGCAGCCGAACGGTTCATGGTGAGGTTGCACGAGGCTGAGGCTGAGCTGAGCAGGCAGCGCCGCGCACCCGCCGTGGGTGGTGTCCAAGGGAATGGGGGGAGGAGGGGCAACAAGAGGAGCAGCAGAAAACCCGACCAAGGGAATGCGGAGAGGGGGGGGAAGAGGAGTAGCAGGGAAACTGCAGTGGACGAAAGTAGGAAGGAGATGGCAGATAGGGTAGCCAGGTACCGGGCAGACTAAGAAGTAGAACATGCCTATACTACTCGTACCACCAACTGGTGCAGCTGGTTCGAACGTGGTCTTCCTTTGTCTTCCTGTTGTTTTTGTTTATTTTTATTTCATTTTATTGTCTTCTTTGCGGTGACCCTATGTGATTTTCATTTCTCTTCCTTTCTCCGATTGATAAGCTTTATTGAAGGAGTCGTGTGGCGTGGGTGGATGACGAGCCTGCTCTGCTTGTTTCGTACTGTCTGACGCCGAGGGGCCGGGCATAGTTGACGAACGCTGGACGATGGTGGCAGACAGGGTAGCAAGGTACCAGGCGGGCCAGCAGGGAGACCCTGGCTGTGCTACTCGTACCATAAACTGCTGCCGCTACCTGGAGCATGCCTTGTGCTTTGTTTGGTTTGACTGTTATTTTTACCTTGGTTCTTAGTCGTACTCTGTTGACGACTAGTGGTGTTTTCTTCTTTTTCTTTTTTTTTTTTTCCAGCTCGTTCTTTTCAAGTGTCTGCCACGTCCCCTACGTGGGGGTACGATGGTTTGCTGCTATACTGAAGTATATACATATACCAGGTATATTTTAGTTTCTTTTTTTGTTTCTTTTCTCTTTCGAATTGTCTTTGTTTTTGTTTTTGTTTTTTCTCTTTGTTTCGTTTTTGTTTCTCTAGGTCATGGAATGTGTATGTCGTGCCTGTCGTACGCAGTATGATGACATGGCATTGCATTACATACGTGGCAACGTAGTATCTCTGTGGCGTAGCTTTGTGACCACAGAACTTGTATCTCTCTAGGTTTGAAGAATCGGCACGGACACTGGTTGTGCTGGATGTCGACGCGTAGAAAGAACGGTTTAATGTGAAGAAAACAACAACAACAACAACAACAACAACAACACAAAAAACAAAGGTTGGACCAACAAGGCACTCAGTCCGCTTGCTTGCTGAGTGACTGGCGTAGTGGTTTAAGCTGGCTGAGTGGCTAAGTGCTTCAACCTTTATAAACGAAAAACGTGCGGAATTTTAGCAGAGTTCTGCGGGGTTTCTTTAATCCGACTGACGCTTTTTTGTGGCTCGGCGAGTGCTTTTTCTTGATGGCAATACTATTACGGGGGTCCATAGTTAATAGGACCTATGATATACATAAAAACCTATATATTTGCCTATTTTTACTAACAATATTTGGTCCTATTTACTATGGTCCTCTGTAATACGAAGCACACACAGTGGTCCCTAGATAGTGCCGGTTGCTGTGGAATCGCTTTCGTACTGACAGGCTTCACCAGTGTGGAGTTGTGCAGAGAAGTACTGCCGGTTGCCGTTCGCATATTGCCACTCGCATAATGCCGGTATTGCTGGCTGGCGCCTATCGGCATTGCAGAGGGACCACTTGCTGTATGCTTACGCTGTATTGACAAAACGTTACCAGGTAAATACACATGTCGCCGGTCGCTCCGGTGGCTCAGTGGTGTATACCCTCGAATGCTGCTCTTAAGTTGATTCCGTGACTTCAAACCCCACCACCTTGGCGACAATTTCTGTAATTTCGAAAATAAAAAAAAGAGCAATCACTTGCTGAGAACGCGTAAGCGTGGGTAGGCGAAATTCGACGCAAGTCGACGAGGGAAGGAAGGGCTGAGGTCTCCTCGCGATCAAAATGAAGGCGCGAACCGTTGTGGCGGGGGGGGGGGGGGGGGGGGGGGGGGAGGGGGGGGGGGGGGGGGGGGGGGGGGGGGGGGGGGGGGGGGGGGGGGAGCCTGCTCTGTGACCCCAGATCTGAGCTACGGCTATAATAGGCATAGGAGGGAGAGAGAAAACAAGGACGAACATACCGAATGAAAAAAGCAAAAAAAAAAAAAAAAAAAACATACCTGGAAAGTCAAGTCAGTTGACTTTTGCTTCCGCCACCCAGAAAATTAATACCCGAGAAGTCCATTTCTCACAACCCTACGAATAATCTTTTTGAGTGACCGCAGAATACGACGGTTACAACATCGGCAACACGTACTGCTGTGCATGAAATCATACATAAAATGATTCACAACTTGGACAGGTCGTCAATTCCCAGATGATCTATTGTAGGTCTTGCAGGGAAAATAGACTCCTGATCTGTATGATCTGCATGATCGAGCTTATGCTTTCGGGTGGGACCTGTAAGTAGTAGTAGTAGCAGTAGTAGTAGTAGTAGTAGTAGTAGTAGTAGTAGTAGTAGTAGTAGTAGTAGTAGTAGTAGTAGTAGTAGTAGTAGTAGTAGCAGCAGTAGTAACAGCAGTAGCAGTAGCGGATGACAGCTTCATTGAGTTAATTTTTTTTGTTTTTTTCTTGGGGCGCGGGGGGGGGGGGGGGGGGGGGGTGTGTACTCGATAGGAGAGATGTACTCGATCTCATGCACGGCCGTAGTCGTATGACCATAGACCCTCGCATCCCTACAATGCCGGGACGGAGCATGTCGGGTTTTCACCGACCAGGCAGACATTGCTTGCAGGGGGGGGGGGGGGGTTGTCTTCTCCCACCACTGCAGGAGCGCTCCTGGCTCCTGTCAGTGAACCACGACCCGAAGGCTGCACGCCAAGCCAGCCAGCCTACTGGAGTCGCATCCACCTTTGAGAGCCCGAGAGTGCTAACAAAACGACAACAATTTTGGTGCTAACAACCGTCTACGAGCAGCGTGAAAAGGTCTATAGCACAGTCGTACGCGTAGGATCACGTTGCCCCCGTCCCCTATACATAAACGCCTCCTAGAATTGTATATACCAGGTATGTCAGACACCGATTTGTAGACTGGCTGTTGCTATGATCGCCACTTCATTTATCGGCAATTTTTCCCTTTGAACACCCAAAAGGGTTGATGGGAGGGAAGAGAGTGCGAGGAAACCCCGGGGGAAGGCGGGGGGGGGGGGGGGGGGGGGTCGCGGGAAGAACCCCGCCGGTGTCAAGGTGCAGGGCTCACCCGCGCGTGACGCAAAGCTTCCGTCGCCGAGGAAGAGCACGAATTCCATCGGCGTCCGACACCGGGGAGGGCGACCGTGCAGGAGGCACAGGTCAAACGTCCTGTAGCCCTACCTATGCTGCGGTAGCGCGTACGGACATTGCGCCTCATGGCAAGACAGACGGAGAGCTTGGCCAGGCCACCGCTCTGGTAGCTGGGGTGTGCCCTGGGTCCCGTCCTTCGAGGCCAGGGTGTGTGTGTACTCGATGTCATGCACGGCCCTGCAGTCGTCTGGACATAGACCCTCGCATCCCTACAATGCCGGGACGGAGCACGTCGGGTTTTCACCGACCAGGCAGACTTTGCTTGCACCAAGCGCGAAGCGCCGTGCGGTGTTGGGCGAGTCGGAGCTGTAACCTGCTAAAAACCGCTCGTGAGGCGGACTTGCACATGGACGACAGCTTCGATGAGTTGACTTATTTTCCGGTCTGGCCACTTCCAAAGAGGGGATCGACGACGCTCAGGTACGGCAGAGTTTAGTGGCGACGATCAAGCCACTCGAAGCGGGGATGTCGATTGAGGATAAATGCGGAATTATCGAAATCGTCTCGCCTGCATCTCGTTGAGTTGTGACCGCGGCTGGTCTAGGGGGAGCAAAATTCCCCCCCACCGGCGCCCACGTTCCGCTGAGGAGGAGCGTGACCGACATCCCGTTTCGCCCGCCGGTGTACAGCGAGGATGAGAGGCTAGTCCGCATACTGCAAGCTGAGGAGAACGAGCTACGTAGCAGCGAGGGAAAATTTCGTCACCCTGTCTGCGGACAGCAGCGAGCCTACAGCTGACTCATCCGCCGCACATCCCAAAACCTCCTTATCATCGCATGCCGGAAATCAAGGTACCTCCCAAGCAAGAGTGAGGCTCGTTTAGCCGCTCTGATCCTCGCTGGCACGGAGGAGACGTCGCCCGTCCAACCACACGTCGATGTACAGGCTCAGGACTCCTCCGCCGAGGCGAAAGGCAAGGTATCGGGCGGCCGGCGGGCGAACTTTAGGTGGAAGCCCAGGGGAGGAGGGGTAACGCGGTCAATCTCAGAAAGACCGCAGCAGTTGACAGGGTAGACGAGAGCCGCGGCGAACATTACGCTGCCAAGGCTTTCCTGAAGGCAACAGAAGCGGAGACATCGGAGGTTGGAGCTCGAGGTTCGCCGGCAGGCGGACGCCGCGGAAGGACCGGAGACGGATTGACAAGTAGAAAAGGAGATCGGTCGCAAAATTGACCGGGACTGGAAAAGTAGCAGGGGAGCCCGCGAAATAACTGGGGGGCGGAAGGAGACGAAAAGGATGGACGACGAAGCCAGCTGGCCCAAAAATCGCTACCGGCACACGACCCAACAAAGCGGATGTTGCAGACCGTGAGCCCGCACCTGGGACCGGCGGTGAACCAGCGAGCAACAGCCGCCGCACCAGCAAAGGTCCTTACACCAGCAGGAGCCACAGTAGGAGCACAACCTACGCCAGCCTATACCAATGACAGGCAAGCAGAATCGCCAAGATGACGGCACAATATGCGGACGTGCCCGCGGCAGTGCTGATATAGTTCCAGAATGCTCAATACACCAATAGAAACAACAACAGGGGGGGGGGGGTGTACTCATCATCATGCATGGCTGCAGTCGTATGACCACAGACCCTCGCATCCCTACAATGCCGGGACGGAGCACGTCGGGTTTTCACCGACCAGGCAGACATTGCTTGCACCAAGCGCGAAGCGCCGTGAGGCGCTGGGCGAGTCGCATGGAGGGTAAGCTGCATCCTACTAAGAACCGCTTCTGAGGCGGACTTTCTTGCATATGGATGACAGCATCAATGGGGGGGGGGGGGGGGAGCCATGACCAAAAGGCATGTGGAGAGCCAGGGGAGGGGCATCGAGTTTGGTGCTGGTGGCAGCACCACCTACCAGCGCGGACGGACCGACGTCCGTGGCGGCTTCGCGAACAGTGGTGACGAATACCGCCGTCAGGGAGTCCGGGGAGAATAGGGCGAGTAGTGCCGGCAGCAGGAGGAGCCGGAGTGGTGGCAGGGGTGGTGGCAGGCGGCAGTGGTGGTGGTGGTTGGGGCGGTGGTGGTAGTGGTGGTGGCAGCGGGAGTGGCGGGCCGCAGTAACCAGGGACGTCAGGGTTTCAGACCAACACGCACACGACAGGGGGGGGGGGGGGGGGCGGCAGCAAGAGCCCTCGGCTCGAGGACAGGTATGAGTCTGAGTCGGACTATGAGTCGGACCAGGAGCGAATCGCGTCGGGTTATGGGGGGAAAGTAGTCGAGGACCAGGTAGTGATCGATGCCGCCAGACGTCATAATCAGAATACCGTGACACGCAGTAGGACAGCTAATACCCAACACGCAGGATGCGGGACATCATGGCTAGGGGAGGGGGGGAGGAGCAGCAATGCGACGCTGACACATAGTCTTAAACGAGCTGTATATGGCCAGATTGGACCCCGGCATCCTGATCGCGGCTCCACCCCTCCGTCTTCGTCCGACCACAAGGTTGTACCAATCGGTCCCATTCAATAAGCGCCGATTTTACACTAATTGTTACACCAAACGGTGACTATATTTCGGGACAGAGTGGTAAGATAGTCAACTTCACATCCGCACTGCGCAATGCTGCAGAGAGTGTTCCGGTAGCCAAAAACGATACCAACAATGTAGCATGGACCAGAGGTTCGGGGGGAAAGTCTTAGACCGCCAAATCCTCCGTTCGGTGCGCCCTGCATCCCCGCAGGCACCGGGGGTAGAAACGCTTGCGGCTGACTCTTTCGCCCAGGGGGGTAAACTCCTGGATGATGGCACGAGTGGCCAGGATGCATTCGATCTGATACTGCGGATACGGTGTGGGGGGTTGAGGAGGGCGTCCCCAGCTGCAGTGATGCAGACTTGATACAGCCTACAGCGGTGGTAGTAGTAGTAGTAGTAGTAGTAGTAGTAGTAGTAGCGCCGGGTACACCATTGTCTGTTTACCCCGGGGAGCTACTGTACGTAGGGTTGTTCGTATCTAACATGCGGCGTATCGGGCCGGTAAAGTCGGAAGATGGCACGATGCAGTCGGCCCATGCGGTAAGAGGAGCAAACGTAAAGAGTGATACACGACTGCTGTTAGACTAAAAAAATTATGTGATAGGAGAAGTGTGAAGGAGTTACCTACTGCGCTGTAGGGGTAAAATATCGATCGATTACCCAGCCCAGGGTAATCCTTGTAACACTCTCCCCCCCTCTGAACGGCGGGATATTTGGGGTGTCAGAACCGTATACCTGGTACGTCTGTACGCTGACCTACCCGCTTCGTTTCATTGCTTGAGGAACCAGGGAGATGTGTTTTGAAGGATGCACGCGCAAGCGCTTCTGTAAAAGAAACGTCCGAAGTGAGATTCGACCCCGTGTCCTGCCGACGACGCCAAATGTGAAGGAGTTACCTACTGAGCTACAAGGGTAAAAGATCGATCGATTTCCCAGCCCAGGGTAATTAATCCTTGTAACACGCAGCAGAGAACGGTATGAGTTGGCAGAGAGTCGACTAGTTGGGGACTAGTCGAGTACGAAGTCAGTACGGGTGTCCTTTGCAGCGCACAGCTAGGGAGAACGCGGGCACTTTACGTAGAGAAACGTCAGTGAGTGTCTCTTGTAATATCTCAGTAAGATATACGGCTGTAGGAGAGAATGTAGATCGATCGACAGATGAGTCGGCTATCTGATGCCTGCCTCATCTCTTCAGCGCCTGGACTTTTGCTTTTCCATCACGCTGGGGCAAACAAAAACGGAATTCTTCTTCTTGGCTCCTTGACCTGGACTACAGTCCCTCGCCTATCCGAACCATCGCTTGATCTCCGAAGGCCTTTCTCCTTCAGTCTTTCATGTGGAAGACTACCAAGGTTATCTTCCTAGGATACTTTACGACGTGTGATGGTAAACTAGAGAAGGGCATTTTTAAAAGTCCAAAAAAATGTGATCGCAGCCCCCGGAAAAATGATGGTAGCATAGCTGGACGGGGCATCCTGCACTTCTCGGCCTAAGAAGTGAAGGAATTGGCGGTTGAATGGTACAGGACAGTCGTCCATTCTAATGTTTGTCACGGATCAAAGAAAAAGGTCACCTACGGTAGGAAAATCTTGGACGATTTTGAAGGCAAGGTTTGAATGTCGGGGGAATCGAGCTTTTAGAAGGCATGGTTAAGCAGTGCTGATTTGTTTGGTTGTGCTTTCCTGCTTACCTCTAGACTCGCTTGCGCCTTTTTCCGTGAAGACGCGCTAGATTTGAGGTAATGAGCTCACGCGAGATCGACGTGAACAACAACCACAACAACAACAGCAGCGGTCCTTGCAGAAATTATTAGGGCAACGAGTTGGTCGGGCTTCACTGCTAGTTACCACAATTCTGGGCGAAATGTAAGGACCGTTGTGGTATGAACGTGAAGACGACGCGGTCTTTACATTTCTGTCGAGAGTGGTACATAGTTGGGTGGTAAAACGTATCAACCCGCTTGGGACTTCAGAGGGGGAAAAAAGACGACAAAAAAACACCATAGCAGTGACGGTAATTGAGTAAATGGGGGGATGAAACAATGGACGATGCCAACTCAGAGTCAGGCAACTCACAGGCCCATAGAGCAATCCTCGTTGCGTACGTGGTGAAACAGTGAGTACCCTTAAGCTCCGAACAAACCGAAATTGCTCGCCGCATCCCTCACCTTCTGCCGAGAAACTGCCTCCACGGCGCCCGCGAATCCCCGCCCACCTCCCTTCGAGACCTCCCCTCCAGCCGCCGCCGTGGCGGCGGCGGCGGCAGCGACCCCGGCCGACACCGCCTCCGAAACCGCCTTTTCCGCCGTCTCCACCACCGCCGTCACATCTCCGGCACCACTACCACCACCACCACCAGCGGCGGTGGCAGCAGCAGCAGCAGTGGCACCAGCGCCAGCAGCAATGGCAGCAGAAACGCCACCACTGCTGCTGCTGGTGCTGTCGACAGCTACAGAAGCACTCACACTGCCCTCTGTCTCCGTAATTAGGTCCACTACCTGCGCTACCTGTGCCGCGGCGGCAGCAGCAGCAGCAGCCTCGATTTCGCTTTCCACTTGAGCATCGGCTTGGGCCTCAGCCTCAGCCTCCACCTCTTTTTCAGCGGGAGGCTCAGACGAGGGTGTAAGCCCGAAGTCCGCCCGGGAAGGGTCGGCCACCGCCGCGTCCAACTCCCCACCACCGACGACAGCGGAGCCGTCGGCACCTTGGGCACCACCCGCCGTCGACCCTTCTGCTCGGTCCTGCTGCTGTCCGGCACCACCGCTACTGCTGCTGCTTCCCGGGGGGGGCGGTTGGGTATCTCCAGATCCGTCGTCATCGACAGCAGCAGCAGCAGCAGCAGGAGAAGAAGAAGCGGCGCCCTCTCCGCAGCAGCACCCCCACTTCCTGGAAAACCAAAGCGCGAGCGGTACGACAACGAGCAGGAGGACGGCCACGAGTCCCCCCGCCGCCGCGTGATCGTGGACCTCTCGGCCCAGGGCCTCCCCGAGGCGAGCACTAGATCTCTTGGATGTTTGGAGAGCGTTGGTTTTGAGCTCCACCGCCCTGCTTTTGGCGTTCGTGGAGAGGGCGACGATCGACTCCGGAAACCTCGACGAGGCGTTACCATCAGAGGGTTTCGATTTCCGGGCTCTACTATTCTTCTTGGCCTCCGTTGGTTTCTTAGCTGTCGCTGCTGGTTTCTTGGCGGGGGGGGAAGCCTTCTTGGACTTTTTGGAGCTTGTCTTGGAAGAGGCGGTGGCAGCGGTGTCGCCCCCGGTCATGGACATGGCCGAGGAGGCGATCGCTTTGACGGACTCCGACAGAGAGGAAACTCCCTCGGAGGCCGAGGCGAAGATGCCATCGGCAGTCTCCGTAGCGTAGGTGACGTAGGACGCCGCGACGTCTGTCCAGGTGGGAGCCGGAGCCGGGGGGGCTGGCTTTTTGCCCATGGCTATGGCTGCAGCAGGCGCAGATGGTTCGCCTTTTCTGACGAGCCTGGGTCCGGGAGCACGGCGGGGGGCGGGGGTCGTTCGGTTGTGATGGAAAACGATGACAGCAGTGGGGATTGGACTGTGGGTGTATGTGGCCATTGCTATTACCAGTATTTGATCGTGTATGTACCAACTCTACTCGTATCAGTCAAAATAATGGAAAAAACACGTCAGCTGACTCAAGCGTGTGTTCGTATATACTTCGGTCGTGAATACGTATACGTATACGGCCGTGCGTCGAGGTATGGCCTCGTGAAAAAGGATATATATAGGTCGGCGACTCTCCCTGGGCGTTACGAGTACTGCTGCAGCACCCGGGCGTCAACAGCAACAGGAGACTGACACTGTTAATACTACTGCTTTGAAAAGACGGTCAGCCCACCTACTGCTGTACGCAAGAGAGTGGTACAATGCTGCTGTTGTTCGCTTCCGAATTCTGAGATTTGTTCATTCGTTCGGCTGTAAAAAAATGCACTTGACAACGACAACCACCCGGCCTGCACGTATGACGGATCTTCCCGCAACCCCCATGCCTCTACGGACGAGAGGACGGCGATGGGGGGGGTGACTGGGAAGGGGTCTGGGGCCAATCAGCACCGCTAGTGAAACCAGTGATATGCATGTATGTCAGACTTACATCAAACATCAATTCAGCTCCCCTGCGAGCAACCTGTACAGCCGTGCTGTCGTAACATGCTTTTACCCTGCATTATACGTAGGTCTCAATGCAATAGGTAAAGACGCTCGACTCTGTATGCACTAGCTGCATCACAACATGTGTAGGCTCACCCGACCTCAAGCTCCTCACCTGGACCCCTTGGTGCTGACCGCAGACAGGTACTTCTGTCCGGCGACGGTGGGGGTACGGAAAACGCTCCTGCGGCGATGAGCGCGTGCTCGGTTCAGGTTTGAAATCTCCACTTCAACCCCGCATATGGAGTTCAGCGCAAATGGCGGTGTATTGTTAACCTTATATAGGGGGGTAGGGGACGTCGAGGATCCGTTTTCTCGAAACGGTCAGATAAAAACTGGATCTTCTACTATTTCCTTATTTCCCACGAGCACCGTTTGATCGTTTGTCGTTTGATCGTTTCACCCCCGCCCCCCCCCCCCGATCCATAGTTTTGTGGCCACACCAACTTGGTACGAAGCTACCACGGGTAAATGGTAGCTGGGTGACATGATGAGAGATCTCACGCAAGGAGGATCTGGTGCGGCGCGTAGCTCGTGGGAGACCGAACGGTGTTGTTTTGTTTTTTTGAACATACATCACTCGCTGTGAGATCGAAGACACCGTCGTCGCAACTCGTCTTTCGCAAGCTGTGTGCATTATACACTTCGACCAACGCGTAGTACGTGCAGCGTGTATGTATATGGCCTCTCTCATGAAGGATATATATCTGTGCCCACCCTGGGTGATAGTACCCTGGGCCAAGAGGATGATTCACAAAGAAGACGGTCACAAACTATTAATATAATATTATCATGATGAACTGGTTCTGCTGCCGACGACGTGAAATCACAGCTAGCTGTGAATTACGACGAGAGTTTTCAGGTTTCACCTACTACACTACCTACCTGCTCGCCAGCAATGAAGGTGTCACTTCTTTCATTATATATAATGTAATACTCAACTTCCGTCCTCCGGCAACGATGGCGGTTGTTATTGTTGTTTTTGTCGTGAATCGCATGGAACACGGGCCGGCACGGGAGAGGGGGAGTGTACACATTGTGTCGTTCGGTACGTACAGGATCATGAAGCAGCAGCAACAACAACCTTAGTAGTGACAGCGACAGCAACAGCAGCAGCAGTTTCTATCGTTGCCGTGGCTACGTGCTACGTATGCACTGACTGAGTGAAATGTGATATGTTGTTGAACTATTAATATTAAGATTGAATAGTGGCAAAATAAAAAAATACAACTAACTGCTGGCCGCTGGGTGTTGAAGACAACGAAGCGAAACCGTTCGCTCGAAGGAGCTCTCAGGATTGTTCGGGTGTACTTTTGCCACACATTGTGTGGCCCGGAGGTCTTCGAAGGTTTGTTTAGAGTATTTCGATATTTATGATGCCGGCATTATATAGTTCTAAGTATGTTTTGTACTCCAGACGGCCTCGCGTGCACGGAGCATTTTATGATACCAGGTATTTTTAACAATAATAATAGTAGCCCGATGGACTCATCCGGGCGTATACAATACAGTACTATTCCGGACCATATTGCGTTCCCATGAAGAGCAAGGTTGACAAAGTGTTTGTAGTCTGCCGTGTGTCGTAGGTATTCTTTGTGAGGAATGATCCAAACCGTGGGTGCGCTTTGTTAGAGTTTTGTTTCACTCGAGGATGGCGATGGAGTGCGCTGGCAAAGCTAAGCGCGCTTATCTCTCGTGCCTTATAGGCGCGGCGGTGCGCGATTGAGAAGCGGGCGCGAAAAGGGAGAAGCTCTCGTTTTTTACCGCGGTTATCACTTACTGAGAACAACTAACTACTTAGTCGCAGTGGTACTACAGCAGTTGTAAAATAAAAGACTCTCATCATTGTCGGGAGAGTTTTTTTTCGCGCATTTTTTTTCATCTTCCGGACTTCTCCGTTTTTTTTTTAAACGTGAAACTCAACTTTCCTGGTCTTTTCGCTTCTGAAGAATTTCACAAATTGCGACCGAACTCTTCCGTACCTGGTATTTTGATACAAATTTCCCTAAAATCGAAACTTCAGAAACTCTCCGACAATAACGACCCAGTACTGCTGTTGTCATAGTTCCCCACGAGCAGTAACGGTTAACAACCTACTGCAGTAAGAAATTGACAGGGTCACTTTTTCCGGGGCGCCAAGCATTTGGAATTAAGCTACTGTATCATGTTCTTCAGCGGCGAGCGTGACACTTCTAACTAACATCGGTCTAGCGTTTGTACCTGGTATTACTGTAGTACGAGTATAGAACAATTCGACTTGAGTCGACGAGGGGAGGAAGAGCCGAACCCTTCTCGCCATAAAAACGCAAGGCGCGTACCGTAGTGGGGAGGGGATAGGAGCCTGTGCTGCATGTGACCCCGGATCTGGGCAACAATAAGTACTGTAACAATAACTACTGTACCAGGTATGCAGGAAGAGAAGGAAGGGCGGAGATAATACATGTGATGAGAAAACAAGAAAATGCATATGGTTGGCGTTGGCAGAAAAGGTTTGTATCAGTCTTGTAAAGAGCTCGAAGAACGATTACTGTGATACATTATTAATAGTAGGCGAAACAAATCTGCTGGCAATGTGCAACATGGTGAATGAGCTATCGATCGCTCTCAAGCATCCCCTCAAGGATAAAGAAAACCAAGCGTAGATTGTTGCTTTCATTCGACGGCGTGTCACCTCAGAACCACCGCACGGCCTCGTAAATATGAGCGTCCTGCTATATATCTCCCTTCTCTCATGGCGGCGCCCACTGCTACATTAGACCACATGACACACTGCATGCGCAACGTGCCTACGCCCACCGCTTACTTTGATCAGACTACTGCAAGCAACAGGTAGGTGCCCGCTCCAATGCTACTCTGTGGGCAGACCGCTGCACACTTCAGCAACAATACCCCTCCTACTACGGGCTTCAACGGTGATCACCCGTAAACATCCGCAGAAAGAAAATGTCCTACAGTAGCTATTATGGGGACGCTTTACGTACAACGAATGCTGCTGGCTTCAAACAACGATATCTACACAAAAGTATACCTGGTATGGACTTTCGCGAGAACAAGCCAACAGGGTCGGCTTGCAGCGTCCCACTCGTCTACCACAACACACTAATAGCGTCTGGCGACTGGACATAACACATAACTCCATCACCTAGACAAACCCAGCAAACAGTTAGCGTTCTACTCGTGCTTTCGCTGTAGAAATACAATATAAACAATCGGACGCTGATGTAAGGGACACTCGTCCGATAATAGTCATGACATGCTTTGCCTGAAACAAAAATCAGGTGCGTATGGACTGGTATGAAGCAAACACTGTCTGTTTTCGCCATGTACACAGCGACAACAGCAGCAGGAGCATCTGACAACTGAACACCACACAAGGCAACAAGCAAAGACCAACCGCAAAACACAAAAGCGAAGCGTGTCGCTCGCACTGCAAACATGCACAAAATAACGAAGAAATCTCAGGCGCTGCCGAGGTGGGCCCTTGTCTGATTTCTGTTGCTGCTGCAGTCGTCATGAACCGCAACCTGCAGTCGTAACGTTGTATCTGCAGTCGTAACGCGCTGCAAACTGATTATACCAGGCATATACTTCTATATACCGTCTCTTTGAAAAAACAAGGATCCAATCTCCGAAACACCAAAATACGAACGGGCTCCAAAAACATAGCGCACTAATTTTGGAGAGAGGAACCACTCGTTCTCGTTCACTCTTGACGTGTTCGAGGGCGGCGGGGGGGGGGGGCGTACGCATTAGTTGCTTGCCATAGCCATTTGACCATTGACCACGAATTCCGTTCGAGACGGAGCACTGCTCCTACTCCTAATTTGGGGGGGGCAGGGGGGGGTATACGGCCGGATGGCGAGGCAAAGTGGGGAGTGGGGAACTTCCTCTCCGATCGAAGGTGCATAAATACTTCTGCAGGGCACCGGAATCCATCCACGATCTTTTCCTCCTACATTAAACAATACCACCAGGTCTACGGTCCTCCTTTACTAAACAAATACTATCAGGTACCTGGCACCGTGGCATATTCTGCCTACATTGACTTCACCCTAATATCACTGGAAAAAATAACTCTCACTTTCCTGAAACAAGGTCGACGCGGTTGCAGAGATGCTATCATATTGCATCACGCGCAGAGAAAGGCTCCGGCTGACAGGCAAGGTTTAACGCCCCAAAAGCTTGGAAATCAACCCGTCAGAGTTCTTGAATTTGTCGTGTTTCACCTGCGTAGAAACAGCGCAGATTGGCGTGTGATCGGCAAACGGACACAAGACAGGCAGGCGATTGTCAAGACGGCAACAACAATTCAATCGGGCTCAACTTTGAGGAACAGTTTAATCGAGAAGGTGCAACAGAGTCACCCAATCGTGCAAACAAGCCGTCACGTTAGCTGATCCATGCTTTCTTTTTATTTGATTCAAGTACTATTGGAGCCCGTCTTGCGCCCACGAACTAATTTATGGCGATGGGCGAATGCGAGAACAACGGCAACAACAACGGCTGCGGTGCAAAACTGGACTGGTACCAACAGTAGCCTTAACCGTGCCCACCTTTGACAACTTGGGATGGATGACGCGCTTGCAGTAGCCGTTGTTGCTCTTGTTACGTCTGTAGTAGTCCTGGTGCCCCTTGTCCGCCGGGTACCTGTGACGTTTCCGAGGCAAGAGCAAGGATGTGAAAAACACTATTAACATAAAAACCAAAACGTTTTTTTTCAGTTTGAGCGCGAGGGATTGTGTGCAAGCTTCGCGCCCCGATGCTCAAGCAATTGGCTAACCCGCGAGGTGATTTCGCACGCGTTGTTCTAAACGCCGACCGGGTCCGGTTCACAGGTGTCTACCTCCCGCACCACCCCCCCGCAACATGCCTTGGTTGTTATCGCGCAAACCGCACCCAGGTACCAGAACGAGTTATTGAGGGCAACACACGGCCGTATGAACATTTCTGGCATGGCCTTCCGGAGGTTGCCTTTCGTCAACAGTCAAAGAGGGATGTACTCGTAACGGCCCGAACATCATCTACTTGTTCACGAAATCGGAATGCGTAGGGAGAACGGATGTCGACCACGGCGTTGAATTCACGTCGGCGATCAAGATTTTATAAGATGTTGCTGCTCACCATGCGCCGGCCGTGTTCACTTCCGTTACGATGGGTCTCCCGAATTTGGGCTGTACTGCCGCGATCACTTCTTCCGCCGCTCGCTTTTGCTCTTCTGTGTGGCAAAATATCGCGCTCCTGTTCGTCGACGAAATCGACGAGGCAAACAGAACATCCAGATCCTATTTCAGTCAGCGCTAGGCTGACGGGGGCGTAACCGTCGCAAGCAAGCGATAAAATGCTGTCGTACACTGCTATGCTCGATTCGTCCACCGATTAGACCTCAACACTGCTGTTGGAAGAATCCACATCGATCAATGTCGATGACACACACACAGTTCAGTACTACTGCCATGTACTGTAGATGTTACCCCTGTCACTTGTCACCGCTGCCCAACTGCGATCTTCCAGTTAACGTCGTCTCCATTAAAAACAAAAAATCCAACGACCCGCCAGAAACGCTACCGACTACAGCACCGCTGACGACCAGAAAGAAACGTTGACGACCAGCAAGGACACGTTTACAAGCACACGCGTTCACTGTTGCTACGTATTAATAGTGTCTCTTGACTCGCCTGTACTGCGTCCCGACGTCGGCGCCCTGTCTGTTCTTGGTGGTGGGGTCGTGCATCTTGAAGAAGATCTCCAGCAGCTCGGTAGCCGACACCTTGGATGGGTCGTATTGCAGCTGGACGGCCTCGGCGTGCCCCGTGTCGCCCGTGCAAATCTGCTAGATGAGTTGCCGAAACAAAAAATAGGTGATAATACCAGGTACGGATACACGAGAACGACGTTAATCAACTGGAAGATGCCGATGTTAGAAGCCTTGTTCAAGGTGCGTCCTTGATTCACTAAATGGAGGTAAGCTGTCTCTCTCCAGGTGCTTGATGCAACAAATCAAGTACGGGAGCTCTCATTGGATATTGGAATTGTTACCAGATATATACCGGGGAAACAGAAGTAACATAGCACTTGTACTGGTGCTCGATCAACGTCTGGGTGGTCGGCTACTTGACTGTTTCTTTGTGCGTGCAGAGCTGCGGAGGAGTTGGGCTACTATGGTCCGTACGAGCTAGAATGCGCAATTGCAGTCTCTACTCATGTGGTGTCTGTTGCTCATGTTGTGGAACAAGGCAACGTCGTTCTAAAAAAGGCAAGGTCGTCGGTATAACCAGGCAAGATACAAAAAGAGACGTCCTCGCTTGTTTTTTGTCCATGTTCCACGCACCTGGCCGTAGGAGGGGTTGTTCACGATGCCTCCCATGTAGCCGCTCTCTACGTTCGACACCCCTACAACACGCTGGTAGACCGCCTCGACGCACCAGAAGCAACCTGCGGGCATGGGCAACATTCCAGTAGAAATAAGGAGCGAGAACAAACATGAAACGGAGTCACAAGTATTTTGTCCTGCTGCTCCAGATTATCTTACATACCACAATATGGCACCTGGTATGATACATAAATACCACTCTGTTCAGAGGTATATAATGCCTCTGGATATTCACCCCAGAGCCCTAACAGACTCCCTTATTCGGAAAGAGTACCAGGTACCCCAAGGGTACCTACGTACCTACAGCAGTAGAACACACGGTGCGATTTAAAATATTTCACAGATCGGACAGATCATGATAATCTCCGCAGATACCTACTATTTAACATGCCGTGAAGAGTTGCTGTGCAGGATCTGGACGGTACAGATCCAACCCGGGGATCAGGTGCTGGATCGCGAAGACTATACGGCTCCCACCCGGCAACATGAGCTGTACGTACTGCAGATCATAAATCGTACGGATCAGGATTCTATCTGCCCTGAAAGATCTACCAAGTCAGTACAGCAGTACTTGTATAATATACCTGGTAGACAACAGCAGTAGACAGATTGAAGTCACCTTCTGTATCGGTGACCGGCCGGCGGTGTATATGTAGCAGTCGACGAAACGATCAGATTCAAGTTCACTGCAGCATGTCAAGGGCGTGATGCACTTGTTCGAAACAATTTCTATATCCAAGGAAAGCACCAATTGTCGGCAAGCATCCCACCGCTTTCATCGAGGTGGAGAGGTCTGAGCTTCGGCTGTTGACAGCAGAAATGATCAACACGGCCTTGTGTCTCGTAAATACGCCGCCTCCCACCACGGCGGTCGTGCAGGAGTCGCTACGATACGTGTGCGTCACTGCAGTAAGAAGACAAGCCACCACACACCACACCAACAAACCACCACACCCTCACACCACCACCTCTGTACGTCTCTCTCGCTGCTCTTATCCCACCTGGTACTCACCGGCCCCGAGTGTGATCGTCTCGATGGTCATCGTGCGATTCGGTATAGACGACGTCTCCTGCTTCTGTCTTCTGCTGCTGCTGCTTCTGCTGGTGGTGCTGGTGCTGGTGTTTGTTGTTGTTCTTGAACCGTCACTCGTGCGTCGTGTGTTGAGGAACTGGACTCTTCGAGCGCGCGTTGGCTTGTGAATCCTCTTCGTGTTAAGTGTTCGTTGTGCTGCTGCTGCTGCTGCTGCTGCTGCTATTGTGGTTGGGTGCGCTTGCGCAAGAGAGTTGGGGTGGCATCCAGGCGCGGCTTTAAACGCGGCGGAATCGACCCGCACCCGCTATAACTGCGAACGACCCGATATCCCGATGTCCTGGATTTGAATTTGTCAGAAATTTCACATATAGTTCCGTAGACCCCATCCCCAATCCCCTTGTTAAGTTTTATGCGAAGCCCCATCCTGATCCCTGATCCCCAATCCCCTGAAAATGAGAACGGCGTTATTGTACGTACGTGTAGAACGCGGCGTAATTTTATGCGCGTCGATGCGGGTCGACCGTCGACCGTCAACCTGTAGAAGGCAACAGGACCAGGACACCACTGGCTAATCTAAGATTTGATTCATCTCCAGTCACTGTCAACTCTCAACGCAGCACCGACCCCACCACATAGTGATCACATATCCAGGTAGTCAAGAAGCACGAGAAGCAGTCGACGGAGCGCAGGTCGACCGGCTCCCTCAAGGAAAGAGAGGAGCTTTCAAGGAGAAAAGCGACCCCACGACCCCACCCACCCCCTCCAAAAAATGGGTCGCTCTTCGGAAAAAGCAACCCGAGCTGGCGGTGCGATCACTCTGATGGTCTTGCTTGGTGGCTTGACAGCGACCTTGAGCTTCACACCGGCCGCCTCGTCCACCTTCCTAGGCGGCTCGAACGGCGCGCTCCGTCGGTCGCGGCTGGTCCCTGAAGTCGCAACGGGTGCGACGGCACTGACCGCCACAACCATGCGGTCGCATACCAACGTCTGGCGAAGAAGCGTTCGGAACAGCTTGCGAATGCGAGGGGCAATCAGGCGCAAGCGGAGCTGGGGTGCCGGGATGTGGGATAAGTTCACGAGCCCCCCTGCCGGGAGGGCGCACGACGAGGTCACCTTCAGGAGCGGGTGCGAGGGGAGGACGCTCACGATACCTCAAGGTTCGCCGATGCCGATGTACCGTCGATGTCCGTTGATTTTCTTCCTCTTTTTCTTGTCGTTTGTTGTGCTGCTTCTGTACGGAGTTGTTGGTTGTTTTTTTTTGTTTTTTCTGCAGGATCAAGATGTTCTTTTTCTTTCATGTGTCTTGAGACGTGTCCGGGTGTGGTGCTATGTGCTTGGCGCTGTTGTTCTGCTTGCGCTCCGTCACCCCATGGTGCTCGTCTGCCTGCCGTACGTACCTGGTATGTCGAACCTACGGACATGAACAATTATCATTCCCTGAAGCTCTTCGAGAGCTCGCGAAGGCACTCGATTCCATAGTTTAGGGCCGGATATGTCAGAGGGAAAGGGTAGGCTCTGTTGTTCTTCCCTCTTGTCTCTTGTTGTTGTGCTCTTTGTCCAGGCGATCTATTCGAACACCAACATTCCATGCCCTCGCTCACGCTCCACAAGATCTCACGAGGGCAATCGGTTGGACAACCCAGGGCCAGATGGATGCCAGAGGCCGGAGGGTGCCGCTGTACTGCGTCACACCTCACGCGCACGGTTCACAAGTCCACCACTTCTTCGAGTCCGTGACACTATATACTCTGTTCTCAAGGCTTGGTTGGGGCTTGTTTGCGCTTCGTAGGACTTTCAAAAACGAATCAAACATTTCCTCGCTTATTTTTTTTGTTTTTGATGGGGATTTAGTGTGGGAGCAACGGGCGGGATGATTTTTTTTCCTGCGTACCACGTACCTGGTATAGATCTCAAATGTCTCGTGGTCAGGTGTTCTGCGGTGGTGTGCAGTGTGAGGTATTTTTTTTTTTTTTTTTTTTTTTGTATAGGGGAGACCGTCGAAGTTACGTACCAGGTCACCTGGTACCTGGTAGATGATCATGGGCGACTCTATTCTCTCATTACACATGATACATGCTATACTTGTACCTGTACGGGAAGATAGGGATTGCACTATTTTCTGATCTCCTTTGCACGAGCACTGCGAATTATTCTCTCCGTCTCGCGTGTGTGACCACAGAGCTTGTACGTACGTACATACCTGGTAGCTCTCTATTCGTAGGCACAGGATGAAGATTGAGCACCTGGTGTACACAAGATGCGCTGGATGTAAAGATCACTCACTCACCACACACACTACGTACGTTCGAGCCGCCTCGTAAAGGCTACCAGGTACTATTACGGGGGGCCATAGTATATAGAACCAAATATTGTTAGTAAAAATACGGAAATATATGGGTGTTTGTGTGCACCGTGGGTCCTATTAACTATGGTCCCCCGTAATATCAATAGTTCCACGTCCGAGGCTCGCACCTGCTGGAACTACTGACTTTAAAGTGGTGTAATTATGATCATTCTTGCCATCCGACTACTGCTTGTGTAAGACGACCATGACTGACTGCTGCTACTGCCTGCCGTGTTCTTCTCACAGCACTATATAGAGCTTCAACACCCCCGTCACTCCCCTGTTGACTATTGATACATACGGATAAGGTACATACGGATGGAGTCGAGAACTGCATCGAGTCGGCGCAAAAGTTTTACTCAATACCTCGTACAAGCATTATCATACAAGTACGGTGTAACAGGCCTGTTGTCACACTCAAAAGTATTACAGCAGTGGGCAGTGGGCACCTCTTATCTACATCACTACTGCTGTAAGTACGTAATGCTCACATCTGTTGTGGACAAAATATACCAGGTACCAGGTAGCTTATATTATAGGACGGGCAAGCCGTTTTGACCCCTCTCAACTCCAGAATGCTTCTTGACCCTTGTATTACGGGGGACCATAGTAAATAGGACCAAATATTGCTAATAAAAAAAAGGTAAATATATAGGTTTTCATGTATACCATAGGTCCTATTAACTATGGACCCCCGTAAATAATACCAGGTAGTAGATTGCTGTGGTCCCGTTTTGGTGACAACCCACTCAAAATTTAAGTACTTCGCCTCCAAAACGGGACTGCAGTCCTAAAAGGGTTGACTCAGCCGGGGCACCCACTGCTGTGCTTAGCAATACGGTGTGACACGCATGATAACACCCCTCCTCGGACGAATGTCACCGAGACTGTAGCTGGTTTTATCTGCTATGGGGAAGGTTTAAAAAACGCCTAGCGAGGCATCGATGGAAACATCTCGTCGATGTATTTTCAACGCGACCATTTTCGCTGTGTTTGCCTGCCCCCCCTGGGTTTTGAGAAACTCGGCTCGGAAACTCGCCTCAGGGGGTATGCTGTGGCACGGTAATCTACTGCCGCTTTATTGCATACCTGGTATATGTACGATACGCCATCATTTTGCTTGATACATTAAACTCTCGTACAAGTATGTATTGTTGCCTGATTATTAGTTGAGTTGGTACTGCGTATCCCACGTCCCCTGTCCCCTTGTATTTGCCCACGTCCCCTGTCCCCTTGTACCAGGTATCTGTATACCGCGTACGTTTTATATCAATACCTCATATGATAAAGTTTTCGTCCCCTATCCCCTTGTATCTGTATACCGCGCACGTTTGGTTCCAGTACCTGGTATTAATGATAAAGTTTGGTACTTGGGTTCGTATTTGTCCTATTACGGGGGACCATAGTAAACAGCACCAAATATTGTTAGTAAAAAAGGGTAAACATGTAGGTTTTTATGTATACCCTAGGTCCTATTAACTATGGACCACCGTAATACCTACTATATCACAGCAGTACCCATCCTGTGACCTGTTCTCTCCCCCTTTGCCCCGATTCAATTTGGCGCAGCGGAGAGATATTCGTCGGCAGCCTGGTGGCACAACCTCAGGACGCTCCCCACTAGCGTCATCTTGCACCGCATCAAGCACCCACTGTTGGCGCAGACGTGCTGGGCAACGGCGGTTTCTTTCGTGCATGCCGCCTTCGGAGGCGTTTGGTCCATGAGCATAAAGGTCAGAGTGAGGGCTCCTGGTTGTAGACCGTACTACTGGTTGGTGGGTTTGGGTTTGCGGTTGGTTGAAGTTGCGGTGCTTTTTAGCTGGTTGGCTGGTTGATTGATTGCATCGGTTGATGGGTGTTGTTCGGAGTCGTTTGGTGGACGATCTTTAAAGGGGGAGAGAGGGTTCCTCCATATTTGATTTGAGTTTCAGTAACGGTGTTATTACCGGGGGCCATAGTAAATAGGACCAAATATAGTTAGTAAAAATAGGTAAATATATACCGGTAGGTTTTTATATATATATACCATAGGTCCTATTAACTATGGACCCCCGTAATAGTTTATTGGTTTTAGTCGATTAGTTGGGCGATTGGGTGTTTGTGTGTGTGTGTTTTTTTTTCGGTTAGTCGATTGGTAAGTTGGTTTTGGAGCGCATCCCGCCTCTACACGTCTAATACATACGCGCGTGGACGATGAAAATCTCAAACCAAATCGTCCTGTTTTCCAAGGCTCTACTGATGCTCTACTGATGCTTGAATGCAGTTTCCATGGGGAGCCCCGTCACCGACCTGTAGTCTGGTATCCTTCGTGAGGAATGTAGAACACGCGCGGTCGACGTATCATGCACAACTTGCAGAGCTGGGTACCGGGTACCAGGTACCAACTATTTGTAATGGATGGGTCAACTCACAGCTGAAGAATCGTATCGGACGCGTTTTGCCTTCCACCCCCTGGCATCCCTGTGTTTTTTCATGCAGATACTGAACGAAGGCTTTGATACATCGAGTGTCTCGAGATTGTATCGATCACAGAGTGTTTTTTTGTTCATCGGTATCGTATCGAACTCGATTCCGATGTCGATATCCAACACTAAATCCTACGCCCCTCCACCATTCCACACAGCGGTTGATTGACGACGGTTACAAAAAATTTAAATTCCCCAGCGCGAGTTCCTTCCGGGCGAGATCAATCCTATCATGTATACAACCCATGGCGTTGCCGGACTACTGCTGTACATCCTTCCTCGAGGAATGAAGGCAAAGCATGCGCGAACGACCCCGCCAGACAACTTGTACAACTGAGTAGCAAGGATATTATAACTGCACAGCTGAAGTCGAATGCACAAACACCTTGCTACGAACGGAACATAGAACGAGCGCGCCCGACGTGTCATACCACGCAGCTTGCAGAGTTGAGCTATCAGCCACGCAATCGGTCGAGCTCACAGCTGACTTACCGGGTACACATTTATTCGTGAATTCATTTTGTAACAACACCCTGCTGTCCGCCGTGTCGTGCGTGTCACTTAACGCTTCCGCACGCCGCTGACCCTTTGTCGCGCCGCATTGTACAACGCCCCGTATCGATACCGCCTTGTCAATAGCCGCACACCCTTCTCGGGTCGGCGCTGGGACTGCTGCTGGTTTTCCGAACTAACGCGGCGTATCAGCGGTTTCAGGAGGGGCGGAAGCTGTGGGAGGAGGTGCTGAACGTTTCCAGGGACATCGCCCGGATGAGCTCCCTCTACGAAGACAGTGAGTTTTTTTTTGTGCTGCTTTTGAATTGTTTTCACCACCAACCTGCGTTTTTTTTTTTTTTCGTCCTTTTTGTCGAGATTGTTTTGAGAAAGCCTCGAAAATCGTGGAAAAGCCACGAGAATATTGCGACAGTCACATATATCGTGCGAAGGCCACAAATATAGTGCAAAAATCGTTCGAAAGTCACGAGTATCGCGCGAAAGCTACGAAGATCGAGCGAAAATCGTACAACAACCACGAAAATCGTGACTTAAGCCTCGAAGACCGTTCAAAACCCTCGAAAAACGCGTAAAAGCCGCGAAAATCGTGCCACAGCGATGACAAAGCAGATCTAAGAACGACTTGATACGCTTTAACACCGCTAAATCTATACGGTACAAAATGCACGAAAATCGCTCCAAAGTTACCGCCGACGCATCCTCACTCCGACCCTCTTCTTTCCTTTCCGGTGTATGCATGATTTCCGTCTCTTCTCGATGCACCGTGGTTCGTCCAACGTTGTGATCCGTGTTCAGCTTTCGGGCCACGCCTGGTTCAGCGTATTGCCAACCTTTTGGCTTGTCACGCGGTTATCTTGCAGGTGAGGTGCTCATCACTATAGTAGTAAAAGCAGTAGGAGTATTTGTTGTAGTAGGAGTAATATAATTAGTTTAGAGTAGTAGCAGTGGTAGTGGTAGTAGTAGGAGTAGTAGTAGCAATAGTAGGAATAATAGCAGTAGTAGCAGTAGTAGTAGTAGTAGCAGTAGTAGTAGTAGTAGTACTAGTAGTACTAGTAGTAGTAGTAGTAGTAGTACTAGTACTAGTAGTAGTAGTAGCAGTAGTAGCAATAGTAGTAGTAGTAGTAGTAGTAGTAGTAGTAGTAGTAGTAGTAGTAGTAGTAGTAGTAGTAGTAGTAGTAGTAGTAGTAGTAGTAGTAGTAGTAGTAGTAGCAGTAGTAGCAGTAGTAGTAGTAGTACTACTACTGTTGCTACGCGATACCGGTAGGCTTCAGTATGCATTAGGCTTCAGTGTGCCAGAAGAGCAACAAGAGCATTTTCACCCCCCCATTGGGGAGTTTGATACAATGAATGGCAGCGAGAAAACGATCGCTATCCTAGGAGATAGATGATGGCCACAGGCAGCCAAACAGGAAGGGGATAAGATCAGCAAAAAAAATCTATGTAATATATGGATACAACGATATGAGCGCCCAATTGTTGGAGGTGTCTATTAGGTATAGGAACGGTGCTCCGCCTCGAAAGGGGTGCGTGATCAATGGTCAAATGACTAAGGAAAGCAACAAATGAGTACGCCCCCCCCCCCCCCCCCCCCCCCCCTCCTCTTACCCCACTCCCCGCCCCTCCCCCCCCCACCCACCCCGCCCCCCACCATCCCCCCCCCTCCCTACCCCAACCACTACCCCCTCCCCCTCCCTCTCTACTCCGACTCCTTCCCCACCCCCTCCCCCACGTCTTATCCCCACCCCCCACCCCCCCCCCCCCCCCCCCCCCCCCCCCCATGCCTTATCCCCACCCCCCACCCACCCCCCCCCCCCCTCATCCCTCCCCCACCCTACCCCCGCTGCCACCACCCTTTTTCACATTTAGGAGCACCTTCAAGGGTACAAGTTACCTCAGGTGTGGATGGATTTGGTGAAACGACATGAGGTGGACGAGCTGATGGCGACGACGTGCAACCGCCCTCTAAAAGTTGTCAACAAGATTTCCAGAGAGGTGGGAGCCGAAGCGCGAAAGCGTGCGCAGCGTAAGCGCCTGCACACCCCGGACAAGACGATCGCTTCCCACTTTTATGGTGTAGGTAGATCTTCCAAGGGCAGGATCCACATTCCCGAGCTTATGATTCACCTCGTGTTGCCCAAGATGGGGCTCGCGTAATCCGCATGATCTTAGCGCATGTTTCCTGAGTTTTATCTTCCCTGTAAGGCAGATCCTGCTGAACCTCTCACAGCGGCAGGCGAGGAACTAGATCATCTACTGCAGACATATCAGATAGATCATGATCTATTCGTCCGAGGTGTGATATCTTTTTTAATAACGGCCGCAGTAGATACGTGTTGTCTTCTGACAGAGAGCGGCCTCGTGGCATTTTCGATCTTTCCGCCGACCTCGCCCAGATCAAAGCCGTGCCCTACAGCGAGGACTGGTCTTCCCGAGAGAGACTCGCCATCCTGGCCATGTGCAACAAGCTCAGCGCGACCATCGGCGGGTGCGAGCGGCTGGTGCAGACGCCGGTGCCCCTGCACTACGTGCGGCACACGAGTCGCTTCCTAACCATCTGGTGCTTCCTGCTGCCCCTCGTCATCGGTGAGAGGCTTTGCTTTGCCACCGTCACCACCGCCTCCGCCGCGGACGTACTGGTTCACCTAATATATGCGTTTGTTATTGTTAATGGTTTTTTTTTTGTTGGTTTTCGTATGTACGAGTAAGATTTTTCCTATTATTTTCGTTGATACGCTTGTTTTTTGGTAGTTTTGTCGATTTTGTTGGTTTGCTTTTGTTAACTGTGCTAAAAACAAAACTCATTTCTATTTTGCTAATTTTGCTAATATTTACGAATCGCCCCCCCCCCCCCCCCCTTTTCTGTGCTTTATTGCATCATCCAGTGGGAGAGATGGGCATGGCCACAGCGCCTGTGGTTTGCCTGGCGACGTGGGCCCTGTTCGGCATTCAAGAGATCGGCCTCCTTATCGAGGACCCGTTCCAGTCGGCGCTGAGCTTGGAGATCATGTGCAACACCGTGTACTCAGACGTGATGCAGACCATCGGCGCCGCCGACCCCACCCTGCCCCAGCAGCCGATCCCGATGCAGTCCGGCATAGCGGTCTCGGACATCGTCGACCTGAACATCGAGGAGGTGCTGCCCCTCTCCGCCCGCTGCAGACATCCCGCGCTCCAGGCCTCTCCTGAAGGAGTCGCTGCGGTTGCTTGATTGGGGTGAATGGGGTGAATGGGGGGGGGGGGGGCTTTTAGCCTTTTAGGGCGAAACTGCTGTCCAGTTTTGGGGACAAACCACTCGAATGAAGAATAAGCAGTTTTGTCGCCAACACGGGACTGCAGTCCTGAAAGGGTTTTGAGCAGGCGCGGCTAGACTGGGAGCTGTTCATGGGTCGGGTAAATAAAACCTGGCGGGTCAGGTCGGGTCGGGTAACGGTGACCGGACCCGATCCGTGGGATATTTGAAAGTCTCCTGACCCCGACCCGGGCCAACGCGACCCGACCCGACCCGTGAGACTTCGAAGAATTCCTGACCCGACCCGCGGGTTGGGGTAATGACCCGTGTGGAGATACCTATACCTGTTATATACCACGCGGTTATAATCATGTGCGTGGTTGTAAACACTGGGTATGAAACCCCTGTCCTCTGGTGACAACGCCTTTGGGGCATCTGAGAGGGGGAAAAGTGTCGAGAAGGCAGACATCCTGCGTTCCAGGCAGCTCCGGATGGACTCGCTGTGGTTGCTTTATGCGTGTGGGGGGGGGGGGGGGGTGTACTCATTATCATGTGTGGGGGGGGGGCTTTTTAGGCAGTCGCGGTTGTAACCACTGGTTGTAATGTACCACTGTGGGCGGTAATATAAGGATCGTTCAGACATCAATATGAATACCAAGCGGTCGTTATGTTTCCGCCCAAAACGATACCAGGCAACCCTTCTGGACCTTCTTTGAAGGGTAAATGTGTCGAGTAAGGCAGACGTCCCGCGTTTCAGGCCTTGAGCTGATGGGGGCCGCCGCGGTTGCCTGATGGAGTGTTGCGGGAGATTTTAGTCAGGCGCGGTTACGACCATACGGTTCTGTCCAGGCGATATAACCATGCGGTTGTATTCACGCGGTATAACGATGCGAATATGGCCCTGGTTTTTTGTATCGACTTGAGAAGAGGAGAAACGTTTCGAATGTGGCGAATGTCTCGCATTTTACGAGGCTACTGATGACGGAGGCGCCGCGGTTGCTTGATGGAGTGGTGCGCGGATTTTCGGCAGGCAGGGTTATTTATACCCACGCGGTTCGAAGCACGCGGTCAAACTACATGCGGGTTATAGCACTGGTTATGTTTCCTGTGGGACTTGAGAGGGGGAAACGTGTCGAATTAAGACTTTCAGGCCGCTCCTGAGAATGTAGTCGTCGCGGATTGTTGATCAAGTGGGCGGCGGCTTATAGCTTAGGCAGAGGCCTCTGCGCCTCTATACAACGTACCTGGCATAACGCATTTGTACCACCTGCGTCCTCTGGCACATTTCGAGCCCTGCTTCGCTTTTTTTTTCTCTCGTGTGCTTTTGTAGGCCGAAGACAACTTCCTTTTTGAGGGGTAAAGCAGGATTAGACTGATCGTAGTTATGTGTAAAAGTGGTGCGATAGGAGAGGCGGAGGAGGGATGTTTGGGGGGGGGGGGCGAGGGGTGGGGTCGGGGGTGGCAGAAGTCCCATCTGGGTTTCAATGCCGGAGTCAATTATTTCTGCGGTCGCAGCAGTCTGCGAAAAAAAACTGTGTGGTTTTGTTTTTTGTCCGCGTCGTCGCCAATTTTGTTGTGCTGTTTTGGGAGGCGATAGACGCGCGGGGAGGGAGGGGGAGGGGTGTGGGGGGGAGGAGGTGTACTCGATATCATGTATGGCCGTAGTCATGGGGGGCGGGGTGAATCTGGCCTTGCTGTAGCGTGGGGGAGGGAGCATGTGCAGTGTTTTGTTGGTTTCATTTTGGAGTTGTCGGGCGGGCGCACCTCGTCGGCCGTTACAACTACCTTGATATAAGTTCACATGTAAAATCTCGGGGGAAGGTTTTTCTGTTTTTTTTTCCGATGGTGTGAATGGCTTTGATCCGCTAGTTCGTATATAGCGAGAGAGAGCGAGACTTGTGGGCGCTCGTACTCGTAGTAGGTAGAACGGTTCTGGAAGCGGCAGCAAGAGAGAGGACGATCGCAAGCAGCGCAAAAAACAGCAAATAGCGTACTGTAGCTTGCTGTGGCGAGGAGCAAACGTTGTGGTATTTCGTGTAACACGCATTCTTGACTGCCCTCCGTCAACATCAGTGGGGAAGGACTGTTGTATGGAATAAAAGCCATGGTTTTGTTTCTCCAGGTATTTTCGTTCCCCATTGGGTTAACGGCTCCCGTCCTTTGGCGGTCGTTTGGAAGTAAAGAGCCTACAAAGGGTATACCTAATGACCCTTTTTAGCCACTTATATCGTAGGTACATGCGAAATGCCACCGGGAAAAATGCTTCCCTGGCCCGCTCGCTCTCTGATTGGCCCACGCGCCATCGTACGACCTGCGTCTGGCTGAAAGGGTCTGTCTGCTCAAGCCGCCTAGGCCACTCTGTTTTACCTCATTTTTGTGTAATGTACGTAGGTGTTTCGACCGTTCCAATATCCTGTGTTTTTTCGGTGGTTAGGCCCTCGCATAGACTGCAAATAAGGGTACACGAAAAAAAAAAAGAAAAAAGAAAAAACGGAAAAAAGGAGCCGCACTCGCCGCCTTGTTGGAATTGGAAACGAACTACTGGTACGTATCGGGTTGGAATTCTTATCAGAAATTGCGTTAAACATTTTTTTTTTGCAGTTATACTTTTACCTGATTTTAGAATCCCCCCCTTCTCTGTCTGAGGCTCGTAAACAAATGTGGGTGACGTTTTTTTTTTTTTTTTTTTTTTCTCGTGTGCCCACATTCCACTCTATTTCCTAGTGGTTTGTATCCGAAACGCGGCCTGCAGTTGTAGAGGGGGGGTAAGCGGTCGAGCGTGCACTTCGTCAACGTGTAAAATATTAGCCATAGCGGAGCGGAGGGCACGTGCGGAGGGTGCCAAGTGTACGGGGTCTCCAGTAATTGCAAGAATCGGGAAGGGGGGAGGGGGGGGGGGGTCGTTTTAATTCCTTGGCCGGCAGGGAGCGCAGCTTGTTGTACACATGCGTTTTATGTACGTATATGGAGCCTTCCACGTCGAGAAAGGCACAGATATCTGTTACGGGTGGGCATTTGTAGTAAGCAGGACCGAATATAGTGTGTGAACACAGGGGGATACACTGGTTTATGGGTCCGTCGTGGGTTCCGACTTTGCCCCCCCCTGTGATAGCTGGTGTTTTTCTGTCCCACGGTGGTTGCGGTATGGTTGCTCGTCTTCGCCATCATGTAGCGCTCCCGTAGTGCCCTCGGGGTCCGTGGGTATTCCCATGTGGTAGCCTTGGAAGTCGTGGCTGTTCCCATGTTGGCCCTGGAGTCGTGATTGTTCTCATGACGGCTTTAGAGTCACGGTCCTCACGGGGGCGTCGAAATCCGTGGTTATCCATCCCCATGCCGGCCTTCCGGTCCGTGGTTATTCCCATGGTGGCCTCGGAATTCGATTCTTGCCATGGCGACCTTATAGTCCGTGGTTATTTCCGTGGTTGCTTTGCAGTCGTGGTTGTTTGTGTGCTGGCCTTGAATTACGGGGCTATATGGTTATTTATCCCCATGGTGGTCTTGGGGTCCGTGGTTATCCCCGTGTTAACCTTGGAGCCGTGGTTTTGTCCATGGCAGCCTGACGTGGTTGTCAACGTGTTAGCCTTGGAGTCCGTAGTCATTTCCATTCCCAGGGTATCTTTGAAGTCCCGACTCTTCTAGCCATGTCGGCCTTGCACTTAAGACCCTTTATTTTCGTCCTGCTGATTCTTGCAACACGTCCACCTCGAGGCGTCGATCGTCGACCGCCGCAACCAAGCACCAACTTTTCTGCTGAAGGACAAGCGTGATGACCGAACAAGTCGGCGTGCAATTTAATTTGAATTTTTGGCCATGGCGGCCTCGCAGTTGGTATGAGCTCGGTATAGGTGTTGCGGTCGGATGTTTGGCTTGGAGGCAGAAGACACTGATACCCCTGGTATGCAGCAAGCAGTAGTGAGCCTCGGGGGGTGGGGAGGGGGGGGTGAGAGCGGTGAGGACCCCTCGCATGATGTAGCGCATGTTCCCTGGGTTGGATCTGTACCAAATACTACAGATCCTGCACAACTTCTCACAACGGCAGGCGAGGAACTAGATCATCTACTGTAGACAGATCAGATAGATCATGATCTGTCCGAGCTGTGAACTGTAACCAGGTAGTACCTGGTATGCTGCAAAGCAGTAGCAAGCGGGGGGGGCGGAAATACACCGGTGGGATTCCTCTCCGAAAGGATTGGCTGCCGTGTGCGGCACACAGGCTGGGTAGCTGTCGCGCAGAAAATCCGGTCCATTCTTGGATGAATCCAGAGTGTCAACCGTGATGACACGCTTATGATATGATGAAGGATCGTGTTGAGCTAGAAAGCAAAGCAAAAAAGCTCTACGAGGCATAAAAAACCAGATACTCAACGCATCACTTGGGATCATGGGGTTGGTCAATGAATTAATTATTTTGTCGATTTGTTCTCGCTTACCTGGCGTTCTTTTTCTGCCGCTGCAATAAGGCCGTCCAGCCTCGGTGCGGCTATATCGTTTGCGGTCCTTCTCTGTGCGGCGGCGGTGTGTTGCATAATGACGTAAAACACGCATTTTTATTTCGGTTGTTACTGCTTTATATTGTGCGATACGCGCGCGCGAGAACAGGAATAGACAGCAGTACGTGGTACCGACGAGTTGCTCCGGGTTTGAGCGAGAAAGACGAGGAGCGGCAAGCGAAATGATGAGCGTCTTCGTTTGCATTTAAGGAAATACACACAAGGTTCCCCCCTTCGGAGGCATTTCTGAACGTGGGGGGACGCGGGATGAATCCGGTGACATTTTTCCAGCTGAAAAAGTAAAAAAAAAATGCCCACTTTGTTACTGTTTCACACTTCTGACAGATATATCATGATCTATCTGATCTGTCTACAGTAGATGATCTAGTTCCTCACCAGCCTATACTACTGAGAGGTTTTGCAGGACCTGCGTATTAATAGTACAGATAGATCCAAAGCAGGAAACATGTGCTGGGTCATGCAGATTTTTCGGGTCCCACCCGGCAATACGTGCTACTTACCGTAAATCATACACGACCGGGAAAATATATCTGCCTTGAAAGATTTACGTATATCTTTATCATCAATGGTCTGTCCGAGGTGCGGAATGTTTGCAGTCTACACAGCCCAAAAGACGAACGGGCGCAACGACCAACGAAGAAAGGAAACCGGTACGTGTATTATCCACACTACCTGGTTAGGAGCGACGAGCTTTTTTTACTTGGTTGGGTATAGAGAGAGGTGCCGCCGTATACGTATCTGGTTAACACGCAAGATAACACACTAACTGAATACGCTGTCGTTTTCGCACAGCATACGAGCGCGCGGAGAGGGATGCCATGCACGCGGGTCCCGGTGACACTTATCTCCGTAGGGGTTTTCCCGCTCGTCCATGGTGGTGTACTCTCGCATACATCATCGTATCCCAAGACTATTATATGATGGAAGAACAAGCAAACAGAACAAACAGTAGATACTACTGTAGTACGAAGTACTGGCATACTTGACGTATACTAAGTATTAGTATTACGGGGGTCCATAGTTAACAGGACCTATGATGTACATAAAAACCTATATATTTGCCAATTTTTACTAACAAAATTTGGTCCCGTTAACTATGGACCCCCGTAATAGTACTTCTTGGCGTATCCTGCTGTTATTTCGTTTGCCTTCTGACTATTGATGAGCTCCGGCCATCCATCGAGCACACGAGACCAGAACACAGCAGCAGCACGGATCCCGTCACTGCCCGTGGGAAAAAAAATTGGGGGATTTTAGATCAGGCTGGGGTTAGCCCAGGCGATTCTATACACGGAACGATTGTTGCTTAATGCTTAATCAAAAACGGTGCTTACAGTTCGGGACATGTTGGCATATGACGGGGAATGCGGGACCGACGACTCCGACCCAGAGCCGCCGCCGCCGCCGCCGCCGCAAAAAAAAAAAAAAAGAAGTTAAGCTTGCCCTGATTTCCTGGTTCGATTTATATGTCCTCTCTCACGCTCGTGCTCAATCAATAAAAGCTCAAGCTCGTGGCCGTGCTCCTCCTCCTCCTCTACAGTCTTCCCGAGTGGCCTATACACGATTGGTATTGGTGCTACAGTAGATAAACACCATACATCAGCTTTCTGTTCTCTGGTAGAAACACGCCAGCTATTTATGTGCGATCTTAAGCGAGCTTTTCGATACTGCAAACTGTTTGCATTTTTCACGACAAGCGCCTCGACGAACCCGCGAAAGCATTATGCCCTCAAGCCCCCCCCGCCGCCAAATCGCACCAACACAAGCCGATCGATTCAAAACGAACCGAGCCGGCCAATCGATCCAAATCGAAGCCATGTGAGGCCGATCCGATCGATTCGAATCGAATCAATCCCGGCCGATTGAACCAAATCGAATCCAACTCAAACAAAAAACAGCGGATCAGTCCAAATCGAGCTCTGACTATACTAACGATTGATCGATCCAAATCGGAAAAAAACGGCTTCTCGATCAAACGACCGACCGACCGAAAAAAACAGAAACACCCCCCCTCGCCGCGGCAGCGCCCCCCCCCCCCCCCCCCCACACACCCGTGCTGCCGCAAGGCCACCGCCATCATCGCCCGAATAAATCAACTCGTACAAAAAAACAGCTGATTGATTCAAATCGAACAAACAAGAGCCGATCGGTCTCCCAAGTCAGAACAAAAAAGAAGACGTTGGTCGTAAATCGTAGTCGATTCAAACCGAGCAACAACAAAATGGCCAACCGACCGACCCTAAACCTGCTTCACACCCTTTCTCCTCTCTTACCAACTGATTCACCCCCTCTCTCGCCACATCTGGAAATAAAAGTAACCATCCTCAAGGAGAAAAAAGAAGAACGGTGCGATCGACCGACCCTAACCTCCCCCGCCCCCACCCCTCGCCACAGCAGCGAAAATCGCCCCCCCCCCCCCCCCTTCCGCTACCCACACACAACACGACACTTGACTACCATGCTGTCGAGATCGACATCATCGTCGTCCGAGCCTACGGGCGTATTGTACCAAAATCGAGCAAACCAAAAACGGTCGATCGGAAACGGTCGATTGACCGATCGACCGGCCGACCGATCGACCGACCGACCGACCGACCAATCGATCGACCAACCCACCGACCGGCCGACCGACCGACCGACCGACCGAACAACCGACCGACCGACCGACCCTAAAACTGAGTTCACACCATCACGCCAACTACGTCATGTTGTGGCGTGTGTATCAGGGCGGTGCTTATCCGATGTGCGCAATGAAGGACCCCATCTGGACACAGCGCAACCCCTTCGACATCGACCAAGAGCGTCCAGCAGCCGGGGTAGAGGATCATGTTGCTCCCGGTACCGCACGACTACTCCCATTGTAACTCGGACACAACTCTGTATCATCATCCCACAATCACACGGTGGCCACAATGGTTGCCGTAGTCGTCGCTTTTGACCGTCATTTTTTTTCCCTCTGAGGTCTCAAGAGGGCTAATCCACGCTACTACACGACGCTTACACCACCATGCTGTCGAGATCGACGTCATCGTCGTCCGAGCCGACGGGCATGTTGTACACTTCCGTGAAAGCGCTTCCGATGTCGTCCCACTCGCTCTCCAGCTCCGCCTCGTCCTTTTTGCGCTTCTCGTTTTCCCTGACTCGGCGGCATTTTTGGGCGTTTTGAGTCATTTTGGGGGTGTTCGCAGTATTTTGTACCGGTGGTATTTAGAAAAACAACCAAACACACACAAAACAAACAGACACTTGAACCAATATTTGAGATCGTTATTAATAGTTTTTCTTCTCAAAACCCGACATTTGGAAGCTTTGGTGTGATGCTTCGATCGCGCGTGCCATACGGGAGTTTGTTGTGTTGTTGTGGCGTGTTGCGGTATTTTGTGGTATTTTGCGTTTTGTATTGAGGCATATTGGGTTTGTCGAGGTCGGGGGGGGGGGGGGGGGAAGGCACGAGCAAGCCGGCACAGATATACGTGAAAGATTTGTTCGAGGGAAATCTGGGGTTTGCGTACGTGGCAGTATTGAATACCGGCCGAAAAACATACCAGAATAGAACGGTTCTCGGGCAAAAGGGGCCGCGAGCCGATTTCCTAAGAGTCTAGTTTTTTTTTTAACAAAATGCGAGAGGTGAGGTTCACGGTAGAGGGGAGAATTACTCTCCTTGTATTCAGAATACCTTTAGAACTTATATGAGGCGAGACGGGGGGGGGGGGGACTCATTTTTGTTGCTTGCCTTACTCATTTGACAATTGACCACGCATCCCTTTCGAGACGGAGCACCGCTCCTACTCCTGATAGAGACACCTGCAGCAGTTGGGCGCTCATCACGTTATATCCATATATTACATGGATTTTTGTTGCTAGTCGTATGCCCTTCCTTGTTCGCCGCCTGTGATCACCATCTATCTCCTAGGGTAGCGATCGTTTTCTCGCTACTGTCTAGTGTACTAGGCTCCTCCATGTCACATTCGTCTATTTTCCTCATCTCCTCTTCTAACACATCCCGTCCCTCCTTGCACATTTCACATTCTCGCACTATGCTAGTTCTACTCTATTACTTTGCCCCAAGGGCACATCTGTGCATCCACTTCCTCCTCCTCCTCCCGGCCACTGGTACACCCCTTTCTTCTTTCTGGCAGGTCCAGGTTCCCTACACGAAATCGCAGTTTTAGCGTTTCCCCAAAAATATGAAGGAGGTATAGAGGATATTGAAGGGGTGAAAGTGACACATCAATATATATATATATATATATGTGTGAGGTTGAGCGTATAGCAAAGGGCCACCATTCATTCAATAACTACCGTTCAACCAACAATTCTTTGAAAAAATCATCGAAAAAATAAAAATCATTGAAAAAATAGTAACGACAAGCGAAAACATGGCAAAATACGATGCGTAGCTGCTACGGTCTGTAGGGGCTACCTGAGGCGAAGCACCCGCTCTTTCAGGACCTCTCGTGCAGCCTCCGACATGCCCTCGATCCGGTAGACCGCGCACAGGCGCGACGGCTTGAAGATCTTCGCGTTGAACATCACAACGGGGGGAATATTGGCGATGCCGAACTGTCTCTCTCACACAGCAGCGGCGAAACGGTAGCAAAACATGAAACAAACAAACAAACAAACAAACAAACAAAACGACAGCGCAAGAAGAGCAGAAACAACGAAAAACAGGGAGACGTGGGGGTGGGGGTGGGGGCGGGGCGGGTTCAATAACCTGGATATTCCTAGTAAAAGTACTCGCAATATTTCGGCGATCAGTACAGCATATACTCTCAGCACTCTCAGAACTAAACCAACTCGAGGGGAGGCGGGGGGGTGGGGATGGTGGGGGGGCGTACCCATTGGTTGCTTTTCTTAGTCATTTGACCTACTCGCAGTACGATACTAACTCGAGGGGGGCGGGGGGGTCGGGGTGGTGGGGGTCGGGGGGGGGTGTAGGGGGGGGGGAGGCGTACCCATTGGTTGCTTGCCATAGTCATTTGACCTTTGACCTGGGGGGTACTCGTGTACTCATATGTCATGCATGGCCGCAGTCAGTCGTACGGCCATAGACCCTGACATCTCTACAATACCGGGACAGACCACGTCGGGTTCTCACCGATCAGGAAGACAACGCTTGCACCAAGCGCGAAGGGGGGGGGGGGTGTGTACTCATGTTATGCATGGCCGTGGTCGTATGACCACAGACCCTCGCATCCCTACAATGTCGGGACGGAGCACGTCCGGCTTTTGCCGACCAGGGAGACATTGATTGCTTCCACCAAGCGCGAAGCGCCGTGAGGTGTTCAGCGAGCCGCATGAAGGGTGAGCTGCACCCTACTAGGCAAGAACCGCTTGTGAGGCGGACTTTCTTGCATATGGATGACAGCATCGAAATACTATTCGATTTGTTCCCTGGTGTGACCACTCCCAGAGAGAGCAATGGGTACATTATGTATCTGCCTCGTGGGTGCCTTGCCATATACCTGGTACACACTACGTGATACGATACCGATACGAAAATTCCCCTTGTGCGAAGTTAAGGTTCTCCACTCGGCGCAAAATATCTAACGTTACTACCGCTAGCAATGGCGACCCCCCCCCCCAAAAAAAAAACGGTACCTTGGTCGTTTAATAGCTCACGCAGCGATTGGCGTGTTTTACAGGGGGGGGAGGGGGCGCGTACTCAGTTGTTGCTTGCCTTGGGTCATTCGACACTTGATCACACACCCTTTCGAAACGGGGGCATGTTTTACAGGGGGAGGGGTATTAGTGTGAGATACAGTAGGTTCAAGGGTTGACCCTCACACCTACTGCGAAAAAAAAAAATCCGACCCTAATTCCGCGTAGAGTGTCCCCAAAACGGTGTGCAGTTCTTAAGGGTCTAACCCTTTTAGTAAGATTATAAGTAATTTGTCCCGAAAACAGGACTACTGTAGTCCAAAACAAAAAGGGTCGAGGCGTATGTCGGGGAGGATGCCTGACGCCACACAGCCGTACGTGCGCCACCACCTTATTTATGGTTGGGTTTCCACTCACCTCCTCCTTCAGGAAGTACTTGTCCTCGATATCCATCGGCATTCCTTGGGGGGTAGCGGCGCTGTAGGGAACCGGCTGAAATATGTCTCCTGTAAAATAGCGTTCGTTATAGACAAACGACGCGAATCACGTTGGAAAAAAAAAAAAAAAAAACGCAACAAACGAGTAAGCACACGAAGCACGTGGGATGCAATTAAACACGCACGCAAACCGTACCAAACAAATACAAAAACACGTGGGGGCTGCAAAGGAAAGGGAAAATAAACAAACAAACGAACGAACATGCGGACACGCCGAAAACAACGAGAACAGAACAAAAAAAACAAAACACATATACGTACACGCGTGGAAAACAACTGAAAAGGAAAGCCAGCACGCAAAAAAACAAGCAAGCAAACAGACAGACATACAAACACGAGGGGAAACGACAGAAAAAACGAACCCTCCAGTTAGTTGACTTTGCGTCGACGACTGTCGTTATACTTGTTTCAAAAACAATAAAAACCACTGGGAAAAAACACACACACACACTTGCCGAATTTCGGATTCAATTAGTATACAAAACATGCAGTAATGCTGAATGACTGGACCCTACGAGCGGACAAAAAACAAAAGGCATGCAGGCACCGGGGGGGGGGGGGCGGGGGGGGGGGGGGGGGGGGGGGGGGGGGGGGGTGCCGCTAAACGCCTGTGACCACGGCCTTCATCATCTCAACGGTACATAAATCCGTTTTTTTTTGTCTCACCCGTGTACTCGGCAGTGGTGCAGTCGAACTGCTTGCACACCTCTGCAATCATGTCCGGATGTCTCAGGTATCCGTCCAGGGTGGCCGCGGTCTGTCGCGCGAGGGCAAAAGGGACGAACGGCGTAGGGAAGGGGGGGGGGTGTACTCATTATCATGCATGGTCGTAGTCGTAGGGGCGACGTGATGTATGGAGCGTGAGGCTATCCTACTCGCCCTTGAAAAGATTGTGGCGCAAGCTGTACACAAACGTGGACGCGAAACAGTTACCCTCCTGTACGTAGTACCGCTTTGCACGAAAATGTAAGCACCGTTGGGGTATAAAAATGAAGACCAAGTGTCCTTTACGCTTCCGTCCAGAGCCGGTCCTACACGTACCAAAGCACCAGGGCTGTGAATTGGCTGGACTTGACGTTGACGGCCAGACACTAGTTGGGTGGCAGAGTCAAGCCAACCAACTGACTTTAGTAGCACTTCTCCAAAAATTACAATATTTGGCGAGTCAGAAATTCAGCAGGCAGATGCAGAAAACGCAGAACTCCGCGAAATATGCGGCACTATAGCCGTACCACTCACCACTTTGGGCGGAAATGTAAGGAGCGTCTATACATCAATACGAAGACCAACCGGTCCCTATATTAAAGGCCAGAGTGGTCGCAACCTGCAGGGTAAGCACGAGTCGGCGACTTACAACCAGGCAACTCACAGTCCCGTGAACTACTCCTGTTGCTGCCGCTACCAGGTCCCCTAGGGTACAGTTGCACGGGGCCATGGTAATCAGGACCCACCATTTGCACAAAAACCCGTATATTCCATTATTTTTAGCAAAGATATTTGGTCCTCATTACTACGTCTCCCCGTACTACTTGTATACCAGGTGCCTATTAAAAAAAACGTCCAAAGTTTTACAGCAACTCCCCGCTTCTCTTGAAAGTGCCCCCCACGCCCGCGCAGTCCGCCTGACAAGCGGTTCTTATAATAGTAGGATGCAGCTCTCCCTTCATGCGACTCGCCGAACACCTCACGTTTCGCTTCGGGCTTGGTGCAAGCAATCAGTGTCTGCCTGGTCGGCGAAAGCCAGACGTGCTCCGTCCCGGCATCTCACGGATGCGAGGGGTTACGGTCATACAACTACGGCCATGCATGACACGAGTCCCCCCCCCTCCCGTCACGCCCTCACCTTGTCCTCCAGCTCGAAACCTGCGTTATAGCTCTCAACGGCCCTAATCGCCATCGACGTGGGCTGGGCGCGTGGTCGGGTCCTCTGCGCCGCTCGATGAGTCACCGCGCTCGGTGCCGGCTTTGCGATCGCACCTGTCGGCAGCACGAGAATCACATGGTTGGTTGGTTGATTGGTTGGTTGTTGGAAAATGGCCAGTTGTTTGATTGGTTTGATCGTTCGGTTGGCTATTGGTTAGACAGTCAAGAGCTGGTCGCTTGATTAGCCGGTCCGTCGGCTGGTTGGTTAGCTGGGTGATTGGTTGGTCGATTGGCTGGTTGGTTGGTTGGTTAGTTGGTCGGGTAGTTGATTGATTGGTTGTTTGGGTGGTTGATTGGGTGATTGATTGGTTGGTTGAATAGTCAGAGTTGGTCGATTGGTCGATTACTTGATCGGCCGGTTGGCTGGCTAGTGTTTTGGTTGGTTGATTGGTTTGTTGGTTATTTGGTTGGTTGATCGTTTGCTTGGTAATTTGGTTGGTTGATTGGAGGGGTTTGTTGCTTTTTTTGTGGTGGCCTGCGAGGGGCGCGTGTCGTTTTCCTCTTTCCTGTTCAAGTATAAACAAGGGAGATTGTGTATATACGATGTCTCGTTTGTCCGAAAGATCGCGAAGCGTAAACGGTCACGCAAGATGATCTGGGGTAACAAACATGACAAAAACAACCAAAACAACAACTATTTTTCGACAATGGGGCAAACCAACACGTACACGGATCCAATAAGCAAACAACTTGGGGCGTTATCTTCAAGCGAGGGTTGCAGTTTGGTTTCCTTCTGTCTTAGGGTAAGAGTCGGACCCAATAATCATGAGCGGGTGGGGGGGGGGGGGTCGCCTTCGCCCTTTGTCGTCGAAACGATGAGATGCCGGGGGGGTCGAGAGCAGACAACGGTACGGCCCTCTCGGAGAGACTCATTGGAAGGTGGATTGGACAACGCGGTGTTGGGCTATGATATGGGCGATGATCCCTCTTTCTTACCGTCATCGCTCGTTGGGGGCTGTTTCGTCTGTTTCCTGTGAGAACCGCGAACAAAGATGGAGGCGTTATGTTCCCTTGACAAAGCTACGCGTATAATACGTACCTGGTACCTGGTACAACCTACACATTGCTTGCTGTGAGCTTGAGACGGTGCAGAAAGACAGCACCGAGAGTGAGCCAGCAGTTGGGCCTGGGGCTACACCTCCATCGAGAGACAGCTCTGTCTACCAATAGCAGACCGATGGCTTCGACACCTACCCAGGGTCGCCATGTATATACGAGCATTGCTTGCTTGCACTCGTACCACGTACTTACAATACTGCTGTAAATGTGGGTTCCAGGTCGTACGTGCGAGTATGTAGCTTGAGGCGGTACACGTTGGATGCATGACATAAAGGCTCCGTGGCCCACCAGCGTGCACTTCGTTGCGTGCCGTAAATCGTTGGACGCTTGAAGTCGTGGCATATTATGTCACTATCCGTTACATTAGGCGATATTCCTCGCCGTACAGCACCAGTCGTCTCACTTTCAGCAGCGCATGGAAACAAGTGCTGAAGTACGTACAACATGCCGAAAGTTTGCGAAATAAATTATGATGATTTGTGGCGCAGCCATCGTTGGCACGTTACATATATATGTAAAACCGTTACGAAGTATCATGATGCAGTCGTTTCAACTGTGAGTGCTCTCAGAAAATGATATGTTTTTCTTCTTAAATGTTCAAAAGCGGTACTGGGTTCTCCAGTATTACGCGTTCAAACATTGGGGGGCGATGTGGGTTCCAGGTTCTCGACCAGACCGTCGCATGGGTATTGTCCCGCGGAGGTCCCACCATTCGCCGAGGTCGTGGATATCCGTATATCTTATTGTACGACTGTGGTCATCCATATTCCATGACTATTTGTTGTCGTCAGCAGAGATGTCGTCAGCAGTGACATTGTCCCGTGACAAGTAGTCACTGCAAATTGGAATGCAAGGCCCGTGCCTCGCACACACTCTCTCTTCCTCTTCCATCATCGTTGATGGTTGTTCGTGAGATCGTCCGTACCGATCCTATACCAAAACCTGGCGTGTCCTACACGCTACACCCTCTAAGAAAGGGAAGTGCCACAGATGTCGAGTCGAACCTGGGGGTCCTCCCCACATAAAAGCCCTTGGAAACTCCACCCCACATTTTGAGGACAAACTACTTGCAATTAGAGTAGGATGGATTTCTCAGCAGGTAAACGGTTTCAGACCCCCGACAGGTCAGATAGACCATCCACACTTCACGACCTAGATTTTTCAGGGCAGATATAGATAGATAGATTCCTGATATGTAGTATGATCTGCAGGATCTATCAATAGCTCATGTTGCCGGGTGGGAGTCGTAGAACCTGCATGATCTACTGCTGGAGGAAATCTTGACTCGGTTGGATCTGTACGTACTGGATCTATCCTTAACAGATCCGGCACAACATTTCATAACGGCAGATAAGGATCTGTGTAGATGATCTATCTGTAGATGATCCTCTGCTGTAGATCGTGATCTGTCCAAGGTGTGCAAGGGTCTATTAATAGCAGTGCACCGTTTTGGGCGGAAACAGAAGGACCGTTGGGTTACGTTCCGCCCAGTGGTGCACTTTTTTTTTTTTTTTTTTTTTTTTTTTACTCATCACTTTCACTTTTCAGCCTAATTCGTAAGAGGTTTTACCCTCGACGACCTTCTGGACAAGCCGTGGACACATGTGTCTTCCCTTTCCCCCCCCGGTACGTGCCTTTATTCTTTATCGCGCATAGGGTTCAGCATTCCCACTGCTCGTCGATTGTCATCGAATGTAGCTAACTCACGCTCTCGCGCTTTCCGCTAATCAATCTCTTTTATGCAAGAAAAAGCCCCTACGAGCATGCACTCGGTGAGACTTGAACCCACGAAATTGATCTTGACAGGCACGCGGACCACCTACCAAGCCACCGGGGACGCCGGCTTAGGTACTCATTACCAGTACGAGAATAAGGTACACAATAATTTGTATTCGTCAGGCGAGGTTTCATATTCGAGAAAAGGTGTGTTCAACACTTGACATCACAGCTGTGCTGCTACGCTGCTATGTATCGGTTACTGCTGCTGTACTGCTGCTGTGTGCTGTTGTGCCGGTACCGCTGTGTGCTGTGTACTGCTTGTGTGGTGTGTGTACTTTTCATGTTGAGCGACACGTGAGAAAACAGCCTAAATCATCAGCAGAATCAGTACTACTGCTTTACGACAGGTACTTTACTCCACTACCATCGCTTTGATATCACGGCACTAGCGACCAGCCCGAACAGAAGACATCAGTAAACACCGCCGCTCCATCGCGTTGTCCACGCCATATAGGCCATTGTGCGCTCCTCACAAGCGCCCCCAAAACAGGCATCGATATCACCCTCGCAATCTTGCAAGCCGAAAACATGCGCCGACTCTCTTGTAGCCAGCGAATACCACCTGGCAGAAAGCTTACCTCCAAAAGGAACGAACGCTGTGACAGACGAAACCACGGCAGTAGCCGCCAGAGCGCATGATAGTGATCGAGACATGGTTACCGGGCGGTTGTGGCTGTCGGTGCTCGAGCTGCGTGCAAGAGTATACTTGAGGCACTTTCGTACTTTCGGATCATGAACAGAGTAATGATTTAGCATAGCTTGGAACTCCATGTAGGGGACAGGGGATGTACGGAATGTCGTGATGTTGACAAGTCTGGACTACTTACGCTGTGAGGTACTGTGACCAGCGATAGCGGGCACAACTGAAAGGGGTTATCCTTTCAACGAGTAAGGAGCAGACTGGTGAACTATCTGTCCGTCCATCAGTCGTCCGGTCGGAAGTTGGCAGTTGGCACTGTCACGCAGGGGAGTTCATTAAAATAAGTTGGCATGTTTCAATAGGACACTAGTCAGAAAATTAAACCCCGCTCTCCCCTGCTGTGTGCTGTAACTCTCCTAGACGCACACACGTCGAAAAACAGGCAAGCACCAGCAGCGGCGGAGAGTTACAGCGAGCGTCACGCTCATCGGCGGTCGCTGCAAGCTCTGGCGAGGCAGAAGCGGCAGAAACGGCAGAAACGGCAGCAGCAGCAGCAGCGGCGGCCGCCGCAGCAGCAGTCGCGTTAGCAGCCGCAGCAGGTGCAACAGCAGCAGCAGCAACCGCCGCCGCTTAGCCCAGCCGCTTAGCGCAGCAGGCAGGAGTATCCAGCCGTACAACCAGCAAGCTCAACCATGGGAGCAGAGCTTAGCTCGACCCTGGACGAGATCAACGATGCGCGAGCCGTGCCTCCCTTCCGTACGGAAGGCCCCCGATACAACATGTCCACCTTCGTAGGCAGGACCCTCCACTTCTACAGCGTCAACGACCCGCGCACCTTGCTGTACACGAAGGAAGACACGCTCGGAGCCGAGAGGCTGCTGCTGCTGCAAGGGAGGGGCGAGGCTCCGGCGGGCACAACCGATGCGGACTTGTGGCGCGCGCGACGCATCCTCGAGTCCGCCCTGCACCCCGACACGGGAGAGGAGATCTTCCCTCTCTTTCGGTTCTCGGCCTTCGTGCCGGTGAACATGGTGGTGGTGACGGCTACCGTGGCTCCTGTAGTAATCTCCAGCTTTCCGGCGACCGCCTTCATCCACTTCTTCAACCAGACCTATAACGCCGCCATAAACTATGCGAACCGCAACGCTTCCAACCCGGTGCCCACCGCGAGGCTCGTCGAAGGCTACGCCGGCGCCGTCATCACGTCACTCTCGATCGGGATGAGCGCTACGGCCCTCACAAAGAGGGTGCTGGCGCGCGGCAGCGGCGGTGCGGCTGCGAGCATCATCCGGTCCACGCTGCCTTTTCTGGCTGTCGCCGGCGCAGGGGCGAGTAACGTATTCCTCATGAGACGAAACGAGCTCACCACCGGGGTCAATGTGTTCGACGACGATGGCAAGGATCTCGGAAAGAGCATTGAGGTGGGTGTCGGCGGTATTGGTGGTGGTGGCTGTGGTGTGGTGGCGTTGTGCTGACAGCTGTTGGTGGTGACTTCTTTTTTTTTTTAATCCTCCGGCGGATTGGTAAAAATAAAGCTTAAGCTCACCACACTTCCACGTTCCAATTTCGTGTCGTGTGTCAGTTTAGCCCATAGCTCCTGTTGCAACATCAGAACAGACTGTCGTTACCCCTGGAGAGGTGATGACGGGGGTGGTTTTGGTGAGGGTGGTGTTGATGGTGTTGTTGGTGGCGCTGTTGTGTGGGGTTGATGGTGGTGGGGGGGGGTGGTGGTGGGGTGGTGTGGGTGGTTGTGGCGGTGGTGGGGGTGGTGTTGGTGGTTGTGGGGGTGGTGGGGGTGGTGTTGGTGATCTTAGCGGTATTTCTGGTGGTGCTTGTGCGAAGGCGTCGGGCGGCTGCTGTGATGGCGCTTTTGCGAAGGCATCGGTCGGCCGTTCGTGCTGCAGCAGTGCTCGGCCGTTTGTTGTTCCTGTTGTCCGTATGAACTCATTTATAGGGTGCCGAAACATCTGCACGCCAGCGAAATTACTTGTCAACATGTAGAATGCTTGCGCTGTGCTTTTACTGCGGTGCCTTTATGTGGCTGTTGTCTCTTGTCTCTTGAAATCCGGCTTGCCTTGAAAGAGAGGTTCATACTTACTAGCGTGACACGTAACCCCCCTTGGCACCCAGAAAACGCGACCACAGCACAGTCGAGATGTGCGGCCTCCTCAATCGCCCACTCGTAGGGTAGGCACGCAGCAGCATGAGCGCTATCATGCCGCGTGACACGGCGCACCGGTGATGATATCGGTAGTATCGTTTTGTTCCGTTATAGATGTTGTTGCTCTACGATTCCGTGACTCCACTATTAATACTGAGACTTTTTTTTTGTATTTAACCGACACACATAACCCTCCCCCTTGTCCCTGTTTCCCACCTGCTCTATACATTGTTGTGGAACACCCGGACACAAAAACACCACCAACAACACCACCACCACCACCATATCCGCCTCCACCAACGAACACAGGCGGGCAAGGTGGGGCTGCTGAAGTGCGCGGCTGCGCGAATTATCTGGAACGTCCCCGTCATGATGTTCCCACCCCTCATAATGTCCCGCCTGGAGCGGGTCAAATCCGTCTCCTCGAACCCCCGGCTCCGCGTCGCGTGCGAGACGGCTGTTGTTACCACGTGTTTGCTCGGGGCGGTGTCACCAGCCCTGGCGTTCTTTCCTCAGAGGGATTCGCTGTCTGTGGGTGGCTTGGAGGACAAGTTTTCGGGGCTGGTGGATAAAACTGGGAGGCCGGTGACTAGGGTGTGGTATAACAAGGGATTGTAATGCTGCTGGTGCTGCTGGTGCTCTGCTCTGCTGTAGTTGCAGCGCTGCTGCTCCTGCTCCTGCTGCTGCTGCTGTGAGCGCTGTGTTATGCTATGAACGAAGCACTGCTAGAATAGTCTGTTGCTGCTGCTGCTGCGGGCGCTATGCGCATAGCTATGATTGAAGCACTCTAGAATAGCAGTGCTCTGCTAGAATACCAAATGCGCTGCGAGGATAGCCTTTGCTCGAATAACAGTGATCTGCTAGAATAGGAGGGATCTGCCTATCGTAGTGCGATGCTGATGGGATGCCGCTGTGCTGCGCGGTGCAATTCTGCTCGCGAGATTCGGCCGCGGCTTTGCTGCGATGCTGCAGAGAGGGTGCTGCTGTTCTGGGCGACGATGTTGGCGGTATTGGCGGCATTTATAAACTGCGCTCTGTTTGCAGTGGTGCTGGTGCCATGCTGGCGCAACGTTGCTGCGCTGCACGGTGGGGGCGCTGGCGACGATGACGCTGACGGTGTTGCGGGTGATTTTTTTGCGTGTTGGTGTTGGTGATGGTGTGCTCGGTTTGATGGGGGGGCATCGCGGTTTGGCGACCGATCTTTCACGCGAGACTTTTGTTTCATTCGGAAGGCCTCGCGCGTGCAAGTGTTTTGAGGCACTTTCCGGGGAGGACAGAAAGGCCCTTCTTTCTACCTGGTATGTTCCTGGTGTTTGTTTTTTTGTCGTTTTTGTTGTTGAAACTATAATAAATGCTTTTGTAAGTTAGTTTTTTCAAGCATTTTTTTGCGGTTGTTTGGCAAGCGCAGAAGACGGGCGGATCCGTCTTGTTTTGGTTGACCTTGAGGCGAGGCCTGGCCTGCGGTTGGGCGGTCCTGGCCCTGTCGAGTTGCCCCATATTGTCGTAACGCCTACTGCATGCTTACATCGCGCTGATTGATTGGCATCCCCCAGATGCGGCTCGAAGTACACAAGCATCGATTACGCCTCCGGTTATTTTCCGCAAGGCGTGGAGTAACCCTGCGGAGTTACTCCGTATGCCCGTAACGCCTATTGCATGCGTTCAACGCACTGATTGGTTTTATGTTCCCGCGGTGCGGCTTGATTTACAGGGTATGTCTTGATTGGTAACGCCTCCGGTTCTTTTCCGCAAGGCGCGTGGTGAAAAAGGGGACAGTACGGCAGCAGTAGGTCGGTCGAGTTGGCCCATACACCCGTAACGCCTTTTACGTACGTTCAAAACGCTGATTGGTTGGTATTCCCCCTATTCGGCGTGATTTTTCCCCCCTCATCGGTCACGCCTCCGTTTATTTTCCGCAAGGCGTATGGTGGAACACGGCGCAGTATAATTGCCATGTCGGGTTGCCCCATAGTCTTCACCTGTAGCGCCTATTACATACGTTTAGTGCGCCGATTGATTGGTACTCCCTGGTAAGGCTTGGTTTATATCGTCACCAGTCACGCAAGGTATGTGGGGCAACACGGGGCAGTGACCTTATCTAGTTGGCCCATATACTCGTAGCGCCTGTGGCATGTGTTTCTGGCGTTGACTGGTTGGTATTCCCTCGATGCCATCGGGTACGTCTCCGATTGTTTTCCTCAAAGCGCGTGTTGCAGCACCGTTCAGTAGCCCTGTTGATTTGCCCCCTATATACAGGTAACGCCTGTTGCATGCATGCAAAACGCGCCGATTGGTTGTTTCCCCCCCGGGGCTGCTCGATTTGTATCCCCGTCGTTCATGCCTCCCGGTTATTTTCCGCAATGCGCGTGTTGGAACACTGTTGTTCAGCAACCCTGTTGAGTTGCCCCACATACCCGCAAGGCCTATGCTTGCTTGCGATTAACTCGCTGATTGGCTGGTATTCCTCGTGCTGGTTGATTCATTTGCTCATTGGTCACGCCTGCGGTTATGTTCCGCAAGGCGTATGGTGCAACACGGGGCAGCATAGGAACCCTGCCGAGTCGACCGATATACCTGTAACGCCTGGTGCACGCGTGGAATGCGCAAAGTGGTTAGCCCCCCCGCCCCCGATGCGGCTTGCTTTGTGTCACGCCTCCGGTTGCTTTCCGCAAGGCGTATGTATGGTAGAACACGGGGAGTATTCTCGTAATGGCCCTACTGTAGAGTAACTCCGTATACCCGTATCACTCGGATGCGTTTATCGCGCTGATGACTGGTATTCCTCGGATGCGACTTTCGGCTTGTGTCCTCATCAATCACGCCTCCGGGTTTTTTCCCGCAAGGCGTGTAGAACACGGGCCGGTACAGGAGCCATGTCGAGTTCCCCCACATTGTATACCCGAAACCCCTGTTGCCTGCGTTTATCGCGCTGAATAGTTGGTATTCCCCCGGTGCGGCGTATTTTTCATCCCGTCGGTCACGCCTCACCCCACCGTTTATTCCCCGCGTCTGTGTGGTGGACCTCTCTGTTCAATGGTTGAAAAAAAGGGCAGCTATATCGCTATAGTAAAAAGTCTAGATGTTTTTGGCGTGTGAGCACGCCATGACTATTTTGTTATGGATACCGGATAGGTAGAGGTCAACAATTTGCGCTTCAACAATTTGCTTTAACAAAAGGGGGTCAGTTTTCTTCAGTGGTTCGAGGTTTAGTTCAGACAGAAAACCTGAAAGATGAACTCTCAGGAATCAATGTCTTGCCGGACAGTTGTTGTGTAGCCCCAAGTATCGAATCCGGACACTTTCATATACTGAATCCAAGTAAATAATTCCTTGCCATGTTCACCTGAGTAACGATCATGTTCGCAGCAGTGCAGCGCCAACGAAGGGCGTGCTGTTCCCTACTGTAGTACTTGCTCGTTTTTTGTTGTTGGACGGTCGTATCGTACGAACGAGCGACGTGGCATTGATCGGTTGTTTCAGCCACAGCAATCAGCCGTAGTTTTAAGCTGTGTTTTTCACGTGAAGCCGCCACCGACATGTATACTGCTGCTGCAGCTGTGGAAACGTCGTCCGACGGGGTGTGTATTCTGTTGCGTATTACCGGTATACGGTTAGTCAGGCAGGAAGAAAAACAGAAGAACGGACAGACAGAAAACGAATCTGACTTGACTCAAGAGACCCCAGTTGATCGACACTGGGGAACTAACTGGTAACCGAGATATATTATGCCTGTGGTACGATTATGTAAGACAGCGCCAATCAAGGGGTTGGCGTGCTTTTCCCCAGGGTGTTTGTTTTTACATCTTTTGGGACGGTGCTGTTCCCCAGTGTACTGTTCTATTTTTTTTTGTTGGACGGTGCTGTTCCCTGAGGTACCTTTTTTTGCATTTGGTTGGACGGTCGTAGGTGGGAGTTCGCATACCTTCAGCAGCGATTGGTACCGAGATATATGGTGTTCGTTGGTCTGGCTTCCTTCTGCCATAATCTGCAGTAGCGTATCACCACTCACTCGTAATAACAACAAACAGATTGTCAAGACTGACGGAGAAGTACAACATGTTGAAATCAAAACTCAAACCAACAAATAGTCGCAATGAAGGGCGTGTACAGAACACAAATACACATGTGTATTGCATGGTCTATTGCACACAGTATACAATCTTCGCGGCTACTGCTACTGATAATAGTACTGCTGTACGTCTACTGCTGCTACTACAGCACTTCGTGTCGTATGTGAGTACTTCTCGCGCCTGCCTGCTACAGCTACGTATACACACACTGCTGTCAGTGCGATTGGACAACTGCGACACATAAAGGTTGACATCAACAGCGGAAGGTGAACTAACTAAATGATCAGCACTGATATCAATCCAACAAAGCACAGCAGACATCCCCCGCCAAACCCGCCAAACCAAGCAAGAATCGAGAAGTTGGATGTTTGCCGCAGGTTGGTGGGTAAACGGGCACCGCACGTTAAAATATAGCGCTGAATCATTAGCTGCTGCTGACGCCCCCCCCCCCGTGTCCCCCCCCTCCAACAAGCATCATCAAGGAGTTCATTCATAAACCCTTCACTTTTCCTTGCTGGCCACAACAGAGTGATTAGACGAGAAAACGGCGCCAGAAAAAATCTCGCGCACAATTTGCTACCAGGTACAAAACATGAAAAACGCACCATACTTTTGTTCCTCGTTCCGTTTGAATGCGAGCAGCCCCTCCCTTCTCGTTTCCCCCCCTCCCGATTGTGTATAAAAGCGCTGTTGCTGCTACAGGTATGATGCACTCACGACTACTACTAGTTCATATTTCCCGCATGTAGACAGACAGTAGCACACCGGCGAAGAGCCTACCGGAGGACAGAGGCAAGCGCGGCCACGACCGTCGCGCTCAGTCGAGTAAAACAGAAGGCCAGGCTCGAAACGAAACAAAACCAACCTACGTAATCAAAAACAAAGCCCGGCCTCGAAACGAAACAAGACCGACCACCCGAAGACCAGGCTTGAAACGCAACAACACCCACCAACCGCTGCAGACCCACCCCCCGCGCCCACCCTTAAAAAAAAGAAAAGGCGAACTGATTGACTAACGAGCCCCCTCATCTACCGCAAACGCACGAAAAAATAAAGTTCACAGCCAGACAGGCGGTAACTTCCCGCTGATCATCCCCAGCAAGGAGTTCACACCCAGACAGGCCCGGTCGAGTTTTTCGCGCCCCCTCATCTAACGCAAACACACGAAACAACAAAGGAGTTCACACCCTCGTCCGACCGAGGGGCCGCATCTAACACCCCCACCAAATACCCCACGGCAGGTTGTAGCCGATCCCGCAACCCCGGCGACGCAGCGCAGGCCCAGCCAATCGCAGCCGCCAAACTCGGAGCTCACAGCCAATCACATTCACCGACCAAGAAAGAAGTCACAGCCAATGTCACACCCCCGCAACTGCGTACAAGCCAAACAAATCACATACCTCGACCTCTGTGCTCGCAGCCAAAAATAATTATCGACAACGGAGGTCTCAGCCAATTTCACACTTCAGCAACGGAGCGCAAGCTCAGCCACTAAAACTCCCCAGACTCGGAGCTCACAGCCAACCACGTCCACCTCACGGAAAAATATATGTCGCAGCTCACAGTCAATCACATCCTCCGACCTCGGAGCTCATAGTCATTCATATTTCCCGACTCAGGGAGGCCGCACAATCGCACACCCCCGGGCAACGGGTCGCCAGAGGCGCAGCCAATCACATTTCCTGATCGCGGAAATCCCGTCCAATCACACCAGCGGGAGGTCATACCTCGATTCCGTACAGCAGTACAAGACCCTTGCCTGGGCTGTTCTTTTTCTCTCGCCTGCCATATACCGGTGTACCTTCAACAAAGCTCCAGCACTGTGGGGGACAGGCATACGTTCTCGCATGAATATTCTTGGACATCAAGCGCCAGGCCGTTGCGTCACCGAAATGGCGAGAGCGCGGAGGCGGTATAGGGGGGGGGGGGGGGGGGGGGGGGGGGGGGGGGGGGGGGGGGGGGGGGGGGGGGGGGGGGGGGGGGGGGGGGGGGGGGGGGGGGGGGGGGGGGGGGGGGGGGGGGGGGGGGGGGGGGGGGGGGGGGGGGGGGGGGGGTTACGGTCCCCGGGTGGACACCACCGTCTCGCACCTTCGGCGCGGGGACGGCTGCTGCTGTATAGACGGCAGATGCCGCTTAATTTGCTGTTTAGGCTTTTGTTTCTACTGTTGCTGCTGCTGCTGCTTCTGCTTCTGATGCTGCCGCTACTGCTGTTGCTGTGGTTTCTTCTGCTCTGTTGTTGCTGTTGCTTCTTCTCCGCTGCTGCTGCTCATGTTGCTGTCTTCTCCGCTGCTGCTGCTGCTGCATCTGCTGCTGCTGCTGCATCTGCTGTTGCTGCTGCTGTTTCTGCTTCTGGTTTGGTTGCTTTCATGTCACTTTTTTGCTGCTGCTGATGCTGCTGCTGTTGCTGCTGCTTTAGCTTCTGCTTCGGCATGTCAGGGCTCGGGACACCCGTGAACCCTTGCCTGAAAGAACACCAGCAAACAGGCACCCCTTTCCACCGACGAAGCTCAATCCCACCAAAAACCACACGCGCCATAAAACCAAAATATTCGTCGGCATCGCTCCCCCAGACCCATCGTTAGGCCTGGCGAAAAACCCGCTGCACGTATGATATCATAAAAATAATACTTTTTCGTGTGGCCACGTGAACTGTCTGGGGACTTTCCAACTCGAGAAGGAAAAACGTGAGAGGATTCCCGAGGAACCCAACGGAACCTGAATAACAGAGGCAAAAATAAGAAAAAAGGAAAATTCGCACAACGAAAAACGGCGTTCCTCCACTATTTTCTGCCATCCCCCACCTGCCCTCTTTTCTCACGTACGTAAAATAAGTATGCATACCACCGGCGAGGACGAATACAACACGAAGATCATAATAATACGACAACTTTTTGGGCCCGCTCGTCTACATACCTACACACAGGCTGTCTACGAAACAAGGTGTACAAACCCCCGCCGAACACCGCCAGTAATACCCATAAATGATGGAGTGCTGCTGCCTCTCTACCCTTTTTTGCCCCCCATCCCCTCCCCCGCCTGCACCTCCTCACCCACCCCCCCCTAACTCCGGCAAAACAAGGGACGACAACTGCTCTTCGCACCACCTAAAAGAGGAGAACCTAGAAAAAAAAGCAAATAAACGAAAAGTACAACAGCCAAATAATAATAAAAAACACGACAAGCAGAAGAAAGCACGACAATAGCATCGAAATCCACAAAAAGAGCCATCAAAATGCATCAAAATGCATCAAAATGCAAAAAAATGCATCAAAACGCAAAAAAGTGCAAAACGCAAAACGCGGAAATGCCAAAACAAAAACATCCTTCGCTCCAATTCAATACTTCGGCGACGCCGACGACCTATTCCCCAACAATCTCTCTATAAACCCCTCCGCCCGAGGCCTGCTCGCCGAGTTCGGCTCCGCCCCTCCCGCCCCTCGCCTCCTCGGAGTGCCCCCGCTCGCTCGCGCTGTCCCAGTCCCCGCCCCTGCCCCCCCCCCGACTGCCGCCGCTTCCCCACTTCCTTCATCTCCACCGCTACCCTCGCCACCGCTGCCGCTACCGCCACCCTCCCCGGTCGGGCCTGGGGCCGAGGCGTAGGTGTTGCTCTTGACATCAAAGCCTAGCCCCCCCCACGGCCGCGCTTCGTCGTGAGAACGGCGGCCGTTTCCTCCGCGCAGGGTCTTCACCTGTCAAGTGCAGAGGGTGGCACGGTGTGGGTTTATGGTATGAGATGATATGGTGTCGGGTGGAATGGCGCGGCGTGGAGTTTGGCGTGGCGCTACGTTATCGTTGTTGTCGTCGACGCCGGGGGCTATCCCTTCGGTTTTGCTTGCATGCTTGCTTGTTTGTTTGTTTGTTTGTTTGTTCGATTGTTTTTGCTTTTTAACCCCCATTGTTGTCGTTTGAGGGTTTTCGTTTTGACTGGGATTGCTTTCGTTGATTCGCTTCCCCATCTTTCTCGTTTTTTTTTTTCTCTCTCGTGGTTATTGTCGTCGTAACCGTTTTTATCCCCATGTCTTAACCGTTCTACGGTCCGTACTTACCGCCTGACTACATTAAATCTACAAAAAAAGGAGCGAGTTACGAGTGGGAGGGAGCCTTGGACATATGGCGCGAGCGGCACTCTACGGGCACAAGGCGGGAAGGAATATGAAACTGCCAGAAGAGAGCGAGCGCGGCGCCTGCTTGAGTCGAAACCCCCAACACAAATCTATGGAAGGCGTGACAAACCTTCAACAGCAGCAGCAGCAGCATCCGCGACAGCGTCAGGAACAGTCACAGCAGCAGCAGCAGTGACAAGAGCAGTAAAAGCAGCAGCAGCAGCACCAGTGATAGGAGCAGCAACAGCAGCAACAGCAGCAACAGTAGCAACAGCAGCAGCAGCACAAGTCACAGCCGCAGCAGCAGCAGCATAAAAAACAGCTGAAACAGCCGCAGCAGCAGCATAAACAGCCACAGCGGCAGCAAAAACAACCATAGCAGCAGCAGAAACAGTCACAGCAGCAGCAGCAGCAGCAGCAGCAGCAGCGGCGGCGGCAGCAGCAGCAGCAGCAGCAGCAGCAGCAGCAGCAGCAGTAGCAGCAGAAACACCAGGGCCAGAACCAGCAACAGAAGGAGCGACACAAACAGCAACAACAGCAGCAACAATCCCAAAAGCTCCGGTACCAATGACACCGCCCCCATCACCACCACCACCACCACCCACCACCACCACACCCCTCCACCGCCACCGCCACCACCACCACCAAAACCACGTCCACCACCATATTCCCTCACCACGGCAACCAGAACCCCCACCACCACTACCACCACCACCACCACCACCACCACCACCACCACCACCACCACCACCACCACCACCACCACCACCACAACAAGAAAACAAGCGCCCTACCTCCTGAGCGTGGTGGCTTCCACCCCCACCCCTGACGGCGCGCCTTTCCAAGTGCGACAGCGCGTTCGGCGTTTGCTTCTGCCGCTTAGCCTCCTGCTCCAGCTTGGCCACCTTCTCTCGTTTTCGACGTTTTTATCGACGAGGACACGAGGCGGGGCCGAGAACAGCAACGGCGTAGGACACACACGAGGGGTGGAGCGCAAAACAAGCGAAGTCTTAGCGGTGGGGTTAGATAGGACAAGGGGATGGTGATACCGAGGGGGTGGGGGTAGTGGGGGCCGACGAGGGGATGGAGTGGTGGTAGTACGATCGTGGGGGGGGGGTAATTGATGTAGCAAAGACGAGGGGCACACACAAGGGCGGAGCGTAAAACAGCCGGAAGATCAGCGGCAGGAAAGAGACGACATGGGGGGGGGGGGGGGGGGGGGGGGGGGGGGGGGGGGGGGGGGGGGGGGGGGGGGGGGGGGGGGTGGGGGGGGGGGGGGTGGTCGGGGTTTAGGCAGTGGTGGTGGTAGTAGGGGTAGTGGTGGGGGTGGGCGGTGCGGGGGAATTGGCGGTCGAAACCGTTGCGTTGTGGTACGCTTCAGAACCGCCAACACGTGTTTTTGATAGGAAATTCGCAAGTATACTGGCATGCCGGAGCTTCGCGGCGGCGAAAGAAAGGAAAGGACGGGTGGGGGGGGGGGGGTGATGGGCCGTCGAAACCGGGCAGTTGTGTGACGCCCCAGAAACAGCAAGGCACCATTCCGATGGAAATGCTCGCGAATATACACCCTGCAGACAGATTTCGTCCTCCTCAATGGGGGTTCGTATATGCCGGCAATAGCAGCCGTGCGCAGAATGAGCGCACGCTGCCCGTCTTCGTAAAATTGTCCTGTTGCTGACCCTGGTGCTATCACGCAGCGGGGTCCTACCACCCAGGGGGGTTCTATCACCCACGGGAATCACCGACCTCTACACCCCTCATGAGGTGATACAGCCTGAAGCACACGCAGCCTGCAAAGATGAGTTTCCACAATTTTCTCGAGCTCACAGCTCAGGTGTCTTCTATTTACAATCAAAAAATATATCGCGGAGCTTAGCGGCGGAATGGGAAGGGCGGGGGGGAGTGGGGGAAGCGGGCGGGAGTGGGTGGGTAGGGGGAGGGGGCGGGGGGGAAGGGGGTGGGGGCGAGAGTGGGGGGCGGGGGCGGGGGGGGGGGGGAGGGGGGGGTTTATTCGCAGCATACACTGCATCGTTGGGTTACGCTTCACGAACAGCACAGGGAGTCCTCTAAAAACTGAAAGGCTGTAACGGCAAAATAATGGACGGCGGGGGGGGGGGGGGGGGGGGGGGGGGGGGGGGGGGGGGGGGGGGGGGGGGGGGGGACCCACGGCCCGAAACAACCGTACGTCATTCCGTTCCGTTCAGTTCGGTCAAACCGGCCGAATAGGGTAAAATAAAGACGCTATTAATATTGGTGTTGGATATCGTAACGAAAGCTTCGATACATGAAAATACCGAAAATCCGATAAATCTTACCGAACGTGTTTCTTTCCCTCCATCCCCTGGCATCCCCGTGTTTTTTATGCAGATATTGAACGGAAGCTTGTAACAAATCTATTCAAATATCAAGATCGTAACGATTAGCTTTTATCGGTTCGTCGGTATTGTATCGAACTCGATTCTTGTTGGATACCCGATATATCCAATATCGAGTTTCGATACATGTATCCATTCTATCAAATATCGATTTTCGACATCCATTCTATCAAATATCGAGTTTCGATATCTAATCTATCAAAATATCGATTTTCGATATCCAACCTGTGAAACATCGAGTTTCGATATGCAAACTATCAAATATCAATATCCAATTTATCACGTATCAAGTTTCGACATCGATTTCACCAAACATCGAGGTTCGTTATCCAGCCTATCAAATGTCGAGTTTCGATATCTAATCTGTCAAATATCGAGATCGTATCGATTGCTGCGGTTGTTTCGTTTATCGGTATTTATCGAGCATCGGCATCGGACTCGATTCTCTTTCGATACCTCTTGTCTGAAGGCGAGGAGCTTCTTGGTGTTTTCCTCCTTCTGGGTCTTAAGCTTCAAAGCCGCCGTGACAAGGTCCTGCTCCAGCTGCTTGATCAAAACCTCCCTGGAGGGTCACAACCCAACACAAACAACAAACACCCGAGAGAGGAAGACGAGGGGCGGGAGTGTACTCATGTCACTGGCCGTAGTCGCAAGACCCTCGCATCCCTACAATGCCGTGACGGAGCACGTCAGCTTTCAACCGATCAGGCAGACTCTGCTTGCACCAAACGTGGCGGGGGCGAGGGGGGGGGGGGGGGGGGGGGGGGGGGGGGGGGGGTAGGATGGTGGGGCAGCCGCGCGGAGCACGCGGGAAACGTTCATCACGAGCGCCCTACCAGAGCTACGTATGCGGCTTTATTTGCGCTGCCAAAAGTACGGCTGTGAGTTCGAAACATTCCGTTTCTCGCTCGGAAAGGAGGCGGGTTTTTTTGTTGCACCCCGCGTTCACGGCCCATGAACTCCTCTGGGTGTGTGTACAGATAGCGACCAAAAAACAACGATAAACTTCTGGTGCTATCAACCGTCTACGAGAAGCATGAGCACCCGAAAGTACGGGACGGGCCATGTCGGGCCCGTACCGTACGACTCCTTGCATCAACCATTGTAACTCGGAGGACACAATTTCGTATCGTCCCCCAACGCCGCCGTGGACAAAATACAGCAACATAATAAGTCTCCTGGACAAGAGAAGCTGCTTTCCTACAGTACCCAGTTCATATAGCTCCTGCATTCCATTCACTTACCGGGATACTCGAATGCTACTATTAATATTATGGGGGAACATAGTAAATAGGACCAAATATTGCTAAAAAAAAAAAAGGTAAATGTATAGGTTTTTGTGCGTATCACAGGTCCTATTTACTATGGTCCCCCGCAATACTACGCTTGGCGTCCTCGGCAGGACACGGGTCCGAATCTCACTTCGAACGTTTGTTTAAATACATATATATATATATATATATATATCGATAGAAGCGCTTGCGCGTGCGTCCCTGATCGCACGCCATCTCCCTGGTTTCCCCATGTATTGAAACGAAGCGGGTAGGCCAGCGTACGGCCGTAGTAGACGATACCGAAGCCCCAACAATATCCGGCCGTTGCTAGAGGGGGAGAGTGTTACAAGGACACTACCCCCGTGGCAGTCGCTGTATTCGTCGCATATTTATCGTCAATTTTCCCCTCGGGAGTCCGGAGAGGGGTAACAGGTAACAGTCGGGGGACGAAGTCAGCCAACTGACAGGCTACGTCGTAGTCGACTAAGGTCAGGCGGACGCAGGGGGGGGGGGGGGGGGGGGGGGGGGGGGGGGGGGGGGGGGGGGGGGGGGGGGGGGGGGGGGGCAAAAAAAAAAAAACAAAAAATAAAAAATAAACTAAGCCGAGAGCGGATCTCGCTCACGGGACGCGCCTCCAAAGGGCCTGCCGGAGGCAAAACCTACCGGGTATGTCTTAACGCTAGGAATGGCTTCATTCTACACAACAAAAACACGATAAACCAAACCAACCTTCCCAACAAAAAAAAGCCAACCAAAACAGTCGGATAGTTGGTACCTAGCCAACTATTACGGGGGTCCATAGTTAATAGGACCTATCGTGTACATAAAACCCTATATATTTAACTATTTTTACTAACAATATTTGGTCCCATTAACTACGGACCCCGTAATAATGTACAGAACCTATTTATGGTGTGTGTACACACGGGGTTAAGTGGTTTCGGGGTCCATCGTGGGTTCTGATTACTATATAGGGGATTTACAGTCAGCCAACTCACAGTCCTACTATTAGTATACTATTAATAGGGCTGTGAGATGGAAGGGCTGTGAGATGGTAGGGCTGTGAGTTTGCCTGCACTTCACGTCTACTTAATACCGGGTCGAGAAGTAACCAAACTGACTGATACGGTCTTCCATCAATAGACAACACACGTAGAGCCACAAACGCCCCGGTCAGATAAAAAAAAATCCCGCAAAGTCATCGCACATTCCCGCACGCCACCAACTGCAATACCTCGCCAACTAAAAACAGTTCGGCGACTTCTAGTCAGCCAGCTCACAAGTCTGTTAATACCAATCACCTATTGCGGACTTTCTTGTCGAAAGCGGCTCTTTCCAGCTCCACCTCTCCGAACTTCCACAGCAGTCTGCGGTGTACTTCGCTCAGCTGCGCCAGGCGCTGCAGATCGAAACAAAGCGAGGGGGGGTAGTTTTGTTCTTGTAAATGACTCGGGTGTGCCAAAAGAAGGTCAAGGTTCGATACGGCGCCGTGGGCAAAACAATACTATCACTACCAATCCTACCACCGCCACCACTCGTACCATACGACCACTGTACCGCTACTACTACTACTACTACTACTACTGCTACTACTACCACTACCACTACCACTACTACGAGTACTATTACCAATACGACCACTACGCTGTTACTATTGTATAATACTATCATGACTACACTACCATCATTACTAAACTACTACTACGGGGGTACATAGTTAATAGGACCTATGGTGTACATAGAAACCTATATATTTACCTATTTTTACTAACAAAATTTGGTCCCATTAACTATGGACCCCCGTAATAGTGCTGCTACTACTACAACCACTCTACTAATAGAGTTTGGTAGTATGGCAGTATGGTGTTTCTTGCTTTGTCACCTGTTGGAGCATGATTTTTTCCCTCTTCGGCCGCTCGAGATCAACCTCGCCCTGATGAAAAAAAAAAAACACAGTAACAAAAAGAAAACGCATGCACACGTGGATTAGACGGGGATGGAAAATAGACGCACTCGAAACTACGAAATCACCTTTGCATAACCACCAACCAACTACTCCAACAGGAATGATCAACTAGACAACCAAACAGCCAAACAACCATACAACCGATCGATCAATCCATCAACCGAGCAACGAAAACCAACCAAGCAAGCAATCAATCAAGCAATCAAGCAATCAATCAATCAATCAACCAATCAACGATAACCAACCAACCAATCAATCAGCGCGCTAACTAACCAGTCGATAAATCAACCAATGAACCAATCCATCAATCAAGCGACCAACGAATCGATCAGCCAACCATTGCAGGGGAACACAGAAATCAGAACCAAACATGGCGCGAAAAAAAAAAAAAGCAAAAAAAAACTGGTACCTACGGGGATGTACATGTTTTTCTTAAGGTTCATCGTGACTTCTCACCAATATAGCCGCCTCTTACTTACTAGAACATACAGTAGGAAACTCGTGTCTCACCTGCTCCATCTGCATTCGCCGCTCCGCGTTTTCCTGCATGTTCTCCTGCAAATCCTGCTGCAGATGCTCGCAGTTCTGTCGGTTGCACGCCAGCTGCCTCGCCGCCACTTCCTTTTCGGCCAGCAGCTGCGCAATTCCGACCGACCGCCGCAACCGCGCCAATTACAACAGAAGGGCGCAACGTCAAAAGGAATTGCCTCTCTCACAGCTTCGAAGGGATAAAGCGACGAAGCCAATGGTCACTTGCTGCACCTCACCAGTCACACGACTTGTCACCAACGACCATCAGCTATTAATCGTAAACGCGGTTTAGTCGTCCTCCGGAGGGGCCGACTATCCGACTTGATGGGTTTCCACACTTTTGGGAAGGATCGTTGAATGCGGGAGACAGTTTAACTTTTTGGGCGGACCCCCGCCGGCCGCGCGCGGGGGGGGGGGGGGGGGGGGGGGGGGGGGGTAATTTTGGGTCGCTTCGCTAGCCTGACTTAAGTCGGCAAGTCCGCTGGCGATCAGCTGGCTTCACCAGTCGACTCGCCGACCAATGTCAGTTCGTTGGGTAATAGCACCGACCGTCGTTAGTCGTGAAATCCTTCCCGCTCACAACCTGGTATATATATATATATATCAGTTACTCTACAACAACATCAGTCACACGAGAGCAAACCGTCCTACTGGCTGTGTGCTTGTCAAGCGTCTCAAGACACGACGCAATGGAGTTCGTTCTGCCACACGAACGCACCAAGCACACACTCTTTCCACGCCTCGCAAAATATCACCATATACAGATCAGGTCAGGTCAGATCGGATCAGATCGGATCACTATCTATCTGTCTACTGTAGATCATCGTGGCCCTAACCTGCCGTTGTGGGATGCTGTGCCTGATCTGTGCAGTACAGATCCCACCCAGGGAACATGTGCTCCACAGATCATGCAGGCTATACGGCTCCCACAAGGCAACACGAGCTATTAATAGCATCATACAGATCAGGACAACATCTGCCCTGAATTACCTAGACCATTGACCCTTTTTTAGGGGTGCAGTCTCGTTTTGGGAACAAACTACTTGAAAATTGAGTGATTTGTCCCCAAAAGGGACTGTAGCCTTGAAAGGGACAAGCGGAGATTGGCGATCTGTGCGATTTGCACTTTTTCACCTACACTATACGGCTGATAAAGGCCGCACTTATCATAACTCTGGTCAAATTCAATAGGGTCCCCAAAGGCTTCGTGTATGAACTCATATTATACCCTCCCTCTTACCCCCCCCCCTGTGTGGTAACATGAGCACACCCCTCCCCCCCTCCCAACCTGCTGAGTTCTGTTCATGTGCTTCCATTGCTCCTTGATCATCCTCGAGTCCCGCTCCCTCCACCGCTCTTCCCGCTCGATTACCATCGAGATAGCCTGCTCTGGGGCTCCGGTGCTGTCCGACAAGAGATAACATTAAATCGAGAAGAAAAACAAATCAAGAGAGGGAAGCAAAAGACGCGCGAGCAGCAGCAGCAGCAATGACAACAGCAACGCAACAGCAATAACAGCGACACAGGCAACATCAACATTAACAGCGCCACCAACAACTACAACAGCTACAACAACACACACCACCACCACCAACACTCCGCCCGGCATATAGAGATGCGAGGGTCTTACGGTCATACACGGCTACGGCCCATGCATGACATGAGCACACCTCCTTACCTCTGAAAAGCAGCGAAATCGAACTTCTCCATCTCCTCCGCGGCAACCGTTCCCTCCGGCGCCGACCCTCCCTCCCTCGCCCCCGCCCCGCCCCCCCCCCCCTCAACCGCCTCTCCCTCTCCACCACCGCCAACACCACCAGCAGGAAGCTTCTGAGACGTAGCAGCGGCGGCGCCGTCGCCCGTAACTTCAGGGTCATCCGCTCCATCTCTCGAGGGCTGATCGGTACCGTCACCTCCAGATGGTACAGCCGTTCCGACTGGAAGAGGGG